>CM020506.1:3522500-4170000 GCA_009823395.1 Thamnaconus septentrionalis | reverse complement strand
TGGCGAACTGTTCAGCTGTGTCCCCGGCGACAGGCTCAGTGCCCTTCGCACCTGCTGCAAGACACAACGGCGCGGTCTCACAACCATCCGTCATCAACACAGTCCCTCTGTCTGTTTGTCTGTCTGCTGCTGCTGCAGCAGCAGCGGGTTAACGGCTAAACGCTAATTCACATGGATTACGCAGCGGCTTCTCCGTAGCGGAGAGAGGAGGAGGGAGGGGGAGGATGGTGAAGCGGTGGGCGTGCACTGGGGGTGCAGAGGGGACGGTCATGAGATGCCGAGGCATGTGTACTCACGGTGAGGTGCTGCTCCAGCGGGTTAGTGCACTCCTCCTACAGGTTGAAGGGGGGGGGGTGGGGAGGGAAGTGGTCGGGGCAGCGATGGAAACAAAGAGTGCACACATAGACAATGAGACACACCGATCACATCAGCATGCGGCGAAATCAAAGACGTGAAACAGCACAATGTCACATCGGGGCCTGCAGCAGTCACAACACACAGACGAGCTCCTCGTGTCTGCTAAACCTGATTTAGAAGACAAGATCCCACTGAGCCGCAAGTTTTTAAATCCCAGAGAGCAGACAGTCCTCTTGAAAGGTCCCGCATTAAACCACTTTACTTGTCTTTATTTTCCATCACCGACTCCAGTTGAGCAGCCGTGCACGATTAATCGTCCAGTAAACTGAATAAATCCTTCAGCAAAGTTTCAGTGTGAAGCTCAAGCTGTTAAAGCTTTGCTGTGTCTTCCACACGTGGAGAATAGGAGAAATACAAGGTGGGCACTTAGAGTGTGGAATAAAACACCTGTCAGGGGCTGCCCTCTGTGACATCACAGAGGAGCGATTTCCAGAGCATTGTGTTTTAGAGCACCTTCTGAAAAATGGAGCAATTAGAAGAAGTAAAGGAGGAAGGTTTCTTGAACTTGATAGGACAAAGACAAATATTAGTGATTTCACTCGTAAAGCTAAATTTGCATCGTTATTACTTGCCAGTTTTAATCTCTATATTGTTCATTGTGTATTGACTTCTTTCATATTTGTAATTCAGTGTTTTATTTGTGGTTTTTGCATTTTAAATTGTTATGATTACCTGACAACTTGACTTAACAACTTCACGTGGACATTCGAAGACACATAAATGACAACAGCCTGGACGGATAAGTTGGCTAGTGCAGGATGAGTTTGCGTGAGTTTGATTAGATGGCAGTTCAGACTTAGTTAAGACGCTGGAACAGTGACGATCGGCAGCCAACAAAGCGCTCGCTCCTTTCGTCTTAGTGTTTTTTGGCTGAAACACACGCCAATGAATGGAACGTGACAGCCGGCAGACAGAACTTTATTGACCAAATTAGCTTTAGCGGCTTACATGATGCTGCTGCAGACATTTGCAGCAAATCTGTGAGCAAATGTTCAACAACTAATACAACTAAATATTATTATGAGAATTATGTCTATTATTTTCGAGCTGCTTTGTTGAGAGTTCAATGCGGTGATGAGGTGGCAGTGAAGTTAAACTTGTAGCTTTGTGCCTCAGTCTAAGTGTATTCAGTGCTTCACAGCTGAACTCTGACCTGCCGTCGGTCCTCTGGTGCTTTCAGGAAGAGGGCGTTGATGAGGGCGATGGCGTAGGTTTGGATCTCCTGGTTGGACCTGCAGAAGGTGGCACGCAAAGCAACAGCCAGTTAGAAGCACTGTGTTCAATGAGGACCGATTGCAGAATTAAAGGTCCCTCGATAATTATATCATATCATCCCAAAATCTTTAGTCTGTAAATGGACTATCCAGAAAAGAGAAAAGTCCATCCATCTTTTGGCTGCTCCACTTTTCAGAAAGAGTTCTCAAAAACGTTACATAAAGCAACCCGCTGTGATGTCACACAGGGCACTTAAACCTTGCTAAAACTTTCCTCCTGGGTAACCAACCCTCCACCATTTTGCTTATAGCTTTGCAAAATCAGGGGGCAAGTGGACAAATGGCTGCAGCTGGAGGAAAGTTTCAGTGTGCGTAGCTTGCTGTGCACACAACATTTTGGAAGAGTCCCATATCTGACAGGAAATCAAAAGATCCCAGACAGTAACTCATTGTTGGCTTCATCTCATTCGCTCTCCATTGACACACTGCGGCAGACTCCGCCCCCAGGCTGCTGACTGAACAGGTCTGCCTTCCCTCCCGCCCACCTGCCCACCGTATCAGAGTGCGTGAGAGTGCCTCTGTGCGTGTGTGTGTGCTCACACTTGCAGGTGCCCGATGAGCTGTCCCACGGTGATCTCTTGCGCCACCCGGTGGTAGAGGCTGTGGCTGTTGAGCACCATGCTCTCCAGGATGGCCAGGGAGCGCTGCAGGATGGACACGTCCACCATCGGCTGGTTCACGTAGCCGGCGATCTGAAACAGCCGCCGGGGTTGTTATGATGAAGCCGGTCCAGAAACAAGGATGTAGTAGGAGAAATAAAGAGAGACCTAGTAATACACAACAAGGCTGTATGCACAGTCGGATAACAATGTATGTAATAATAATAACCTGTTTGATGAAGGAGAGGGAGATCAAGTCCCAGGAGACAATGCCGTGGTCCATGAGCTCCAGGAAGGCGGTGAGAGTGAAGGCCAGCATCTCGCCGAAGCTGAAGGAAAGCAGGGGTTTTGTTTGCCGGGACTCCAACAGAACTCTCCATCAAAAAAGTCATCGGCGTGCAACACATTTTAAATCTGTGCTCACTGGGTTCCGCTCTCGACCAGGCGCGCCAGGGTCCCGATGCCCTCCATGTTGATGAACTCCGTGGCAAAGGTGGGGTCTGCGGACAACTTGGCGAGCTCCTTCAGAGCTTCCAGCCGAGCGTCGATGCCGTGGGACTGGATCCTCTCCAGGAGCTGGCGAGCGGCCCGGCCCTGCCAGCCGTGAAAATGAGATCAATAAAAAGCCCAATGGATAAAGCAGGACACTCGTAAAGGCCCAGTGTGGAGGATGTAGTGACATCTAAGGGTAAGAAAGTGTATTGTGAACAATAGTGACACTAATCCCTGTTTTCTGAAGGACTTGATCTCACACCATTCCTATACAAGCAGAGTTACAAATCACAAAGCTCAGGACAGATGTCTGTTCTTGGCTACTGAAGGTCTGAGGTGGAGTAATATGGCTGTATCTTCAAAAGTTGGAAAGCTTATTATCAGTGATTTTATTTTAAATTCAAACTAACTTTGTCATTTTAAAGAGGTTATTGCTGTAAACGTTTGCTGGAAAATTACACGCTTTCTTGAGCAGTATTTTTAACGAATGTGCTTGCTGAGTGAATCTGGGGGCAGAACATCAAGCATGTAAATCTGTTTCATCTGAGTTTGAATTTAAAAAACACTCCTGATCTTAGCGATTTGCTTTTCCAGGCCTTTCACATGTTTAACTTGATTTTTGATCTTGATTTTTTGATGTCTTTCTGACAACTAACAAGAATATTTCAAAAGTAAAACAGACAGATAACAAACAGATGAGTCTTGGTGCAAAGCATGAGGAGAAGCACAACAAGTTCAATATAATATCAAGTCAAATCAGAACGATGACCCATTAAACTTTAATGGGTCAACCTAAAACTTTTTTTTCTTAAATGCTGCATTTCTAACTACTTTTTGCTTTAGTGTTGGAGGCCCTCTTGGCGCTCTCGGAGACGGGCAGGAATATATTATCATACATTATTATTCAGAGCGTTAGATGCTGTCATCAACCGTGGCAAATCAACGGCCATTATCCTTTTCAAAACGGCGCTATCCTGTTGAGCGAAGACGAGCGCGTCTCCTGGAGAAAATTACGAGGCACAAAAACTTTGTGGTACTGGCAAGGGCAAAAAAATAGAGACGGGAGTAAAGATGTTTATGTGCTGAAACCTCTCTGGAGTCACAACGTAATCAGATGGGAAAGTAGGGAGCAGCGGGCGGTTGTCAGGATTAATAAGAACACATTAAAGGTGGGATAAACACAGAGGACTCACGGGTGAAATAGCTAAACGGAGGATGGTTCCATTCTTGATTTCTCCGCGGCTCTGCAAGACAACAAAGGAGGAATGTTGCACCATGTTTCACTCCCAGCAGCAGCTCAGTCATCTGCACGATAAAGACACTGGCGCTCACCTGCTCTGTGATGTAAAGCTGAGGCCCATCGGCGTAACGCAGAGCAAACTGCTCCGAGCCCGACAAAGACCAGCTGAGAACACACGGAGTGCACGTGTCAGTTAAACAAATAAAGACCTAAATCCCTCCCCGATAAATTCCTGCCAAAGAAACAGAGGGACAAATTATAAACCTGCATGTTTCACTGCAGTATTTTACTCCAGCGTAAAGAACAGAGCGCAGCTCGAAGTCAGAAAAGCTCTCACAGGCGTTTACACCAGTGGCAGAAACAGAGAGACTGCGGAGGAGAAATATTCAGTGGGTGTTGAACAGCAAAGTGCAAAATATGAGCCGTTTGAAAAATGGAAAAAACAGGAGGCAGTGGGCAGGTACAGCGACGAGGTGGAGCGGCCGCATTAAGTTTTTCATCACCATCAACCCCACAGCGCCAGATAAAAAAGCAGCTAAAATTTGGAGTTTGTGCCCCCTTGCTTTCCCCTCCATATATTCAGAGGCTGAGACGCCAAGGTCATCAGCACCGAGACGCTTCAAGTCATGACGCTAGAGACACTCAACAGACTTTTTCCAACACATTCTGCTCATCTTTGATTGCAAAAGTAGAAGACATTTCCTTCAGTCGTTCCAATTGAAGGATTCCTGGGAGTAATGTCACTCACCCATCGCATACTTCCCGTATAATTGACGACAAGGGCCGCTTCTAAAAAAAACACAGTGGTATTGATTGAGGAAATCAAAACATAACGCATGAGAAAAATGGCTTGTTACAACAAAATAGAAAACTACTTTCTCAAAACCTGCTTATGCTTTATAAAATACGTTCTTATTAAGACATCAACAATAGTTTTTTATTTGTCATGAATAAAGCACAAAAAAAATCAAAATAGAATCAAATGTCAAATTTAATAGAAAAAAAGCTTCACAGTGATTAATTCATAGATTAGTTTGGGAAACACAGACCTGGTCCATCTCTATGAGCTGTGCGTTGGCACCAGGCCATTCAATGGCCACCTTCACAATGTCAACGGGAGGGGGCATCGCTGCTGCACCGAAATCAACTGTGGGAAACAGGTTGGAAAAAAATTGCATTGGCTTGATGCTCGTTAGACAAAATTACTTATAAAAACACAATTTACATAATAAACCGTGGACTACATATTTAGGGTAGTATTTTGTTCATCTGATTTGATTTGTGTAACCCATGTGAGTGGCAGCACTGTGTAATATTAATGTGTCCTCTGCGTGGTGGTCCACTCGTGAGTGAAGAGCAGCTGCCGCGTCACCTGATGGAGAAGCGTTGAAGGGATCAGTCACTGTCACAGCACTGCTGTACGATCCACTGAGTCAGCTGCTCTGTAAACACACACCCACATAGCCACCATGTCAACGCAGTACCATCTTTTTTTGTTTCCCTTTTGCTCTTTAATTTCAACAACTGCTGTTTAGTTTCGCCTCTTCCTGGAGATTACGTCCCCGCTGCATGGTGACGAATCACTGCAGCACTGAACAACCGAAGACAAAAAAATGGTGCAGGAGACAAGTAGGCTACCAGCAATTTTTAATGCTTTCATTTTTTTTCTTTTTTTTTTAAATGACTGACCTGAAATATACAGCGCTACTCTCTTAGACTCTTAAATGGCTCAGCCTCTGCCGTGGAGAGCATATCAGGATTATTTGTATGTCTATGTCTTTTCAGCAAACATTGTGAGAGAAACAGGAAGAGGAAGGGCCGGGCAACCATGAAGGTGTGAGAAGAAGGTGTGATCGTGAGGCTAGTTTCGAAGTGTATTAAGCGTAAGCGTATCATGAGAAAATTAAGCAGAAACATTACCCTATCTGAAGTCTACTTTGAAAAATATTTTTTGTGGAGAAGTAACTGTTGCTGTATCCCCCCCTTGAAAAGACACCGCAGGTGTTTGGGGAAACAATAATGTTTATAGTTTGTGTTGTCTGCAGCAGCAGCAGCAGCAGCAGCTCCAACACAGCACACACAGCGAGCAAGAGATGCAGCAGCAGTTCACTAATCTCAGTTTGCCTCTTGACATTAAGTGAGCAATAAAAGTTGTCCCTACAGGCAGCTTGCTGGAGGCTAAAAGACAACTATCCTGCTGGGACAGAAAGAATGGAGCCAGGATGCAAACATGATGACACCTGTGGTGATAACAAGTTTAACAATTTCATCCACAAACAGACACACACACAGGGCCCACTGAGTTTAAAGGCAGACTGGGGCCGTAACCTGAAGATTAGTCCAAAGAACACAATCAAATATTGTACATCAACCAATAATAAAAGACCTGGCAACTGGAAAGTTCCATATAACAGCATAAAAGCAAAACATCGGACTTAAATATAAACAAAAAACGCAACTAAATATGCAAGGAAGAATATGAAGGCTGTTCAATTTGAAATTAATCGACAAAGGACCAGGCACTAAATCCTGGTGGGAGAAGACAAGCACAAGAACAGGTAGAAGTGGTTGCGAAACTCAGTTCAAAATAAATTAGTGAGGCTCTAAATGCAAAACATGGCAGTTTTCCAGCCCCAAGTGTATGGATACCTTAAAAATATATGAAAATAGACATCCACAAGCTTCAGCTTTGACCACTGACCGAAGTGTAAACACTGGATAACAGAGGACATTCTTCGATGAGGAAGAGGTTAAACTAAGGACACAGTTGGTACAATGATGACAACAGAGCGACGAAGAAAGATGTCAAGAAAGATCAATACCAAACTATAACTGTATTCTATATCTTTCATCTCTTAGCATCAGGGCTGTTTGGTTCCACTTCAACCTCAGCCACGACAACCTGACCAGAGCCAGAAAACCTTCCTTTAAGAGACGCCAGCATGAAAGTGAATTTCTAGCACTGCCCTTGTCTCTCTGAGGAACTGAAATCTTGGGCTTATTCTAAAAATACTTCTACTTGTCAGGTTACATCGGTGGCGGCTGTGAGAGGGGAGCCCAAGAGCCCATTAAAAAGCATATTACTTTGGTCGATCCCCTTGATATGTCTCACTCATGCTCTCTTGAAAGATGTTAAGATGAATAGGAAGTGTTGGCTGCTCTCTGGGAATGGCTCATTAACTCAATGAAATGATAAATAAATGCAAAGTCACGGTAGATGCTGGGTGAAAATTCAGATTCCAGCCAACAACCTGCATGAGAAAATCCCTTATCTACAGAGGGATGGTCACACCACAGGCGCTGTACTGCTTACAAAGTTTCCTCTTCAATAAAAGCATTATTAATGTTCTACTCTTGATTTTCCTTTCTTTTTTTTCTCAGCTCTCAAATACAGTGAAATGTTTTGGGGTTTTTTTTATTATTATTATTCTAGCAGCATTTTTATGATAACCACACAGTTATACACCATTTGGGAATTTCTACATTCGTTATTGATCAATGCAGCAAAAACTATTAACTGTAAGATTATTCAAGACAATTGTTTTGAGGAGAAAATAAATGCCAACACTTTCAGGTACACAATGTTTTGCATATCATTTGAAGCAAGCGAGTCGTTCTCCATCTATTTTCCCAGTTTGAAAAAGTGGGTTTATAGATTGAGGATGATAAATGCTGCAAAGACAAACAAATATTCACGACAGGGGTGAAGTGTCCCTGACTTGAGGCAGTGCAGTAATTCAGCTGAGCACCGTGTTCCCAGTCATGCCGCTGCTGGGTGTGCACTGGACTGACTGGACTGCTGCTGGAAACCGTTAGCAGGTTGTTTAGCCACCACACGCTGCAGCGCTGCTCGCCCCAACGCCCCCGAAACACGAACCTTTTCTTATCTTTTCTTTTTTTTTTCTTACCGCAGCACGGACACGTACATAGCCACGCACTGTTCTTAAAAAGCCACCTGCGAGACATAATCTATCATTGGCCAAGACCTGGTAAAAGAATCGATTAGAAATGCACGTTTGCTGCCAATCGCTCAACTTTCAAGAAAGCTACTGCTAGCTTGGTGCAAACGTGCGTTGTGGCGCCCCCTCTGGTCTAACAACGCAGTTGAAGTGTGTTTCTTAACAGATGAAAGAATCTTTTTGTCAGTCAACCTTCATGCTCGCTTTGTCAAAACATGTGGATAAAAAAATAAAGAACAAAACCACTGAAATAATAAATACTTGCGCGGTCGACCTGCCCTTAAGTGGCCAGAACAGTCACCCACTCGCACAGAGGACGGACCGTTACCTGGCCTGATATGGCGAGACACCAGCGATCTTCCAAACAGACGGTCGCGATCACCGTTTATCAGCATCAACACGGGCGATACGGAAGTTGATGAACGGCCACGGGGGTCTGATGCCCGTGTGGTCGTCGATCGGGCTCGGCTGAAACTGTGGTAACCGGAGGGAAGCCCACAGACTGATGCGGCGGTGGCATCTGCGTTTTTTCACGACATGGTGGCAAAAATTGCAATGCAACTTCAGGCAGTGGTCGTTACATGACGGAGAGGCGAAGCGACGGCCAACTCTCGCTACCACCTGTGTGGAGGTGAAGCTCGAACGGCTAAAGCACACCGAAATAAAGACACCAGCGGCAAACCGCTACAGGCGGCTAATGTCACGCCGCCAAAGCCATCAGTTGCCGTCGGCTCCTCCACCGCAGTCGGTCATGATGCTGCTGCTGCCCCGGTGTCGCCGATGCTCCGCGGTTGACTTTAACCCTGGTGAACTGCTAGGTTTCCTTTCTTTCGCTAAAGGCTGCGGTGTTAATTGGAAATGTGAAATGTTAATTCGAGGGCTCGCTGGTCGACTCACCCTGTGGCTGGGCCATCGATGATGCTATCGGCGTCCCGCTCCGTCCGTCCTCCACAGTAGGTGAAGTAGTTTTGGAAAGGAGACAGCATTCCACGCCTTGTAGGCGGGACACGTTGGAAAATGTCACCGTCTGAAAATGAGTGAGCCCCACCACCCTGCTCATGTGTTCCCACCACGGCACAATCTGGTGCTGACAGTCTGCTACAACTGTTGCTCTCGACGACCTCATTCTAACAACTAATAACAAATTCTAAAAAGTTATTTTTCTTCTTCTTCTTCTTCTCATAATAATAATAATAAAAAATAATAATAATAAAAATAATGATAATAATTATAGCTATTCTAATAACTTTCTCAGGAATTATAAGTTAATAGTAAATATTTTAACAGTGCCCCAGAGTTACCCCATTCAAACCAGCTGAGTGAGATAGTGTAGTTAAAATAAATGTATTCTATCTTGTCTCTAGCCTGCCTGTCAGTCAGTGAGATCACTAGAGATGAAAAAAATTTTGTTTCCACCCTCTGCTTTTCAGAAAGTGCGTGCTCCCATGCTTAGATCTGCCTTTTGTGATGTCACAAAGGGCCTTGTTTTTTTCCTTCCAAATGCGGAAAGTTCATCGAAACATCAATTTTAGCAGGAGGCTGTAATTGAAAATAGAAGATTTTAAATGTATATGTATCATTCTTAGTGACATTCAGTTTTACTTTACGCGAGCATCTTGTATGTATGTTCTACCAAATACAAAATGCATACAACACAGCAGTGTCTTTGACATGTTTGCACAGTGCTAACATTGTTTCGGTCCTACATAAGACAGTCAGTGAGAAGAGTGGGAAATGCGTTCACAACACAATACATTTTTATTGAGCACATAAACCATGTGTACACGATCCACAGCCTTGAGAGAGAGGATGATGTTTGTTCCTCAGCTGGGATGGCTGCGGGTGGAACATGAGGAGCGAGCAGACAACTGTACTTAAAATTCACAAAGAAAACAGATTTTTTTTTTCCTGGAAAAAGAATCTGCTCGACATTTGGATTTTAGCTCCACATCACGTCATGCATGACATCAAAAATAGTCTCTCTACCTCTCTCTCTCTTTTTTTTTTTTTTTTTTTTTTTTTCATCATCAACAAACAGGGACACACTTGGTCTAAAATATTCGACAGGCACAGACCCCGAGTACTGATGCTGCTGCTGCTGCTCTGGAGCATTAAAGTGCGGATTCAAAGTCATCATTCAATTAAAATGAAACTCAGTCGATGACGCACTCTGCAGCTGATCCAAGTGTACCAGTAGTCTTGGTAGGACACAGAACCCCACTCCAGACAAGTCTGTTCAAATATTTCCCTTTCTGAGACTGTAAGATATGACAGCGCTTGTTTCGCTCGCAGAGAAATGAGGTTGACAATACTGTAAAATCACTGGATGTCATTATGAACGGTCATTTACGAGCACGTACGGTACACCTCACAGCATCGGAGACACCCAGGCAAACAGAGAGAGAGCGGAGACTACAGCAAATCCAAGCACGACTGCAGAGGTTTGAGAACACAACAGTTCTGGATTTTTCTTTAAATTATTTTTAACATTGCATGAGCATTGAGAGGACACACCTCAGCTATCTTCTTCTCTTGGCTTGAAAACAAAGTTATGAGCCACAGAAAACTGAAGCTGCAGAAGTTTACATGAAGAAAACGTTGAAAGGTACAGACAAAACAACTTGAACAGTACTTAAAATGGCAGTAAACTCGAGAGGTAGGAGACGGGCATGGAATGAATACCTCACATGTAAAAGACAAAAAAAACAAAACAAAAGGCCCGATGGGGGTAAAGGGAGCGGGTACAACAAGCAAAACATTGGAACACACACACACACCAGTCCTACAGCGATATTGCACTTGTTCACTGTTCTGTCGGCAGTTAATGACATGATGGTTGGTCATTTCACAATCAGATCCCCTAACAAGGGGAACAGAGAGTGGGGAGTGGAAGGGAAGGGGGGGGGGGGGTCTTCACTTGTTACCACCTCACATACATTATAAATAAAGTAAGGCAAATCAAACCTAAATGTCAAGTTTGAACAGGTTAAAATGTAGCTGAACAGACTTGAAGAGACTCGCAGTAACAGTATAAAACGCAAGCTCAGATTAAAGGCCATTTGGGGGTGCCAAAACTGTCCTGGTGAACAGTTCACCAGAATTTGAAGACAATCAGAGTATGATAATCGGTTTGGCATTGATGACATTGCTACTTGTCAAAAAAGGGAGGTTTGCCTGGGCTGAATCATGTTTTTGTATTTCAGGTTGCGGTCAATTATGTGGCCAGCTGGGCTAAGGAACAAATAACCTACTCCAGCATTTGGATATTAAAAAAAAAAAGAACGAAGACCAGACTAAGAGCAGGTCAGCTAATTACGTAACACCACAAACTAACCAATGGGCCTGCTGTTCAGTTGATGACTCACAAATTTGGTTCACCACAAACTGCAGCAACGAGCGGTTTGTAGAGGAAATGACCTCAAATTGACTTTGCTTTAGACACAAGGTGATTTTTTTTTTTCAGGACACCAAAAGAAAATCAGAGACATAACTAGAGATGATAAAAAAAAAACCTAAAAAAAAACCCAGTAATTACTGTGTTACTGTGTGTGCTTTCTATCACTTAATTCAGACAGCAACAGCTGAAAACAGCAAAATTCTTTTTAGATGGTAATATCCAAATAAATCATCTATAACAACAGCACAAAATTTTTTAAAGGCCTAAACCCAAGAGATGAACGATGCTCTATTAGAGTCTCACATATAGAATTATATACCGTGAAGTAGAAGTTCCCACAGTGAAAAGAAAATCCTGATAGTCTCACAGATAAACTTCCTGGATGTTAATTCATAAATGCAATGGAGTCATAGACGACTAATGATTAAGATACAAGTTAATAAACCATATTTTCATTTTGAACATAAACAATTTGTTTTGGACAAACCATGTTAGCAATCGACCGTTGATGTAATGACTGCTTAGTATTGCACTACATGCACATTTTGATGGTTAAGAAAAAAAATATGTTTGGAAAGAATACTACAGGGAGCCAATTCACTTCACATCAGTTCAGAATGCAAACGCAGATGCAAATAGTCCAGAATCTCCACAAAGAATCATATCTTTAGTGTTTAGTCAATCATACTGTATTTACAAGACTTTTATTTACAATATTAGATTTAGTCTGCCATGCATAATTTTTCTTTTTTATTACACGTTGACTTTCAAACCAGCATGACACATTACGTTCATCACGAGGGGCACTATGTCTGGCAAGATTATGTCCTAATTTACAATGATTATCTTAATCTCTGCAATGATGATAGATGATGGATATTTACAAATCAATGGCCGCAAGTAAATGTAGTCGTACAGTTTAATAATATTAATTCCCTACATCATCAAAGTGAGCCGAGAGCTTCGTTTATCCTTTGGGTTATTAAATATATTTCTATTTGACGGATGAGAGCAGAGCTGATGCAGCTCTTTCAGTGAAAGTACCAGTGAGATGATGAAATGAAAAGAGACAGAAAGAAAAAAGTCAGGGGTGGGAGAAGGTGAGGAGATGTTTTGTAGCGCGCTCACTACCAGTCTGCGTTATCCCAGGTTTCCTCGGCAGGTTTCGTGGGACTCTTCTTTGTCTTCCCGTCGGCATTCTCCCAGTTGTTGTCCCAGGCCTCCCAGCTCTCCTCCGTGCTGTGCTTATTGTTGGACGCCACCTCAGAGCCCCAATTGTCCCAACTGTCAGAGCTCTTCTTGGCAGAATTATCTGCCATGGTCCAGCTGTCACTGCTGGGGGACTTCTTGGCCTTCAAAGAATTGTTACTGCCAAAGGTTTCCCAGAAGTCCCTAGACACAGGCTGGCTAGAACTACCCTGATACCCCCCCTCAGTGGCATCCATGTTCTGGTAGCTCTCCCCAGCAGAGCTAAGACGTGACAAAACAGAGAAATGTGGACAGTTATGTTGGGCAGCACCAAAAATGCAATTTTTTTTTGTCCCTGCTAGAAATCAAAATGCTGGCCAAGAATTTTTAAAGTAATGTTTTTTCAACTCTTCTTAAAATTAAATGCTTGTTTTTAAAGCATTCAGTTCTTCAGCTTTGCTTTTTAAGTTTTGTCTCTCTCTTGACAAAAATTACAGCGAGACAACAAAGTATGAGTCACACCACTAAAAAAAAATTCTCATTTCAGATACATATACTATCTACATACTAGAATTACGACTGATCTATAATTAAGTTTAAAAAACATTTATGATGTGAAGGATTTGAATTGAATGAAGTTGCTGTTATTACCCATCTTCTGGTTTTCCCGTGAAGATATTGGTCAACTTTGCTCCAGCTCCCTGGACCTAAACAACAACAAACACTTCAGCTCAAAGCAACTATGTGCATTTACTCTTAAATACATTATTAAACAGGCTTTTACTTTAGCTTAAACATTAAACGGATGCGCAGCATTGTTTTTTCCTTTAGCATAAATCCACAGTCAAACAAGCAGTAATAACAAAAAAAGTACACATTTTTACAACAAGCTCACATTACTGTAGTATTACTCACCGCCCCAGTAAAAATGGCAGCAAGAAAAATAAGAGGTAACATTACATTAGTGTTGAATAAAAAAAGTCATCATCACAGCAAAACCAGTCTCCTTTTCGGCCATAAACGCTGTAAACTCAGAGCATCCTGAGTGCAGTTACACACAGATCACCCACAAGTGCTCGACCCGGCTGAGAGGAAATTGGTTTTGCGCCTGTACAGAGCGGCAGACTTCTGCCAGTCCTACCTTGTTTGCCAGCCCAGTCATGCTGACTGCCATTTCATCTAGCAATTTGCCATCTTTCACCTAAATGAGCCAAATTATTATGACAAGTTCAAAGAATAGCACAGACAAATAAAAAATTCTCGTCCAAACGGACAATTTGATTTGCGAGTGTTTTGCGTTCTACTGAAGACAACTTTCATCAGCGTGAGACACAATCACATTTTGTTGAAGCCTGACGAGAGAAAAACAAGGAATGCAGCCATTTTGCAAAAAAAGAGACAGGAGGTTGTTACATAAGCAGATGCTAGCGATGCTATTATCGTCAATGCCAGCTGTACGATAAAAGCCAAAACACATCACTCACTGCAAGCCTCCCTTTTAATGCCTTTTTATTACTCAATGGTAAATGAATGGGAGTTTTAGCATAACTAGAACGGAATTCCATTTGCATTTAAAGATGCAAACTATTGATTTTAATGAAAGGCAACCAATGGGCTGCCAAGTCACTATTTATGGAAGCATTTAAATGAAAACAGTTGCTGTGACTTTAGGCAAAAACCTTAACTGTGCTTTATCAGGGAAGCCAGTAAGGTAATGTCAGTAGAGAAGCTCTGTGTTGTATGAGCTTTCCTTGCTCAAATGTTAGATGCATTTGAAGACACTAAAAATCAAACCATTAGATTTTGAATATGAAGAATCTCCTGTGTGAGAACTGGAAATTGTCATTTGTTTTGATCATTTAACAACCTGAAACTCCACTCAGTAAGAATGTTATTTAATATCTTGTCAAGTAACAAGGCCAATGGTTTACACTGACTCATACCCACTCCCAAATACAGGGTTCACAGCCGGGTGCTTCTGCAAATCCCAAGGCTGAGTCACAAAATGAAGGAGCAAAAGATAATTTTTTTTTTTTCCTGGCTCAACCTTCAAAAATTTGCCTTTTAAAGTAAGCTGGCATAGAGCAGACAGACACAGGCAGGCAGCGCAGAAAATAGCACATTCACATCTGAAGCTGTTAGTTATCCCACCACCGCTACAACTTCAAACATCAATGTTACCTTTTCCTGGGTAGGTTTGATAACATTCTCATTTATTGTCTGTCCTAACTCTGAGGCCTAGAGTGGGAGCCAGAGGGGAGAATTCACTTGAGTGAAACGGTTTGGCATTCACAGTGGAGCAAAACATTGAGATGCTTGTTCCTTTGCAACAGACACGAGCTGATCATCATTCACAGTGACACTTGACAGGCACGATACGGTGCAATGGCTCAAACAAACCGTCACCTGCATAGAGTCAAAGGACTACCATTTGCTGTGCGGCGATTCAAGGCCGTTGACAATATGCAGGAACGGTGCAAAATGTGTTTTAAAAGATGCCATTACACCTTGACGCCACTGTTAACAGTACACGACAGACACGTCATGCAGGATGAAGAACCTAACACAACAAATGTGAACGGATCCAAAGTAATCCCTGTCCCGCGATGAAGTTACTTCAAAATAAAGATACCATGAAAGACACATCCAGGCACTGCACATCCAAGCAAAGTGTGTTAAAATTACATTCAACCAGCACTGTTCTTTTTCTGTTGACAGCAATTTGACACAAACAATGAAAATAGATAATAATGACAATGTTAAAATAAAAAGACATGATGCAGAAGGATGCTCATGCACCTATTATCTGCTTTACCGGTTCTGGGGGCGCTTTATAGCCCTTTAACTAAATCCAGAGGAGGCAAAGAGATATTAAGGTAGTAACAAAGTTATTACAGCCTAAGAGCTCATGTTCAAATGTAAAGAGATTCACAAAAAGCAAAATGGCATACATTTGAAAGAAAAAAAAAACCAAGCGAGTCATTTCAGTACACTCAGAAGAAAAGAAGGGAATTCAAGGTTTAGAATAATATCTGCACTGGTAATTAATAACAGACAACCATTTTGGCCTTACCTTAAGGGTTGCTTGGTTTGCAAGTTTAGTTGTCTGTGTAAAGCAAAAAAATGTACAATTATTTAAAATCAAAAACAGTCAAAATATGCAATATGTGAACAACAGACTTACATTATCTTTTGCAATAGAAGCAAACTTGGTAGCTCCAACAGCAAAACTGTTCCAACCCTGAGAAAAGTCAAAGAAAAAAAAAAGTCACATGGGAGAGAGGGGGAAAAAAGACATACATCGGAAGGCGTGACTAATCTAAAACTTGTGACCTACTGAATAAAGTGAGGACATGGCATTGTTGATAAAGTCATCTTCTTTCTTCTCTGGAGTCACTGTGTTGCCAAAGCCAACATAGCGGTTCTCCTGATTCCCACTGTAACCTCCACCACTGAGGACCAAGGGGGAAGACAGTCATGTTTAAAAACAAAAACAACAACTGAGTATGGCATAATCAAAGAAATTTTAAGAAAATTATGTTCTTACCTCTGATAGGAGTTGACGTCATCACTCAACCAGTCCTCAAAAGCTTTGTCGCTAGATTTGGCTGAGCTCTGTCCAGGCCCTGCAGGGCTTTGTTAGGAGACATAATTCAATGCATGATTCAATGCAATGTGATCTGTAGGCTAACAATAAATGTGTTCAACATTTGTGCCACTTTTACCGATGAGAAGATGAGAGACTGGGCTTAGGCTGAGGAGATGACCAGTTCCTGGCAGGAGACGTCTCAATAGACCACTCCTTCCCTTCGGCCAAAGTGGCTACCTGTATTGCGGAGAGAGTGGATTAATACTGTGAACTGAAGAGAAATTAAAAAATAACTTTTTGAAAAGCTGCTGCTGCTTCTGATAAAAGACAATTCCTGGGAATATGCATGAACAATAATATATTAACCTATTTTTAGTTACAAAAACTGCTCATGTCTACATCTTTCACCTTGTCTCTAAAGAGCGCAGCAGCTTTGCTGTTGTATTTCTCCTGCAATGTCCAGTTGGGATTGTAGTCATCCTGGAGTTCGAGAAACAGGCGAAACTTTCCATTTCCCCCTGCCTTCATTTTCTCAAGTTCAATGTCTTTCCATTTGTCCATTGTGACTGAGCGTACAAAGCTGAGGAGAGGACAGGAGGAGAATTCACTGTAGCTTTGAAGAAATCTTCTTAGGAATCTCAGGTTGTTGTTTTGAACAACGTGTATTTTAAGCAGTCCAAAAATAATAATTAAAGTAACATGAACAGCGTAGAGTTAACAGAACTTACCTAAGATGTACCCCAAGGCCCCTGTGTTTACCAGAGCACTCAAGACAAATCCAGATCCCATAAGTCACACTGACCCATTGAGGATTAAAGGCCCCACACTCAAAACATAGCTGAAAAATAAAAAGGCCAAAACAGGTGATTAATTTAGATTTGATACAATTGTTATACTAACAAACAAGACTAAAACATGATTTAACACAGAAAAAAACTGTGCAGAGGTTACAAAAAAATGACATTTGAAAGTGTCTATAGTGGGTTTTTTTAAAACTAAAAACTTTTAAAAATATTTTTAGAATGCTCAAATCAGTAGAATCTCTTCATATACAAGTGAATACTATAATGTAATGTTATCATCACCTATGATCACTAACCTCGATGTGAGCTAATACTGGAAAGTGATAGCAACTCCTGGGGAAAAAAGATTCCAGCCTTTTTTATTATATAGTTACTCAGGTAATGTGTGTACTTACATTATTCTCATCTTCAGTTCTCACTTCTTTCAAAACTCTTCTCGTCCTTGGACTTGCCATCTTGACCCAACTGAAAAAGATGGAAGAAGGATAGTCAAGCATTGTAGTTGGCAATCAAAATAGTCTCTATCAGAAACAAGAAGACGATGTATATGCTCTTATATTCAAATCTAACGCTCTCATGTTTATACTAGACTGTGTTTCCCATAAATCGGGTGAGGAGAGGTTTGTAAATGAAGGAAAATCAGCGACAGGCGTGATTAGAATTGAACAAAAATTAAGAGAAATTGTTTGGGGTCGAGCGATGAATGTTATGGGGCTCTAAACACCCAAATCGGGCAACTAATGCTATAGATTGTTCCCAAGAGGGGTAAGTGGAGATATGGCGTCCATAATGGACAGGTTAAAACATCACTGAATGGTTTGTACACACAACAGTTGACCTGGAGTCCCATTGACATTACAACATCTGACTCGGTGTGAAAACGAATCTAAATAATTCCAATACCAAGATTATTTTGGGGTTCGTTGCTTCTTGAAGAAAACCATAGCTCGTTTCTAAGATGACATGTCAATAGATCCCGATATGTAGGAAACCCCTAAGTAAATTAAGGTAGGGAGACGTCGGAAACGTTGGAAAATGCTAACCCTTTAAGATGCTAACTGACAGATCCGTTAGCTCACCTGTTTGCTGACTGACGGACAACGAAGTCGCTTTTTTCGGAGTGTTTGCCGGCCCCACCGAGAAAATACACAATGTTTTCTTCCTCAGCGGCCGAAATACGACAGATGTTAAGTCGTCACAGACTCTGTAAGGGCTGACACAACTAAAGAGGCGAAAGGGCTATTGATGCGTTACACCGGTAGCCATGTTCCTGTTTGCATACGTTGGCAGTGCAATGCATGACGGGAATCGTGTCGCCTCCTCCCTCTTGCTTCTCTTCTTCTTCTCTCCTCCAGCGTGTTGACTGCGCTCCCCCCACTGTCTCGGAATGTCAAAGTTTACTGTCCCTCTTGCTAAGAGATAAATGACTAGTTTGTAAATATTTAAATCTTTTCCTCAATGTGGGATTGATGATGACAATTTTGCTAGAGATGGCTCCTTTTTCTAAGCTACAACACAGATACAAATACACAATTCGACTGAAATGTGGCTTCTATTAATTATCCTGAGTACAAATAATAATGATGATGTATATAGATTGTTGCTAACTTTCATTCAGAAAAATAAAGGACATTTTTCGCAGTGTTTGGGGTCATGACCATCACAGGCCAGTGGCTTGCCAGTAATGGTGAATTATGACTTAAAATAGGATTTCAAAAAAAAGTATATGGTTCACATAGTTTGATCTGCTCTGTTACCAAAAGGCATTAGAAATAATGTTTGAATTGTGTTGAAATCTTTTAATTGAACATATTTTTATACATTAATCAATAAAGAGCAGGATGAATGGCTTTTACAAAGGAATTAAATAAATAAAGCTGAAAAGGTTGTCGATCCTGACTCTACTCAAACTACGCAGCCAATACGCAGTTGTTGTGAATGGGTTGCGCAATGATAATGCCTGTAGTTTGCATTGGGGAAAAAAAATTATGTTCTAGACAACTCAGAAATACGGGACTAACCCCGTCCCATATCCATTCAAAACGGGACGCACCATTTCATTGCCAAATACAGGACAGTTCTGTATTTTAAGGGACGGTTGGCAACTCTATGCAGACAGGAGATAATTTTGAGGAAATAGAGGATTAAAGTACAGACTCAACCCATGTTTCTGCACTGTAATGGGAAATATGTATTCTTGGGTTATTCTTTACTCTGATCACTAGCAGTAGCGTATGTAACCTCTTGATTTCCCCGTCTAGGATATGAGCTGTGAAATCATCCTGCCAGTCCTGTATTCATTGTTGTGTCTTCCTCCTTCTCCCTTATCTTGTCCCCTCCCGGTCCTGCTGCATAAAGACTTGCTTCTTCCTTTCCTCTGTGCACTTGCACTGGCGTCCATTCGGGCTGTTGCACCTGTTGCATCTGCTCTGTTGGTTTTACTTTGTTTGTGCCTCGGATATCCGATCATTTTATTTCTGTTTATTAAATTACTTATTTACTCAGCATTTCTGCATCATTATCTTCGCTCTTTTCCACAACATGCACTAATAAATCATGATGATAATGATTATCAAGATTTATTGCTTGAACTTGCACTCCTTATCCTCATATTATTATCTGGTCTTATCTGGAAAGAAATGCTGGTATATAAGGGTCGTGCTTCAGCAGTTAGGGAGAACACTAACACGTATAGCGACAATGAGCCGCTCAACGAGCTTGAAGGTGCGCCTGCCCGCCTTTGTGCTGGTGTTGGAGATCGTCATCTTCACTCTTTTTGTTCTATTCGTAACTTACGATGACAATGCCAACGCCAAGCTGCAGAACAACCAGACCAACCCCCTGGACAATGCCGTCTACGTGGACTACCCCTTCTTTGCAGATGTACAGGTGATGATCTTCATCGGCTTTGGCTGCTTGTTGGGCTTCTTCCGATTCTATGGCTTCAGCGGGATGGTCTTCAACTTCCTGACCGCCACATTCACCATCCAGTGGGCGATCTTGATGCAAGGGTTCTTCCAGTTTTACTCTGACGGTAAAATACACCTCGGTGTGGTCAACCTGCTGAATGCTGAGTTTGCCAGTGCTGTGGTGCTCATCTCTTTTGGAGCCGTGCTGGGGAAGACAGGTCCTGTGCAGCTCCTGGTCATGGCTCTGCTGGAGATCCCTATCTTTGCGGTGACGGAGTGGGCTGTCTTGAAATACATCAGGATCAATGATGCAGGTGGCTCCATTCTTATCCACCTGTTTGCCTGCTACTTTGGTCTGGGGGTTACATTTGTGCTATACCGTCCGAATCTCAAAAACGGACATCCTAAAGAGATCACAAGCTACCAGTCTGATATCCTCTCTGTGATGGGGACCTTGTTCCTCTGGGTGTTCTGGCCTTCTTTCAACTCTGCTCTGACCATGAAGGGTGATGACCAGCACAGGGCCATACTCCACACCTTCATAGGTCTCAGCTCTTCCACCATAACTGCATTTGCATTGTCTGCAATTTTCAATAAGAGAGGCAAGCTCACAATGGCAGATATTCAGAATGTGACTTTGGCAGGTGGTGTAACTGTCGGGGCCTCTGTGGACATGATGATCTCACCTGCAGCTGCTTACGGTCTGGGTATACTAGGCTGTACTGCCTGTTTTTTTGGATACCGGTACCTGACCCCCTTTTTGGCGCAACGCATGAAGATCCAGGACCAGTGTGGCATCCACAACCTCCATGGACTCACCGGTCTGATCTCATCCACAGCAGGGATCTGTGCCATTCTCCTTGCCAGGGAGGAAACCTACGGGCCCAGCATGTACCAGATCTTCACGCATCGTGCCCCACCTGAAGGCGACCCAAAGCTGCTAGAGCTGCAAATGCTGATCCCTGGACTGAAACCTGGCTTGGGCCGCACCGCTCAGGAACAGGCTCTGTACCAAGTGGCAGCCATATTTGCCACAATTGGTGCATCTGCAGTCGGCGGTGTGCTTACCGGCCTGGTGATGAAGCTGCCGTTCATGGAATCCCCATCTGACGAAGACTGTTTCAACGACGAGCTCTTCTTTGACATGCCCTCTGACTTTCACCGTTTAGAGGATGTCAAGGAGCCTTCTGGCTTGGATGAAAAGATACAAATGTCCGCAAACAATCAGGTGTTAAACCCTAAAGCCTAAACCGTGAGGTGCATGTGATAGTAGAAGTCAAGATGTTATGAAAGCCATTTCAGGTTTTTATAGCATGATTTTTTTGTTGATGTTATTTGTGGTGAAACAGTAATCATTAAAGTCATGTCAAATTCTCATGAGCACTGTTTCGGGTTTATATAGCATGATTTTTGTTGTTATTGTTTTTATTTATAACAAAAAGCTCTACATTAAAAGTTGTCCACTGGCAATTGTAACTGTTATGAACGTATCTAAATACTCTCTCAAACTAAGACTAACACTCTCAAACTGTACAAAAAGGAAAATGGTTTTAAATAAATAATAAAACAAATGGATGCAGGCTGTTTCTTTGTTTGAGTACTAATAAATATATATATGTTTGTATATTTATGTATATATATAAAATACAATTTTATATATATATACATGTATTTGGTTATTTTCAAAAAATATGATTTACGTTCAGTAATAGATGGCCTTCTAATTGATTGCTTTATATCAGCTCTTAAGTTAAAATGCCTAGAGCACTTTGCCAATCACTGAAAAAATACTTTTAACTATTTTTCCTCGATCCTCAAACTTTAAAACGGGTCAGTTTGACCCCAAACTTAACAGAAAGGTTAAGAGCTGTGAAGCACATATTACAAATTCCATGATACAGCAAAACTGCAGCAAAAAAAATATATATATAAAATATAAAATCCAACACCATCTTATTTGTCGTGAGCCAGTTGCCTCATCCAGCTGAAACATCAACTTTGGTCCACTTTGATGAAGTCAAAGGTTCAAAGGTCAAAGGATTTGTCTTGTCATACTAATTTGCATTTGCACATGTAACAGCACAAAACTGGACCCAAGTCCTGCTTCTCAGGACTGGGCTTGAGGATATAGAGGTGTAGGTGGGCGATCTTAATCACCATCTCCTGGAGGAGATCTTCTTGATCTTCTTGATGCAGAGGTTGTTGTCCCGACACCATCCTACGAGGAGTTCCATTTCCTCTCTGTAATCCAACTCGTTGTTGGTTATGCTACCCACCAGTCAGAAAACTTAACTCTGTGGGCGCTTGGATGTTTTGAAGAGCAGTCATATGTTAGCAGGGTGACGTAGATGGGTCTCAGCAGACAGCCCTAGGGGAGGCCATAAAAATTAACAGCTTCTTGTGTTTTATTAACTAGCTTTTGTTATCACCAAGCAGTTCATATTTCCATAGACCGAAATGTGGCAATGTACCATTAAAGTATGCTAAAGTGTTTAAGGAAATTGTTTATTGGCCAATAACCAAAATACTAAATCAAACATGACAATACAAAACATTGGGTTTATCCATTTAAGGATATATGCACACTAATATATCAGTAGTTACATAAATTAGAAAGAGCGTAGATCATCAAAATATCTTATCTAATCGTGGAACAAGGAGTCAGTGATGCAATTAAATTTGATATGTCCCAGGGTCCTGATATGAACCCAATAGTTTATATAGATTATAGTTTATATTATTTGGTTCACCTTCTTAATAATATAATCTGTGCGTAATGTGACGACTGAGCACATCACACCTCATCTGCTTCAGCATTTTGCACATAAACAGTTTAATTCTGATTCAGCATGAAAAGCTCAGTCATAGCATTGCAACTCTTTAACTATTTAGTCTGAAATTTGGACTCCAATATAACATGTGCACTGATAAGTGAGAGCACAATGGATCACAGAGGCCAATTATCGCCATGTTGACCTGATCAGTATTCGTCTCCTGTTGTCATCTCATGAACACGGGCAACAGAGAACAGGGATTGTTTCAGCACGCAAGTAGAATTGTGATGAAATCCATATCTGAGTAAAAGTAAAAGTAAATGTGGTAGAGACAACATATGAGAAAGTATAATTCACTATTATTGCATAGACATGCTGTTTCAATCATTAAATTGCTGTACTGAGCACTTTTCCTGGTGTGCGGACATGGACCAAGTTTTACCTTTCCATGATAATAAAATATCTGCACATTCCCGACAGACTGATTGCACTTTTACACTGAATTACACATTATTAGTCACAAAGGTTAAATTAATGATTTCATCATCGCAGACTTGCATAAAATGACAGCAGCAAAATGCCCAACTAATCAAAGACTATCAGAGCTCTGATGATCTTGATTTGTTCATCTGGTTCCTCAGAGAAAAAAAGCATGAGGTTCTATAAGGTGCATGCAGCATGTCAGGTTCAAGAGTTGACAGCCTGTCTAATGGCTGTCAACTTATCAGTAGTTTTACACCACTGTAGCCTTAGTCCAAATAGCCCGCTAATAAATGGTTGCTGTGGACACTCTGATAAGTGAAAGTGTGGCGGACCTCTTCAAAGGCTGATAAAAGCTTGAGCCTTTTCTAATATTGACTCATCTTCATTGATTTGTCACTTCCCATTCCAACAAAAGTAGCTGTAGCTGTGAAATACCTGTAGGTATAAAAATTGTGTTATATCACATAATCATAAACTGAAGGTTGGGTCAAGGTTTGTTTGTCCACCCTCTCATTGCACTGCAATTACTGGATTTGGTAGCTGAGTTGATCAAAAATAATAATAATAATAATGATAATAATGATTTGAAACTCCAACCAAGGCCGTAGAGGTTAGCAATTAGTAGATTTCCTTTTGACTTCTGTGTCGGAACTGTCTGGATAAAAGCGATTGAACAATATAATAGCTAATCTTCAACCCTTATTATTGCATCTTATCAGTGCCATCATAAATAATGTTATGCAAGCAATAAGACAAAGTGCAAATGCTAAATAAACAATTGTGCACTGGGGTCAAAGAAATCCCTGTTGTACTGGGATGACCAGCGGGACCGCAGCTCAGTGCTCTGTGCGTCTCAAACTTTTACCCTTACCACAACTCAAATTCTTACCACAATGGCTGACGTGAGTGACGCTGTTTCTTCATCATAATCCCCAAGGTCTCTTCTCTGCATGAGAGCTATTTTTGTTTTTTTGAGTCACGTAGGCTACGTACTTCTCGGGCATTTTACAGGCTGAGGCATGGTGTTGAGATAAGATTTAAATGTTCAATTTGATAGATTGATAAATAAACACAACAACAGAACTGTGGCAAAAAAAAGAAAAAAGATGTGAACCAGTTTGTTTGAAATAGCGTATGTCATGTGAGGTGATAACAGATGACCAGGGACCTAAACTTTTTTTTTAACGTGTGATAAAGAATTAACGTCTTTCCACTGCACAAAGGAAGTTTCTGGGTTCTGTCTGAAATGCAAGAACTAACATTCATTCAGTGATGGCAAAATTATTTTTTTCTCACCACATGATGACATTAAAGGTGTCATACATACATATGTACTTTTTGGATACTTGCCTGTGGCTTTTTCAGTGGATGGAGAAAAAAAAATTAAAATTTGAAATTAAAAACTTGGAATTAAAAATTAAATTAAAAATGTAAAAAGAAAAAACTAGACTGCAATAGGCTGGAATTTCCATTTAATGCATATTTAGATGTCTTAAATTATGTCTGAACAGATGATTAAAGAATTATGAATAAAATACATTGAATAAAGACATATGTGTATCGATAAGAAGCACAAAAATAAAATAAAAATGAATCTACTTATCCACAAATCAATCTTCAAAATTTCACAAATGCAGCAATCTGTGAGAGGAGGTTACATTCAGTCACTGGAGGTACAATGTTCTCCGAGTGGTGGCTGTGGATTCCATAACAAACCGTACACTGACATCCTGTGGTGGCATGAGAAGTTGCACGCTTGGTGCTTCAGGGTCAGACATCAACCAATTTTATTTATTTATTTATTTATTTATTTATTTATTTACAAGTGGTTGGCATATGCCTCTCCCTCCTCTGCTGGGTCGATGGTTTTTGTGCGCTGCGTTTGAACGGAGGCGTATAGGTCAGACACTGTGGACATGACATCTGTGCTGTCTGCTTCCTCTCTGTTCCCCTCCTCCTCCACCTTCTCCCTCTTCTCCCTTGCTGGCTCGGCCGTCGTCTCTAAATGAACCACGTCTGAGTACTGAACCTGCGGAGAGTTGCGTCCAGACTGCGTCGTAGGGGGCTTCAGGGTCAGGTTGGCATAGCAGTCCTGCGTTTTTGCCTGGCGGCGGGGCAGCAGAAGGATTATGCGGCACCATCAAACGACATGAGAATAGCAGCTGACTGCTGATAGATCTGCAGGAGGCAAACGTGGACCTGCAGGTCCTTTTAACCCACCTGTGAGTCAGACGTGACTCTTGCCTGATTCCTGGAAGGGGGAGGATCAACTTCAGTGAACAAAACCTGGCCTGTGAGGGGTAAAAAATATGTCAGTCTGAAAGCAAAAACAGATAAAGGTTTTAAGATATTATTGCATTTAAACAAAAAGCAACTGCATACTTGTCTGCATGTAACCTAGGTTTCCATAAATAGGGTTTTCTTCCATCTGCCTCTGACTCTCCCTTGCCCTGGATAATGAGGAAAGATTAAATTAAAATTCTTAGTTCTGTGAGGGAACACAATGAAAATCTTTTCTTTTTTTTCTTTTTTTTTTTTCTTTTGGGGGGGGGTTGGAAGGGTCAGTTAAGTCTCCAGTCTACCCACAGTTGTTGTCTTTTCCTTCCTTGACATTTCCTCTTTCCTGTCAAAGTGAGGACAAAAACATCCAGAGTCAGAACCAGAAAATTAATTTAATTAGACAAGAGCTCGAAAATACATATCATTACCTGAGCAACATCTTAAAGCGCAGAACACAATATTCAAAGATAGTGACAGCAACAGCAGGGTGCAAAAAATAGGAACGAAAATGTGGCAGTGTTGCTGTATAAACTTTATTATACCTAGGGAAACAGAGAAAAAGACAATTTTAATGGCAATCAAAGAACATTTCAGTTCAGAAATAAAAGTCACGAAAAGTCGGGAAACTCTAGAATGGAAAAACATCATTCTAATATATCTCACTGAGCCACATTGGTCACCAAGAGACAAAAGCATCAAACAGTTTCCTCTCCAGAGAAACAAGCAGCAAAGAGTCTAATGACTCTTTGAGGCAGAGCTGCAGCGTTTCCCTCAACCTGAGCATTTGCTTCTTCTATTTCTGTGGCATTTAAGCCCGATTCTCTGCTGTGTGTGGTTTCACCAAGACGCTTGCAAACACGGTGCAACAGCGCAGTGAAGTGGTAGCACTATTCTGCAACGTTACAAGCTCAGTGAAACAGGCTTGATGGAATTTACAGCACATACGACACGAGAAAGGTCCAGACCAACACTGATACAGAGCATTATTGCCCTTTGACCTTAAACCTTTTTAATACACCAGGTCCAAAGGAGTGGAAAAGTAAAGTATGATTTCCCTGCCAATGACATTTAGCGTCTGTGTCTTCCCATGGTGAGGCAACTCAGGCCTTGTGAGCCATGAAGCTGGAATTTGAGTTGAGAGGCCCAATGAGACAAGAGTTGTTTAAACATATTTTTTCAGTTTGATTCTTTGATTCTCAAAGACCCGTCTCCCACATGCTGCCACAACAATTGGCTCTGGTGATGCTTTTCTCTCTACAAAAACCCTCTCCTTTAAATGTTTATATTTTTCATCTCATATCTCATAGTGCATCCCATTTTACGCTGTATTTTGATGCAGGGAAAACAACAACAACAGAGAAGTAACCTGTTCGGTTGACTTTACAGCTCTCTGATTGTGGTCCCTCGTGTTTGTCACCGACTGTCTGGGACTGATTGTATGAAAAGATTCATCTCAGTGGACTGCTGCCAATGCTATGCTATGGCTCTTACATTGAAAAAAAAAATGGATGATTTTAGTCTTTGTTTAATTTTTTCCAAATTCCAATTAAATAAAGCAGAAAAAAATCTATGTTCATAAATTTATCAGTAGATTGAGTCAGGGTTTTCTCTTCTAAAATGGTTGTTACAAACACTAGACGGCATATTGCGCACAAGAAAGACAAATTGATAGATACTTTGTTGATCTCCAATAGAAATTGGCGTTTACAGCAGCTTGACAAGGGAACTAGAGTAATGAAAGGCATACAATGTGCTAAACAATAGTGTAAAGAAAGAAAAAAGTATGGTACAAAATAAGAATAGAAATGAAAATGAAATTTAATTTAATTTTTAATTTAATCGGAAGAGGGAGAAGACATAAAACCTACCAGACATCTGGTTCGCTGTGCCAACAAAACTTTACCCAAAAAGAAAAGCTTTCTTTTGCTCTGTTTCTCGGTTGCTCTCCTTTCTGTGATCTGCAGCATTGGTGTTGACACTACGCTCTGACACTATGACTTTTCTTTCCTCCAGACTTTTCACTTGTTACAGGATGTGTGCTTTTGCAGAAAACCACAAGCTCTTTTTTCAAACTAAGAATACCTTCAAAGATGTGCTACTGTGATGCTTATCAATATACAGTATATAGTGTCATTATGAAGATGTTATGAGACAAATTATACCCTTAGGACAAATAGTTGTTAAATCATGGACTCTAGGTTATTATAATGAATAAAAAATACAAATTAATTCACTCTTTCATAGCCAAATTTGATGACAATTTACAGCCTTGAAGGGTAACACCACTGTGTGCAGGAGCCATGGTGAGAGTTGTTGTCTTGCATCAAAAAAGGTGAGTTTGATTCCCACATCCAGGGCCCATCTGGGTAGAGTCTGCATGTTCTCCATGTAGCTGCAGCCTCTTACTACAATACCAAAGACATAGACTAATTAGCAACTCTATACTCTCTGTCAGTATGAATGTATGCGGTTGTTTGCCTCTGCAACTCTGTAAAATCGGCCAACTTGCAGGGAGTAGCCCTGCCTATTCCCTAAGACAGCTGGGAGAGGCTCCAAGCATCCCCACGACCCTTAAGTGCATCCATCCATTCATCCATCCATCAATCCATCTTAAATACACACTTCCTCCTACACTCAGAGTAGCAGGGGTTTGCTGAAGCCTATCTCAGCTGTCATGGGGCGAAGGCAGCGTACATCATCTTGGACATGTTCAGCACAGGGCCACACTGAAAGACAAAGACAAACAAACATTCACACACACACACACACACACACACACACAGCGATCACACACAGACACAAACAAACAGAGAGAGAGAGAGAGACAAAAGAAACAGAGAGAGGTAGTCTTGGTAGTCTGCTTTATATGTGTGTTTTTGAGTGTGTTTTTGGACTGTGGGTGGAAGTGAAGGAGAACTGGCAAACTTCTTGCTGTGAGGTGACGGTGCGGATTAATGAACTGATGAGTTAGAACCTTGTCGTTGTGTTTGCTTCACCATGATGATTCAGTGTTCAATTTCAGTTGACAGACTTCCGTTTGTGAGTAATAACCCATTAACCCATTATGGTTGTGACTGCACCACATCCCTAACGCTGACACATGTACTTGTGGGTGACATGCAAGGTTTATTTAGAGGTTTATCCACTGGACTTGCCCAGATGAGCGGATTCCCAGGACAGCTGTGTGGGAATTACAAGTTTATTGAGTTAAAACATTAAGTGATGCATTTTTTATTATTTCAATTGCATTGAAATGTAAAAATTGTCCAGGGTATACCCTGCCTTCACCCTGTGACAGCTGGGACAGGCTCCAACAAACCTAACCGCGACCCTAAGTGCAAGAGAAAGCAGGTATAGAAGATGGATGGATGGTTGGACAAATGGATTGATAAATGGATGGATGGAAAATATTGGTATAATATATTACTTATGTTTGCAATGAACCATAATTTGTGCCCCAATGTTCTTTCTCTTGCATGTTATTTCTTTAAAAACAATAAAGTTTGTGTCTGTTAATTCCTTCCTAAAATTAAGTTTCTCTTTTAAAAAAAAATAAAAAAAATACGGATGTGTTAGTATAAAAAAAATATATGAGGCTTCATTTATGTTTTAGGGCATTCAGCTTCAGGTTTCCCCATCACTAACAAGCAGCCTGCATTTCTTTAGGCCTGCAGAATAGGGCAGGAGAGAAAAAAAAAAAAAAGACAACAAAAAAGACCTTTAGTAACCCTCTTTGGCCACTACGTCGCTCCACTCGCTCCAAACAGGGTGACGTCCACCTTGAGGGCGGCTCTTCCTCCCGTTGGTCCCGCCCCCTCCGCTCTCGGTCTACCCCCTCTTTCCTCCTGAACGCTGATGTGTTACTAACTTCAGCCGTCAGCTCTGCAAAAATGTTCAATTTCGGCTCAAAACTGCTTCTTCTTTTTCTGCTGGCCTTCCCGTGTGGCCTGCTGTCCATCGGTAAGTCACGCTCCTTCCGTCGTTTGTCCCTCCGTTGTCGTCGCTGTACTTTTTTTTTTTTTTTTTTTTTTTCTGTCGGCGGTTTGAAGAAGTTCTTAGACGGTCTAACATATTGACGTGGCAGTCCGTCAGACACTTAAACACACCGCCGTGCCAGCGGTCTGCTTTGGTCGCTTTGTTAACATACGATAGTGTTTTTTGGTACAGTCGAATACTTAGCTGTAAAGTTGTGGCCCGGGGTCGTTTAAATGTTTTTATTTCAAAATAAATGAATGAAAAACCGCGTTTTCTGCCAGCTGCTGCCGTCCAGCTTTTAAAGAATAACCGCGACCAGCAAATGTGACGCTTAAAGTTCCCTTTCCCGAGTTTTCTGCTGCGATTTCTGTCTCTGGATGCTACAGCAGCAGTCAGCGGCTAGTGGGACACGTCACCATAGATAAGGTCTTGTTGGTGGGATTCTCCTGTTCCACATCCCTTCAAATGTCCATCTGTTAAAACTACCAACAGTCAGTAATATATACAGTAGATACTGAAACGACAGGGATGCTGTTGCCAGATCAGTCCACCTAAAGCATCACTGAAGCTTACTTTTATATGTCTTGCTCTGCTGAATGTTGCGTAAAATTAGTGGGGATTTCTTTCAGCACAGTGGTAATAATTTATGATCTATGAATAAAAAGGGTACCTGGGGATGATAATCCGGGAAATGGGACAGTGTGTGCGATAACATGTAGCTCTCACAAGGGGAACCACCACTATTCTGAAGTCCGTGTCAACACACATTCAAACAGGCGTTTGTTCTTCACACCCCAGATACAAAAAAAAAAAAAAAAAATGTGGAAGGAAGAAGTAGTAAACAACAAAATAAGTCTATTTGAAGCTCCTTTTAATTCATTCCTCTGGCTGTTTATTTTTTTCTGAAAAATTATTTTTGTGTGTTGGTTTTTGAATCATTGGAGGCTGATTGTTTCTCACGACATGTCATCCTCTACAATGTGTCGCTCCTCCTTTCCTTAAACAAACCGACATCCCTCACACGCTCTGTTGCTTTCCCCTTGGCCACACACAGGCCACGTCTCAGCGGACGCAGCTGAGGACGTTGTGGATGACCACGATGCAGCAGTAGATGAGGAAGAGGAGGACGACGAGGACGAGGTGCTGGTTGAGGAAGATCAGATGCAAGCCACGGTCTGTATATCTTAGGTTTCTGCCAGCGACTTTGCCAGCCCAAGTTGTGTCCAGCTAAAACTACTGGCTGTGTTCCTCCTCAGGAAGGCGGCGGCGACGAAGAGGCTGACGAAGACGAAGACAAACCGTTGTCCTCTCACCCTGATGCCGACACAACCATCATCTTCACAACAGGAGAAGGTCGGTGTGGCTCCTGGAGCGTCTTTTATAGCTTATTTTTAATGCACCAGACTGAATCTGTCTGTGGTGTGTGTGTGTTACAATTTCAGAGTTTCCCACCAATGAGATTGTCAAGTTCCTGGTTGGGTTCACCAACAAGGGCAGTCAGGACTTCACTGTCCAGTCTCTGGAGGCTTCCTTCCGTTACCCTCAAGACTTCCAGTTTTACATTCAGAACGTGAGTTTGATCTGTAACACAATACTAACTAGCACTGGCCTTCAGTTTTCTGCCATCTGGCGAAATTCCTTGGTTTTAACTTGTGTGGAATTAGACAAAACAAGGTGGTCTCAGATGGGGTTGTACCTGCTGAGGGTGATGTCATTAACCTGACATTTTTCTAATGCATGTCACTTCTGTCTTCTGTATCGGTTTGCTTTTTTGTGTAACAGAAAAAAACCCAGGATAAATATCCTGCTGCTTTGCAAAATGAAGATTACGAATGTATTTGGTGCTCTGTGTTTTTAACCATGCTTGTGTTGTGCAGTTCACAGCTTTGCCCCTGAACACCGTGGTGAAGCCACAGGCCCAGGCTTCCTTCGAGTACTCCTTCATGCCGGCTCAGCCCATGGCAGGTCGTCCTTTCGGCCTTGTTATCCTCCTCAACTACATCAGTGCTGAGGTGGGAATTAACTGGCTGTTTAAGATATATGTGGTTCTTGCTTTGACCAGGGTTTAAGAATTAACAAAATCCTACAGGTTGTAAGCAAGTCCCTGCTGAGAATTGATTTTATTTGTTTTTCTTCAGGGAGGCGCGTTCCAGACTGCTATTTACAACCAGACTGTCACCATCACCGAGCCAGAGGAGGGACTTGATGGAGAAACGTGAGGTTTTGTTTTTACCTCCCAGAGACCTTTAAAGTGCATTCTAAATAGTACGCTGTTCTCATTCTTATTTTTCCACGAGGCAGCATCCGTCTCTTTTTGCACCAGTCTTCCTCAGACATTCACAGCCTTCTTCAGACATTCACAGCACATGTAAGAACCTGTAGAAGGAGGTGTGAAATTGGCACAAAGAAAAGCTGTGGAATTGGACTGCTTGTGTAACACAGAGAGAGAAAGAGAGTCGCTGTCACCAGCAAACTGATCAAACTGAACAGGTGCCTTTTTACCTCAGAAGCTTGAAACACTTTAAGATATATTTAAGCCACTGTTGATGTTTTGGTTCAAAGGAGCTCGTTTTTCTGCTGCGTGGGCGTCTACATGTAAGTGAGAGGTTAAAGAAATGTTTCCCCTCCGCCGTCTGGTAGCGCTGCTGCAGATGTTGAACACGAAGCCCAAAGCAGATTTGTTTCAAAGCTGGCATCAAACTGTTGATACAGACTGATTCTAGTTGGTTTTTACTTATTTTGTTCACTGATCTTTCTCATGCAGGATGTTCATGTACATCTTCCTGGGTGGACTGGTAGTCCTGATGCTGTTTGGAATTTACCAGGTTCTGGAGTCACGGACGGTATGATATGTCATAAGTCAGCAGTTCCGTTTTCACGCGGTTTAAAACTTGACTCAAACGTCTTTTGTATTTCTTTATTGGTTTGGCATCAGAAGTAGAAAACACTTTGCAGCAACCATAGATACAAACTGAAATGTGACATACTGTTTTCGCTCACCCTCTGCTCTGCAGAAGAAGAGACTGCCAGTGAAAATTGAGAAGGGCACCGGTGGGATGAGCGACGTGGACATCAGCTGGATCCCTCAGGAGACTCTCAACGTCATGAGTATGATAACTCGTGTGGCAGAAAGAGATAGCAGTTGTTTAAGATGCCATATAACCATTTAAAACAAGAGCTCATGAATATCGGGTCAATGCTTTCTTCTCTTTGCAGACAAAGCTTCCCCCAGAGCATCTCCAAGGAAACGAGCCAACAGGGCGGCTGGAGCAGATCAATAAAATGTTCAGATCCTGTTGAGCACCAACACTTCAGAAATCCACTTTCCACCCTGAAAAGTGTGTTTTAAGATCAAGGATCTTTATTGTCATAATGAGAACATAATGGGATATTTGTATTCATTCAGCCTGCTGGTGTGACAACCAGAGGGTTTCCTGGACTCTGTGGCTGTGATCACATGATCAGAGCGCAACTTTTTAGACATCTTCAAGATGGAGAAACAGTTGGTTATTAAAGGGACCTTTTTTAAAAAAATATTCCAATATATATGTGTGTGCGTGCCAGTGAAACGTGATAAAAAAAAATAAACCAAAAAGTCATTACCTTTTTTTTTTATTTAGAAAGTGGCCCAAAGTGTGAAAGAATCTGCAAAAGTGACCTGTCTGAGATAACTTGTTTCATTTGTTATCTTTTCTGTGCAGTTTGATGTCTTTTTTTTAACTTCTCACTATTTAGTTATTTCTTGTGAATGAAATGACTGCCTTCATTACAAAAAACACTACTGTGCCTTATCTGCATTTTATTTGCAGCGCCCTGCCAAGACTAATGGTTGCATAATACGAAATAAACAGGTACCACTAAACTTTTCAAGGTTTCTCAGCGGGATACTGGCAGGTGGCTTTACAAACAACCACAAAAACAGTGTTCTGGGGGTTAGATGACCAGTCCTCAGTTGCTTTGCGCAGCAATAAATGGGTGAATAAAATTTTCCTGGCTACTTTTTGTCTCTTGAGTTTTAGTTGAGTAAAAGACAGTTGTCAACCAGGATATTGCCTCATGATAAATTAACACAGTGGTATTTGTTTTAAGTTGCCAGAGGCATCAATGAGGTGCCTTGTTCTAAAACAGGGGTGGGCAAACCATGGCTTGGGGGCCATACGCGGCCTGTTAAGCTTTTTAATCCAGCCCGTTGAACTTCAACAATTATATTAATTGTAAGTAAGTAATAAATTTTTTTTTTTAGTTAGTTCAATAAAGAGATAAATACGGTTTGGCTCGAAAGACACATTTTGTTGCAACTTGTGATTTTGTTGCACTATCCCATGATATAATTTTGCCTCCTATGAGGTAGGTCACTAAAACACTCCATCTGTTCCGGCCCCCTCTGTCACATGTTAGAACCCATTGTGGCCCACCAGTCAAAAAGTTTGGTCACCCCTGTTCTAAAAGATGGGGGTGTAAATTAAACCGCACTAAGCTGTCATTCAAAATAAACATTTTATTTTTATTTCATTTTTTTAATGGATTAATTTTTTAAATTTTTTTTTGGGTGGGTGCGCCAGGTGACTGACGGCAGGCAGGTGTATTGCTCCCCCCGCCTGCCAGTGTGACTGTGTTGCAGGGAGGAGGGAGGAGGAAGAGGATGCGCCGGCGCGGCTCTGCTGGGGGAGGTGAGCGCTGTCCGGTGCTGAAAGGGGAAGATGAGCTCAACGCGCGTCGGGGTGCAGGTAACGTCAGCAGTCGGCCGGAGCCGGGAAAGACTCTGCACACACACATAGCTTTACACACACACACCCATCACACACCAAGTGTCTCCATCGCGGCGCAGATCACACCCAGAGAGGCGTTGATAATGGGCAGCTAATCAGCACCAGCGAGATCCAGCGCCGCTTCTTCTTTTGTGTGTGTTTTTATCTCCTCGCTCCGTCCACGAACGGCTCGGCAGCATCCCGCACCCTCCGCTCGCCTTGAAATGGGATGATATGGGATTTTTCATGTCGACGAAGATCGGAGGGATACTCGCTGTTGGCGTGGGTAAGATTATCTCACACCGCGGGGTTCGGACTGCATGGGGCTGAGAGGAAACTGCAATGCATCTTTGATAATGGTAACTATCATAATAATTGGAGGGGAGGGAGGTTAAATCAGATTGTCGCCTCCCAAGTGTAGCCCGCAGCGATCTTTTATCATCTCCATCAGCGCTGCATGGATGGCTGATGGAAGCTGAGCCGTGACAGCTTGTAGTAGGTGCTACCCTACGAGCGCATCCCTCAGCCATGGATGCCGGACGCCTCTATACTTAGATGAGTGCAACATCCAAACATAGAAGCAGCCCGGATTTGCTTTGATGTGACACTTGGATGTGCGTGCGAACCACGGGTGCCCCTTGTTTTGCATTGCTAATGCTAATAACGCTGCTTTTTTTTTGGGGCACGTTTGTTTTGTTTTTTCTAAATGCAAATTGGAGGTCGCTCACGACGGAACACTGCACCCCATGTGGAAGGAATGTATGGCTGCAGGTTTCTGTCCCTGTCGCCCACTGACACCTGCGACAAAAGGAAGTTCAGAAGGATGAATTTGCCGGACATGAAAACATTTACAGAAAAGTTTGACATGGATTTTACTAGAGGGCATAAATCAAAAGAGTAGTGACTTCTGCAGAAAAAGGTTGCATGCGAATTGGAGGGAAAGTGGTCAGTGGACACTATATTGATTTCTTTTACACTTAAATTGTTTGCAAAATTGTTCAGAAGGGCAAACACAAAGACTTTGGCTGATGCTCTGTGTTCGTGTCTGGCTTGCAGCACTCCTCTTCCTGGCGGTGTCAGGGGACCCTGTGGATGCGAGGTGTGAGCACGTCTACAAAGACTTCTCCGACTGTGTCCTGGAGCTGGGGGACAGCATGGACAACTACCAGGAGAACGTGACCAGCGAGAGGGGAGTGACGGCAGTGTGCAGGTGATAATGACTGTCTGTCAGAAGGGATGATGGGGAGGTGAGGGGGGGGGTCCTTTATCTTTTTCAAAGATAAAGGATTACCAGGAATCGTCGCATTTCCAAATTGCCCTTTGTTGACTTAAATATTAATGGGTGCCGCATTCAGTAATGCACGCACCTTATGGCGAAATGCTGAAGAGCGGGCAAGCAGATGCCCTAATCTCTGAGGGAGAAAAGAGAAATGAACCGTGCTGAGACACTGAGCCGTCGTTCTAAATAATTTATGACTTTTGCTGCAGAAGTAATGAAATTCCGGGGGCTTCTTTTCTTTTTCTTTTTTTTGTTGCCTTTGTTCCAGCACGCAGCCCCCTGTAACCCCACCACACTGGGCTACAGACCCAAAATGAAAACTTTTGGACCTACGCTGAAAATGTTATCGCACGATCAACCCGCGCTATTGTTTCACTCCGAGATGCTGTTGCCATGGAAATTAAAGCTCGTTTGCCGACTTTGTGGAAACACTGGGTCGTCTTCACGCAGATGGATGTGCGTAGTCTGCTCCACTCCAAGGCTCCAAGGTCGATCTGATGGCTCTCTTTTTTTGCTCGTCAACAGCCACTGGGAAGCCTTCCACACGTGTGCCCTGACGGCGCTGGCCGACTGTCAGCAGGAAGTCAGCTCCATCTGGGAGACTCTGCGGCAGGACTCCCGGCAGATGCAGTTCCAAGGGAGCCTGTTTGACCTGTGCAGCCCCAGCTCGTCGCCCAGGATAAGTTCTCCCCTCGCAGCCCTCGCTCTGCCACTGGTTGCCGCGCTGACCCTCACGTGGCCAAACTGGTGTTCTGTATAATGAGAAGACCACCCTCCCCCCAACCCACCCACCCCTCCACCAATTCCCATCAACTCTCGGGTTTAGTCAGCCTAACCGAAACTTAAAGCCAAGGATTTCAGATATTTGAGTTAAGGATTATTAAAGACGCGAGCCACAGACGTCGTCAGGCGGCACAAACAATATTTGTTGCCATGATTAATGTTTGAGATCTTCTCAAACACTCCCTTTCTGATCCCTCCTTATGCGTTGAAACCAATAGAATATTTTAGGGAAAAGGCACTCTTCTGCCAGCTAATCGCTCCGGGGCAAACTGAAGCAAACACTCGAAGCGCTGATGGAGTTTTACTCGGCATGGGAGCACAGTCGGGTCACATCACTGCACAATCAGTGCACCAGGTGCAGACAAACACCGCCAAGATGCATCGCCTTCTGAAATCCAATATGCTAGCCCTGCACTGAATACCAATAATGCAACGGCAGTAAATATTATTAGATCTGCTCAAGGCCATGAATGTGTAGCTGTGCTGGATTTCAGCATATCACACACAGGTCAGCCATGCATCGATGTGTCTCTGTCCACGCCAATGTGCACATGTTGTGTAGTGAGAGCTTCATCACGCTGATTAAAGTTATAGATCTTTTATCTGAAGGCATCATTTCTTCTTGTGCGAGTGTACTACACAGTCAGCAGCTAGTTGATTAACCGTTTTATAAGAAACTTTAATTTTTAAAAAATTATTTGTCTGCTATTTGATAAAGTTGTGACGCTGAGATTCACGGCCAGTATTACACACCACTTAAGGGTTAGGAGTGGCAAATTCTATTGAGCTTCAGGATGATTTGTTTATGAAGTATTTCAGTTGATGCACAACATTACAATAATTCCATACAATAACACAGACAATGGAACAGTTATCGGCTGACTTTTCTGCACAATCAAGAGTCTAGACTGTTATTTCAATAACAAAACTAGGTGTCTGTCAGTCAGACGGTGAAAAATGATCTAATGAGCTATATTTGTACAAGAGTGTAGTCTAACGACAGCAATATTTCAGTCATGAACCAAACACTTCAAATGTGGTGTCAGTTTATTCACCATCTCAGCTCGGTTCCACGGCGTTCATAGGCCATGTCCCCAAGGTTCATATCCCCTTTTGTACAGTCTCAACTTGAGATGCAAATTGAAATTCAAAAGTTGTAAGTGACAATCAAGCCCCTCAACACACACACATAGCTCAATTTGGTTTTTGACAGCACAGCTGCTTAAATCTGACATAAATCATCAGTCTTCACCTCTGCAGAACCCCTGACACCCTGACAGACTCCCACCAAACACGTTCCTCACATCTGTTTCTGTTCAAAGAAAATGTGATGAGGTTGCCTCATGTTCATCCATGTCTTTCACCTCGTTCAGAAATCCTCATTTCCAATAATCATTAACATTAGAAAACAGTAAATACCATATAGTTGCCATAAACTGACACCTAACGTAGATGACCAAGATCAGAGTTCCAGTGAGAATCTGTACATAGGATGTCAGACTTCACTTATACTTATAAACCCCGCACACAAACGTTTTGTATCAGCCTGTTGATGCACTGTGGAAATATGATGTCAAACTTTTACAGATGAAGGTGCCATTGTGGTCGACTGTTTTATCCCATGTCTTTAATCAAACGTCGGCTCGATTCACCGAAAATCTCAACAAACACGTGTTGTCGGCTGCCACAGCTCCATCACTTGGACATCTGACTCATAAACAACAAATGGTGTCAGTGCAGCCTCACTCTCACATGAGACGGGTATTTGATCTCCTCCCCAGTAATCATGCAATTACTGCAATAGAGTCACTAACAATGTACAACAACAAAAAAAAACAAGCAATAGTATGGATTTGTGTTTTCCAAGCCTGTCAGTATTTTGTTGACGCTGATGGTATTGATGATCCTTTTGAAAACATGGATATCTGTGGTTCCTGATCATTTCCAAATTCTCTTCTTTTTTAAAAGAAAAAATCAAATTAAGAATGCATGATTGTTTTTATTCGTAGCAGTGCTTCAGTATTATAAAGAGTCTGCTCAATATTATTATTTTTTTTTAAATCTTGGACCAAGTGTACAGTGCTATTGATCTGTGCATGAAGATGAGCTATAATGTATCAGTATCCTTTCCCACATCCATTTGTCACACACCCACCACCCTTTACACTCACTCGCATGTTTGTTCCCCAGTTGTTTGGCATTTAAGTTTATGTTTTCACACGAGTGGCGCGCGTGATTTTGTGTGGTGAGAGCACAAAGAAAACTTCGGTGATGTCCTGCCAGCATGAGCAATATCTCCGACCATTTCGAAAGGGGGGGCACTTAGTATCTGTTTAAATGCTACTTCGTGGGAAAGCATGAAAACTGACTGTTCCGAATCAAGCAATCGATTTTTTGCACCAACAAAAACGGGCAAGAAGCCTGGGTGTCTGAATATGGAGAGAGCTTTGAGGCCGAATGTATGAACAAGCTCAGCATCCACGTGTTTGACGAGAGACTATTTGCAGAACTGTACAAAGCAATATATGGAAAAGTGATGTGTTGTTAATAAAAAAAAAATAGTAATAAAGCACCACGTTTAAAGCGGTGTGTGTCTGTTTGTTTGCATCTTCAAGGGAAGGAACAAAGATCTGAGAAAGAGACAGGAATGTCACCGTTTATTTGATGTTGTTTGACTCTCTGACTACAGGAGTGTCTGTTTTTAGCCCTCCCCGAGGCAAAGTGCCGGTAATGAGGATCATGACCGGCATCTTTGCACTCGTTAGAGCGCTCCCATCTGCTTCCCTCCACCTGGACACATTGAGCCGAGGCAGCGGTGGGCGAGAAACCAGGGAGGCACAAACCGTCTTTTGATGTCTTCAGCATAATAGCCAATTATATCTTTATACGCCACCCGCAGCTTCCTGGCCAAGTTTTTCACACCATATGAATTGGCTGTGACAGCAAGATGTGCCAAAGTATTAGCATTGCAGCATATTTGCAAAAGTTTATGGAAGGAAAAGGTGTTGTTTTTTTTTTTTTATCCTTGCGCTGAATCGTTTCAGGGCCTGTGTGTTCTACTAATGCCTTCTCCCTTAAGGTACCTATTAAAATCAAGAGCTATTGCGTTTCTCCAAAAAACCAACCCACTTTATGAGCTTGTCTATACTTTGCTTTCCCCTCCCACGTCCACAGAGGGTCCGCCAAAATAAATCGACTAACAAATTATCCAGGAGCGGAAAATAGGCTTTTAAGCCATCCCACAGAGAGTCTGCTGCATGCATCATCATGTTGTCTTCAACACTTAGCCACAATTAAGTTCTATTGACTACATTGACACAGTAAAAGTTCCATACATGTGGCATGCCTCAGATACCCCCTTCCCTCAAGTTCACCTTTAAGTCCTTTGCTGTCAGATTATTGATTTATATAAACTATAGTAGAGTCAATAAATGATTTATTAAATAGATCATTAAATGGTGAACAAAGAGATTGTCAGCATACATTTAGAGAAAAATGGCAATAGGAATAATCTTAAATAGTGCTGAGTGGAGGTGGGTCCAGTCTAAGAAAACACACCGTGAAGGTTATTATGAGCCTGGTAATACTGGCTCGGCAGATAACAACCTCAGAAAGAGTCTTCGCCAGAGTAACTTCTGATACGACACTGACTGCTCCAGAATTTGAGCAGATTTTTTTTCCAGCTTTGTAAAAAATGTATGCTTGCTTACTGGCAGAGAGAGAAGTCCCCTGCAAGTAAAATATGAAGTTGGCAGCAAACCAGCAGCCAGTCATCAGCCAGGCATTAAGTCTGAAGAGGTGAAAAGTTCATAGAAAACGTCCAAAGGCAAGAAATGTACATGCAAGATCCCGATCTCACTGGCAAGATGACCCCCTTTTAAAGACTTCAGCTTCACGTAAAATATTTCTCCAAACGGGGGCGGGGGACAGATTGTACTGTAGCTACTGTATGTTGTAGTGGGACATTTTCACATAAAACCAAAATATGACAAATACATTTTTATTTAAAAAAGAAACAAAAACGAATTTATAAGAAAACACTGCATGATCCACTCCACACTTTCTATCGCTGCACAGGATCATATGTATTGCTGGACCTTAATACTAGGAAAAAAAATGTTTAATTTCTTCAAAAAAAAACAAAAAAAAACTGCAAATAGATAACTTTCAACAAACAAAAGACATCAGTGCTGCACGCTTTGGTACCTCTGATGACTAGTCCACATTCACTGTTTCAGAAAAAACAACCTGCTGTTAGAGAACAGCTTCAGGATTAACAGCTGATCTCAGATTCTGCCTCGAGAACACAAACTCAAAAAAAAGAGAAGGAAACATCAGCTCTACAAAATACTGTATATGTCTGACGAGGAAGGCCAAAGTAAATAAACACACTTAATGCAGAAAAAACTGTATTATTTTTTTTCACTTTATGGAGGCATAACATCTTCTCCTGTACTTGCATTACACTGTGGTTGACACTTTTTACACAGTTCATATCTTCTCTTAACTTTTAATTTGTCATTAATATGTGCACTAAACAGAAATGCCAAATCCCCAAAATAACAAAACTGTCATTCTGATATGCTTGAAAACAATACATTTAATAACAGAGACTTAGAGAAATGTTTAAACTGACATATGCTTTTCTTTGAGGGCTAAAACCATTTGTACGATGCAACTAACTTATTCCAACATTTCTCTGTCAATTAAGAATAAATAGATCAGTCTGTCTGGTGCATTCCTTGAAAAGTGAACCAGTGGCATTAAAACATCTACGTTGATCAATGTTCATCCTCTCCTTCCTTTGCAAGCAGCAAGAAAAGTCCAACTGAACCAGTTCCTCGGGAGCTGACTGTCAGCAAAATATTCACAGGTTAGATTTGGGTCCACTGTTGACGGGGATAGCCCTCAGCTCAGTCCGCATGCACAAGTACTCTCCAATAACAGCCATCAAAGCAATGCAGGCTATATTGACAAGCCACCAGGAGAGCACAGCTGGAGGATGAGAGTTGTAGATCCAGCAGATGATCATATGAAAGAGGTGCACAGTGACGGTGAAGTCGAGACACTGCTTCCCACGGCGGATGAAGAACCACAGACCGAGGGCGCTGCAAGAAAAACAAAAGTGTATTGTACTGTGTGTATTGTGTATATTACTGTAGATACAAAATAAATGCATGCATCTGCAAGATGGTCGATATCTGCAAAATGTAACTACCTTGATTTTGTTGTGTATAAAATTAATAAACCAAGGGAAAAAAAATCAATGGTAACCAATCACAGTACAGGCATATAAAAAGCCATTAAGACAAACTTCAACTCAATTCCAAATGAAGAGCACATACAAGTAAATTTTGAATTATTTTTTACTCAAACATATACTTTTGTTTCATCCTAAAAAAAATTAGTCACTTCATAATTTCAAAACTTCTTTCCAGTCGTATTACTACTACTACTACTTTTGTCATCCACCGATGTGTAAAAGAAAAGAAGAAAATTCTTACGAGGTAAGAGAGTTCAAGATGAATGCAATCATGGAGACCCTGCCCTGCAATGTAGCAAAGCCAAGAGCCTGGTAAGACAGAAAAAAAGATTTAGAGCATAATTTCAGGTGTGTGTGTGTATGTGTGTGTGTGTGTGTAAAATAAAACAAGGTAAACAGATGATTTTCCTTACGTCATAGCTAAACATCTGGTTCAGTGATCGACTTGTTTGAACCAAACAGTCCACTCCTGCCAACCATAGGCCCAAGAAGCTGTAGTAGATGCACTGCATGAGCAGGATCTGACTCACGATGAGGACTGGGTCCCAGATGTAACTGCGGAAGTGACTTCCCATGTCGGATTAATGTCTCACGTACAGGCCTGACAGATGTTAAAAGCTGGCCCCGACTACAACCAGCTGGCCCATCAAGTATGTTCGGTATATGATCCCACAATCTGAAACACAACAAACAACAAGAGAGGTTTTTGTTTTTTGTTTGTTTTTGTTTGTTTGTTTTTTAAATCTAAGGCTGTTCTTAGCATTTATGTCAAGTCATTAAGAGTTTTAGATTTGTAAGAAAATTATTTGAGTACATGCTGGTAACAGCATCTTTTCCAACTCTGATCACTGGTTGTTTGGGAAAGCCAGGAGAAATGTTGAAGTGAAAGTGTTGAAGTTCATGCGTACAGACAGTTGAAATAATTATTGGGTACAAGGGCTCCAACTTGAACCAACTGTATGGATACGTTGCTCTTGGGACACGAAAACTTATTAGTCAGTGTACAAACAGTGTAATTGCTGTGAAAACATAAAATAAAGTAAACAGAGGTGAGGTCTGTATAACTGAGCGAGCGCATTGATATGTTGGGATTAAAATCCTCATTTACATACCATTGAACCAATTGAAAAACAGTTAGGAACAAACAATCAGATGGCATCGAAATACAACATAACAGAGCAAAGACTACATGTAGCCTAACTTGCGAAAACAGAGTTGTGATTTAAGTAAGGAAAGAGATTAAACTTAAACTAAATATAACCATGTCATCTGTTAGCCAGAAGCTAACTTGTCCGTGAGCTACTTGTAGTTACGATAGCACGTTTCAGAGGTGACAAAATAATGGTAGTCCATTACTTTTGACTTAGTATGAAAGCTTATTTAATACAAATATTTGTCGTGATGTATCTTTCCAGTCAAAACGTCATCGTTGTTGTTACAACACGGCAGTGTCCCAACAACTTACAGCACGTTAGCATGGCTGCTTGCTTCGGATGAACTAGTACGTACCTGAACAACTTGTATGAATATTTCAGGATGGATATTTCCTGTTGTCCTCGGTGGTTTCTACACAGATCAGAAAATGTTATGGTTCATGAAGAACTAGCTAAAGCCTGCTAACAAACACGGAAGTCAACGCCATCGTCCCGGAAATAAGACTTCTTCTTCCCCTGCCCCCTTTTCTTCTTCGTCTTTCAATAGTGCTCTAACAGGCAGTACGCAGTAGTGTTATGCTGCTCTCCACTGCTTATGAGTAGACACTCAACTCATTTTTTTTTTTTTTTTTTTTTTTTACTATAAACCAGCTGCGTGCAGATATCTCTTAACTGATCCACCAACGAGTCCAAAGTTTGTGCTCTAGGACTTAAAATTCTGTTTATTTGGATTCAGGATTTCCCAATCAATCAACCAATCAATCACATTTTAGGATGGTTTAGGAAGGATGTGCGGCAGTGTGAATTACAGCCACCTGGTGGGTCGATTGGTTCCGCCTGCTCCGCCTATTCCTGATGAGGGCGCGGTTCATAAAAGCGCTGGCTGTGCACCGATTTCCGCCTGGTTGCCAGATCTGGTCGCCTCACCTACTCGGTTCTCCGCTGGTTCGCTCTGTGGGTACGTTGCGGCACGTCCTTACACCCTACACCTAGCTATGTATTTTGTTGTTTGTTTAGAGTGTCCCTCACCGTCATCGGGAGCAGTTCCGGACACTACTGTTGGGGCGATCAGCTGAGCCAGAGACGACGTTAGATTACGCCAACGTAAACGTGCCGCAGGGCACTGAATACGTCTGGCTCAGCTGTGGTGAGACTCGGGAATCTGGAAGAGGTACGTCATGGCAAGTTTTACAGTAGTTTGTTTTATATTATTTCTTGTTATTGACGTTTCTTTTCTGGCAGTGGGAATAAAATCACTCACCCCGACTCGCCCCCTGCGTACGGCTGCTTAGTCCGCTGCTGTTTTGCCTCTGCTGTGTTAATTGGTGCTGCTGCTTCCGCACCCACGTCACCTTTTCGGTGCTGTCGCAGGTACCTAAAGTGGTCACCGTACCCCAGGTGGTGCGGTAAAACATTATTTTAGAAGTTCCGGTTGGGATAGGCTGAATTTTCGTGAACAAATAAAGTTTCTTTATTTGTTTTGGTTTTATGTTTTTGTTTTGTAGGTCCATTATTTTTCATTGGGTCGCTTGTTTAATATTTGCTTTGCATGTTCATTTTGCCTTTAATTATTTTGTTTGCTTTATGTTTAGTTGTTTGCATGTTTGTGGAGTGCTATTAGGTCGCTGGTTTAATATTTGCTTTGCATGTTCATTTTGCCTTTAATTATTTTGTCTGCTTTATGTTTAGTTGTTTGCATGTTTGAGTGTGGTTAACATTTACTTTGCTTCGCATGTTTATTTTGCCTTTAATCGTTTTGTTTGCTTGATGTGAGTCGCTTGCCTGTTCGTTGGGTGCCATTGGTTTGCTTGTTTGATGTCTGTTTTGTGTTGCATGTTATTTGAGTTTTGATTATTTTCCTTTGCTTGGCTTGCTTTCTAGGTTTAATTTGGGGTTACTCGTCCAGTTAAGCTTATTCTTCAGTTGGGTTATTGAGTGGGCGGTTTATTCCTTTTGTTTGGTTTGAGGGTTTTAGTTTTGTTGTTCAGAGTGAATGCAGTGCCTTAATGGTTCTTCTTTCATTGCCACAGATGGTTATTCATTCATTGTAAACTATCATTTGAATGTAACTGATACTGATGCATGTTTAGTTTAGAATGTAACTGATACTGATGCATGTTTAGTTTAGGTCACAAACCTGAAACCTGTGTTTAAAACAGATGTCATTGTAACCTGATGGGTTAGGACCATAAATAAACAAGACATGCCTGAGCTTCTTAAATCTGTGTATACATGTTAGATGAGCTGGACAAAGGTCTACTTGATAGGCAGTCTCAGCCAGAGCAACCCTGTCAGCACAGACTGCAGGGCCACCCCTTGAAAGTTAAAGGGTTAATATTTAACACAGAGTAAACTATAATTTACGCCCTTCTCCACAACAGAGGAAATCGTCCTAATGACCAAGCACATTTAGGTGCAACGACAACTCGGCAGCTCAGACTAGTGAGGATGATCCCATGCATCGCCATGCACAGGAAAATAAAGAGTTTAAGTCAAGCTGTTGGTAAGAATCATCTAAAGTCGGTTAATGTTCATCTAGCATTATCGGTGTTCAACTGCAGAGGTTTCAGGCAACGCTGTCTGGAATTTGCGCAAACTTGAAACCCTCCACAGCCACTTTTCTTGTGTTTGTTTTTACTGTAGTAACTTGTCATGATCACAGGTGTGTGTTTTCTCAGCCGTAGTGGGAGTTCGGTGGAAGAGCAACTTCAGGCAAACTCCTCTACTGACAGCTGCTCCCATTCGCGCCCTCATCGATGAGCAGATCAGCATTCAGGGGCATTTCCTGCCCCCTCAGTGTCCCGTCACAGCGTATGCACAAATGCACTGTGAGGACAACGACCTTTGGGAGTCTTTTGCACATTACAATACTGACGCACATGGGACAGTCAACTGTGAGTTGTGTTGAATTTTATCTCAGGTGATATCACCTACTAATAATTACATGTGCTGTTCAAATTTAGGAGCAGCAGTTGTGCACCAGAGTCACAATATGCTAGAAATTATCATCATGGGACTGGTTCATTATAAATTGATTCATCATCTTTTCAAAAAGGTTTATATTTATCAGAAGTTTACATTTTGTTGATCATCTCTTTCTCTTGACCTTGTTTCAAACATTGAATGTGATATCATTGGAATTCTTGTTTATAACAAAAATGGGATAACAAGGGCAAGTCACAATTTAGGATTCATTTTGTTTTCTTTCTTTGTTTCTGTCCTCTGACTAGTGACCAGAGATCATTCAGTCGGCGGATCCTATTTGGGATGTGAGCCAATGGGACTGTTCTGGGCACTGCAGCCAGCACCTGGTGGCAGAGAGGGTTTGAGGCAGGTGATGATAAGCAGCTAAACAAGTGCTAAAAGAAATTATTTGTTGTCTGGTTTTGAATCCACTAATGTTGACCGTGACAGAGACATCTGAACACAAAAAAAATGTATGTAAATGTACATAAACTTGAGAATATATTTTTTCAAAATTAGAATAGATTTAAATATTCTGCACCAAGAAGGAGATAAAGTCAGTTTGTGGATTTATCTTGTCTTCTAATGACATTTAATCAGTCCAGGCACACAATAATTGTTGATCTCAGAAAGAACAGGAGGCCAGAACCTTCTAAACAACCTATTGAATGTTTAATAGATTCCCTGCAGCAGACAAAAGTTTATGAGAAACTCCCACTTTGCACACCTTAACTGATTTAAAGCCAAACTTCTGTTAACGTTCTGGGAATGATTGAAGGGTCGGCGAACTGAGCTGCACTCATCCTTCACAGGCTGAGGAAAAAAAACACAGAGACTCCGTACGTTGCACGTGTGTCCCTGCTGGAGGGCCACGTCTCCCCAGGTAAGGCCCCTCAGACGGAGCTAGCCGCCGTGGTGACTGAGCGCTGGTACACGGCGCCGGGTGTACAGAGAACAGAGATCCGTCGCGACGGGATTGTGGGGACGCTGTTCATGCCGCCTGGTGAGAGCGAGGTGCGACGCGTTCACTGACAGGTCTCAGGGCGGCAGCTCGAAGCGTCACCCACTGCACTGATTTCCCCTGCAGGCCCAGGCCCCTTTCCAGCCATGTTGGACATGTGGGGGATGGGTGGAGGGCTGATGGAGTACCGCGCCGCCCTCTTTGCATCCAGGGGCTACGCCAGCTTGGCTCTGGCTTACTTCGGACACAAAGACTTACCTGGTGACCCGAAACGCATCAATGTTGGGAATTTGTATTTTAGGGTAGGTGCCTGGTGGGGCTTTTATTCTCTCATCCTGCATTACATGTGTGACATGTGTCCTATCGGTTATGCTATTTCTTGAAAATAAACTATTTGTGTTTTTTTTTGTGTGTGTGCAGTCAGCGTTCCATCTGCTCCAGGACCTCCCTCAGGTCTGTGCTGATCGAGTCGGGATCATTGGCCTCTCCTTCGGCGTCTACCTGACTCTCCGTACTGCAACTCAACCTGATGTTAATGTGAGTCTGTCTCTGCCATCCATCTGTTAGATTCATGCATATCCTCCCCTGGAGACACATTAAACCTGTGCACTACTTTATATGTAAATTAACTAAAAAACAAACAAACTGTAAATCGAGAGTTTTATTGCAGCTGAAAGAACACGGTTTGAACTGATGTAACACAGCCTCCATCCTTGTCTGCAGCCTGCTTGTTTGATTTGTATCAACGGCCCTCTAGGAACCACCGTCAAGCTCGCAGATGCTGAGGGGAGAACGGAAGACTTTAACAGGTAACCGAAGACCCAAGATTCAACAGTAAAAGAATGCCCTTCTGTGGCCCTCTTCATTTGTTGCTGAAACATTCATTGCTATTGTGTGCAGGACAGAGTAACAATTAAGGACTTATGGGAGTAATTTTTTCTTTCTTTCTTTCTTTTTACGACAAAAAAGCTCATTTCATGTTTTTAACCCATACGTAACTGAAATATTTTCTCAATATCTCCAGAAATGGTCAACTAATCCGGTTGATGGCTTCATTTGTTTTCATTTTTTTCCAGTGACGAGAAATACTGGAGTTACGACGCCCAGGGCAACGTCAGTTTCAGGGATGTGTCATTGCCATCGAACTTTCCCCCTGAGAACAAAGCCAAGGTGACGTGAAGGGCAGCCAGAATATTTTTACCCCTCCTCCGCAGATTTAATTTCCTCATATTTCTGTTCTGACAAGAGTTTATTCAAGATTTTCTATCACTGCCTTATCCTGCCATCAGGGTTCCAAACTCGAGAAGTCGCCAGTTTATCGCAGGGCCTGGATAGAGAGACGAACAACCATCCACACTCACATTCAGTGCCTATGGCCAATTTAGTGTTGCAACTTAGCCTATGGTGCATGTGTTTGGACAGCGGGAGGAAGCTGGAGTAGCACCCAGATAGCACTGACCGCTGCACCTCTGAATTCACAGCTTTTTTTTGTTCATTCTTTTTCCAGCTGGAGAATCTTAACTGTCCTTTAATGTACCTTGTGGGTGAAGATGACCTGAGCTCGGCGAGCATGGAGAACGCAGACCTGGTAGTTTGCTTTCATCTGTCGGTTTACTTTCCCTCTAGTGTTTGACAGCTAAAGGTATAATTAACAGCAAGCAATTTTGTATTTGGTTTGTCAGATTGAAGAGGGCCTGAGGACTGCAGGGAAAATCCATCTGTTCACCCGTTTGTCTTATCCTGGTGCTGGACACCTGATCGAGCCACCTTACTCTCCACATAGAAGAACATCCATGTGGAGCATAAAACCCAGAAAACGTGAGCTTCGTGCAGCCAGCCTGAGTCATATTTCACACTTTCTGTCCCTCTGGGGTTTTTTTTTAACAGGGATTTTTTTTTATGGAGAGATATAATAATCATGATTTCTCCTGCAGTGGTCACACTGTGGGGAGGTCATCTTGCACCTCATGCTGCCGCCCAGGAGGATTCCTGGAGGAAGATGCTGGATTTTATGGAGCGTCATCTGAGACGATGAGTCGAAAACACAGACTGGAAGTGTTGCACATTAGTTGAATGAGTTCCACACGCTGAAAAACTGAGGTTTTTTTTATTTGTATTAATGATTTGTATGTTTTAGTTTTGTACTGCACATTTTACCAACACAAGTATATACACCCAAGAGTTCAAAATAAAAGCTTGTAAAATGCTGATATAATTATTGATTTGCATGTGTCACACTCTATGGGTTACTTTCCTCAGGCTTAAAATGACATAAACAATAGTATCGCTGCACATGCAGTGTAACACTACTTTTGTGATCAAGCCCCAATAACGCTCACTTTCTTTCTTTTTTAAATTCACAACTTTATTAGGAACTCACAGATCAAATGACAAGTATATAAAGACTTTTGTTTTCACAGTGTTTTACATAAGAACTTGGCAGTTACAAAAGGATACAAAAAATACTGTTTTACTGAACAATTCATTCAAATTCATTAAAAATTGCTTAATTGAAATCATTTGCAACATGGGAGCAAGCATCTTTGTCTGTTGGCGCGCGCGTGTGTGCGTGTGTGTCAGAGTGAGGACAGACTGTTGCCTCACTCTGTCTGGTAAGGCTGGGTGAGTTTTTCTGAGAAGAGCCCGCTGTGATTTTCTAGATCCTGGTACTTGTTCCAGCTCTCCTCCTTGATCCCCTTCAGCTGCCCCTCCTGCTGCGAGACGCAGAAATTAAACACATGGAGAACCAAGTCCAACATCTGATCACACACGCTGCGTCAGCGTTAGAGGCGCCTGTTGCTCGGATTTGCAGTTTCCTAGGCAACTGATATTCAGAATTATCCTGGACATTATGCCATATTTCAGAAGAAGTCCTGATTGCACATATTCAACTTTATTCTGGTTTGTTGATAGAAGACATGGCATGCACGGGACAAACAGTCGTTCAATTTTCAAGTTCAGCACTTCCGCCAAGTGAAGGGCTTTATTTTAGCACACACTCACCTCTTGAGGGTCACTGAGCACAAGGATGACGTCTCCCTCTTTGAAAGACAAGAGACCATCTTCAGCGGCTTCATGGCTCTCTCCTGCCACCACCTGGTAAAAAAAAAAAAAATACAGCATATAGGAAGGCAGGTTGAAGATCAAGCGTAACCTTTCGCACATCATAAAACATCTGTGGGAAAATGTATTTTCTATCCTCACCATCAGAAAAGGTTAATTTATGTGTAACACACCTTTGTCTTGCTTATTATTATTATTATTATTATTATTATTATTATTATCATCATTATCATTATTATTATTGCTGAGCTTCTAGGGTGTGAATTGCCAGTTTTGTTTGAAATGGAAAGAATTGAGACAACATGACTTATTTCTAGTAGTTCTCTATCCAGTCTGTTTGAAAGGCAGTGCCACCCAGGTAAGATAAGCAAGCACTCTTACATCTTCATCAGACAGTTTCACTTTTCAAAGTCTCATAGGACAGCGCACCTTGTAAAGGAAGCCTGGCGGATTGTGGGTTGTGGAGGAGTTGTCTCCCGAGTCGTGATCTTCCTCGTCGGCTGACGTTTCCTCTTTCTCCGGCTTCGCTGCGCTAAGGAGGGGGCGCTGATCTGTGGAGCGGAAGGAGACGCGAGGGGCGGGGACGGGCGGGGGTTTGGGCTTGGCCTCCTCTGATGGAGGTTCACTGGCCTCCTCCAGTTCTGGACTCTGAGCTGCCTCACCATCTGTAGAATCAGACGGCTCGGACGCCTCCTGGCTTACACCCTCAGACTTCAGTGCACCCACGCCTGAGTCATCTGACTGGCTTGTCGTCTGTTCTCCTTCAGCCTCCGCCTCTGCCTCCACCTCCACCTCCGCCTCGGGTTCGGGTTCGGGTTCGGCCTCCTCTGGACTTTGACTCTCTGCGCCCCCGTCACTGCTCTCATTGTCAAACATCGACTGCCTCTGCGGTGTGTTGGCCCCGCTGGAGCTGAGGTCGGAGTCTGACGAGTTGACGTCTTTGGATGAAACGCTGCCCTCTTGTGGCACGCTGGCTTCTTCGCTGACACTTTGGGTTTTGACAGGCGTAGCATAGATGGGGTCGTTTGCATTTTCAGTAGAGGAGTGGATGGAGACGTGGTCGGTGGGGAACGCCGTGTTGCAAGGGATGGGGTTGGAGATGACGACAGACTTTCTCTTCTTTGATTTGCCAGATGCGCTACTGAAAGACGGTGGTGAAAATATTACAGCACATTATTGGTGCAAATTATCTTTGTTGATAGCGATGAGGTGGCATAAACGCCTCACCTGTTCAGACCCTTAACAATGAAGGCCTTCCCCGAGTGCTGATTCTCCAGTTGCTTCATTACATTGTAGAGTTCACGATTCAGCTTCAAGGAAAATGGCAGCACAAGCTCAAAATTAAACCCAAACTGCAAATACCCCATCAAACAAGTTAAGGGGTGATTTAAACTGATTTTCAAATGTATCTTACGCCGCTCATTTCTTTATAGAAGACGTCTCTCAGGTTTGAGACGTTCTGGAACACTGTCACGTAGCATCCAATCCGGCTGGAGCACAAACAAACCCGTCAGTTAGTTGACTTCATCAAAACAACTTCAGGATATCAATTCATAAAGATTGAACATTCGTCCATGCACACAGACTTATAAGGCCCAGTGTGTGAGATTCAATTGCATCTGGTGGTAAGAAGGTATATTGCAAACAAATGACCAAGCGCTTCTTTAACATTTAGGGTGTAATTCACATGGCCTTATTGTCACTTTGGCTCCAGTAAAAACAAAAATAAATAGCAATCGTTCTGGCAGGCCGAGTGACCTGCCCTGGAGGAAGCAGGTGACTTTGGATTTAGACTTAATCTTTGAGTTTTGAGGTTAATCCCTGAGAAAAGCCTTATGCACACTCGCTGTTAGCAAGGTCTGCCACTATTCACGGTAAAAATGATGATGCAGAGAAAAGCAAACCGGTTTCCGGGGAGTAATCATGACTGTCTGGAGGTTTGCAGGTTTTCTAACAGAGACCTTGAGCTCTAGGATCTAGCACAACTTTGTCTGACTGCACAGACAGACCGAGAGATAAAAAGAGAAAGCGAGTACACAGAGACGGTCTCTACCTCTGATAGAGTACAGGGAGCTCCTCCCTCAATTCATTATTGATTTCTTCAAACACATTCTGGGCTTTGTTGAACTCTTCCTCCGCCTGTCAAAGTGAAAATGAAAATAGTAGCTGCAAATTTAGCCATCCATAGTTACAACAAACATTTGGATAGAGAGAAATACCATAACGTTACCTTTGCTATTTTGGTTTCATCTTTTTTCTTGGCAGCCTGAAGTCCTTCCAAGTGGTGTCGGGCTGAATCATAGTCGACTAGCTTTCGGCCGCGCTTTGCTACTCTTTCCTAAAACATACAAAAAAGTCAACATGAGAGTCTAGCTGAAGAAAGATTTACATCACCTGTTAGACAAGAACAGTTAGTTCAGTTCTTTCACACGTTTCTACAGTTAAAAAAAAAAACAAAAAAACATTAAGTTACCTTGACCTCCGGGAACTGACTGGTATAGTTTTCCATGGTGCGGACAACCTGGTCACTTAGCTTCTCTTCATAGTCGTTCCACAGCAAGTCTTCACTCTGGGACACAGTTGAAACAATGACAATAAAGCTTTTAAGAGGCTTTTTAAAAATATAAAAACTGCTATGTATTTATCTGCTGATGATAAATAAACTATACTGTAACTACTGTATAGTTTATTTTCTATTTGTTCTATTTTCACTTTTTGTATTGTTTTTTGACTGCTGCAACAGTGTAGTTTCCCAATTTGGGATCAATAAAGTTCAATCCACTCTAATTTAAGTAGTTAGAACTACTCAGGCTTTCGGAATTTTAACTTTACACACCCAAATCTAATCAGACAAAAGAAAAAGAGATTAACAATTACACCTTTTTGTAATATAGTTTCTTACCACTAGAGGCAGTTAAATTCTGCACACTGAGCCATTGAAGTATTGACTGAAGTTAGAAAAAAAGAAACAAACAGTAAGGCAGAAGGAAGCCATCAGTTCACTCCTTGACTGACCCTCCTCATGAGACCATAATTCATTCCTCATCTGTTTGTCACAGCGTGAAACACAATGCTTCATAAAGACGACACCAGAGCCAGCACAGCAGCTGATGTTTATTATTCCGCTTCACAAAAAAAAAAGAAAACAAGCCAAAAGCCATCTCCCGACAAAAGCAAAGATTCTTGTTACATAGGGAACACGGTATGACTGTAAACAGCCAGGTTGGCACTGACGCACTGGGAGAGAGCTCGGTCAGACCACACACAGCAACTACTGCACTGACTAAGCCTCCAAAACAGACTGAGTCACTAAAAAACAAGAGCAAGGACAGATATTGACGGCTGTCATTAGGAATGGGAGAGAAGGTCTATTTCAAACCGGACATTTTGAGGTGACAGAATGTAATGTGGATGACTATTTAAACAAACCTGAAAAATATTGAGATAACTTCAGAAAACTGGTCTTAATAGCACGTCCATACTTCAGCAGAGACCAAAATGGGATTAGTTTAGGGTTAACCCTGGCTTTGACTTCTGACTAGTTTATATTTGACCCTGGGCGACACCTCCAGTGTGCCTCACGATGCTCCACTAATGATGTTCAACGGTGCCGGTTGTGGTCTGGATAGCTATCAGACCTAGCACACACCTTAATTAAAGCTAAATTCAAGTTTGTAAATCCAATATAAGACCCACAAAGACCGATCAACAACCCGACAAGATATAGCGTTTTAAATATCCCATCTGTGGAATTCAATACTGTATAAAATGTTGAGATAGGGGAGTCATTAAAAAAATAAAGAAATAAAGAAAAAGCACAATGGAAACTTGCTTCAGGACCAATCAGATTTTTAACAGGTTTTTAGCATGTTGGTAACACCCTTTGGTCCCCACAGCAAATCCTTTAGTACTATTCTCTGCTTGTATTTTAAGAAGGAAATATTGACCAGTTCTGATAAAAAATGACCAAGCTGCAGCTGCCATTGTTTATAAGCTTCTACTCACTTCCTGTTTTTGTCACAACTAAACCCTGTTCAAGGTTTTTGCCTGTTTCTCCCCAACGGACACGAATTGATCATGTTACACTCTGACCTGTTTGAAACAACTCAGGCATGTTCTTTTTAAGATGGATGACACTCAGACATGAGATGACTGGAATACAGCTGCCTCCCGAGTTTAACCAAATGAGGTTGTAAAAAAAAAAAAAAAAAAAAACCTTCAGAGGTCATAGGGTTCCTGTTTCGTTGGCACTGCCAGATGTGAGCAAACTTACTGGACTTTTTGAAATCACACAAGCTTCCGTTTGGAGAAAAGCTGACTGAATGAGGTCATGAACTCACCTCTGTAATGACAGCAAGGTCCCCCACACCATTCCAGTCTGATTCATAGACATCTCGCAGGGTCTGGGAGAGGCGCTTGGATGTCTCGTGCACAGCTGAGGAGAGGAATAAGTGAACAAGCAGATTCCTGAAATACATAAGGAACTCTGTAGCTTATCATCAAGAATCAGCAGCACAGCTTATTGTAACCGTATTATTTTTAGCTTCTTGTGGCGCGGTTGCTACGGCCACATAGAGAAGGCCAGAACAACACTGGTTTCCTGCCCGGGAACACTGACAAAACTGAGAACACTAGGCTTTTCTTGCACGTTAATCACATATGTAATGCTGAGTTGGCTGTTTTCTCTAACACAACAGGCCAGACGGAATTGCAACTTTCTCCACGGGTTGCAGAAAGAAGAGAAATTTCACTTCCTCATTATGGCCATCCTCCAGAACATCAGAGTAAAAAGTTGCAAAACTTTGTCATGCATCCAAAACCCACCTTTGACTGCCGCGTGGTAGGCTTTGACGTCTTTAAACAGCCTGTTCCCATCGACCTGGTGGCAGAGGTAGAACACCAAAAGTTACATTCACTCACGCTATCTCCATGGCTGATCACAGCTATTATAGGCTCATCATTTCCTCTCCAAACTCAAACCATTCAAAGAACCATCCTTCTTTTAGTGGTGCTACTTTGTCTACAGCTGTGATGGCACACATTTAACAAAAAAATCAAAACATCTGACGTGATGATGCTGAACTGGTAAAGTGAAAGCAGGGTTTCTTGTCTGTCTTCCTTCCTGTTGCACGCCGGCAGGGTCTCTTTGGTGAACGCAGTGTAACTGCCGCGCTGAAGCAGAAACGACCTGGCAACCCTTACAAGTGAACCTGTGTGCGGTGTCGTCTAGCTGCAGCAGTTGTGGTCACAGGCAAAAATGTGCAACAGCAGAAGAGGGAGTGAGCATTTTGATTGACTATCTAGTGGAAGTTGGCTAGCATGCGAGGACAAATGGTAATTCCTTATCTTGTGGGGCAAAAGTAGCAGAACACGTTCCACTTTGCAAGGGCACGTCCTATTGTTTTCAACAGTTTTGAGATAATGTTTGCCGACAAATTGGATAAAGAGTATTATCTCAGAGACAAAGTAGCTCCCAATGCTACGGCTAACCCTTGAAACTAACAATGTGTCCGATCAATGTCAGATAATGATGATATAGTTTGAGCTGAGGCTCCTCCGGTAAGGACATAGCGAGTGGTATTAAAGCAGAAGGGATAAGAAAAATATGAAAGCCAAATCACTTCCTGTTTTCAAGCCATTTCTGATTGCCTGAACTTGTGGGTTGGCACCACAGGAAAAACCAAACACGACCACACCTTGTTGACTGTCTTGCCACTTAGATGGTAAAGGACATGTGAATAAACTACAACTTCAGGCAGAGCCGAGACCAACAAAAATTTGCCATTTACATGCAATGATTTACAGAGGGACAACTGATCTTCCGTTGCTGTACCTGCTGTTTGTTGAGACTTTGAGAACAAAGCTCAAACTGCTCGTCCTTGGTCTCCACAGCTTTGCCCAGCTTCTGAAGAACCTGAGGGGAAACACAAATCAGAGAGTTTCACCAGAGAATGCACAGGGTATTAATTACTAGGTGAGGGGGAAGTCCATCAGCCTTGAACATCAAAGTATGTTCGCAGGGAGCGAGCGAGGAGTACTGCCGCAGATGTGGCCAGGCCGCTATCCAACATTTCGTATTGGCAGAAGAAGCCATGTTACGTTCGATAATGAGCATCCAGCGAGTGATGTCACTTGGGTTGACACTGTAAGAGGAGTATTAGTAGTTTGGCGAAACAAGAGAAAACCCTGGGGTGTGGAGTGAAGACACATATGAGCTGACTAGAACTCTGCGATCTAGAGCTTTTAGGAACATTAGCCACGGAACTACAAGAAAAACACAGTCATGTCCGTATCTTAACTCCTGGATATAGCTATCTAAATCTGAATTAATAAGTAGGTATCACAAGACAACTAAGGATTGCATTTTTCTTTTTTTATTTTCCTGTCAAATACTCTGTAAAAAGCTTCACTTTGGTCCAACAGTGAGTCACAACATAATTTTAGAGAAATGAGGATACAAACCAAATTATCTTTTTGGTTAACTTTTTTAGAGCCCCTTTAATTGGACTCTGTCCTAAAAGATGTCAAGCTTATCTTGATCAGTACTTTGCCAGAGTTTCTTCTTGTTCTACCTTGGCCGGACTGTCCTTCACACTCCACTGCTTGCAGCTGCTTGAAGGGCACAATGAAGGACCTTTTTAACTTTTAATCTGCAACAATGGCTCTCTTTATCACGACCGTGTCTGCTGTCGGGAGAATCCACGGAAAACGACGCTTCGGTAATGCTTCGGCGCGTACAAACACATTCTGCACTTGTTCCGTGTTAAGTGAAGCAGTTAAAAATCCACCACAGACACGACGAAAGACAAAAAAAGAGGCCCTGCAAAAGAGAGAGGAAGTGCACAGACAGGAAGTGTGAGTGCGGGTGTCCGCAAACAGACACTCAGCACTTCAACAACACCAACACAAGTAGTTTCATTAATACAGCACAACTCATCTAGATAAGAACTAGACAAGGCTGAAAGGAGGCTCGCAGCGCCTTGTTCTTCTCATGGGCAGCTCCTGGACCTCCCTGTAGGCCAGTGTCACACTGGCATGATGAGGGACAGGCTTGACCCATATCTCAGGGGTTTTGGCTTCATGGTCAGAGTGATAACACTTCTCAGGAAACAGAAAGTCCTCCTGGGCTGATGCAACATAGCAACTATAACTTCATAATCTATCCTTGAACATTCTTTTATAATGGGTATGAAAGCGGTTCTCTGTGGAGCCGCATGTCTGTGATAGTCTTGGCCAGGGACTACTAGCTCTAAATAGACCTTCACTTAAACAAAAAGCTGTGATCATGGAAGCGGGGCTCTGTAAATGTAGGTTGTACCACGGAAATGAATGAGAAAAACAAAACCCCAGATCTAAACCCAGATAGGCCATCGAGTGGACAAGTTGTGGTGATGTTCTCTTGGCTCACCTTCTCCTGAGCTCGATTCAAAGACTTCTGGACACGTTTTGCGAGGAATCCGGCTCCGGCCTGGAGGTTCGGCCCGATCTTGTTCTCAGCCATGGCCCGCGTCCTCTCGATCTCTCCCGACGAGCAGCCTCCCCACCTCTGCCTGCCTGCCTGCCTGTCTGTCTTCTCGGTTTCTTAAGCAATCCGCCTGGCTGCTGACTTCGATTCGAGGCGATGGAGGTGGAGCAACGATAAAAGTGTCAGAATACACACGCACGCACGAACGCACTCACACACACACTGACAGGGAGTAGCAAGCGGGCGGTGTTTAGGCAGCAGCTGAGGGTGTCGTCACATCTTCCTCAGCTCCAGTCACAACTTGTTGACTGGTGAATGACAAGTTTTCCGGGAGACGCTCTCATCGTGTTGCAAGAACACAGAACTCCAGAACTGCTAGTTTGAAGTGCGACCACTGCTCCACCCCCCCTCCCGAGCAGGACCTGTCCGACGTGACGTCTGCACCGCTGTTAATCGACTGTTTTGTAAAGCGTAAATAACGGGAGTAGGATGCTATTTCACAGAAGGGGGAATAAATGTTGATTTAATATGCAAAGTCAGACATGTGACAAGAAATGATATCCATTTTTTAATTTTCCAGCGGGCCAGTATTTTATTAAGGATAAAGTTTGGTGTGACACTACCGCCACCTGCCGATGCGATACTAATAATAATTTAAAAAAAAAAAAAAAAAAAAAAAAAGATCACAGGTTAGTGTTAAATGTTATGTATGTTACCCTCCATGACAAAAGAATGGAAAATATAATTTCAACGTATTTAAAAAAAAAAAAAAAAAAAAAGAACATATCGAACGTACGTCAAAAAAAAAGCTGTCGAACGTCAACATCGTGATTAACTATTGATAAACTATTGGTCTACTATTTTTCATCGGGTATTCCGTAAGATGGCAATAATGGAATCTTAACATTTAAGGAATGGAAGGGGTTTGTGAAAGTTTCAAGTGATTGTTGTGAGCATGAGTGTGAGCGTTTTTGAATGCAGCTGTAGGCAGTTTGCTCAATTTTGCCGGCAGATGGCAATAGATCATCAACTATTTGCTTTCCTTGATGCAGAACAGTAATTTAAAAATGTATCGACCATCCAACAGTGGTTTATTTCATGTTATAATTCTTTTTTTTATTGGTATACATTTTTTATATATAATTTTAGGTTCATAAAGAATAGTTAGAGATGGCTAATGTTGTTAACCACTCACAGCATAGAGTCAGGCACTTGTGACGTTGGTAACATTCCTCTTAAATATTAGTAATATTATAAATATACTGATAGAGAAGGTACCATCAGGCGATAGTTTAAAATCTCTATTTAGTGTGTTTGAATTAAAAAAAAAGCCATTTCAAGTGCCAGAGTTTAATTTGACATGGGAGACTGGTAATGTTTGTTGTTGTTGTCGTTGTTGTTTGCTAAAGGAGGAGCATATGTCTGCTATTCTGTGCATGCAATAAGAAAACGGAAAGGCCCAGATTAATAAAGGACTTGTTAATGCTGACCTTTTTGTTTTTGAAAAAGCATGTGATATGTTGTAAAGAGAAGTTTGGATTTTGGATTTTGGATTCTGTTTTTTTATTCAGGAAAGTACAGTGGAATTGATAGGAGGGGATGTCAAGCCTAATCCAGAATGTACTCTTTAAAAAAAAACAAAAAAAAACATGTTCACAAAATGTTGAAGGAATTTTGGCATTTTTTACACACGGATAGGTACCTGCATGACCCTAATGCCATACCAGTAAATGAGGGTCAAAAGTCAACTTTGTCCTAGAGACATGGGGCCACTTGCTTTTTCATCAGGAGCCTCTAAGGAACACCCACGTCAAATTTGGGACTTCTAGCGCATGAGGAACCCCGAAACCCTAATTTCAGCCTTAACCCTAACCCTAACCCTAATTTCAGCCTTAACCGTAACCCTAATGCCATACAAGTATATTCATTCATTCATTCATCTTCTATACCCGCTTATTCCTGTTCAGGGTCACGGGGGTCTGCTGGAGCCTATCCCAGCTGTCTTAGGGCGAAGGCAGGGTGACACCCTGGACAAGTCGCCAGTTCATCGCAGGGCCACATAGAAACAGACAACCATTCACACTCACATGCACACCTACGGACAATTTAGAATATTCAATTGACCTCACATGCCTGTTTTTGGAGTGTGGGAAGAAGCCGGAGAACCCGGAGAGAACCCACGCAGACACGGGGAGAACATGCAAACTCCACACAGAAAGGTCCCAGGCCCGGGCCCCGGAATCGAATCCACGACCTTCTTGCTGTGAGGTGGCAGCGCTAACCACTGCGCCACCGTGTCGTCCCCATACAAGTATATGAGGGTCAAAAGTCAACTTTGTCCTAGAGACATGGGGCCACTTGCTTTTTCATCAGGAGCCTCTAAAGAACACCCCTGTCAAATTTGGGGCTTCTAGCACATGAGGAACCATGAAACCCTAATTTCAGCCTTAACAGGTTGGAGCTGGAAGGAAAGTTGACAATAGCAGAAGGGAGGATTCAGTCATCACTCGGGTTAAACAAAACAATATGCATCGTAGACAAACATCCAGCGGTTCGTGTGAGTGTTCTGGTCAAATAGAGTCGGTCTCTCATTCAGTATATAGCTAATGAAGAGAAGGGGAAGAAACTTAGAGGCATTCTGCAGAGTTTCAATTGGAGAGAATCCATGAGAGCCAATGTTTCTGAGAGGCTAGGTTGGAACAAAAGACTGAAGCTGCCAGAATTATATGTCTGGATGAATATTTGGTACAAAACTATGGGTATTTATATGAGCATGGATAGATAATGGTTCGAGATAATATTTTGCTGCTATTCTCCAATCCTCTACGCTGCCCAGAGAGTGGCGCTAGTGCTCATATTCGTTGGTTGTCCATCGTTGTCAAATAAAACCGAAGAAGACCGGTGACGTAAGCGAGCGCACAGCCACAGGAGGGCGACAGGCGACGACCAAAAGACGTTTGGCGCCATACGTCGACAGATAAAGCCGCCCACCGCAGACGGAGCACACCGGTGGTTCGTCTAGCATTTCGTCGCGACTACAGCGTCGAAACAGTACAGTCGTGAGTAGAGAGTTGAGATAAGGGCGAAACTGAGAGTTTTTGGGAGGTTTCCCATAATTTTCATTCACCGTCTACTAAAGCTTGCCCTGCGCAGGCAGACGGAAATTCCTGAAAATGCCTCCTATCGAAAATGACAGCGGGAAGACGGAACTCAAAACTCGGATACAGGGGCTTATAGACTCCAACCAAGTGATGGTCTTCAGTAAAAGCTACTGTCCGTATTGTCTCCAGGTAAGGTGCTCGTTTTGGGTCGAAGCGGGTTACTTGGCATGTGCCAGTGGGAAACTTCCATTCACTTCCGCGAAGTAAAGGGCTCGGTCTAATTGCTGATTTGTCCTTGTCCTAGCGGGTTCCACTCCAGCAGCTCACGATTATTAATATTCCGAACCGCTTTTAGCAGAGGCGCACGGAACATTTTACTTTGAGCCGATGGAAGTGGGGGGAAAACAACCTGGGAGAGAAAATTATCGTGTATTTACTTTCAGTGTGAATAAGACGTTTTTGTGTAAAATAGTGTCTGTCACAACTTTGTTGTCTTTACGACGTTACATAATTCCGAGACCAAAGCGAACCTAAAACTAATCAGTTAGCTGTAGACGCGTTGACACTTATTGTTGTGATTATTACAATTTGTTTCCCGGTTCTCCTGTTGCACAAGGTGCAAATTGGGGGTCTGCTAAAGAACATGAGCGAGATTTTCGAACTTTGTCTAACCACTCCTAAACTGTTGATACAGAGTCATTCCAAAATAACGCAGAAACGACATTCTGGCAGTTTCTAATTTACGCGTTTAATTCGTGCAATGTCTAGCTAGCTCACTGATTCTGTGTTGATTGTGTATTTTTGATATCTACTTTATAGGTCAAAGATCTGTTCAACGAGCTCAATGTGCCGTGTAATGTGTTGGAGTTGGATCTGATCGGTAAGATACATTCGCTTTATTTGACTTGGCGGATAACGCCATGCAGCATTGTTGCATGCATGGCGTATTAATTGATCGAATGCTAGCCCCTTTGTGTAAAAATAAGCTACCGTCTAAGCTTTGATTATGAGAAGATCCGCTCTGGCATTTACACCATGAGAAAAATTTGTGTTGGTGTTATTGTGACATCGATGGCAAATATTAAGTTTCAAATGACAGCAACTACTTAAATCTTACTACGTTTAGCTTTAAATACAAAACGGGACAATACAAACTGGTCGTAGATGTTAGACGCACATGCTTGAACAGTCCAGCGAAGTGGACGCTGATTAAATATACGGTTGTTGTTTTTTTTGTTCTCCTCGCTCCGCTTTGCTTTGCTGCAACACAAAAACATGCTGAGTCACTCAACGCAGATACGCTGGCCACACGCCAATTCTTAGGCAAACCCAGCCTCTCTGTGGGACGATGGCAGATCTCCCGACAGGATGATTAGAATCTGCCACTGACATCTACTTAAATAAATAAATAAATGAATAAATGAATAGTATCTGGAGGGTTTTTGTTTTTGTTTTTGTTTTTTTTTTTTTTTTACACTATCACAGTCTAGCTTTCTAGCCATTGCACACCAGCAGTTGATCATGGCATTTTACAAAAAGGTGTTGGGTTGTGCGGATAGAACAACGGCAGGATAATTCACCGCTCCTGCTTTTCCAGTAACCATTCTCTTGTACTCAGTGCCACAGGTGTATCTGGCGCCTAGCCATGAACATTAGAAGACACCCGCCCCCAACTAATTTTAAGATGACGCAGATAATAGTTGTTTTTTCTTATAAATCTATTAGGTAATCCCGTGCTTCCCCAATTTTTTTTTTTTATTCTTTTGTGTAGGTTGCTAAGTAAGGTTACACCTCTGACATTTTCCCCAAATTACAGTCACCTGTTGCGACAGCATTACCATATGAAAAGTAGTTTGTTTGTTTTTTAATGTATTTTTTAAGGAAATTTGTACTGTACACATTTATGTAAATTAAATTAATAAAATGAAGTTAACCCTTCTGTCCAGATGATGGAACCAACTACCAGGACATGTTGCTGGAGATGACTGGGCAGAAGACCGTTCCTAATGTCTTTGTCAACAAGACACACGTTGGTGGTTGTGATAAAACAATGCAGGTGAGAATTATTTTTGTGTGAACGGCTGCTTTGTTTCATGTGTTACTGCACTATTTGCCCTAAGAGCTGTAATATTGTCAGGCAGACTTTGTGCGCACTGTCTAAATTATTCCACTGTCTTGGCAATTACATAATTCCCTTTTTTTTCGGTGTTGGCTGCGGTTTACTTGTTTTCTCTCAGTGCTTTTCCTGTGTTTGACTTAGACTGTGTGGTTTGAGTGTCTTCATATTTACCCTTGTTCACAGCAAAGTCCCTTTTGAAAACCTTCTGAAACAAAGTTTCATTGTCATCACAAATAACTTACTCACCATGGATCAGTTCAGGCATGTTCAGTGTTCCTGGTTGAGTCATACCTTCAAGGAAGTGCTGGAATCACATTTAGAAATGGCAATGTGTCAATGCCGTGTGGGAATTTTGCCTGTGGATTATTTAGTCAGTTATTTAATTAGTTGATTCGAGAACATTTTCCAATTTCCAAAATAAAAATAAAATTGATGCTACAAGTGTCAGACTTTTTCTAAATGAAGCTAAATGTAGTTTTAGGAAATGGCTTTCAGTGTGTATTCTACTGTACATCGGACACTGCAATGTCAGTGACGACACTCAAGGAATAATGGAGTCATGCAGGTATCACAGGAATAGACAATGGTGTTGTTGTTTCTCTCAGGCCCACAAAGACGGCAGTCTGCAGCAGCTACTGAGCGGAGAGAATGAAAAGTACGACTTCGACCTGATTGTAATTGGGGGAGGATCCGGAGGCCTTGCTTGCTCAAAGGTAACAAAACTATGTCTCACAGTGTTGCGTTTTGATGTTGGCCAGTTGTGCAATTTTGTGGTCTGGAGTCAGTTTGAAACAGACGCTGTAATTTCCTGTTCACCTCTACCCTTTTACTCAAAGAACTTAACTCATCTGTCTGTGTTGCTCAACTAATGATCAATCTGCTCACTTCAGGAAGCTGCTTCTTTGGGGAAGAAGGTGATGGTACTGGACTTTGTTGTGCCCACGCCAAAAGGAACCACTTGGGGTAAGACTCGCAATACATGGATGGAAAACATGTCATTTAAATGTTGACTGGTTCTGATGAGGCTCTGATTTGATGACAAGGTCTCGGTGGAACGTGTGTGAACGTGGGCTGCATTCCCAAGAAGCTGATGCACCAGACGGCGCTGCTTGGGACGGCCTTACAGGATGCCCCCAAGTTCGGCTGGGAGGTCGATGAGAGAGGTGAGCACTCACAGAACCGACCCAGGAGGTCCCGAAGGGGGGACATCGGACCGGCTTGCTTTGGTAAATTGGAAGCAAGCCTCGTCTGTGGTCGACTGTGACTCAACTGATTTCACTTTGTTTCACCGATTTCACTTATTCCGTCCACGCACAGTTAAACACAACTGGGAGACGATGAAGTCTGCCATCAACGACTACATCGGCTCACTGAACTGGGGCTACAGGGTGGCGCTGAGAGACAAGAGCGTCAACTACGCCAATGCCTACGCAGAGTTCGTCGAGCCACACAAAATCAAGGTAAACAACACAGCCAAGGGCAGAAACGTCAGGACTCTTAGATGTTTGGTACCAGGTGAGGGAGCTGTGATGGATGGATGACATTTTCCATGTTTAGATGAAACACCGCTCCCTTTTCCTCATAGAAAATGTCAAACAAGCTGGAACAGTTAACCAGCTGAGAGCCTTTGTTGCAATGTGTGCCAGTGTCCCCACCCAAATCAGTCAGTAAGACGGCAAACTTGAAGCTCCTTAGACAAATTGTTTTTGCGGAACTCAGGCTATACAAATACTATTTGATTCACGGATGAATGAATTGCAAATTGCCAAGATATTCTGCTCAATATAGCACTCGAGTAGACCAGCACATGTTGTTTATCACAAATATTAGAATTTGTTTTTCTTTCCTTGAAGGCAACAACCAAACGAGGAAAGGAGACATTTTACACCGGGGCAAAGTTTGTCTTGGCTACAGGCGAAAGGCCGCGCTACCTCGGCATCCCTGGAGACAAAGAGTACTGTATCACCAGGTGAGACGTGCACTCAAGCGTTTGGTAGTGACGGCTGTCTCATTGTCACGCAAGATGATCTTCAGGTGCCTCTGCCTGCGATGCTGCAGCTTCAGCAACTCATAAATGGCCTTGCAATGCCCACTTACGCTCTTAGAGCCTCTGCGTTTATGTTTATATTGCATGTGAGCACTGCACCTTCATTGTCGATACCTTCTTTTTGTCTCCAGCGATGACCTCTTTTCATTGCCCTACTGCCCGGGGAAGACTCTGGTGATTGGGGCATCGTACGTGGCTCTGGAGTGCGGTGGTTTCCTGGCAGGTCTCGGCCTTGACGTGACCGTCATGGTGCGATCCATCCTGCTGAGAGGCTTTGACCAGGACATGGCGAACCGCGCCGGAGAGCACATGGAGGGGCACGGCGTCAAGTTCATCCGCAAATTTGTCCCAACCAAGGTGAGCGGATCAACAGTCGGCTCTACCGTGCCATCGAACAGCCCCAGACAGATGCCAATGGACTCACGCTCTTCTGACTTGTCTGCATTTGCGTGTGTCAGATCGAGGAACTGGAAGCAGGCACTCCTGGCAAGCTGAAGGTGACGGCCAAGTCCACAGAAAGTGACGAGATCATCGAGGGAGAGTACAACACTGTAAGCACCGACCAGTCCTTCCTCCCCAAGAACTCCTCTCTATAGCACAGCCTTCACCTGAGTGTCGTGGTACATGCAGTCACACAGCATATCTAGTTTTGTATTCACAAGCGTAACTGTGCCCGACATACTTGGCGTTCCTTAGTTGGGGTTGTTAGGTGCCACTTACGTTGTTGGCGTCATTATCTATCTGTGTGCAACAGCTGCTGAGGAGGAACTCTCCTGGCAAGTGCACAACCCAGTTTGTTTAATAGGCAGCTGGCACAGTCAACAAGAAAAAAAATCTTAATCTGTAATTTACTGCCAGCATCAGTTATATTGCAGAGTGGAAATTAATCTAACGTCATTATTGCTTGGAAAACAATAATGCAATGTCACTTATCTTATATTTTATGTGTGGATAGGATATCACTGCGAAAGCACAACCAGCTGCATGACTTCCTTTAACCCCTGACGGGACGTGTCTGTGTCATTCAGGTGTTGATCGCAGTGGGCCGAGACGCGTGCACGGATAAGATTGGCCTTGAGAACACGGGGGTCAAAGTCAACCCCAAGTAAGTTTTGTCATCCTGACGCATTGGGCTTTTTCTCCTTACTCTCCATCGTCTTTCCTGTCTAACAGGGATGACCTGTGCCTTTAAGACTCTTTATAGTCACGGTGACTCAGCATTTACAGCCAACCCACAGCTCTCTGCAGGAGTTGTGTGGAACAGTGGTGGGGGAGGGGGTTGGTTATGCCTTGCAATAAGCAACATGAAATGGCTCCTCTGTGATTATATCTGGTCTAAAGCTATTTTTATAAATATTAAACTTACAGAATTAAGAGAAAAGTCCTGAAAATAAATGTCTCTCAATTCTGTTGAAAAGTTGTTCCTGCAGAGTGTTTCCTCACTACTGTTTGAATAATTGCCTGTTAGACCAGCAGGGATTAAGACTGCATGGGGCCAGCTTAAGAGAGCACTATGAGTCATATGGCCCAGTCTTATGACCTGAGTAGCTTTCAGATGGAGCCGACAAACTGCTCTGACTGCTGGGTGCAGCAGGTTTTCAGCAGCACTTTGTTGGTTCTGTATTCTGTCCAGCTTGACCTTTGAACTATTTTCTTTCATTTCGGCCTTGTGTTGCATCCTTACCTAGCAAAATGTAAATGTTCTCATCAAACGTGTATGAGTCTTGAATGCGTTATTTATTTTCTCGTTTGTTTCTTTGTCCATTTTACAGGAATGGAAAAATTCCTGTAAATGACGAGGAGCAGACCAATGTTCCTCATATCTACGCCATCGGAGACATTCTGGAGGGCAAGCTGGAGCTGACACCTGTCGCCATTCAGGCAGGCAAACTGCTGGCGCGCCGCCTCTTCGCAGGCTCCAAACTCAAGGCAGGTCCACACTGAAGAGACGGCTGTATATCTGTTTTTGCTTGTCCGTGTGATGACGTGCCTTTTTGCATATTAAAGAAACTTGAACATGCTGGAAACTTAAGTAATGATAATAATAATGATAATAATAATAATAAGACGGCAAAGTTTAGATGAAACCTCACACAGTGTAACAAATTTTATACATTAGATAGAATAAATGGCACATACCAAACCTATGTGACGTTTACTGAATGTACGTAGACGTCGCACATGTGCTGCAGCTGAATTAGTGCATTTTGTGTTGTTGTGTGTTAAAGCACATAATAATAATACAGTTTATTTATAGAGCGCTTTTCAAAGTCCTCTATGACACTTTACATGGAAGAAAAGGTTAAAAAAAAAAAAGTTGAAACACATCAGAATAAAATTTGCATTTGCAAAAAAATATACCAACAATTAAATCAAGAATGTTTACAAAATAAGAGAAAACAGGGAGGTGAGTATCAATTGTTGTTAATAAGTAACATAAAAACAGTAATTAAACATTAAAAGCAGTACAGAAAGATGTGTTTTGAGTAGTGATTTGAATGATATAATCTTTTAATAATCTTGTTTTGTTTTAATCTTCTCCCCCCACAGTGCGACTACATCAATGTCCCCACCACTGTCTTCACCCCTCTGGAGTACGGAGCCTGTGGGCTGTCAGAGGACCGAGCTGTGGAGCTTTACGGCCAGGAAAACCTCGAGGTAACACAAACGGCAGCTGACTGGGTGAAAATAACACTGTGTTGTAATACAGCCTCTAAGTTTATTCATCTCCGACACTGCAACCAGGAGGTTAATATAAAACAAACCCAGCTCAGCCCTGATATGGTTGTAGAATTACTGTTGTCTTTGCTTTGTTTTGTCAATGCTCACTTCATATGTGTTTACTTTTCCTATCTGTGTGTGTGCTTGCAGGTGTTCCACACCCTGTTCTGGCCTCTGGAGTACACAGTGGCCAACCGAGACAACAACAAATGCTACGGCAAGATCATCTGCAATAAACTGGACAGCGTAAGACAACTTCTGCTCCCGTTTTTGTTCGTAGCGGCAGCTCCAGGCATAGAACGTTTTGTGACAGTCAACCACTGCCTTTTGTGCAGGACCGAGTCATCGGCTTCCACTATCTCGGTCCAAACGCCGGCGAGGTGACGCAGGGCTTCAGCGTGGCCATGAAATGCGGCGTGACCAAAGAGCAGCTGGACAGCACCGTCGGCATCCACCCGACCTGTGCTGAGGTGAGACGTCTCCCTGGGATTGCAATTGGTTTTCTGTCAGTAGTGACTTTATCGCTCTCTGTTCACTTTGGTCACTTTGTAGCTGTTCCAATGAAACGGAAAGCTGTGCTTGTTCTGCATTAGTGCTCAAATATAGTGAAGGCGTTAAATGTTAACGCTTCTGTTCCAACTGCTGGGTTTTCTGCCCATGTTTATTCAAATTGGTCATTTTACAATGGCTGTAAAAACCTCAGCATTTCAATTCACTCCTATTCCTGAAATGTGCTGCACAAAGCAAAGTTTAGCAAGAGACTACCCAGCTGTTGTCATTTATATTAAGAAAAACAGAATGTTAAGTTTAATTTTCAATCACTAAGGAGCAATGAGCTTCCACACTGAATGTGGTTTCATTGTTCTGGGGACCCCTCTCAGTGTGGATGAAATGGGAAATCTGCATTGTTTGAACGAATCACTTATTTCAATTTCACTTTCAGATCTTCACCACCCTGGAGGTGAGCAAGAGCTCCGGCAAAGACGTCACCCAGGCCGGCTGCTGAGGTTAAACCCTGCTCGTTTAGCGGGCTGCTCTCATGTTAGACTCTGCTATCGCCTCGGCCCATCTCGTCCTCAGTTGTGACCTTCACAGCTCCAGCAGCCTCAGCCGTCTCTCTCGGGACGAAGCCGCTGCTGAGCCAGGGGACAGAGGTGGCTGATGAGGACGTTTGAGCCTCTCAGCTTGTTGCCGAGCTTGTTTGACATGAGGGCAGCCTGCTGAACGGCGGGGTTACTCTGCTGCCACTTTCTTCTTGGGTGTCACCGGCGTGTCTTTCCTAGAGGAGCTCCAACTCGCACACCTCTGTAATGAGCATGTGCAAGTTTGGGCTGTTTGTGACGTCCTGACCCGTAACCTGAAACACTGAGGTGGGTTAGGATCGATGTACCTCAACAGAAGCGCCCGATGTCTGCCTGAATCCTTCGTCCAACCATCCCCTCCCCTCCCTCCCCTCTCCCACCCAACCTCTAGCTCTTCTCACATGGTATACATATTGAAATTTGCAGCTTCAAAACGGCTCACGATCAGGGTACACTCACAATAATTTATTGAACTCTTGAGTTTTTGCGCGGATTAAACATCTCGACTCCTTTGTTCCACACATTCCTCTTTAGTGGAGACACCATAGTCCAGCCTTACAGAGAACCGAGTGTTTATTACTACCAAAGCATTACAGTGTGCTAGAATCAGGAACCAGTCAAACCCTATTGTGCTGCAGCATCGTCACAATTGAGCAGGAAAAAAAGCAACACTACAGATGTGTTGTCGTGGTAACTTTATACTCGATTAATTTAATGTTTGTATGTTGCGTCTTGCTGTTTGCCTCTGCGTTTTATATACATATATATATACGTCTAAATGAGGTTTTGATTCTATAATCTAGAGGGCGCTATTCTGGCTGCTGTCAAAGAGTGATGTTGGTTATCCATATAAATGACTTGTATGTTGCTGTCAAACCACTGTAGATTATGCCTGGCAAGATTTAATAAAGGATGAATTCACTGCAACTTTTCGTCTCGTGTGTGTCAAATTCATGTCAAGACGAGGTCTTGAATATAGTGAAGTTTTTACTGAATTGTCATTTTTAGCAACATCACCAAATGCCAAAACTAAAAGTACAAATGAAATTTGAGCAAAAGTTGTCACGGACGGAAAATACTTCTAAAGAAAATACTTGTTTCAACAAAAAGCCAAAGTAATTCTGGGATTTGTTTCATTTCTGTTTCACTGTTCAGTTAATTTTAAGCTCTAGAGGCCCTGTGGTGCCCCGGTGTGTCAGACAGCAGCTCAGCTGCATCAACTAAAAGAAGGATTGTCTAGACGTGTTGAGTGCTGCTCTCACACACGGACAGTGGATCAAAAGTGGGCAGCTCATTTTCATGATCTACATCAGAGGCCCGCCAGGAAATAATAGGCATCCGTGTACCGAACCATTCAGCCTCCACAAGAGGCGGCCTGGATCAATTACAGCTGGACTGGTGTGAAGCCTTTGTTGGTCTCACATCTGAATGTGCTGTCACCTGCACGGCTGCCGCGGCAACGCTCACTTTGATTTTGATTAATCGCGGACGATTTGTCAGCAATAGGATCTGATTACTGTTGTTTGTTATGCCATTAGTATGCAGCAAACAGAGACAGTACTGAAGGGCCCTGTTGAAGGAGCAGCGCGTGGGTGGCCGTTCTATTTTTATTTTGAAAGAATTATCAGGTTTGCAATCGTACAACCAGGTAAGGGTGAAGTTTGACTGTTTTCCAACCAGTTTGCTGTTTTCTTTTTATCGTAAAGCTATCAAGGTCCCATGTTGTGCAAGATTCACTTCACCAATGTTTTATAGCAATAATATGTCTCATCCCAAATATGAGAAAAGACCTTCCTTTACAGAAACACAAAGTTATTGAATACTGACATCTCTCCAAGCTTGTAGAACACCTCCATTCATTTGTTCATTTCACCCTCTGATACAACTGAATGGCTGCCTTGTTTTCATTCTCATCCAAAAATCTGGAAGGTCTGACAAAGCATCACTTTTTTACCCATAAACTAAAACAGCATCTTGCAACCTAAAGAGAGGCCTAAATGTTCTTTTTCATGAGATGCAGGGTCTTTTTTTTTTTAGCGACTATGCAAGGCTGCTGCTATGGTAATCTGAAAAAATAAAAATGGTATAATCTTTGACCTTTATAGAAGTGTAATGTTATTCTAGCTGATAGTTTTTTTTTTATTGGTAGTTTCAAAGAACTTTCTACAATACATTGCCATGGAACTGCTGCCACTGCCCCAGTTCTCACAGGTGGCCTGGTATAGGACTATAATACTGTGGTTGCCTGGCTGGTACCTTCTCAAACAATAACAGCCTTCCAGTCTTGACAGGCACTGGTTACAAAGGTGGCCACACTGTGTCCTCACAACTCCATGCATCCTAATTGTAAAATCATTTTCAAGCTTTATTTTTAAGGCAGATAATTGGCAATGTTGTATTAAGTTTCTTGTCAGAAGATGACTTCCCTTTTTTTGCAGGGATTACAGACATCATTGATCTTGCAACTACCACTTTTTGTTTTTGAGCAACTAAATCTGAGCATTAACCTTTGAGGAAGTGACACATTTGCAACGGCTCATTTTGAAAGTGAAGCAGAGAAACTATGGGCTTCTTTGTGGACTTTATCTCTGCACTGCATTGTGAATGATTCACTACACCGGGAGACAGTCAACCTAAATAAGAAAGACGTTTGTCCTCAATATAAACCTTCTGCCACAGACTTCAATTGTGAAGAGTAAGTTAAGTTAGAGTTATCAGAGGAATGCTGCCAGAGACCTTTCCTGATTCCCTTATCTCCTGGGGGCGGTGGGTCAACAGTCCTTTGACCTCACAATGACAGGCAGTTTTTCACGACAAGCTCCTTATCACCAGGAGCCCATCCGACCTGTAAATGGAACATGAAATTACATAATCCATTTTCACATACATGACAACTATGGATGTTAAGATTCCAGAAAGTTTCACAGATTGACTTAAATGCAATTTAAGTCAGTCTTTGAGATTGAAATGAAACTGTTTAAATGCAATGTAAACCTGTAAAGCCCCTATAACCCCCACAAATGTACTGGCATGCACAGTTAAATAAACTTAAACTTAACGTATAAACTGAATTGATTGACATCAAATGTTGAAAATTAATTCAGTGTCTATACATATCTATAGACTTTTTATAGACTCTTTACTCTTTGACTGTGTCTAATCTTAAGGATGTACAATTACGTGCATTAATGAAACCAATAGGCATAACACCCGAAACTTATCCCAGCATTCCAGGAATATCTAAAGTTAAGCAGCCACGAAGCACAAACCGTTCAACTCAATGGATGTGTATGACTTCCATTGAACTGAACGGTGACAACATTGGCCTGCAGGGGGCAGCCCATTCCAACCTATCTGCCCCATTCAGGCTCGTTGATTCTGACTTTTGTCCGAGAGTGTATCTCTACGTAACGGCATATAAAATAATAACACAAGACAAACTTCACGCTACTAATTTGCCATGTCATTGCGCTCTCAAACCGCAAGACATGTCACTAAAGGAATATGTGATAACTCTTGCAAACGCAGAACTAAAAAGAAAAAAATAAATACAAACAGTAGAGAGGGGATTCTGCCCCTTTATATTGCAAAGTTTCTGCTTATGCTGTAACTGCAAAAAGCTCTGCCTCATCCTGCTCACATTTGTACACAATGTTCCCCATAAACGTATGTCCTCCTCTGGTGAAAAAACAAAACAATACTGTTTGTAATGACCCATCCGAGCGGTTTTATGAAAACAGCATGTGCGGCATATTCCATAATGTCTGGCAGTTGTGCTTTGAATTCTGGATGTCAAAGACAGCCAGTTCCTCATATTTGTCTTTAACACAAAAACAAAAAAGATCTGCATGGTTTATGTAAGGATTCTCTGAAAACATGTCGCATCTAATGCGTTTTACAATGTATAACTAACAGCACACATGCCAAAAAGTTCATTATGTATTGTTTTTATCTTTTATTTTACTTTAAGTATATTAAGTTATATTGTATTTTATTGTATTTTAATCCCAAATAATTTCAGTATTTCATTTTATTTTTTACCCTTAATTTATCTGTCTGGGGGATTTCCTCTCAACTCCACACTCCTTTTGAACCGTCCATGTCTGTTTCTAATTAGCAGAAGAGAAAAAGAGGAGTCATCTATTTATCTGTCCCAGGTTTTCAACATTAATCTCTGCACTGTTTGGCCACATATCGATTGTCCCTTCACACTCCTTGTCTGATTGGTCAGCGAACAGAATGTGTGCCGACACCTGACCAGCTGTAACCCTACTGACCCCTCCGACAGTAAACACTGACAGGCCTCACGCCGTCTCGCCATCAGGCCGGGGGGTTTTGATCAGTCGTGTGGCTCCTAACCCATCCTGACTCCTGTCAGACATTAGATCCATTAGGCCTGGGAAGGTGGACACGAGGAATGTGGAAAATGTCATAGGCCAAAAGCAGCCCTGCAGGAAGTCTCTTGGCCTCATCCCCTTTATTTTTAACCAGAGTTCCTGGCCCTGAGATGGATGGAAGCACAAGAAATGTATGGCTAACTCTCTCTGGGCCTCCCCAGGTTTGTCTCACAGCAATTAGACGCACACAGAGGTTGTTAAATGCATCCCGGCTTTCTCCTCTGCACTGGAAAAGGGAATAAAGGAAGCAATATTACAGCACACACTGAAATAGCCAATTAAATATGACACATCAAGCAATTATTCTGGCACATTAATTTAAAGTGATGCCGTGATGTTGACAGAAGAACCCAGTGGTAGATGAGTGTATAATTCATAATTTCGACAGACTTTAGTGTAATAAAAGTTGTCCAAAATCAGGGAGGATAAGTAACTCTTGACTTCAAAATAAGAGCCTGGAGTGGTTTGACGCTAAAATACCCACAATTTAATACATTTAATGCAAAATTAAAATTGGAAAGTTTAATAAGAGTCGTGTATTCATGCATTCATTGATGTATGTTGGTGTATTCATGCACTCATTCTGTCGGCAAAATCTCTACAAAATCTAACGACGCACTGGTAATGACACACTTTAGTAATGAAAGCAGTAGGCTACTACTTTTCAATTTAAAAAAACAAACAAAAAAAAAAACCCCACATAGACCAATAACCAAAACACTAACTCAGACACAGTCGGATTTTTTCAACCGGTGTCCGTATAAGGCAAATATTAGTTTCCGTTTTAGCAATAGCTGGATTTTATTTGAAAATGGGCAAAGCGGAACCTTTCGTAGATAGCAACTGGGCGCTTAGGGTTCAAATGAATGAGGCGCCGCAGCCAGAATGAGCCCACCTCGGCGGAAAAAGGGTTAAAGCGGCGAAACACCCTTTACGACCCCCCGCCTCCTTCTCCCCTCGCCACAAACAGAGTCGTGTCCGTTCGTCGACCGACAGCCCGCTCGCTCCCTCCCGGCGGCCAGCCAGCCAGCCACCGTCGGACGGCAGCCGAGCAGCGGGGCTCCTCCTGTCGCCGCCGCCGCCTCACTCCCCCGCAGACCGGGAGCCTCAAGGATGTACAGGAAGACAAGACGCAGCAGCCACACACAGCGAGCCACATTGATGCTCGTATCGGTGATCAAGTAGACCACCACCACCATCACCACCAGCAGCAGCCCACACCACCCCTTTCACGAAGACACCCGAACCCGCTGTGACCCGCAGGGACCCTGGCAGGAGTTCGGCTCGACTCTTCCGGTCGAACCCGAGCTGTCAATGATGAGGAAGCAGAAGGTCATCCGGCTGGTGTTTGCCATGAGCCTGGGCTGTTTCATCATGGTCATCGTTTACTTCAACAGCACCATGAAGCCAGGTGAGCGCTGTTCCCTTAGCCAAGAGGGGGGGAATACTCTTTGGAAATCTGAAGGAAAACAAACGCTGCTTTATTCAAATAAAGGCACGGGTGTCGAATAGTGCAACCGATTCCATCAAATTCCAACATCTCTCAAACCACAGTGTCAGTCCTCGGTTTAGCAATAGGGGAATTAAATGTACCGGCAAGCTTTGTCTCAGGATGAAGATGTGATATTGTGTGTGTGTGTGTGTGTGTGTGTGTGTGTGTGTGTGTGTGTGTGTGTGTGTGTGTGTGTGTGTGTGTGTGTGTGTGTGTGTGTGTGTGTGTGAATGCAAACACATTCACATTCTTTTTGCACAGATTTCATAAGAATCTTCATTATTTTAAATAGATGTTTTTAAAATAGAGTGTGTGTGTGTGTGTGTGTGTGTGTGTGTGTGTGTGTGTGTGTGTGTGTGTGTGTGGCAATAAGCTACTGTTCCAGGGCCTTGTCCCATTTTCTTTTTGTTTGGTGCCTTCGTGAGCTCCACGTGTCCATACGTGCAAACCAAGGCGCTTTGCCTGCTGTCAGCACAATCAGGCAAAGTCACAATCGGGCACGAGTGCGTGCAGGAAGGAAGGAAGTGGTTGAAGAAGATGAAGTAATTTTTTTTTACTACTGAATGATTCTTTTTTTTCTTTCTGGGACTTGTGACGGTGTGTGCGCTCCGCTCCCACCCAGTCGTCTGGATCTCCCTGAGAACAGATTAATTACTGGCCTGATTAGCAGTTTGTTTCCTCCAATAGGCGAGGCGGGGGAGGAAGGCTGGGAGAAGTTTCAGCTGGCTGGTGGCGGGGTTGGCCCGCGCTCAGATCTGTTTCCACCTCTTTTAGGTCTCACATTCTGCCACATACAATGGCCTCATTCACACATACCCGGCTATATCGTGGAGCAAGTAAGCCCCCAGCACATGCCAGCAAGGGCCCACTTTTTTAAGTTATTATTTTAAGAAAGGGGTTATTTAGTTTTGGATGTGTGACATGAGGGAAAGAAGATTTTGTTTTTGTTTTGAAGCTAAATAAATCTGATTTGTGTCAGCAGTTTTGAGCTGGTCTACAGGGCCTTGTTCAGCAGGATAAGAAAATGATTCATATTTTGGACAGGCCCTGCAGTTGGTTGAGTCAGTAGTCTGGACATGACAGCACTTCAATTCCTAAGAGCGAAATTTGTTTTATGTAGAATGACGTGTTAAAAACATAAGACATTGAGGCAATCAGCACAAGTTTGGCCCTGAAATGTAGTTCAATAAAGAGAAATGAGTGAACCACAAAATCATGATTGTAGGATTGAAGGGTTGCAAGATTGAAGGATTCAGAGAGTCCTGCCCTCTGAATTCTTAATGGCGTCCTCGCAGCGTCTTCAGATTACAGTGTGATGTTGGTGATGTCAGTAAGTACCTTGTTTCACAGGAGACACACTGTGGTTTTGCTGCAAAGTACTGTGATGGCTTGCAAGCTACCGTTTACCTCGCTGTAAGCTTGCAACGTGGCAAATTCATTCTCTCATCATTCAAGTCGTTCTTCAGCCACTACACCATGTCTAGAATCAGTCTTAAGTATCTTGTATCCTTCTAACATTTCCCCGTTTCACAGCATGTTGGGAACTCTGTGTTTTTTTCAAGTGGTTTCGCCGAGTTAGCAAAGATGGGCAACTTTTATGCACTGGCATGACACATTTCATTTTCACACTCACTGTGTCGTGAGTCAATCCATGAATGGGGTTGTGTTTAATACATGTGCTTAGGAAGTTCTCACCCAGCTATCAGAGATAGGAATGAGGAGAGATGGCTGACCCACCCCTCAGCTTCTTCTATTGCCTGGAGAAACAATGGGTTTTGTTCAGCTGCACAGTGTTTAAAACCCATTGTTACAATTAGAATAGAAATAAATAGTAATCAACTTTTGTTGGAAACTGATTCTCATCATGGATTTTATCATCAGTTTATTTTTGTATTTCAGTTGTTACGATGATAAGCCTCGTTGACGTCGGTGTGAAACTTTCAAGCGGCGTGTGTTCAGTTCGCCCCCACCCTACACTTGAGAGCATTTTGCAGATGTCCGTGATTAATTCTTCTGAGACATGTCCAACAAAGCATGGGACACATGGGATGGCCATCATGGGCCTGCAACCTTAAAGCCAGTTATGTCAACAGCACTGAGCCAATTTGTTGCTGAAATAATCGGGAGTTGGTTTGTGCTGCATTTTCAAGATCCGCTGCGTTGCTGCTGAGTAGCCTGGATGTGCATAAAGCGCACTCGTCGCTTTTAAAACCGTTCCGATTGGTTCCAGACGTGCAGTTCCGCCTTCTCCTACTTGAGCGTTAAACGGCGTCTCCTTCCTGTGTCGCTCCATCTGGGACAAAAGGCATACTGTCTGCTCAGAGTCTATATAAAGCTGTCCGAGAGCGGCCGCGTGACGAAGCATTATGCTGCGCAGCAGGCGGGCGGGTAACATTGTCTTGTTGGCCCGAATGCATTGCTTTGCCACTGGGAGTTCATAGGGTTTAACCATATTTGGGAAAATTGCAAGGATGCATAGTGGGTGGACGATGCACGTTGTGCTGCGACGTTCACAATAAAACAGAAGCTCCCGCGTTTAAAGTTTCCCGTCATTGATTCGTTGTCCCTCAGCCACAAAAACCTCCCAGAAAATTGAATTTTACAATGCTGCTGTCAACCTGTCCCAGTCCAAAGAAACGGTCGGAGACTAATTGGGTTGAAAAGCGTCACCATGTCTCACCTTTGGCACTTTTGCCAGGAGTTGGGGATGTTCTTGACTCGTAAAGGAGGCGTCTCGACTGTGTGTGTGTGTGTGTGTGTGTGTGTGTGTGTCTCTGCTTCCATAAACTTTGCTCAGACACACAAAGACGGAGCCCGGAAGAAGGGCCGCGCGGTGCAGTCTGCTCTGGAATGTGGCGCGTTGTGTTTTTACGGCCGTGATGATCTCCTCTCCTGCCTGCCCGTCTCCCTGGAAATGATTCCCCTCATGAGCTGATGTGTCACCAGTTACATTCGCAGGTACAGATGTGGGGCTGATGCCGCTCTGCTGCATAATTACAGGTGGATCCAGAGAAAATGGTTTTGGTGCCCGGAGGTTTGCTGTCATTACTCCTCGCCGTCAGGAGGTTCCAGCGGCTCATACCTTTGCTGCCCGGGCTTGACTTAAACTCATCCGAGCCCAAAGATGAGCCGCTTGGTGTCCCAGCTTGATACGAACACCTGCGGCGCACCGTGAAAAAGTCCGCTCAGGGGCATCGTTGAACAACATTGCACATTTGTTCCCGTTTCCTGTTGTCAAACCCTCAAACCTTCAGAGCCATCGTATGACCGGTCAGGGAGGCCCCGGAGCTCCAACCAGCTGCATATTCATGACACAGAGCTGCAGGAGCCGATTTTTTTTTTTCTTTCTTTACTCTAGAGTGTGTTTTCATTCCTGCCATTACAAGCATCTGGCCAGAAAGACTCATAATTCATATCTGATTTACAGATGTGCCGCCTCTCATTTCTATTGCTCAATAAAACATCCCCTCCACCAACATTTATTATTTCATTTGGAACGTAGAAGCTTATTGATGGCCGCTCAAATAACCTTTGTGTGATCCCAGCCGGCCGCAACGTTGTTTTGTACTTTGTTGTAACAAATGATGCTCGATAGCATCTCGTTCCCACTCGTAGATCTTACTGTACTATCGTATATTTGGTTGCCAAGAACGATATTTTAGCCTTTAAGGAACTTATTAAAACCATATGAAAAGAACAAGAGATCTTATAACTAATAAAATAAAATAATTCAAATAGTTTGTTGACCGTGACTCGTTGCTGTCTTGTGTGCAGACCTTCCCATACCCCCCCCGCACCCGCACCTCCCACTCCTCACTGCACTGCTCCTCCAGCTTTCACCCGTCATCCAGAAACACGTACGCGAGCTGAAGCGGCGACTCTGAGTGACTGTGGGCGGTTGTCTCTCTGTGTCAGCCAGGTGATGAACTAGCGTCTTGTTCAGGGTCTACTCCACCTTCACTATTTGACAGCTGGAATCCAACCCCAAATGACCCCTACCTACGCCCCGCCCAGTGACCCTGAGTGCAGGATAAGTGGTGATAGCTCATCCTTCCTGCTTATTCTATAAAACAAATTTGGACAGGTGCAGGTGGTTTATTGGAATATTCCACCCACTGTCCATCCAGTTTATCACAAATGATGCAGGTCATGTTGTTGTCAGGGCTGTCAAGTTTTATCTTGGGAACAAAAATTCTGCCAGTGTTATCAGCCTGCAACCAACTAGACCTACCAATTAACCAACCAAATCAACCAAATCAACCAAACCAATCCATTCATTCATTCATCTTCTATACCCGCTTATTCCTGTTCAGGGTCACGGGGGTCTGCTGGAGCCTATCCCAGCTGTCTTAGGGCGAAGGCAGGGTACACCCTGGACAAGTCGCCAGTTCATCGCAGGGCCCAAACCAATCCAATCAACCAAATCAACCAAAGAAACAAACAAAGCCAACCAGCCAACCAAACCAAACCAAACCAACCAAACATCCAAACTAACCAACCAACCAAACCAACCAAGTCAAGGTCATTCAATTTGGCGAAGTGACGCATGTCACATCTGCACACGCCGCCTTTGCGATACTCGCTCAGGAGAGACATTACGCCACCCACATGCCTCAGCTTCTGCGCTAACACCCTTTCCACACACATCTGTGGCTTTTAGAGGATCGGTCCTTCCCCTTGGACAGTGTGTCTCTCAGTCAAGCAGCTCTTTGGCAGGAGGAGGGGGGCTGCGGGGATGGGGGGGGGGTGGTTAGCCCCATTTCTCCCCCGTGGGACCGAAACACAGAGCCCCCGTTTATGGGCCGGACAGGAGGAACACACATCAGCCTTTCTGCGCTATGCATTTCCTCTCTGCCTTGGGTTCTATACGAGCCGGGAGGAATGCTGCAGTGTTGGGCCCCGGACGGACTTGAACCCTCCTTTTCCTTTGAGTATACCTTAGGTGGGGTTGGTGAATCCCCTCGGCGTTGGAATTTGAGCTAACAGCTGAGACAGTGTTTGGTCAAAAATGCTGGTGGCTATGGAGTTCATAGCTGGGATGTGTGTCTGTGTGTGTGTCTGTGTGTGTGTGTGTGTGTGTGTGTGTGTGTGTGTGTTTATTGGTTGCATTTTTTTTCAGATCTGTTGCTTAATATACCCCTCAAGCCGGAATAATAAATATCTGGCTGCTTTCTTCTTCACAATGCACAGCGCTCCATTTTCCGCTTCATCTGTCGTGCAGCTGCGTGGCTCCAACAGTCGGTTACATTTTTATCTGGCTCAGTGTGAAGTTTTTATGCCAGAATATGGCCCCGTGAAACCCCTCTGCTGAGTCACTCCGCGCTATCATATCGACGCGGCGCAATGCACTCGTTCAACCTAGCCCGGCGCAGCATCCTGGCTCAGCGATCGCCGCCCGCCAGTTATATCGTCCTCTACGTCGGGTCCTCCAGGGATGAGTGCTTCTTCCCAGAGATGGGTTTCGGGGAGTGGCCGTGTGGGAAATGCGCTTCTGGTTCAGTGGTTGTTTCCAAGGAGAAGTGTGAACATGTTTAAAAGCCGTTAAGTGACTCAGTGTTCTGTAGAAAGTCTGACGTCGCCCAACCATCTCGTATTTAGCTTGCACTGCATTATCTATATATTCATACAGTATGTCTATATACTCAGTGAATACTGTGAATTTTCACTACCACTTGTTGCACTTCTGGTTAGATACCAAACTGCATTTAGTTAACTGTGTACCTGTTAGTGTGTAATCACAATAAAGCTGAATCTAGTCTAATCTGAGTTAATCTAAAAACTGAAGGTACAGAACCAAACCTTAATCTGCTAGCAGGTTCCAGCAGCATCTCTGACCCTCATCTCAAAGTGCCTGATGGGTCTACATTCACAGCAGCGAGGATCAGACATGTCAGGCAACTCAGAAATCAAAGCCAAATACTTAACACCTAAAAGAATTCCACGGCAGCCAGCAAGACTGAAACTGAAGTCAACACACGCAGTGTTGGATCATCATGATGTGATGATCCTTTAGTCAACCCAAACAGATCAATACGAGAATTGCCCTCTGCATCATCACCCCGTTTTAAGGCTCTCAGCGGCATGTGTCTCCACACGGTGCCACTAAAAGCTGGACTCAGTAACTGAGGTTAGTAGCAGCAACTAGAAAATCCTCTTGTCATGCGTAACCCTGGAGGATATGTAAAGTGTAGGGGGAAGCATTAGGTAACAACCGGTTCCCGATGTGGACGGTGCCAAGAGACATGTTAATACAGTGTAACACTCGATGCGATCCCAGAAAACACACGATAAACCCTGTATTGTCAAGTGTCGTAAGAAGCATTGCATCAGCATCTCAAGAGCTAATAAATATAAAACTATAAAAAACTTTTTGATCCGACCTTTCAGTAGCACTGGGGGGGTCAATTAATGAATAAATCTGTTTGTTAATTAATGTATGTTGATTAATGCTATCATGCTAATGCTACTACAGCACTTCCACCAGGTTCTATCTATCTATCTATCTATCTATCTATCTATCTGTCTGTCTGTCTGTCTGTCTTGACAATCAACAGGCTGCTGCTTCACACAGAACAACAACTTAATGACACCTCTTTATGAGCACACTTTACTTTTCCTTTTTTGACAGCATCAAATGCCTGGAAATTTGGCCACTGAAGATTTTTTCAATCGCTTGTCAAGTGGCTCAGCGGTCTGTAAAACCTTTGTGGTGGTCACGTTGTGTCACGCTGCACGGATCAAATGTGCGGTTGTGCGTTCCGTGACTCTGACCTTGTGAAGCGGTGTAATCTGACGCTGAGATGAAAGTGAAACCCTGTGAGCAGCGACTCTCATCAACAGAAACCCTTCGGCCAAAAAAAACCCAAAACAACAACACACTTTGTGTGGCTTCACTTCCATCCGGAATTGATGCATTAATCACTCTTAATATGCGTTTTTGAGCGATTTTTTTCTGACATTGTAATGACTCTCGGGCCAGATGTGTCCCTTTTCTTTATTTCTCTCCACATGTGGCCCATCCTAAGTCACCCCATGTAGCCTATCCTGGGGAAGAAGACACCTTCAGGATATCTGGAGGTTTTCCCACATAAGCGCCCACTTGGATGCCAGTGGATTTTGCTGATCAGCAGTCAGCACCGCTGTTACCTCATAAAACATGTTTCTTGGCCATAACTGCATGAAAATGTGGCTTCAGAATTTCACTTGGATTTACAAGGGCCAGAAAACTACAAGGCACAGATTGTTTCCCTCCCCCACCCCCCTCCACCACCACATCAGATTTAAAATATTTCTCTTTTTTTTCTGGTATTTACAGTGGTACACGACCCCAGCTTTTAAAATCTGAGACTGTGGTCAAGTTTGGATTGTCGTCACAACGTATTTCATTCATGGGTCAGGTTTATGATGGGAAAACAGTATGGCAGCTTTTCCACTCTGTTCTAATTATGTCTGCACGACATATGATATCTGTGCATAGATGGCTCAAGGAGTTTATTCTGACATTAATGTAAGCACGTTCAAAACCCCGTCAGCGAAACGCTCCTGGAGGGAAGATTCAACATCCCTGTGTTTCCAAAGTGTTTCTTTAGCCTTCAAGACAAATTATTATTGTTATTTGACCATTTCCAGGCGTTAGATATGCCCCCTGCGACTGTTGCCTTGACCCGACACATCTGTTTCGTGTCACGTTTTACAAGGTCTTTTTCTTTTTTCCTTCCCTTCTCCTTCTCCTCCTCAGCTTCGGAGACGCTCGGTGAACGGAGCAGCGGGCAGAAGTCGAGGAGGAGCCCTCTGCAGACGCTTTACGACGGCGATCAGGTCAGCGCTCTCTCACTGCAGCTCCCACACCCACCGCCTTCGCTGCAAATAGTCTGCGACGCAAAGTCCTTTGTAAGGTCTCATCCACGTAGTGAACCTGAATAATTCAATTGTCAACAAGGTGACTTTCACATCTTGTCAACCCAATATTTGCCTGTTTCTAGAGCGCAAACTCAAATATTACGGTCAAACGAGGCTAAAAGCTACCAAGTGGATTCCACTTCCATTTTTGGAAAAACCTGGATTTGGTGCCATGTGGAGTAAATAAATACATAATTACATTCATTAGTTTGGATTGTATTGCTCACACTGCCGCTGGTATCTGGCTAATTCCTCTGAGGAAACGCAGTCGTGCTGTTTAACAAGTGCTGACATCATGTATGTAAACAGTGCCGAGGCGTTTGTATTTGTTTTTTGTAAATGTGCAAGTACACTGCCTGCTCCGAGTGAGGCCTGCGGATCATATTTTGGATATGTCCGTCACACACCTACTCACTCTGCCGGGGGGGCGGGCAGAGGGGTCACTTAAACTGATCCAGGAGACTGAAAATGTCACTACACAGAGATTTAAAACAAACCAAAAAAGACCTGAAGGGATGATTTAAGTGACCGGGGACCTGTTTCGGAATCTTGGACCAGTGTTCACTGTTTTCACCGCAGCAGCATTGTGCCGCAGCTGCTTAGTTCTGGGGTTTTTAGTCCAACGTGTTCCATTTCCTGACGCTTGTTTTCCTTTTTTGAAGTGACTGTGTGTTAATGCATTTGATTTGGATAAACTGGCGTAACGTGGCTCGATGGGAGTGTTTTGAAACAGTGTTATTATCCTGCGATCCTGAGGCTGCGTTGTTTGGAATAACAACCTGTAACACGCAATCTGTTTGTACTTGTTGTCCCTCATTGATAAACCTGTTTTTGATGGTTGGAACGGGCTTGTTGTGCTAACGTCTTTCAGATAACACCAAGCAGAGCTGAGTGGCAGAAAACAAACAAACCAGCCAGACTTTGGCCCACCTCAGTTTGTCTTCTGCACACTGTCAGTCCAGCGCCTCAGGTTTCGTTGGTCAGAACGCAGTAGCCTTTCAGCTAGAAGCCCACCAACAAGTCTTTTCAGAAAACCTGCCAGTGAGGTCACAGTGACTGATCCTTTGAACTGTAAAAGGTCAAATCTCTTTCATCTTTTATCTCTTATTCTTTTTTTTTTATTTTTATCAATTTATCCTCAGATTTGCATTCTATTCGGCATTGAGCTAGCTAAAGCTCACTTGCTGAGCGGCTCCGAATGAGACCCGCTCGATGCCTTGGAGGCATGTCAGCCTACAGATTAACTTGAAGCTTGAACTGCCAGCACTGCTGTAGACCCACATTTAGCGACAGACTTCTCAAGAGCTTCTGTTTGTGTAAAATGTCTGTTTTGGGAAATGCTTTGTCTCCTTGAAAGCAGAGGTGTTGTGGAAGAATACGAGTCCTGGGACGTCATAAATCCAATTTGACTCCTGCGGAATGTCTGAGCTGATCATCCCGTATCATTGTGATAAATTTAGATCCCCTCTTTAATTTTTTTTTTTTTTTTTTTTGGGGTCAATTTTAGTTTGGAGCTGTTTCTATGTTGTTTCAGGTGAACATTCTTTGTGGATTAGGACAGTGATATTTATGATGATTAAATGAACACTCTCATCCTGCAGAGGAGAGTTCAGTAGCTTCAGAGATTCAAGTTGGATGGTAAAAAAAATGTTTGCAAAGGAATTTGACCCGTTATTAAAAGAAAATTGGCACCTTAAAAATCATTGATATACAGTATGCCTTTATTTGTAGGTGGATTGGCAATGAATGACATGAACTCGTTAGTTTGTGCAGGCTGTGGGACGGATGCTAGCGCTGCTCTGTTTTAGGTGAGCAGCCACTTGCTTAGTCATCACCTGTAGATGTATTTTAATTAACAACATTTGTTTACCAGTGTGTATAATAGTTCCTTGAAATGAGGCAACTTTTCTTGGAAATGAGACTTGGATATAAAGAGACTTCTTCCTTTTATCCTAATGGATCCACGTGCTCATACTGTGAGATATTAATCCATGCACTCACATCGGTTTTTGGAGTCACAGCGTAGTAAAAGCAGATCTGGGACATCTGTTTGCACTTGCAGGGATGCCAGGTATCCAAGCGGCTCCAGCGGTCATCATTTACGCTTAAGTGCAGTTGACATTTTCTTTCTCTGAGTCCACTCAAAGGTTTTCCTCTGTGGGGAAGGAAGCCACCTAGCCGCTGGATTAAAAACTGGCACTGAACACCAATCCCTTCTCACACTTTACGTAAAATCTTTTTTCAGGCCATATGAAAACTACAAGGACAGAAACAGCATACTTAGCCCTCTGTTTACAGCCTTCCATAAAAATGTCTTGCACTTTGTGACATCAGGTCAAAAAAGAAAAAAAAAGGATGTTTTGTTAAAATATGACGTCTGCTCTTTGCGTTGCTTGGAAAATCAATCGCATTAGTTTGGAAAATCAATTGCATTAGTTAGTTTTTAATTCTGCATGTGATATCTACAGCCTAATGTATCTCCGCCAACATGATTGCACTGTGTTGTTGACGGTGCAAATGGATTTGATTAGCTAGAACGCCTCTCACAAGTGGGGAGAAATACTAGAGCTGGTGACATAGACGAGATGTTCCAGAAAGAGAAATCGTACAGAAAGTACATGATCGCACACGTGGCTCCAATAAAACTCTGGGCGGAGGGGAGGGGGGAGAGACAGCGGTGTACAAATGACACACAATGAACAAATGCGGAGAGAAGGTGAAACGTCTTCAGCCAAGCCGGTCTATCCTTGATGATGCCAGTTAATACACAGAGCCACACATACTGTAGTGTCGGGCAGCCAGTCAAACCTGCGACCACGACGCCGGGCAGCCAAGCCGAGACGATGAAAGAAGCGAGTGAGGCGTCTGAGCCACGAGGAGGCCACGCTGAACCGGCTGACCCTCCCAAACCCTCCTTTCCATTGAGGTAGTTGATCAAGACCTCCAGGAGGAGGAGGAGGATTCTCACACTCAGAGAACTCTGTGTACATTCAGGAGGTGCAGAATCTCTTCTTCTGACTTACAGTCTGGTTCCCCTTTCCCCTCATAGACTTGGGAGAGCTGACCATAATTCAATTGTACAATATGGCTGCAGTATCTCTTTAAAATGCTTAACAGATGTGTGTAGCTGGAACACAGGGAACAGAAGTGCTGATGTTATGTTAAGCCTACATACAGTTGCATTGCTGAGATATCTACTGCGAAGTGGGCCAAGTAGTTCTGGCTAATCCCTTCGTTCCCCCTCTGCACCTCAAAAGAGTTTTTATTGGTCGGACATTCAGAATGTTACAAATGTCAAAGCCGGAAGTATTGGTTAACTTGTCAGTTATCTAATCGATATTTGCTGAAGTGACTTCAAACAAACTCCACTCAAATGAAGCATGAATGACAAACCCGTTTGTTGACATTTGCCCCGCTGTAAATCATTGTTTTGCCCTTTACCCGACCGCCAAACTCTTCTCCCAGCTTTGGTACATTTCAACCTTCATTGGACTGCAGGTCCCAGTTGAGCCTGTTGGCCACTGTGATGCCCTGCAACACCATCCTGTGACCTTTGTCAACTTCCAACTGCAGTTCAGACACTTACGTTCTTGAGCCAAAAGACAAAGAACCCAAAGTCAACAATATGTATCTCACAGCAGCACCAGCAGGCCGGGAAAATGTTTGAGAGCCAGTGTCCAGGATGTTTTGCTGCCCCTTCAAATTCTTAACACCAGATCTCGCAAGCTCTGAACAGGGAATTCCGCTTATTTCCAATCAAATTTCATTTGTGTAGCCAAGGTTTGCAAGAACTGCTTGCCTCAAGGGGGTTTACTTCCTCTACAGATGCAACACCCTCTGCCCTTTAGATCCTTGAACTGCATGAGGAAAAACTTCCAAAAACCCTTAACAGGGAAAGAGGAGAAACCTCAGAGAGAGTCGCAGAGAAGGGATCCTTCTTTCTAGGATGGGTCGACGTGCAGTGGGTGTCACGTGCTATTTCACTCCAATGGCCAGTAAAGTGCGTTTTTCAGAGAAACTTATACTAATGTTCTTTGAGTATCAAGATTCTAAGCTCAGAATCAAAAAGCAGTGCAGACTGCAGTCTGAAAACGTCTCAAATCTCAGCTCTCAAAAATAAGCAAACTGGTTTTCTTTGCCCTTTTATCTTTTTTCAAAACACAGCAGGAAACGGTTCAGTCATGCCCCCCCCCCCCTCCACATCTGTTTGTGCTCCCCTGCAGGTTGAGTCGCCGGTGCAGATGCTCCACCAAGGCCGGCGGGAGGTGCTGGAGGAGGCGTGCCGCTCGCACACCCGCAAACGCCGCGTCCTGATCCCCGAGGACCTGAAGCACGTCATCGTGGACGACCAGCACGGCCTGCTCTACTGCTACGTGCCCAAGGTGGCCTGCACCAACTGGAAGAGGGTCTTCATGGTGCTGACGGGCGCCGCCGGTCCCCAGCAGCGAGACCCGCTGGCCATCCCGGCCAACGAGGCCCACGTGCCGGGCAACCTGCGCACGCTCTCCGAGTACTCGCCCTCGCAGATCAACCAGCGTCTGCGCTCCTACTTGAAGTTCGTGTTCGTGCGCGAGCCCTTCGAGCGGCTGGTGTCGGCCTACCGCAACAAGTTCACGCGCAGCTACAACACGGCCTTCCACAAGCGCTACGGCACCAAGATCGTGCGGCGCCACCGGCTGGACCCGCAGCCGGAGGCCCTGGAGAGGGGCGACGACGTCTCCTTCGAGGAGTTCGTCTACTACCTGGTGGACCCGGCCACGCAGCGCGAGGAGCCCTTCAACGAGCACTGGGAGCGCGTGCACTCGCTGTGCCACCCGTGCCTCATCCACTACGACGTGGTGGGCAAGTACGAGACGCTGGAGCAGGACTCGCGCTACGTGCTGCAGCTGGCCGGCGTGGAGCAGCAGGTGGGCTTCCCCTCCTCCTCCAAGAGCACCAGGACTACCGGGGACATGGCGGCGCAGTTCTTCCGCAACATCAGCCCCTTCTACCAGAAGAAGCTCTACAACCTGTACCGGATGGACTTCCTGCTCTTCAACTACTCCCTGCCAGCCTACCTCAAGTTCAGATGAGGCCCCCTCCCAGCGTCCCCCTCGCCACCCACCACCCGTGCAGACATTGCTCGGCCTCTTGCGGAGAATTGGACTCGTGCAAAAAAAGGTTTTTTAATTTTTTAAAATTTTTTTTGGAAGATGCTTCTCTCCCTCTCTCTTCGTCAGCCTTACACGGATGCTCAGCAGAGTCTCACGTCAAGTGACTTCTTTTTTCCGACCACACGGTGAGCCTTGAGAAGTTGACCCAATGAGGGCGCACGTTAAAAGGACACCACACAATTATACTGCACCGTTAGCAGCAGCAGCAGACATCTGGTCGTCGCTGTCATTCCAAATGTGTGAAACACCGTTCAGCTCATGTGTGTTTTGTTTTTTTTTTTTCAGATGAAGTTGTTATCTGCTGTTTCGTGTGTATGATTTTGCACAGCGTGTACTGTACAGTTTCTGCTGGATGCAGTAGAGTCACACGACTGTCAACTGTGTTGTTAAGACAGCGAATGTCTCCAAACATATGTGCCTTTGAACGCAGGCCTGAAGTAAACGACAACTTTTGTAACTGTGACATTTCAGTGTGTGTGTGTGTGCGTGCGTGCGTGCGTGTGTATGTATGTTTGTGCATGAGTGTGTGTGTGTTTGTACGTGTGTGGCATTGGACTTTTTCTCGTATACGTAACTATGAAATTGTTATAATTTATTGTTATTTTTGACTTTGCAAAGTCGGACCAACCAAAACGTTTGTTTTCTGTCACAATTTTCTTAATAAATGCCTTTCAGCAAGTGTGAACGAGTTTGATTACAAGTGTTGTAAACGGACCTCCAGTGCTGCTGTCGCAGCACAGACCTCCCTCCATCAGTCACGGCTCTTTGTGTGCGGCATTTTATTTTCGACTATCAGTCATCAATGCAATTCAGAGGTACAAATGTGAGAGGCCTACAAAGTCTAGCGAAGATTAGCGTGTCTGCGCAGGGTAACCACAACCTGTGGACGTGTTTCCACATCAGCAAAGACAAGCATCTTCCAGAACGTGCATGTCACACAATTGCAAAGGCCTCGTACGCAGCGTTCCCTTGTAAATAACTGCATCACAAAATATCTGTATTGACGTTACCATGTACACATATTACCACACATAGACAAGTCTAACATTGAGTGGCACTGTGCTGCAAAAACATAATGTAGAAAAAGAAACAAAAGACAAAAACAAACCAACCAAAGGCTGCTCACTGTTTAAAGGCACATCTCTACACAAAATAAACACCAAGACTTCTAACATTCCTCTAAAGAGTGCAGCATCACATGTACAATCATTGCTGTAATATTATTGCCTGAATACAAGTGTTATGTATCTAACACAGAGGGGGTGACGACAGGTACACAGACATGCCAACAGTCAACATTTAAGTTAGTGATGGGAATCATTTGGCTCGGCTCATGGAGAAGAGCCAGCTTGTTCTGCTCGCTTGTGGAACCAGTCAGCTACACAAAGCAGAAAGAAACTTAAATTAGTTGAATTTCGTTCAATTAAGAATGATAAATGTGAAGTGATCCTCTTGGTACCCACAGCAGCCACCTCTGCCCTGAGGCTGTGAATGGATGAAGTATTTCATTGTGGCACTGCAGCCGCAAGAACTATTAAGTAGTTAAATATTGCTAAAATAAATATATCAAAATAGCTAAAACTATATATTCAATAGACTGAGTCATGTTTGATTTCCTTATATAATTTGATTAATTACACATTTAATTATTTATGTAATAATGCTTATGTTTATGTATTTCGGGCACTTTTAGCCCTGCATGCCTGACAGTAAAAACAATTTCGACCAAACTACGTTATCAGATTCTGGTAGTACTGTTGTACTTCAAAAATGTTAGAGCACAGCTGTTATAGCAGAGTTGTGCTCTTTGGTTAATGGTCGACAAAGTAACATACATAATACTTATGTTAGCAGTGCACTGTGATACGTCATTTTGGATTATGCTGTCTCAAAATTATCCCCTATCATGGTGCACTTCTTCTTTCCCAGCCGTGGAGTAGTGGAGACTTTATCACACGTAAACCAAACTTACACCACAACATCAATGCCAGATTAAAATGCGCCGTCGTAGCGCCAGCTAGCTCATAGATAGCAACATTAGCTAGCATGCAACATTACTTTGTCATTTCCGCCAGCCTGTATGGCATTAATTAACCGTGTCCAGTGTTATGCACTTACAATAATAATGATGATGAAGACAGCTAACACGTGCTAGCAGGTGTTTGTCCCTTGCTGATCGTTGTCAGAATGTTTTGGGTTTTTTTTAATCACAGAAAACCTTCTTTCAAGCACTTATGTAATTGTACTGTGTGAAGAACCTATGACCACACCGTCGGTTGTGCTGGACATCTATTCTATCTACTGTATATATGTGTCTGCATAAGTCAGGACAAACACCTCATTGTGGGATATTTCTTTAAGTTTGTTGCGCTATGCCTTGTTTCCTCAATTTATGTTTTAACCCTTTATTCTGTGTTGTGGGAGCCTTACGAGGCACTCAAATGAATATCCCAATTTGCATCTTAATTTGTCAGATAATTAAAAAAACAAACAAAAACAAAAAATAAACTATGTGCTTTCAGGAGTCTTATCTCCTGTTTGGTTCTATCTTTACATCCCCATGAATGAGCTTTGTGGTGCAGCATGTCAGTCACTTTGCATTGACTGCAGGTCGTTCACCGCGGCCAGGACCACGGCTGTCAGACTGGAGTCCCGGTAGAACTGACGCTCAGAATGAGTCTGAAGCTCAGAGCTAGGAGGCCTGTCCCCAGCAGGTCCCCCAGAGCCGTGAGGTAGGGGATGGAGAAGTTATCCGGGTCCAGGCCCCTCTGCCACAGCCACTGCACCATCACACTGGCCGTGTAGAGCAAGATGACCACCTGGACACAGACACTGTGGGTGAGATTCACTTCAGACGCCAGTGAGCGGTGACGAGCGTGATGGATCTGACCTGGAGCACAGCCGCAGACAGGTAGCAGGTGATGAAGGTGGGGGTCATGGCAGTGTGCCCCACTTGCAAGAGGTGGATGGTGTAGAGGAAGAGCAGGTGACCCGGGACCACCAGGAGGACCAGGACTCGGGATGATTTGGAGTTGACATCTGAAGAAAGAGGTTAGAAGAAAAATTACACTTTACCACCCTTGCTTAAGGGGTTCTGGGTTTTCAGTGTCTGTTCCTTGGTTAATTTGAAGTTTGTTTCTTCTATTCTTGTTATTGGTGGGATAGCAAGCGAAAGCATGTCTGATGATTTTTTTTTTGTTTGTTTTTTCGTCATTGTGCTACCAGTTCTGCCAAATGTATTTATTCATACACAAGTATAATACTTGCATTTTGTGTATCAACCATTCAAGCATTGATAGATTTTTTTCTTTTCTTCCCTTTTTATGCTTTTTTGCTTATTATTTTAGTGATGGTAACAGAACTCAACGTGTCAACCATCTGAGGATTTTCTTTTGTTGCTGAGAGGGAGGTTTTTCTGTGCAGGGAAAGCAGAATAACAACTTTTTCTGACCTGTTGAGCAGAAGGTTGCACAGGGTCTGGGACAGTTTCCATTCATTTTGGATGGAAGTGTTCCAGGAGCACTCCAGCAGTGGAGATAAGTGGACATTCTGCTGGCTTGGATGGCCACCAGATTCCCTCCCACACCTGTAACAATTCACAGAATCATTGCACCATTATTTTGCACATTAAATGTGGTCGAGTTAACAATGTGTATTTGTTTAAAAAAAAAAAAAAAAAAAAGTCTCATGCAAAGATTGTTTTTTTTTTCATTTTGCCTTGCATTTTATACTATTTATGTAAACTCCCATATCAATAAACTTTATCACCATCAGTGCTAACTGAGACGATCTTCAACACTGAGGCCTGAAGCAGCCAGAGGATTAACAGAGGAATATGAGAGTTAACAAGCATGGAAAACTGTCCCAACAGTAATTATTTCCAAAATTGATTTGTAAAGTATCTCCAAATCACAGTGTCCCACAGGATCTTTCATTTATGACAGATTGGAAAAAGCAATACCAACACTGGGCCATTTTTAATAAAACTTCAGCCTCAGGCTGATTTCATTAAGAGAAAATGAATCTTCTTAGTCACTCTAATAATATAAAACCTGTTCCCAGAATTTAACCTGGCGTCCACCTCCAGTAAGGCCCTTTGCAAGGGTAAACACACAACACAACAACCATTTCATATAGCGGGGTCCCTGCAGGGCAGAGCTTTACGCTGGCCAGAGGTGAAAAGTGCCAAAGATTCTTCTGTCATAGCGTGCAGACGACAGTGGCGAAAGCGAAGTTACGTGCCAGCTTTACGCTGACTCCAGTTTTACCACCAGAGCAAAGGCAAAATCGTGCGTGTGGTCTGCTTGTCGGGCACATTTCAAAGAAGCACTCGCTGAAATTTATGTGTCACGAGATGCGCAGAGGCGCCGCGGTGGTGCAGCGGTCGGTGCAGCGGTCGGTGCCGTCGCCTCGCAGCGAGAAGGTCGTCGGTTTGATTCCGACCCTGTGTGGAGTTTCCGTCTTCTCTCTGGGTTCTCAGGCTTCTTGTCGGCTCTGTGATGAACTGGAGTCTTGTCTAGGGTGAAACCCACCTTCTGCCTTCCTTGCATCGCTACACCAACCCCCCTTACCGTTTTGCATAACCTTGGTCTGCTAGAAATACCAGTACAACAGTATATTTAACCGCCCTGTGTTCTATACACACATCTATGTGTGTACGTTTATTTTTCTTTTACCATGAAAAAATAATAATGGTAACATTGTAAAAATGCAAACAAACTTTACCAGCTTTAATAGCTTTAATACTTTGTGTTCATTCTGACTATTTCAGGTAATCTAGCTGCATCTCGTATCCCTGTGGCTGCTCTGGGGTCAGCCGGACACCAGAGCGGCGCTGAATAGAAATGCAAATGCACTTCCTGTGGCGGCAGCGCTGGAGCTGGTGGCCGGGAAGTGGCACAAACGAGATCGGCTGAACACATAGTTGGCATGCTGATCAGGCTCGAGGTTTAAGTTAAGCCAATTGTCATCCAACCTCTAATTAGCATGGCGCTTTGTCCGCAGCCAGCCTCAGTCCGTGGATGGCCTCACTGCAGCTCCTAGCAGGATTGACAACTGTCCCTTTCTTTCTGCCGCTCCACAAACCTTCCTATTCAGATCTGACTTTATAGGAGGTGCAGCTTAAAAAGGTGGGCATATCTTTTTTTATATATTTGAACTGATAATTAGAGATTAAGTCAAACATTAGGAGGAATAAAAACCCCAAAGCTCAACTCGAATCCATCGATGGCTTTGTAATGCAGGGGTTCCCAGACTTTTCCACGTGATGAGCCCCCCAAACAGCACTAGTATATGGACCCCTTTGAAACCAACAGACAATGTTACAAAATATCAAAAGAAATATCAACTTTTAGAATGTTTCTTGCCATGAACAATGTTTTTGGCTGGCAGGCAATCATATTATAGATTCGATTATAGATAGAATAGATTATATTTAATTGCAATGATTAGAAAATAATTAGATTACATCTGATACTAATAAATAAAATATAATTATTAATTTATTTCCTTTTTTTTTTCATTTTCTCTCCAATTTTCTGCAGCCCCTCTAGTGCCCCCTGGCGGTCATCACTTTGAAAACCAGTGCTCTGATTCACTGAGCTATCCAGCCTTCTTGACATTAGATGACAGCGCTATGCAAGTGTGTCAAACATACATAGCTGGGAATAAAATCTTAAAATCTTGGCTAAATTTTAGAATTGAATTGAACCTAGGTCTCCCGCTCCACAGTCAGCAGTTTAACCCAATGAGCTTTCTTGCCTGGTTCAATTCAAAAGGTTTAGAAGTTTACAAGTACCTCTGGAAAAAGAAGAGAGAAGGAGAAGCTCACTTGTCTCAAGCAAGTATCGAACCGATGCTGTCCAAAACCACAGTCAGTGATTTAACCCCCTGAGCTGTGCACTACTCTTGCTGTTGATGACTGCAGAGGTATAAGTAACTTAATAATGCGTAGATAGCAAATAAAATATCAACCAGTTACCTCAATCTCGAAATTAACCCAGGTCCCCTGCAACACAAGCAGCAGATTAACACAATGAGCTATCCTCTTTGCTGCAAAGTGTCTCTATATATAGAAACACATTGGATTTATTCTGTTAGTAAAGTTCTGTTACCTGGAGCAAGAATTAAACCCAGGTCACCCACGACACAACAATCGGTTTAGCCCACTAAGCTATACACCTCTCCTAATTGAGGACTGAAGAGGTATGACTGAGTAGTCATGCACAAAATCTTTTGCAAATTTCAGTTGCCCCAAACAGAAATCAAAATAGAAAATCAAAAAGAAATTCTTTACACTTCTTCATTTGTCTGCGCTGAAGATGGCTTAGATAAGCCCAAAAATCACAGGAATAAAGGACTGTTCTACTGTGGTTTGGCACAAAAAAGGGTAAAGAGAACAAAATCTAAACATGTTGTGTTGTGAAAAAAGCCAAACCCCAACCCTAATGCAAGTCTATGGGGTCAAAGGTCAACTTTGTCCTAGAGACAGGGGACCACTTGCAGGTTCATTGGGATCCCCCAAGACACTCCCACGTCAAATTTGGGGCTTTAGCACATGAGGAACCCCAAAACCCTAACCCTAATTGCAGCAGTAACCCTAACCCTAACCCTAATTTCAGCCTTAACCCTAACCCTAATGCCATGCAAGTCTATGGGGTCAAAGGTCAACTTTGTCCTAGAGATATGGGGACACTTGCAGGTTCATCGGGATCCCTCAATATGCACCCACGTCAAATTTGGGGCTTCTAGCACATGAGGAAACCCAAAACCCTAACCCTAATTGCAGCAGTAACCCTAACCCTAACCCTAATTTCAGCCTTATAGCTAACCCTAATGCCATGCAAGTCTATGGGGTCAAAGGTCAACTTTGTCCTATAGACATAGGGACACTTGAAGGTTCATCGGGAGTCCCCAAGACACTCCCATGTCAAATTTGGGGCTTCTAGCACATGAGGGACCCCAAAACCCTAACCCTAACTGCAGCAGTAACCCTAACCCTAACCCTAATTTCAGCCTTAACCCTAACCCTAATGCCATGCAAGTCTATGGGGTCAAAGGTCAACTTTGTCCTAGAGACATAGGGACACTTGCAGGTTCATCGGGATCCCTCAAGACGCACCCACGTCAAATTTGGGGGTTCTAGCACATGAGGAACCCCAAAACCCTAACCCTAATTGAAGCAGTAACCCTAACCCTAACCCTAATTTCAGCCTTATAGCTAACCCTAATGCCATGCAAGTCTATGGGGTCAAAGGTCAACTTTGTCCTATAGACATAGGGACACTTGAAGGTTCATCGGGAGCCCCCAAGACACTCCCATGTCAAATTTGGGGCTTCTAGCACATGAGGGACCCCAAAACCCTAACCCTAATTGCAGCAGTAACCCTAACCCTAACCCTAATTTCAGCCTTAACCCTAACCCTAATGCCATGCAAGTCTATGGGGTCAAAGGTCAACTTTGTCCTAGAGACATAGGGACACTTGCAGGTTCATCGGGATCCCTCAAGACGCACCCACGTCAAATTTGGGGGTTCTAGCACATGAGGGACCCCAAAACCATAACCCTAATTTCCAGCAGTAACCCTAACCCTAACCCTAATTTCAGCCTTAACCCTAACCCTAATGCCATGCAAGTCTATGGGGTCAAAGGTCAACTTTGTCCTAGAGACATGGGCACACTTGCAGGTTCACCGGGATCCCTCAAGACGCACTCACGTCAAATTTGGGGCTTCTAGCACATGAGGAACCCCAAAACCCTAACCCTAATTCCATAACCCCAACCCCAACTTCCAACCCTAACGCTAACTGTAACTCCAACCCTAACGCTAACCCTATTTCCAGCCCTCACACTAACCAAGTTCGGTTATGGTATTCATATTTATGTATGTTTTGATGAACCTCCTGTCTACTCACCATTGATGACAGGAGTGAACACCGCCATCCCCTCATAGTTTGGGTTGCTCATGGTCTTATCCAGAATCAGACCCCCGAGACTGGACAGCAGACAGACAGCGTTTAGCATAAACAGGGCAATAGGGCTGATTGTTGACAATAAGTAAATCTTGTAGAGATTTTGTCCACAGATGGGCTGACCTGCTGATGGACATGGCCAAAATGACGGGATGCCACCCAGACTTCAGGACCTCTCTGACTGCAATAGAGCGACGCGCAATGACAAGCCAGGCTGGGATGAGAAGCAGGAAGAGGCCACAGACTGCAGGAGGCAGGTACCACACATCTGAAACAAGGTGAAGAAACTGTTTATTGAATAGGAAGGCTCAGAGCTCAGCTTCAGAGCTCAGCTTAATCTAAGATGGTCTTTGCTGTCCCCTAGTGGCAAAATACTCTCCAATGTACAATATGATGTCTGACCCCTGACCTTTGTAACAGAAAAGGAAGTTGCTGACCCTGGCCAGCAGGGATAGAGTGATGAGGTCCCCCAGGCTGGCAGCGATGGGCGTGGCCACGTTGTCCGGGTTGATGCCCACCTTCCTGGAGCAGATGATGACAGCCACCATCACTATGCCTGATGGAACACAGGACCAAGAATGAGGTAGATGCTGAGGTCCATTCCTTACCCCTGCAGAATTGTGTGTGTATGCAGGTCTGACCTAAAGACAGTGCAGCGATAAACGCGGTGGTGACACTGCTGGCACACAGCACGGCTGCCTGGGTGACATCTACGGTGCCTTTGGTCAGAGCCCCAAGGACAACTGCTACAATGGCAGTCAGGAAACCTACAACTGTGGCCTGGACCTGAGCAGGACGGCAGAATTGTATTTTGTTTCAGTGTTTATTTTGTTTCAGAGTAAAAAACAATGTCACCAGAAAGGACCTTTGCTAAATCCATCTCATAATAAATAATAATAATAATACATTTTATTTATAACACACTTAATATTTTAATAAGAAAATCTCAAAGTACTACAAAAGTAATCAAAATGAATTTAAAAGATTTTTTGAGTAAGGTAAGTTTTTATACCCATTAAGGCAGTGACATTTTCAAAGTAAAAACTGGGAAGAACTGTCCATCCTCCCTCTTCTGCACAAAATTGCCCAATCAAATGTTTTTCCTTCAAGTAAAAAATACTCACAACTGTCTTCTGGCCTCCAACTGGAATAAAGCAACAGCGTATTTTCTACTTAAAAACAGGCTTTAGTGCCTCTCTTTTTTCTTCTGTTAATGTTACCCAAGTGACATGTCTGACAAGGGCTATCGGCTCGCAGTTTTGTGAGTGTTTGGTGGATCAGCGCCTCACCTGAATGAGAGCCAGATTACTGGACACTATCCTCCACTGCTGCTGGGCCTCGTCCATCTCTCCCGTGTTGGCCTGTGGAAGGAAGACAGGTTTGTGGTGTGGTGCTTTCCAGTCAAAGGATTTCCTGCAGCATTCTAGTTAGTTAGAGGTTGTTGTTGAGGTCTTTGCACATTTTAGGGCCCATTCCAATACCAAAATAAAAGAAGTAAAGACACTTGTTCCTGCTCACTAACAGGTTATACTGCATTTCAAAGATAACGAATCACTGTGTGTGTGTGTGTGTGTGTGCGCGCGTGCGCGCACGTTTGCATGCTACTCCACTTACTGCTGTCGACAGTCTGGATGCCAGTGTCATTTCCAGATTCCCCTTCAGTCCCACCAGGGCAGGCACCAAGATAAACGCCTCTGAGATCTCCTTGAACACATCCCAGTGCTGGAAAACAACGCAAGGCCCTTCAAATAGCTCTGCTAAATAAAGCCTGCTGGTCAAACATAAACCCCAGAAAGAGGCAGAGAAATAAGCGATTAAATAAATATTTTCTAGGTTTATTTCTGCTTCTTGTCTTGAAAAAGTCTACTTCTTAGCCGGCGAGTTCTAACACAAGTACATTAAAGAATACTGCTCTTCAGCATACACTGTTAGCACTGGCTAACAGGAGTGAAAGTATCATCTGTCACAAATTCCACTGTGTTTTTCTCAACAGAACGGCTCTCCCTATTCTAAAATATGAGTGAGCAGCAGGTCAGCACCATATTACGCTATTAAACAAGTTCCTTTCTCGCAACTATTAGTTGACAAAGTTGAATCATAAAATTTATAATTATCCTTCTATCTCCAAGGAAAGTGTTACAACCTTTGCCCATAAAGCAACCGACGACAACAACACACCACAGACGGCTAATTTTTCCATACTTGCACTACGTCCATGACCAACCCAGCTGCTACCATCCCCAGACCGGACACCAGGTACGGCAGCAGCACCTGGATGCCGATGGTCCACGAGGTCTCCGGCAGGAAGCCGTGGACTGAGCGGGTCAGGCTGCATGAGAAGCCCCTCAGCTTCTTCCCCTGGAAACGCAGCCGCAGAGCCAGATGGGTCACCACCATGGCCGACCGCTGTCGTTAACCCATCCCTGCATGGAGTAGAGCCGCTGCTGGAGGGTGGACGGCCACTCAGCTGGACCCAAAAAAACAAACAGATCAGCCCCTGAACTTTGCTGTCAGTCAGTCAGACTAAACTAAAGCGACGATGTGAAGAATTCCAAGCTGTCTTTTGGATGTCCCAAGACGTTTTCCTTTGGCAGAAGCGGGTTTTCTTGAAAGTATTTCGGGGGGAAGCAGCTGCGACAGAGGGATTCGACAGGCTCCTTTCTCCCCCAGCTGTCACTCAGTCACTGAAGGGCAGCAAAAACAAGGAGTGCTGGAAACGGTGGAGCAGGCAGAGGAAGCTGCTATCACTTGCATGGCAAACACACACACACACACACACACAACCCCACTTGATTGCAGGTCTGTGAGGCCTCTTCTGACACTCTGCTACTGACAGACTGACATGCATACCACACACACACACACACACACACACACACACACACACACACACACACACAAACACACACACACGCACGTCCCCCTAATCACGCCTCACTCTTCAGCAGCCGTGCGGCCGATGCTGAGCGCTGGAAGCCCGGTCTGTCCCGAGGCCTGAAGAGCGTCCAGGTCCGGTGGGACAGAGACATCCAGAAGGCGAGCAGCTTCCTCTCGGCCCTCCCGTGGTGCTGGTAGCCCGGCTCCCTCCACGTCTCCTTCTCCCCGTCCTCGTCGCCGTGCCGTGGGAGCCCCTTCCTCATCTCAGGTCCGTGCTGCTGCTGCTGCTGCTGCTGCTGCTGCTGCTGCTGCTGCTAGTTCAAGTCTTGACGAGGTGGTGAGACTGGCTGCTGTTATGTCACCGCCAGGGCTTCCCTGCCGTTCCAGACCTGTCAGTCTCGACTGTGGCGGAGGGAGGGATGAGACGGACTCTGTGTGTGTCTGTGAGAGTGCGTGCGTGTGTGGCAGCAGGTGCAGCTACTGATGTGCAAACAAGGTGACCCGACTGTATCCTCTGTCTTCAGTCTTCCCCCTGCCTCCGGCTTTCTTCTCACGCCACTTCAGAGCACAATGCAGTTGTGCACCTCCCCCTCGTCAACCCCCCTCTCCCCCCCCTCCCTGTTAGCTCCTCCCCTCTGTGCTCTTGGACGTCCTCGGCTCTCTGAGTGTGACGCACTCTGAGGAGCAGCAGGTGGCGTACCTGTCGCCAACACGTGGCTGCTGCTGCTGCTGCTCTGAAAGGAATCGTTTAGTCCTCTTAGGCTGTCAGTCACCCCTTCTAAAGGGCATTACATCACCTGTCTGTGTCTTTTGTTCAGTTAACAGCAATAATTCATATAAAAAGAGGCCTTTACAAAAAAACAGGAGCCTCATTGGACACCTGATTGTCTGTAAATGTTGATATCTTTTCCCTTTCTGTACGACTCTTTCCTCTTTTGCCTTCTCTCATTACCATGTCTGTATGCAGGATGCGGCAATGTCACAGGCACGCACGCACATGCACACGCACGCAGAGCAAGGCAGTGATTCAGCTATAAAATGTCCTTGAAACATGCCTTGAAGTGGACGCTGCGCGTGCTGCAGCTCCCCCTGCTGACATCTGCGTGTATTGAATTTTGTTAAGCAACAGTTGCTGTGTACTGCCAGCTGGAAGGGTGTAGTTCACACACACACACACACACACACACACACACACACACACACACACACACACACACACACACACTCTCTCTCTCTCTCTCTTCCACTTAAAGGTTTCATTTGACAAAACATTATTTTTTTTTTTTTGCTGACACCATAATTTGCTTCTTTTGCTTGCTGCACTTTTGGAAATCATCCCTATGTGATGTCATATAGGAGGCCGTAAACAGAGGTTTAATTATAATATTTTCTGATTATCGACTGACTTATGTGGCACTGCCTCACTGGCGTCCAGGGGGGGAAAAAAATAAAGATTTAGCCCTGCGCTACAAGATGTGTTCAACTCCGGGATCATTCCTGTGTCCATGTGGGACTGCCCAGCGCCGCTCCGCCGTTCCCAGAGTGCAGGTTGACTTACTGACCCATCAGGTCACTGTAACCTCAGCAGCAGCAGCTCAGTTCTTTTCTCTGAGGCTTCACTCCACCATCACTTCAATCAAATCACACACACACACACACACACACACACACACACACACACACATCAGCTTTCAGGCAATTTGGCCGTCCCTCACCTGCACACGGTCCAGCAGCATGCCGGCTGCCACCATGCCCAGCCCAGCCAGCATGTAGGGAGGCAGCACCTGGAGGAAGATCAGCCTGGAGGTCTCCTTGGAGGAAACGTGGAGCTTCTCCTCCTCCGTCTGGCCAGGACAGGTGGCGACGGTGAGCTCCATCTCTGCTCCTCTGAGAAGCTCTGGAACATTGTTTGTCTTTGTGTCAGTCAGCCTGACCTCAGCACTGAACACACACAGTCACACAGACACACACATGGTAGCAAGTCACAACCCCATTTACTTTTGCACATACACTCATATTTAGCACTTTACACTTCAAACGTTGCCTGCAAAAGGAACATTTGTAAGTCTCATTTTGGAAATGCCTAAGACAAGACCAAAGAAATCACCACTTTTGTTGAATTTTACACATTTTATACTTCATTCTAGACATAATATTTTATTTCATTTTTAGATATACTATGTTACACACCTATTTTTCCGATGACACTTTTTTTAGTCCACGTTTTGGAACAATCTGTCATGTGACAGCAGGGTTCACAGCAACAAAAGCCAATTTTAGAGAGGAGACACTGCCCTCCACTACGCGCTATATATATTCACCTCCCACGGCCAGTGGCGGTCTCATGTTATGTGTCAGGGGCCAAGGCAGTAATTAGCAGTTTCCTTTCGACTTTCAGTTGCTGTCTCCGGTGACTTTGCAGACGAGCAGCGCTTATTAGCCCGCCTTTTTTTTTTCTTCTTTTTTTTTTTTTTACAGCAACTGCATCATGCTCTGTCATGGCTGACGGGTGCGTGCGAGATGTCTGCTGATGTGTCTGGTTTCCTGTGGAATGCCGCTGCTGGCATTCCCTGGCAGCCGGCGGAGCTCTTCTCTGTCACCTGGCTGGCAGCTCGGGCTTGCAGAGAACAGACGAGGTCGATGCAGGAGCTCAGCTCAGCTCAGTTCAGCTCAGCGGACGGCAGTCGGCGAAGCCTGCAGACAAAAAGGTTTGTGGCCTCCTCAGCATGTTGAGCGTGCAACAACGCACTCTTGTTTATTTGCTTTTTTCATGCAAGTGTGTGACCGATACCACGGCACGCTGCTTGTTTGAGTGAGAGGTGCACTGCTTGTCTGGTCTCTGAAGGAGAGTGTTGTGGAGAAACATGGCTGGGCTTTGTGAGAAATGGCAGCGTGGAGGCTCCGGTGTTGGACCCACCGCCAAACCCACCACCATCCGTCTTCGGGATATTTACGACCCCAAGCCTCAGCCTCCCAGAGCCGCCGTCCAGATCCGTCCTCCGGCCCCGAGACCTCCGACGGTGAAGGAAGCACAGCCGAAGCTCGGCTCGCCCACTGACCCTCCCACCAAGACCAGCATGAGGAGACGGGCTCAGTCTCTTCCGTCCCCGTCGGTGAGCAGGCGGGAGCTCAGGAGCCTGCAGGTGCGCTTCGTGGACTCGCTGGGCCTCCAGCTGGAGGAGGTGAAGGTCTTCAAAGTTCGAGAGCACCCGCTGATACCCGAGCACGTCATGTTCAGACTGCTGATGAGCTCCGAGAAGGCCTTCGGGAAGTCGCTGGAGCTGTCCCTGCCTTACTTCAAGCCCTGCTTCCCCGAGAACCTGGCGGCCCAGGCCGACTTCCTGAGCCGTCTGCGCTCTCAGTGCGTGTGCGTGGAGCAGGTGGTGTGTTCGGAGGTGGGCATCACCGGCACCATTCAGGTACTGAATTTGGCCTACGAGAAGCAGGTCACGGTGCACTACTCCTTCACCAACTGGAAGACTCTGACAACGTCAGCAGCATCGTGGCAGTCGAGTGGGCGCCCGGCAGAGGGCGACGCCCCTCAGACGGATGTCTTCAGGTTCCGGCTGCCCGTGCCGCCCTTCATGCTGCGTCCAGGAGCCGCGCTGGAATTCGCCGTCTGCTATGAGGTGCAAGGACGCAGCCACTGGGACAACAACAAAGGGCAGAACTACAAGCTGTCCTGCCACAGCTACAAGGTGTCCGTGCCTAAGGAGTGCGAGGACAGCATGTTGCACTTCACCTGAGTAGCCACACAGGGGAGCTGTCGGAGCCTGCGCCCATAGAGCAGAAGGGCAATACTCGCTATGGAAATAGCATGGCTATGTTTGCAATATTATTTTCTATAAAAATATATATCTATTCAAAATATACTATTTTATTGGCCGGACCACATAAGAGAACAAGAATGTGACATTCACTATTCCTATAAAAAAAAAAATGATAACAGTTGGTTATTACCAAAATCATAAGGTAAAACAACAAATACGGTTGTTTTGCACTGCAGTGAAACATTCTTAATATGGTTATGCATATCGATTGTGCACAAATCCATTAGGATTATGTGATGAATCTTTAATTAATATGTAAAGGTTTTCAACATATTGTGCTGCTTATTTGTTTTTATTTGCTACCTATGAGAACTGATAAATAGTAATGTAAATTGCATAAAATATTTTTATAAACAAATAACACAACACAACACAACACAACACAACAACACAACACAAGGGGAAAAAGAGCCTGCCATAAATTTCCATGGTGTCCCCAGATCTCATGGTACATCTCGGAGGCTTGTCTAGAACTTTAGTTTTATCAGATAAACACAATATATTGTTCACTATTCAAAATGGTCGAATGCTCCTTTAAACCTGATTTACTTACGAAAGGAGGGATCGTTGCACTCCCACTGTGTTCTTATATGGGTTAAATCACTGCCCTTCATTGTGGAGGCCAGACTGCATTAGCTGCGCCGCACTTCAACAAACCACTTACCCACAGTCACAAACTATCGTGTGACTCGACACCGACACAAGCGAGGATGATTCACTGCCCTGCTGGCATCTGAACAACTCGCCTGTTGTTGCCAATACTGACCAGCAGGGCCTGACCTCATTCCCCCTGACGCTTTGTTTTGCATCCAGACCAGGATTACAGGCAGTAGTGCCCACGTCCGTGAACTCTGAGCAGCTCCCTCAGATCCTCGGCACCTCTGACCTTTCAGCAAAAAGGTTTCCACTGATATGAGCAGCCGGATTCCAGATTCTGGCGAGCTGCAAATGTACGGCATGCTTTAAACATGATCGCAGCTACATCACAGCTGAGGAAGTCAGGCCTTTAGCAACTGATGAGGGGAAAACAAAAATAATCGCTGCCTTGCAATTTGCCAGGCAATTTTAAAATAACTAAATAAGACCAAGGAAATAGATTTTTATCAGTTTGCTGGTTCCACTGGTGTTTTTATTTTGTGATTTGTTTGCACTTCAAGGAAAATGCATATATCAGATTCTTAGTAATACCCAAATGATGCATGAATATAATGCCTTTTGATTTTTACTGCATGTTAGTGACGTATGTGCTTTGCGCACATCCATCACTCACTTCTGCAGCTGGTGTTGTTTAAAGCGACGCGATGTTCCACTCATTGGACGCCAGATGGCACCATCGGTCAAAATTAAACCATTGGCATTCTCTTTGAGGACGAAGAGAACATAAAATGGACTTGGTCTGTTTAAAATTTTCGAAGATTAAAAAACTGCTTACTTTAGTTTAATTCATTAATCCGGGAATAACTGTGAGGCAAACTAGCACCCTTATGTCAGGTTAAACTAAAATTGATACAGTTTAGATGACAAAAAATCTCACAACACATTAAATATCATAGGTCGTTTGTTTTTTTCTTGCTTCGCCAAAACGCCAGTGTCTGACTGAGTCTTAAAATGATCACCATCATCACATAAGCATTATCTCCTTCAAATAAACACACAACTTTACAAATCTATTTGCACCCGTCAGGCCTTTTTAGCTGCTTTGAAACATGACCAATTTTAAAACCACTAACCTGCACCACAATTCTTGTAGCTTATGGTTTGTATAAGAGGTAAAACTGATCTGAGTTGTTTTTATGTCGACCGAATCTCCTCCAGAGCCGCCCCCGAGGGTTCTGGGGTCTGTCTGGGTCTTCTCAGCCACCCCTGGTGCTGAGGCTCATTTGTCTTAATATTCCTCACTGACAGTGAGAGCTGCTGAGCCGGAGCCTTGCTGGAGCATCCAGCATCCAGCATCCAGCATCCAGCATCCAGCATCCAGCATCCAGCATCCAGCATCCAGCGCTGAGGCGGCTTTATTTAGGACTGTCATCTCGTGCCTATTATTGCCGGTAGTTATATAAGAGGCCACCATATTAGGATGCCGTGTGATGCTCAAAGTGACGTTTGCTCGGGGGACACTGAAACTTCTGGGAAAAAAAAGAAAAAAAAAAGCCATGGATCATTATGGCTCCCGCTGTTTATGAGCTGCATCATTACAAAACCATTAAAGGCTGAGTGTGCTGAACACAGAAAAAAAAGTGTCTGTGCTGGCAGCGTTCCTTCGCCTCCTGAGCTGTGCCCTCATATGAATATTTATTGATAAGATTGCGCAATGTTATCTGTAATAAAAAGCTAATTTGCTGGCTAAAAATACCAACTTGTACACGTGTGTGTGTGTGTGTGTGTGTGTGTGTGTGTTCAGTGATGCTGTTGAAGGCAGCGACGCTCTCACCGCTCCACAGGAATGGAGGAGTCAAAAATGGCCCATGGTCATGACGTGACTTACTATCCTGTCATCACGCCTACGGCTGGCTAAGAAAACAGCAAACATATGTCCCGCTAGCGTAATGGACTTGGCCTCCACCTTGGCGAGGGGGCATCCCGGAAGTCAGGATATCCCATCCACCCCAGCGGGAGGAGAGGCCGAGCCGCGATCAGCTACTCTCAGCCAGAAGCGGCTTGTGTCATTACTACGACCAGCGGGTGGCGCTGGAGCGGCATCTTTTAAAACGGTGCTGCCATCTGCTGCTCTTCCGAGGCTGAGAGTCACATTGGGTTGAGGCCGGAAAGAGAGGCTGAAAACTATGACGGCAAACAGGGACGTCATCGTGTCGGACGCCTCTATTTATTGACCTGCTGCACGATATAGGCAGAAGTTATCACAAGAGTGTAATGTTGGACGAGTTAGTGCACAGGTCATTTTGACTGAGGGCCACATCAGCATGATGGCTGTCCTAAAAAAAAAAAAAAAAAAAATACAGGTTGTAATTTTTTTCATCTCGCATTATTTTGGATTATTTGTTGGTATTTTTCAACTCCACTTGTTGGGACAAAACAACAAACAAAACCTATGCTCATGTGGAAACACTAGAATTCTAGCGGTTGTCACTTTGAAGGTATTATTATGGGAGATGGAGTTTCTGGTCACTTTAAGGCAGTATAGACTTCTTCAATTTGACACAGGTGCATCGGTGTGTTCAGCGTGTCCACGCCGGATTTAAAGCTGACTTTCCTAATAGAGCGAAGGCTAAGCTGTGTAATGCGGCATAACTGATGTTCTGACGCCCTCATCCATCAGACGACAGCACGCAGGTCGCCGCCTCTCTACACTCGCCACGTCGTGATCTGCTTAATGAAAGACCGTCTCATTAAAATTCAATCAGCGGCGTGCAAAGCGGGCAAAGTGAGGAGACGAGGGAACCTGAAGGGGATTACACGCCCACTTATCCGCCGTGGCGCCCTGACTCTGCTCACGTGTCCCAGTGAGGCGGCAGGGATGAAAACACACGCAGACAGTTTGGTTACAAATAGAAAAAAAACCTGTATTGTGCAGACAATAAATAGTGCTTACAAAGGGATTTTCTCTCCTCCACACAGACGAGGTTTCCATTTACACTGTTGATATGAAACACGGTTCGACTTGAATCAGTGAGGCAGGCACGCGGCTGCGGCCGCGTGACCGTTGAAACTGTAGTGGGACTGGTCAACTCGGTCACATGCACAATCCCACCCACTCTCCCAACCCCATTGCCCCCCACCACCCTCCCTCCCGCTCCCCCTAGTGGCATCAAAAAGTCATTCAAAAAGTCTCTTTACAAAAAAAACAAAAACAACAACGGAAAAAAAGGGTCTCTTGCTTGTCTATGGCGAAACACGTGACCTGGATTCTCCCGCGACAGGGTGAAGTGAGGGGTTCGAGTCACGTTCCTCTGAGCAGAAGTGGAGCTCGCTTCCAGTTCCACCAGGCGGCTCCATTTCCAGAGACATAGCCTCCAAGGTTTGCCCGACACAAAGACCAGGACACCTGCCCACCCACCCGCCCGCCGGCAGGCAGGCAGGCCCGGGACGCTGGAAGGTCTTCCCTGACAGTACCACATATTGGCAACTCTTCACAGAAGAAAACCTTTGCTAAGGCCGGTGGAACCTGCAGAGGGGAAGATGGAGAAGGAGGAGGAGGAGGAGGAGGAGGAGGAGGAGGTGAGTGTGGCTCTGAAATATTCACCAAACTGGGGGTTTCATCAATCAAGACCTCTATAATTAGCCCCGTTGGCCGGTGCTCTCAGAAGAAGCCATTGACCTGACGTGAAGAATGGGCTCTTGCATAAGAACCGCGCCCCCCCCGAACAGCTAATTCAGGCCTTTTTAGCGACACGCTTGTGACATAAGCAAAAGGTAAGCTAAAAATACACGGACATTCATTACAGCGGAGGGATCGTTGCGAAATGGGGGCAACTTTTTGATCCCGCTGCGAGGCCGGAGCCGAGCCTGCAGGGTGGCCTCATTGATACGAAATTGATGAATGTGGGACCTTTGCACAAAGTCACACTGACCCAGTCAGACATCATCGGGATGGCGGTCGCGCAGGCCAAAAAAAGGAAGTGTCAGTAGGATGTGATGCTGCCATTTTTTGGATTGGAAACACTGATTTGATTCAAACCATTTAATGATTTAATACTAAAAAAAAAATAGACACAAAAAAGTGAGTCTATTTTTTTTAAGTTCACTGAGTGGAAAGATTTAACTGATGACGCTTCATTCACACTGTGTTTAGCACTGTTGCTAGCAACTTGTGGCGCGATTGACGTACAGCAGGACGCCGAGTTCCTGTTTGAAGCCGACGGCTGCAAGATGTGACGTGATTGACAGCTGCATGCGTCTCGCAAAGTGGGCCGATTTGACAGTTTAGTCTCAACTTGTGGCTTATTTATGTAGCTGCATTAAATCACACGTGGTAGCAGGACAGGACAGGTCTCAGCGAGAGTCAACAGGAAGTGCTGCGTTTGTGATTTGATGTCAGTCACAAACAAGTGGGGGAAAAAAATGGTAAAATATACTGAGGTCACGATCCCAACCACATCACCGCCCACCCGACCCTGACAACTGCGGGCGATCAAACGCACCTCGTCAGATGCTTGCTGGACGAATGCACTTCCATCTCGTTGCTCTTGAACTCGTTCAGCTCCTTCCGTATCGCCGCCTGCAGGGGGGGCAGAAGAGCACAATCGGCCGTGAGCTCAGGTGTCTCCACTCACACATGGCTGCAGCCGCTCAGGTGCAAGAAACAGGACGCTTCGCTCTCGTCCGGCCGGCGATTATTGCGACCTGAGTGAATCCACGTGAGAACGTTGACAGGAAAGCCAGCAGCTAAAAAACTGAGACGGGACAGAAGGACTCTAAAGAAAATGCACAACATTTCCAGTTAGTCTGGAGCGTTTTCAGTGGGATTTCCGATTGTTAGGTTTAATTAAAATCATAAAATGTGCACGTAGACTGGAAGCTGAACATGCATTGGATGGGTCAACCAATTACATTACATAAACATTAATTCAAGGTCCTGGTTCACCAAAATGAGGACATACCGTCCGATAAACTACTGAGTGAAAAACACGTGAACACTGTTGGCTGCTTCCAGTGCTGACAAAATAATCCTGCCTTTGTTTTTGTCCAGTCCGATTTTTAATTGGACTCCAAATATTTTCCACGGCTTTATAATCAGCTTTTACATCAGCAATTAAAAAAAACCAACGAAACAAAAAAGCCATCCAGTCAGTCGATTAACGCCTTAGTGCTACACGTTGAGCTACCTTGTCGGCCGCTGACAGTCGGGTCCACGGCTTGTCGGCCCGCCGGTCGTAGTCCTGAGCTTTGGCCACTTCCACATAGTCGCTGAAACGGATGAGGATTTTTCGTTCCCGCAGCTCGTCCACCGTCGGCCGCTGGTTCAGCTGCAAAACGACGAGGGAGAAGAGTTCAGGCATCAGCAAGAGTCATTTCACTACACATCTGTGCAAAGTTTCGAGTATTTGGTTCGATTTGGATTTGGATTGATGCAAATGCGGTGAAACAGAGACGTCTGACAGGGTGACACAGTTTCATGTTGGCGAGGACACCTACCTTTCTGTTCAGCCGCTGTTTGATTTCTCTCCTCTCCTCCTGCTCCGTCTGGTCATTTCTTTCTGTAGACACATCAACACAAAAGAGTCATTTGAGTCAGCCAGTAATAATTTGAATACAAGAAACAACTTTATTTCAACAATCTGGCAGATCCTGCAAATTTTAATTCTTTTCTAGGGCCTTTTTTTGCTCCTCTTGATGTGACCTGCTGGTTGATAAAGTCTGATTAAAGTCTGGCCATTTATTTGCATTTGGTTCAGAGACTCTGTGTTTGATTGTGTGTGTGTGTGTAATATTTTTCTTTAATATGGAACCTTTAAGCAGAGGAGAGAGAAGTTCATACTCCAGCTCTTCCAGCTTAGCAAGAGAGAGAGAGTGTGTGTGTGTGTGTGTGTGTGTGTGTGTGTGTGTGAGACCTGAGGAGGTCGGTGGCCTGGTTTAACAGTGGCCTGCCTGGCCTGAACACATGTTGCAGTAGTGGATCGGGCTGCCGGGGGTCAGCTGAAGTGAAACAGACAGCTGCTCTGAGGAGCTCACAGGTGCAGAGACTCACCACAGCCCAAGTCTCCAAGTGTGTGTGTCTGTGTGTGTGGGACCTCATTCCTCCCTCACACGGCTGTTTCATAATTGCAAGCGCGTCGTCATGGGGACAACTCGGTGCCAGTTTAACATTGTGAGGAGCCCCGAGTGAATCTACTCGGCTGAATGTTGCCGCTCTGATTCAGGCGTCGGGGGCTCGAGTGCGAGGTGCAGACCACTGGCGAGGCCGGCAGTCGACCGCCTCATGACTTATGCATGAGGTGAAAGCAAACGTAAACTAAAGGTTGCAGCCTGTTGTTTTTTTTTTTTTTATTGCATTTGTAGGTCATGCGGTGGGGAAATGGGTTATTAGCCGATTAAAGTGTGGACTTTGTACCCACACACAAAGGATTAAATGACGACTGCGTGACTTCGCCTACATTTTTGTTAATGTTTCTTTTTAGGAAATATAAATTTAAATCATCAGCCGCAACACAAGGGAAACAGTTGGACGAGGGACTAAACCTGTTAAAGAGATGACTTTTCATTTTTAACATTAAAAAAATATTGATCCGTCTAGCTTTTCGCTGAGCTGTTTGAGCAACAGATAAACAGGATTCGGCTGTGACTGTGTTATTTGTACAATGATCTGATAATGTTAAGGTTATTTCAATACACAGGAGCGGCAAAGTGAGTTAAAACATCTTATTTTGAAGAAAAAAAAGATCTAATATTTATAATTTTTTTTTGTCATTTTAAAATTAAAATATTAATATTAAAAGAGAAATAAAGTTCACCAAAACAACTAAACTTTCCAACGTATCCACTTCTAACCACTAACCATTGAAAAAAAAAAAAAAAAAAAAAAAGTTTTTGAATAAAATAGCGCTGATGAGTTTTTTCACTGTTAGGAATAATTACTCACGCTTGAGGATGTTGCGGCTCTCCAGCTCCTCCACTGCCGGCCTCTGGCTCAGTCTCCTGCGGAAAAACACCAGAATTACGTTCTGGACCATCTTCTTCCTCCTCCTCCTGCTGCTGCTGCTGCTGGTGGTACTGGGCTCTTCCTCCTCCACAACCGCCACCACCGGCACCGAGTCTGTGTGGCTCTCTGCCGATACTAGCAGCCCCTCGGCAGCCTCAGCAGGCGCGCACAGCGCCGAGAGCCGCGCATCCACCAGGCGAACACCGCGTCCCGCCGCGACACCGACAGACGGCTGGCTAGTTCAGGACAGTGAAAGCTCCACATCGGGGATAAAGTCCGCTTGCGCGTAAAGTATCACGCGTCCGAGCCAGTTTAGTGAAGAAGGAAGAACACAAACAAACAACCGGGGAATGTTTCCCCCCGGGGGAAGAAAAAAAAAAAAAAACTGTTGGAGAAGTCCGTTCGAGAAGGAGGCTGCGTCGGCCGGAGTCTCCGCGGAGTTCCGCCGGTGCGGAGGATGCTGAGGGCAGTGAGCAGCGAGGAGCTCCGCCCGCCAACCACCTCTACAATATTCATGCAAGGGGCGGGGCCTCGGAGGAGATCCCCGGTGCGCGCAGCGCAGGCGTCGACTAGCGATGGGAATTCTGGCTCTTTTCAGAGAAGCGGTTCTTTTGGCTCAGCTCACTAAAAGAGCCAGTGGCTCTTCTGCCTCCCAAGCAGCTCCTTGGTTCTTTATCTGTTGTTGCTTAGATTATTTCTACGAGCAAATGATGTGCTGAAATGTACGACTAATATTCTAATAATAACATAATATGGTATCAACAATATTAAATGTGTATTATTTCTATGCTCAACATGGAACACAGCACTGTAAAAATAAATAAAAAACATCAAAACAAACACCCAGCCCGACACAACTATGAGCAAATGAAATAACACAACAACTCATCACAATGAGATAAAACAAAAATTTGCAAAACAAACAAAAGCAGCATTCAGCTGAACATTTTCAGTTCACATGTGTGTGTGTGTGTGTGTGTGTGTGTGTGTGTGTGTGTGTGTCCCAATCAGGAGCCGGCTCTCTTTGTTCACTTCAACGAGCCGGCTCTCAGAACCGGGCTGGTTGGTGAACGGCCCATCACTAGCATCAACCTGCTGCAGCGAAGAGAAAGCTGCATCCTCGCCGCTGCAGGATGGAAACGACGTTGAAAACGGAAAGGGAGTTTTCTAAATCAGAAAAAACACGCAGCCGCAGTGTGGTGTCAAGGCCCGTCTAAATAACGACCGCTGCACTAACAACCACTTCTTAATTACGGGCCTATGCGTGCGGGAGTTGCGTAGGAAAAACACACACTTTGGATGTTTGTGTTTATTTGTTGCTCTGTAGCTGTTTGTGGGGAGGTTCCAGTCGCAGATGCGACACTAAAGACACAGTGTGTAAGTAGCATCTAATTCAAACAACAAGTTGAAAATATATATTGACCGCACGTTGCACTGAGTGCAATGCCCCAGTTGGAGCTATCAGGACGTTAAACTGCTCTCACACTGGCAGGCTGAACTGCAGGAATAAGGCGACGGTGTCTGTGTCACTCAGCATCAAACGCTTGGCTCTCATCAGCGGAGGAAATTGTCGGCGCGACTGACCCGTTGATCTCTGTTCTCTCGTGTCCCATCTCTTCATCTCACGTCTTTCTTCTCCAAGGTGTCACGTCAGGGTAAAAATGACAAAAATCCAAAGACCTCCCAGCGGAACCACATTCTGTGACCTCTTTAAGTGGACGTGGACACGCAAATGTTCATCATTCGGAAATTAAGACAACTACCACTAAACACACACATAATAGTGTTTTTCTTCCCACTAAGTCACGCCAAAATATCTCTCTACACGCCAGGCAGTGGGCCTTTGAATCTTTAAAACGACTCCCACACACTGACAGCCACCATGTTTGCCTCGCAGTTACCAAAACACCCTTGGATGACACAAAGCGAGACTCAGAATAGCCCAGCGAACATCGAGGACGGACTTCCAGTCGTATTAAAATTTGGCTTCTCGTGTCTGTTTACTTCTGGTTCAAAGATTATTGACAAATAACAAAAGGCACTTGTGTTCATTTTCCAATATAGATTTCTAAGATTGAAGTGTTTTCGAGGTCAAACTCTCTGCAATGGAAAGGAGAAACAGATATGACCCAAACACAAATACAACACAAACAGCAGTGGCCAATGTTTCAAACATTTCTCTCCCCGTAATTTTTTCACTGCATCACTGAGATGCAGATGTTTTGTCATCCTGTTAAACAGCAGCAGTGGCCGGAAGAAACAAGTACAGGGTTAAACAGAGAACTCTTGCCTGGAATAAGGAAGCCGATGACCAGATTGCGACGTCTTTGCAACAGTCGGAGGGGGCTTGACTATGATTCACACCACTAGAAGGAACTGAGTGCGTCGGGGCGGCTGGAACTGTACGAGCAGTAAATGAGATCACATGTTGTTCTGACCAGCACAGAAGCCTCAAGTGCAGACAAGTGACCGAGGAAGGAACATTATATTCACCGGGAACAGAGTGTGTTTTTTAAAACCCTCTATTGCACAGATTATTGAAGTGAAAAGACATTTCTTTTTTTTTTTTTAAGTTTTGGTTCTTGCTGGGATTAACTGGCATCATCTTTCAAATTGTCTCAGTACCGAATGTCCCCTGAAAATCTTCCCTGGTTCACTTACGATAAGTGTGACGGAGATTCTCCCTCCCTCAGCAAGGGAAAATTTCACTTATTTTAGTAGAGTATTATCCTTCAAAGTGGAGAATTTCGACTGTGGCTCTGCTTTAGTCCAGTTCCTCTATTTTATTTCCCCGCTGCTTCAGTTACTGGTTAGACATTTCACAATAAAAACTATATACAATTTGTCCCACTTGATTACCTGAGTGCAACACTTGGCAATTTCTTTCTTTTTAGCCACCAAAGCAAAATCTGCAATTCCATTTTTCCACAAACATTTTTCCAGTCATCCAAGAGAAATGTTTTGATGACTGATGGTCTTTAAGTAAACCGGAATCTTAACAGTGCCGACACGCAAGCAGACCCATACGGTCTAACTTGCACGTACGCATCCATTGTGAAATCACTGACTTCATTCGTGACGAACACAACTGCTGCTTCGTGGTTTCCAGCTCAGAACGTCACAGAGTTGAGGCAAAGTTAATGAGCACCACGCTGGTTTTTGGAACCGTTTGGACAGGCTCGGCATTTACAAGAAGGGGCCTCACCTGTTGATAAAACAGGATCGTTTGGTGTTTTTTTTTTTTTTTTTTTTTAAAGAGCTCTTAAAACATGCTGCTACAGTTTTAACAGAGCGGCGGAGAGAAAGGAGGGGCGAGAAAAGGAATCTTCAAAGGTTCCACATTACACTTATTTCCAAAATCTGTTATTTTTCATTCCCAGATTTCATGGGAGAAGCTTTGCCTATTAATTAGCCATGAATGTTGAGGCAAGTCTGGCAAACAGCGCACTTAGCCCTCTGTTTGCAGCCTCATGCAAAAATGCTTTGTGCTCAAACTAGTGCTTTGTTGGGTCTTCTGCGGTTGGACAGGGCAACAGGTAGTCTATGAACACCTGGTTGGGAGTGTTGTTACTAGTCTGTGCGAGGTGTCATTGCTCCATGTGACATCACAAAGGGAATTGTTTGCATCAGTTTTCTAGAAGTGCAGTTAGCAAAGAAGTTAAAGGTGGATTTTTCTCATTTTCAGGGGAGTTCAAGGACAGGCTGGAAACATATTTTTAGCCCTTTGTCTGTGAGTGTTGGTGTTGGCAGTGATATGACCAGCCTGACGCTATACTAAACTCAATAAATGTTGTCAAATGTTTAAGCTGGAAACGCAACCCGCACAAATTACCAGGAATTGAATGACTCGGGTACATACATTTCTGGAAACAAATGTTCCTGGAAATGTTGGTGGAAAGAGGACTATTGTTATGAGTTAATTAAAGTCTGAGGACATTGGCGTCCCAAATTAAAAGTCCGAAACTAAATAAATTAATGAAATTAACGTGCTACCAAGCCACTGGATGAGTTAATAACCCAGATAACCTAAATCGCATCTGATCCCAGATCAGCTGTGCAGAGACCGACTCTGGAAAATCCTTTTCTGGGCCAGAATCGTTCCTACACAGGACCTGGGAGAAACCGCAGGGGCGATTTCACCTCCCGTGCAAATCTAAAATAAGCCCTCTTGTCCTGTGACTGTGCACACCGAGGGCTTGCATAGAAAAAAGTCCTGCCAGGGTGTCAGAAGGAGGCTGCTAAACGGAACAAAGGCTCCCGTAGGGAGTGTGGTCGGCAGTGGAAAACATTTCAGCTCAATTGCCTCAGTTCATGGAGTTAATCAACACAAATTTTGTTCTCAAACAGGAAGTATTCTGTGTTAAAAAAAGAAAGAAAAAAACCTGGGAAAGATTTCGGTTGCAGGAGCAAAATTAGAGCGCGGTGCGAGAAGAAGCGACCCCGCCTGGTTTCCTCCTTTAGTCACGGTCCCTTTTTTTCTTTGGACGGGCAAAGAAGTGACCCTGTTTCGTCGAAGTGTCAAAGCGATGAGCCGCCTACGAGAGCAAAGGGGGACGATGGGAATGTTGTGGCTCGGAATAAATAAATAAATAAATGAATAAAAGAGAGCGAACGGGGATGAGTCAGGCGCCAGTGGCCTGTGCCCACCGAAGCTGGTGCCCACTGAGGTGTGTTTGATTTCTACCACCCCACCAACCCCCACATCCCCCCCGGTGGCACCGCCTGAGGACTCAAGTGCCCCAGTCGGATGTGGAGTCTGAGTGAGCGTTGGGATCAGTGCAGCTAGTTGCAGATAGTTGTTGGGTTGGTGGCCAGCAGTGATTAGAGGAGGTCGCTTTAATTGCGGCCAAGCTGGAAGGCGCTGGGTGTTTATATAACTCCTTTTAAAGTGCTGACCTGTCTCGTGCTGTTGGCGGGCCACACGGATACAGCAAACACGGCACAAAGGCAGCTTTGATATCTTTATATAAATGATAAAAAAAAACAGTGACAGAAACAGGCTCATGAATGGACGCTGGAGGCCTTCCAGCTACCTTCAGCAACCGTCCCCTGTTCAAAGGTTCACTGGTCGCTGTTGATGACAGATGAAGGGGGACGCATTCAAAGACAGGGGGCGGGAAAAAAAACCAGGAAGAATCAATTCTTGATCCGGCCGCTTGTTTGTCTCACGAGTGTTTGGCCCTCTTAGCGCAGTTGGACAGATGGAGCGAGGAGGTCGGGTCGGCCACTAGAAACGTGCCTGCTGGGAGCCCAGTGTGGGGAGGAGGGTGGGGGGCTTCAAACAGCAAGGGTCACACCTCCAGCTTGGCCGCACTTACATAAGTCACAACGGACCCGCCGACGTTCAGGAGGGTCCAGTGTGTGAAAGGGCACCCATTAAACCAAAGCAAAAATAAATGCATGAAAAATCATGTCTGCAGCACCTCCAGGCTCTTGTCCATGTCACACAATGAAAGGTCTATAAAGAGGCAGATGTTATGTGACCCACCAACCAAGCAACCAACCAGATGACCTGGGGTTGTCTGGAATTAGCCACTTCTTACAAAACCCAGAAAATAATATTAGCAACAGTGGAAACGACTGAATGGCCTCTTTTCTGGCAAAAAAAAAAGCATCACTTCAGGCATCAGGTTTCACTCCTCTGATCCTTGGAAGACCACAGACTCGGGGAAAAACAAATCTCGAGGGAGGGAAAGATATACGGCTCGGATTCGGACGCCCGCGTGTCAAAGGTCACCTCAGACCCACTGCAGTAAACATTTTACCTCGGCTTTTAGGGGGAAACTCCAACTCGCACATCAGGAAAACGGAGAGGGCAGCCATTAGTGGACCAAACTGATGTAACCTTTACGGAAATCCATTTCCAAAGCTGTTTGCATAATGAGCCCCTCCTACCAGAATCAATCAGCTGGAAATAAACAATGGCCGGGGCGGGGTGTGGCAGAGGGTGTGGGGGGAGTGGTGGTGGTGGTGGTGGAATTATACACCGGGGCTGTATGCATCTATTTCCAGGCTGAGGAATGCAGCCAGGGAAGGCGGCCGGCAGCCGGAATTAGCCGCATCCGACGCAGGTCGAGCCTTTTGATTCGGCGGTGGATCTAACCCTAAAATTGGACACGGGGTTAGAAGGGGGAGTTAAAACGGTATTCAGCGAGTGGGTGCCGAGCCTTTGAGAACTTTTGACATTTCAATTAGAGGGTGCCACCAGCGAGATGCTGAGCGCCGGCGCGGAGCGTTAATTGCTGCGTGTGGGACAGGGACGGGCCTCGGCGCTGACAACCTGCAATTTCACCGATTCACTTCACGCCATGTATGCGCAGGATTTGTCATCCGGCGCTCGCGGCGCCTGACAGTATCTGGCAACTCTTTGAGTGCCGCCGTTGGACTGATGCCTAGCTGCGCCACCGTTGTGCTAATAAAGGCGCAAAATAGACAGCGGGTCCGGCACACGACGGTGTGAAGGCACAGTGACCACAAACACCGCCTGCAGCTGCTATTTTAGACTTTGAGTCTTCACTCTGATCTCATCCGCATCACCTGCATTTCATCATTGATGTCTATTTTCAGGTCTTTATTTCTGAACCTGTTGGAGCAGCCTTGCAAAATTAATTATCCACGACACTCACTTATGACTTATGGAAAAAAAAAAGATTGTTAGCGCTCTGTTTACATCTAAATAAAAAGTTCCTGCAGAAAAAGTGATCCCCAGTTGTACCTCCCAAATATTTGAATGGGGAAGTTGGTCTCACAGACCAAAAAACAGAAATCTAACTGACAGAGGTATCAACAGCCATGGTGACATCACAAAGGGCAGAACCAGGCTAGTGTTTTAGCACACTCCAATTGACAAACACACTGCTTCAGATTTAGATTTCCCACTGCTGAGTCATTAGAGAAGAGGAGCTCCAGAGTTAGTTGACTGGGGAAAATCCACAGCAGGTAAGAACTGTCGACTTCTGACTTTTCTTGTGAAATGTTCGGTTTGGGGCGACACAGCGGCGCAGTGATCAGTGCTGCCGCCTCACGGCAAGAAGGTTGTGGGTTCTATTCCGGGCCTGGGACCTTTCTGTGCAGAGTTTGCATGTTCTCCCTGTGTCTGCGTGGGTTCCCTCCATGTTCTCCGGAAAGTGGGAAATATGTGTCAGCGTACGAAAACCTTTCACTTCTGCAATTCGGACGCACGCAAAACTGGCAAAACAGCTAAAGACGGAAGAAAGACCCGGCCAGCCTTTCTAGTCTTGGATGTGCAGATTTGCACTGATTTGTTTGTTGCACCATTTTAAGCAGTTATGATTTTTTTTTGGTTTTCTAACGACTCATCTTTTATGCTCAGAATGACCACACACACACACACACACACACACACACACACACACACACACACACACACACACACCGTTGTTTCAGCGGCGATGGTGCTGATGTTTGTCCTGTGGGAGACGGCGCGCTGCATTTTTGAGAGAGGCGAGCACTTTGCCTGGCTGAGTTCTCCTCACCCGCAGGGAATTGAAAAAAAAAAAGAAAGAAGAAAAAGCAAAACACAGGAGGGGGAAACCCGAAGCCAGGGGCTGCATTAATATTTCATCTGGGGCAAAAACGGTTACGAAACTGAAAATATTCCCTGCAAAAGGAGGAGCAGCCAGTCGCCATCTGACAGGCGGCGTTGCTTGGAAACGGCTATTGTGTTTCGGGGGTGAAATGTGATTTGAAGGGAAAGTGAATCAAAAAGAGAGGACGAACACGAAACACACGGTGGGGGAGGAGGAGGAGGAGGAGGAAGAGGGGGGGTGTTCTTTAGGAGAAGCTGAGCAGCGAGAGAGTCGTCCTCCTGCGAGGCGGAGGGAATTTCTCACAGCTTCCCTAAAATCTAAATACGGCAGCGGGACGTCTAAATGCTAATGTTGCTGTCAGCTGCCGCGCGCTCCCCTTATTTATAGCGCCGCCTTTCTGGACGGCAGCTGCGGCTTTTTTCGCTGCTCCGCCTTGTTTCACACGCCGAGCTGCGTCGTCAGCAGAAATTGGCACCGGTGCCACAAATATCCAATTATTATCCCCCCCGACTAGTGTGAAAGCGCCGATCGGGCGCTTGCCGCCATCGCCGCCGGTGCGAGAAAATGGAGTTTTCTCCGCCTGAAACACTGCGGCGTCTGAGCGAATGAAGCCCAATACTGTTATTGTTTAAAAGATGAGCGCCACTGTTAGTTAAATGTAGTCAAATGTAGTTCCACACTGAAGCATTTTCTCAAAATTCTGGCTGTTTATTCTCTAATACTGGTTTGATTTTGAAAGGTTCTCAACTGTTTCTGCATTGTCTTTCATCCGCATTTTATGTATTTTATCAATTTTAGTACAGAAAGACCTGAATGCTCAGAATTCATTCTTAAATTATCATTCTTCTTATATTTTACCACATGGTCCGACATATTTGTGTTTGCCACAACTGAAAGCTTTTAATTGAGAAAGAAAACAAGGTTGTTGTTTTTTTGGTCCAAGACCAAAAACTATGACTTCATGGCTGTCACAAAATCAAAAATACAGATTTTTCAGTCAATAAAAGTTGATTGATTGATTGGAGAATCACTTTGAGTCAGACCACGTGGGCCTTAATAAGGTTAAACAAACTTACGTAACCTTCCAGTTACGAAATACCTCAGCTGACAACATAACAAGACAACAAACCGGGGGGACGTCAAATGACGGCAGAGAGGCGTCAAAGGAGCAACTGGAAGAGCTGCCGCGATGAGGAGACAAACCTCTGCTGGGATTCCAGGTGCACATTTCAAATGCATGACAGCACTGTCAGGCCTCTGCTGAATGTGTGTGTGTGTCTGTGCATGGGGGTCAGTGTTTTTTATATAACCATGTCCTCAGCTCGGGGTTCACGGGTGAGTGCATGGAAGCATGTAAAAAAAAAAAAAAAAGGAACGTAGATCTCTGCAGGGAACCGTGTGCAGCTCTGTGTAATACAGCCGCAGGGACGCGTTGACGGTTCAATCGCAGGCCAGTCAGGTTGGTGGTGGTGGTGATGGAGGGGGTGCAGGGAGGAGGAGATTTCTTTATTAGCGGTGGTCGGGGCTGGGAGGAGGGAGGAGCTGTGACGTAGGTGCTCCATCGATTATGGCTGCGGCTGCAGTATTTTGTCCCGAGCGGAGCTATATTTAGCAGCGGAGGGTTCCCTCCCGCTATCCCACTATCTCGGCCCACTGCTCTGCATTCTCCCGCAGAGCGCCACGATCCATGCTAATGCATAACGCCGCATGCGTTGCATCACCGACGTGGCCCGGCTGGTATTTCAAATTAAAAATGACAAAAATACCAAGGGGAGAAGTCGGCGAGTGGATAAAAGTGCCATCGCAGGGAGGGAAAATATTAAGGAGGGTGTTTCACATGTTGCGTTCAACACACCGTGTTGAGCACAGTTCCCGGCTGAGTGTAGAAGTCTCAGGTCTTTTGTTATTATTGATAGAAACTTCCATCTCCACTTTCCTGAAGGTGCTTTTGTTCGGGTGATTGCGTATGGCGCTCACCAGCATCCGCCATCGTTCAAGAACCGCACGTGACATCGGCGCCGCAGGTTTGCTGCGAGGAGACGCCTCTGCGTCACGCTGCCTGACACGTTCTGCTTCCCTGGCTGTTCCCACAGCTGTGCAGCCTCCCGGCCTCAGGAGCCAGTTTGACATCAGTTCAGCGGGAACACGCACACAAGCGAGCGATCCCGTCCGCTTGGGCTTTGTCGTCGAGGCTGTGGACCCTCGTCAAGACGACGGCCGGCCTCAGCTGTGCACGACAACCCCTCTCCCGCACCCATCGCTGGGCTGCCAGTCACAGTCGGAGGCCAGCGCGGCGGAGCCGGCCTGCCAGCGCAGCGTCTGGCCTGCAGGGTGAAACCTGTTGCCCACCAGCAGTTGCAAAACTAAAATTTAGGCAAGTCTTTCTTTTGTTTGTTTGTTTGTTTGTTTTTGGAAAACAATCCTGAGGCCCAGTGGCCAAGTCGGAAATGTTTCCTTAGGGTGGCCACAGGGTGAGATCGTGACTCACACAGGAATGGCAATAAGCAGACACCTGAGATGTCTACATGACTGTTTTTTTTATGATTCTTATTCTTACTGTGGTTTTTGTATTTGTACTTTTGTTTGTGTGTACACTGTGCAGGATGTAACGTTGTTTTCAAAAGACAAATTTGCGAGATTAGCACTGCTCCACCCGGGGCGCCCCCTACTGGATGGTTCAACTTGTGGCAGGTTTATTCCCTACAAACGCGCTTTCTGTCATTATGGCTCGGTGGCAACACTAGCAAAGCAGAAGTAAAGCCGAGCCGCCAACATGTGGGCGTGGCCACGTAGGTGGCGCATCTGGTCTACATAATAATCCGTAAGCCTCCATTAAAAACATGTGGACACATATTTTTGGATGTCTGTGGAGTTTTGGGGTTGCTGGAGTGTTTGTCTTTGCTGGCAGTTTCCCAAAGAAGCCACCAGGTGGTACAGGGTGTTTTCGTCAGAGTGAAAAGTTTTGTGCACTACTTCAAGACTGTGCTGTCTGTCATCATTTTGACCATTATAAAGCACTGTTGGGTGATGGATACTAAAGACAAGGCTACAGATCCGGATTAAAGACCGGACTGTTGTATTTTAAGTCGGTGGATGATGTTTTCTTTCACTTCCTTCTTCTTCCGAAAAACACTCACGCTTCAGTTTTGGGCCTGTTTGTTGTGTTGTGTTGCTAAGCGTGAGCAGCTTTTTAGAACACAGGTCAGTGCTGTGGTGTCAGTGCGGCGACGCGGACGTGTCCACGCCAAAGATGTTCTACTCGGTAATGCAACACATTGAGTGAACTCTAGTAACTGACCTCTGGCCTAAATAAACTTGTGAGCGCATCCATAACCGGGCATCCCACTATCACAGTTCCCTCTTGTGACGCACTATTGATCACTTCCTGCTTTTGTTATGCAAGAGCAGCCGGCACTGAGGTTTATGTAAGCAGTTTGCAAAGTTGCTGGGCCTTAGCGTTAACGACCCCCCCCACCCTACAGACGCCGCTCGTCTGGTATGCGCGGTAATCAGGCCGGCGCTGCCTAATGCCCGGCGCTATTCTGCAAACACCCCAACGGAATTTGCACCTGTGCACATGGAGAAGCTCACATGGTGCCATGGACAGCTCTGGCGTGCCGGAGAGACGTGTGCACATCAGATGCGGACACACGCGACGGATCACGCCCGTCCAGATTGACGCGCAGCTGCGATGACGCCTGGCACGAGGGCGGGGAGAGAATAGAAACTGCACATGGCAGAAGCACGACTGCCGCCACACTCACCCGAGTGTCGCCTGGACTCACTCGTCCCCCGCAAGGCAAAAGACCTTTGTGTTCCTTCAGTTCCGCTCTCTCAATCGGCTCGCCCTGTGCGGTCGGACGTGAATGAAATTGTTTCTTTTGTCAAAAGTTTTCACCTCTCTAATTAGCTGCTTTGACCTGCGGTGGTGTTGCCCACAAAGTCAGACCCCGCAGGAGCGAGAAGGTGGTCTCTCTCTCTCTCTCGCGAGGCCCCGACACTCCGACGTTGACCTTTATGTAGCCAGACATGCGAAGCAGCTAATTACTCATTCTGCAGGTGCACAAGTTTGCCTATCAAGTGACGGAACACCAGCCAGGCTGTTGCATGGGTCTTTTTCCCTCTCCGTGTCTCTGTGACGTTCCCCACCTGCACTCTGAGGTGACAGCCGTGATGGACTCCAGCATCCCGGTGTGCAGGATAAGCATTGATCCACAGTGGATGGATAGATAGATGAACCCAGCAAGTGCTCAGCTATCCTTCATCAACCATTGTTTTAGCAAAGAAAATTGAAATGCAGAGATTTTCAAAAAAAAAAGCATAAATGCAGCCGTGACCTACGAGTCAGGGGCATCACGGCTGACTTGCTGCACTTGAAGGAGACAATGTTTTTCACACAATGTATAAACGGAATCACAAGCCGGCCAGTGAGAGAATCCATCTGGGACGTTATGTGACAACCGGGAGCTTCTCTGAGATGGATGATGATAATGATGATGGACGTTCAGTCTGTTGGACCCCACCCCCCTTCCAGACACTTTCAATTCTGACCGATTGTAAAAATACACAAGCTGAGTGAGTTTGCACAGAACCTCTAGCTCGAGGAACAGGATGCGTAGTAATCACCTCATATGTAAATAAAATAAATGGTGAAATAATAAAATACCGTAGTTTAGGAATAACATACAAATTGACACGAGCTGTTTTTTGTTTTCAGAGCATTATTTTTCTCACTGTGATACTACTTTAGGGGGCCGGGCAGACAACCCAAGTTGAATGGCCTTATTAAAAGCCAATGAAAAAAAAGCAAATGAGAGTATAAAAACTAACTGCAGCTCTTTCAACATATTTTGCTATTAAACCTTCGTCTTCCGTGCGACATCCACCTCCTCCTTTTCTAAGCAGCTCAGAAGCCACCCACTGCACTTTAATGACGCCTTGGAACAGCCTGATTATACGTTAGCAGGTTGTTTGTGACGCAGCGAGGGGAGCCGCTCCTTCTGGAGCTGCTGAAAGCAGCGAACACACGCGACAGGGCCAAATCAAGCGGTCGTGTCGTTTCAGAACGGCCTCACTGTAAGTTTTGGGGGCGGGGGGGGAACCTGACACATTCACATCTGGCGAATGTTCTCGCTGAAGGATGTGAACCCTGGCTGGTTGCGTAAGCTGACCCGCCGCTGTTTTATACTCTTTAAAAAAAAGAGAAAAAAAAAGAAAAGGAACCTGGTTGGACTGTTAAGCCCATTAAAGTGGCTGTAAGAACAGCCCGTGGCCCTTTACGTAACACAACAAATGCGATTATTTCATTCCTCCTCTGCCCTCTCGGAAAATCCTGTTCCAGCCCCCGAAACATCAGACCGCATGACCCAGAAAAGTTTTATCCAAGGAAAGCTGAGAAAAGCCGTTGTTGTGACTGTGTGCGACAGCGTTTTCAGCAACGAGCGGCTTTTTTTTTTCCATCCCTGAGGCTGTGATTATCTGAGCGGTAGAGACGAAAATAATCACCATAATAATTAAAATATTCTGCTATCTTGTCCTGTTTACCGCCATTGTACCTGCTGGCTTGGCAACATTAAGCAACAACGTTGAGCCATAAATCTAGATCTGATCTGCTCAACACCTTTTTGTGGACTTTGGTCAAATAGGCTTTTGCTAATGTATAGTAAACTTTTATAGAATAGAAAAATGTGTAGAAAAAAGATTGCATGTGCGGTTGATTGTGCGCGGATGCTCGCACAGTGTCTCAACAAGAAGGACCCACTCAAAAAGACAACAACAAAATGTTTTGTGGCAGGTGTGACGACTGCTGTGGCGAAGGTTTGTGCGTCCACACAGAGTCCACACTCACTTGGCCAGCTTCATCTCGATCTGCTGCCGGATCTCCTGCCGCTCCTGGTCGCTGCGGACGGGGAAGATGTTCCGGTCCTCCAGCTCCTGCTTGCTGGGCCGGTTCCGGAGCTTCACGGCCAGCAGTTCCTTCCTGATCCTGCGGGGGAGGGTCCCTGCGGGGAAGTTACAGCGCGGTGGAGGGGTCAGACATGGGCAGCGTCTCGGTCACTGCGTAGCAACTCAAGAGGTTGTCGACAGTGCTTCCCTGCATGAAGCTGCAGAAAATGACCAGGTGAAATGACCAGGAAGAGCATCATCATAATAAAAAGGTCAATTTCCCTTTGATTTATGGTTCAGTTATTTAATCCCACGCACAGTTTAATGAGGATAACTGAGTGTTCTGCAATTGTTCAGATGAGTCACGCTAACCCATTTCTTGCGTTTTCTCTTGACTATAAATTAAAGGCCCGATGTGTGACATTCACACGGATGAGTTGGCAGAGAACATTATAAAATAAAGCAAAAAGAAAAACAACAAAAATATATAAATATATGCATATTTCACGACATAAAAAGACAAAAAAATCCATAAACACTTGTGTTGCATTTTCTTTCACATTTCATTTTCTTTCAAACTGAGTTGAAACTGGAATGAACATATTGTTTCTGCTTCGTTCTTATATATGTATGTATGTATATATATATATATATATATATATATATATATATATATACATATATGACTTCTGCATGCCTTTATTTATTAATTTATTTATTTATTACTACACAAATGTATGTCTGTATCATAAGACCTTTATAATTATTTAATATTCACTCTGCAACTCACTCTGGCCTCTCTGCCACTCGACTGCTTCTATGGCTACCTCCTTCTCTCTCCCCTCATTTCCTTTTCACCCCAACCAGTCAAAGCAGATGAGCGCCCCCTGGAGTTCGGAGACGCTCTAGGTGTCTTCCTACAGGGCAGTTCTACCTGGCTGCTGTCTTCCACCTGTCTTTCATGGCTCAACAGTCCTGTTGACCCTCAGAACTTGAAATCGTCCTCCTTCTGCCCCCCCCTGCCTTCCACTTGGCTGCCTCATTCACACGTGTATTCTGTTTTTGCTGTGGCTGACCTGACAAAAAATATAAACTCAGTAAAGAAATTCCCGCAAACAAGTTTATCATTCTGCCAATTCATCAGTCATCCCTTCGCTGTAGCAGACGAGGGGAAGTAGAGATTTACATCACGTGACCGTCGTGGCACATGACCTGGCGGCGTGAGCGTCTGCGTTTTTTTTTGTTTGTTAAATCTCTCCGCAGGCAACACTTGACCCACATCTGAATGGTGGTGGAGATTTAGGCCAAGCGGAGCAGATGTTGGCGGGCCGCTGAAACTCAGCACCGGCCGCCGCTGCGTCCCGGCACTGTGGCTGGTTGAAAATCTCTCTGTCACGCTGTCACTGAAAACAAACATCAGCTGAGATTATGCAGCTAAATGATCCGCAGCCGCCACCGCCGCGTGGACTTCAGATTAGGCTGCTTTCACGCAGATTACAGTCAGCGGACTCACCAGAGATCACCGACTCGTTCCAGCTGTCCTGGTCGCTCAGGTACTCGTCCAGGCGCCAGTTTCCTTGTTCTCGTCCGACTCCTTCTTGCTCTCCGACTCGCCGCCGGGATCCTTCTCGTTGCTGGAGGCGCGGGACAGACGGCCGTCCAGCCGACGTTTCAGGGACGAGCGGCCCTCCTTGGCCTGAAAACTGGAGGTCAGACACGGCGAGACACGGAGAGTCCGTCAGTCGCGACGTTAATCCCGGAAACAGCCACCGAGGGTTCTTGGCCCTGGCAGAGCTGCAGGGTCGGGGTTACAGTGAAGTGACAGCACACACAGTATTTCTGGAAATGAGGAGACTGACACTGATTCTACGGGAGAGACGGGACAAGGATTATTCTTGCTTCCCAGTGTTGCTACTTAAAATGTAACGGAGAAAATTTCCTTTGCTTAAAATTGCTTTGCTTTGCAATTTGATTTGCTTGAATTTAGTTCATTCCGGGTCAGTTTTTTCTGTTTGTTGTCACTTTGGGAGTATTTGGGGAAATTTTCTACACTTTGCTTGTTGAAAAAAAAAAAAAAAAAAACCTGCCAATGTGAAAATGTAAATCTAGTAGGTCAGAATTTATTAATCGTTAGTTGATTGATTGATTAAGTGGGGATTTCATTACAGCGAACAACACTGGGACTGCATACAAAGATTTTTATTTATAGGGTTTGAAGCAGCTTTCTAAGACCTGGGCTGGAGGGGAGAGCCGACACTGGCCAAGACTGGCACGCACAGCACAGAAATGATGAGTTTTGCACTAAAAGGGTGCAGCCACGTTCCAGTGACCTTTCAGTATCTGCTCAGTTCCTCAATTACAGCAACAGCGATACCAGGAAGCCGTGGTTACCAAGAAATGTCCTCGACAACGTCTAATGTCGACGTGAGTCACAGCACGAAGGGTCAACGAGACACGTCCGTAATCGTGACCGGTGCTTTTAAAAAACGAAAGAAAACAAATCATCTCTCTATATACAAATCATAGCGCAAATGCCATGGAAGATACAGAGAAAAAACTGTTGTCTATATTTACCCAAACCCACAATCGAGAGACTAACGTGTTTTGGTGAAAGTAGGAATGAAGGCGCTGCTGTCGAACAGTCTAAAAGTAACACAGGAGCGTGCCGCGCCAGCTCCAAGATTACAGACTTCTCTTCGTGCAAGATTTTTAATTAAATCCTGTGAAAAATGTAGGTCAACACGCACGACACAATAGGCCCGGAGTGGCGTGGCAACAGCAAAGGCCTGAGATATGAGGGTTTTTAAACAAGAACACAAGAGGTCAGTGTTAATAAAGAAAATATCTGCTGGTGTCGACATCCCTGCGACAATAAGCCCCAATAAGCGTGATGAATTCCAGCGTGGGCCTGCAGGAGTTAACCACGCAGTGACCAGGAGCCAAAGAAAGAAAAGTTAAAAAAAAAAGAAGTATGCTTTTTGAAGGCCGACTGCACCGTTGTGGTTGAGTAATGACAGGCTTGCGCACTCTGCTGGCTGGAAAACATCTATTCTGCACAATGTGTGTGAGCAGCGTTCATCTCTCACGCGACACGCGAGACTCAATCACTGTTTTTCATTATTGAAATCCAACCCCCGAAGTGCTTGACAAAATTAAAAGAAAAGAGCATAGATTCTAAAATGTGCTGTAATACACAGAAGGCTGATTGTGCTGTCTCTAACCTAGGAGGGGTAATTGCGCCCTTTGTGACATCACAAAAATATGATCTGGGTCCTACTGCATACTTTGTGTAACACGGAGCAGGCAAAATATATCAAAGATTCATTTTTCTTACATTTTTACACCTGAATTTTATGTTGCACAGTGTGGAAAAAAGAATTAGAGGTTTCCAGATAAACCATTCAGCAGAATAAGAGTTACTCTGTCATGAAAAGTTTTTTCTAGTGAACAACAACAATAATCAAGACAACACTATAATTCTGTTACTATAAAACCAATGAAAAAATGTTGATCCTGCTGTCCTTAACTGACCTGTCCTGTCTGTGTTTGGTAGCCAGAGCTCGGTGCAGTTCCTCTATGATGCAGCTAGGGGGCAGCTGTGGGTGCAGCGCGCCAAGGTGAGGGGAGCCGGTTGGTGTGGACATCCTGGCTCTCAGCAGGGAGCCGTGAGGTTCTTTGGGAAGCGTGAAGTTCCTGGGTAAGGTGGCGGGGGACTTCTTCACCGGCACTGCAGGGGCACCTGTGGAGGAGGCAGGGGGGGCGTGGTCAACATGAGGCGGAGCTTCACACTGCAGTAAGAACCCATCACATGACGGCTCTCCTGGTTCGACTCACCGTCCAAGCTGCCCAGCCTGGTGAGCAGTCGGACCGGCATGTTGGACGGAGTGGAGGTACTGGCTCGTCTCGGAGGAAGCGGCGCCACCTTCACTTCCTCTTTCCTCTCGACAGGCTCCGCCTTTTTCATCACCTGCTCATCCGCTGGCTTGCTCGGCATCATCCCTCGATCTTCTCCCTCATCAGTCTGACAATGATCGGCCGCCACTTTGGGCTCCTCAGTTGCCTCTTGTGCTGGAAACGAGCAAAGTGTCAAAGTGTCTGGCTCCATCTTGTGGCCCATCAGAGACATGGCATCAACTCTACTCCACTAAGCAAACGCTTGAGCAAACACTTCTGTGGGACTTTGGGTGAGTGCCTTATTTGCACTAAATAATATTTCCCCAGCCGTGAGAGCACCTGCTGCCTCGCTGTGTTATTAATCATGTTGTTTCTGAGGAGCCAGAGGAGCTTCCAGCCGAGCGCCAGCGTCTCCAGATCTGGAGCACTTGGACCCATCTGCTTAACGCCGGGCTCTCTGTCTCTCTTCCCCTCCGGCACCTGCATCACTTTCCTTTTTAATCTATTGTGGCACATTGTAACCACCTGCTTGCTTTGTTCATAGCTGCCCTGCTGAAATCCTTTTTGTGCTGCTGAGAAATCAGAGATTCAACGACGGGAGGAGGTTCACTTTCACACCGACTGATATCTGAATCTGCTCAGTCATCCCGTTCCCACACATTAAAATCATATACACCGGTAAAGCTGGTGATGAAGTGACCACATTCTGTGTGTTTTAGGCGTCTTCAACATAGTAAGACCTCCTGAAAGACTATTCTGGCTCCAGAACTACTGAGGTTTTTTCATTTTTTGTGGTGTTCAACAATTTCAGAAAAAAAACCATGAAGTAATACCAAAAATTTTCTGTGGTGTTATTTTACTGATTCAAGGTCATTAATAACATTAAATCATTCTAAATATTGCAAGAACAAAATCATCCATTTGCGTGCAATATAATGAAAGAAACGCAATATCTGTCCACTAGATGGTGCTAGTTATCATCTCTTTGCAAAGGATACAGAGTGGTTTATCAGGAAACTAGATAAATAGATACACCATTACAACACATATGCCACTAAATAAATAATTTGTTATAGTACATAAATAACATGCATTATATAACATACCATACACTATATTGTACTCTGGGTTTGTCTTGTTCGGTCGACTAAATGCTCCACATGTAACCATCAACCATCCTGTACCTGTGGAGGCCTCCAGGTCGGCGCCCACGCCCTCGCTGGTGCTGGCCAGCGGTGGCGCCGGCTCCTCCTCTCGGTCCTCGGCGTCAGACTGATTGGGGGTGTCTGGGTCGTCTCCGTTGCCCCCGCAGGCCACGTCTGACTCTGCACGCGGCGCACAAGTGTGAAGAGGACAGTGATGAGTCCGCACAGCGGGGCGAAAGGGGCTGAGCTGGGATTGGCCAGGATTGTGAGTGCGTGTGTGTTTGCGTGTGATTGTGTGTTATTCTGTGTGTGTGTGTGTCTCATTTTGCACCTGTCTCCGTCTCCCCGGGGCTCCTCCGGATGAGGTCATCTCTCTTCTGCCGAGCAGCTGCCTTCTTCTCCCCCGCTGAAAGACACACAAGCGTTCATGAACAGGACTGTACTCAGAGTGGACACATGCGGGGCGGTGGGGACCCGGGTGCGTTCGCACAACACGCAGGAGTGGCACTCACTGGCGGGCGGCTTCAGCTTCTCGTTCTTCTTTTTCCTCCACTTCCAGGGCTTGAAGATGCGTCCCAGGCTGGCCAGCTTGCTGTTGCGCCGAACGGGAGGAGTGCGAACCCCTGAGACCAAACAGCCAGGGTGCAGCGCCCTCTGCTGCTCCATCGCATCTACGACGCACACAAAAACAAAACAATTTTTTTTTTTTTTTTTTTAAAGCAGCTAAATCCTTCCTGAGCAGCATCAGTGACTGGGACTTCAACGCCCCCTGGCAGAGACGGCCGAATGTTTTTCGCGCCGCATCCCCACGTCAGGGAAACAAATGTGGGTCACTTGCTGCAAAATGCCTTCACTGAGTCAAGCCTCGAAACTGGGGCCAACACAGAGAATTGCATTGTTTGTGTGTGACTCACATGGTTTCGGGGCAGACAGACCTTCCTGGCCATGAACGCGCGGACAATAGGGCACTTTTTAAAAAGATGTGCAGGGGAATAAATGAAATGGGCTCCGGAATCGTCTTTTCTTCTCAAGTCAGCGCAAACATCTGCAGGCTGCAGAGCATGTTGACATTACAGTGACGCTACACGCATAGTGCGCATTACCAAAATATTTAGAGCTTTCCGCAATTTCCAGCACTTTAAGACCAACAGCCAGACCAACTGAGGCGCCTTTTTGTCGCTGTAGTATAAGCTTGTATCTCTCTGCACTAAATAATTTGGTTTATACAGTCAAACAAGTCATTGTGGCTGTTAATTACTGCATGCTGTCAATTTAAATACTCACTTTTAAATCAGCCTTCATCACAACCACCAGTACAATGTTTTTTTTGTATTAGACTATGACATGCCACTCGGTATACATTGCATACTTTAATATTAAGGGTCACATTTTAAGTAAGAGTAAATGTTCCTGTATTATTTTAACACTATGAGTGTCTATCCTGTCAGTCAAGGCTGCAGAAATGGGGAAAATCCAGCGTTTACTTCTTTTGCTTGCTCTCCACTCTTCAGAGAAGCGCGCTACAACATGCAGTTCTGGGAACAAGGTCAGTGCGATGTCACAAAGGGCACTGTAAGGTTAATGACAACACACGCACACACAACCAGGTGTTTGCTCTGCCCCCTGCGACCGCCTTGCTTTCGTCTCCTTCCAGACGTGTGGGCGACTCAACAAAGCATCAGCTACAGCGGGAAGGTAAACACAAGTGTTTTTGCAGCTTTTTGCAATTAATCACTTGAGCTTGCTACACTGGAGACTAAAAATTATCTGACAATGGTTACAATTATTTTGTCTGTCGTGTGATTTCCTTAAATGTTTCTAAAGATTCATGAATATTCTGAAAATTGACATTTGATTTCTGGTGCTCTGATTCTGCAGCCAATCCCATCAAGGCACAGCCAGCATCAAGAGAAACAAGTAAAGCGAGACACAGCGAGAGTGGAAGGATCCTTGGAGAAAGGACAGAAATAGGAACTCCTACTGCCTCCGACAACAAGCCGACCCCTCGGGGAGCCCACTGAGCTGCAGGCCTAACAGGGGTCGCTCTGTGAACACTGGAACCTTTTTTCATGCGCAACATCTGCTAATCCATAGCTCCGGAAATGCAGAAACGCAACCGCTTGCATCCTGCTTCGGTCGCGTGGGAGAAAACTTCTATACCACGCAAAAAAATTTCAATCAGTAGGGATAAATTTAGCAAGTGCAGCACAAAAGACTTAACCACAGACCTCCATATGATTTTTTTCCTCAATAATTGCAAAATTTCTCAACCAATGTTTTACAACAACAATACGCATCTCCAGTTTGTTGCTGGACCATGAAATTAGTGTTTCACCAATTTTTAGCCAAGACATGCAGTTGACGATAATCTACCCTTTGTAATGCCATGAAGGCCAGCAATCTCACACCTAGGTTAGCACCAACACCTGCAACCAGGTGGTGGCTCCACCCTCTGAGATCCCCTTGTTTTTGTCCAATTCCAAGACAATTGCAACATCCAGCAAAACATCAAACAACAACAAATGGCTGAGTATGCTGTTTACTGAACCTTTACAGTTGTTGTTTTTTTTGATTTTTTTTAACTGTGTTGGCCTGCAAAAACTGTAAAAGCCAGGATGAAATGTACATGTATTGTCTGAACAAAATTCATATACTAAGGGGCTTTTAAAGGGTTTATAAATCAATTGTAATCTCTGATAATCTGGAGGATTTGTGCCTGAGCTTTCAGCTGCATAACCTTAATTATCAATCATGCAAGCGATTAACAGTCCACAATATGCAAACATTTGCATTTTTCAATAGTGTTTGTCTGACTGAGCGATGGAAGCACAGCTCAGTCACGCTTCTCGTGTTCTTGCAAAGAGGTCAAAGTGGCCCGTCTGTCATAAATAAGACACATTTTCATATCCCATTTTTTCCCCTCATCTGCCACCACCAAGTCTCAACCTCCAAAATATTCATGAGAAGCGTTGCACTGCCGAAGCTGAAGCCATATTCAGTGGAGAAAAAAACCAAGACAGTCTATTCAGCCGTTTCATCTGTGTTCATTCAAACACGCAATTAAACCAATATTCCCCCTTCGGCGCTGATGCACAGGAGGGAGCGTAGTGAGAAATTAAGGTGCAGCTCATCACACACGGCCAATCAGATGTCAGCTGACTGATGCGTGTGTGTGTGTGTGTGTGTGTGTGAGAGAGAGAGTGACAGCATCGTATTGACAAGCCGAAGCTTCTTGACCGAGAAGCAGGTCAGCCGCCCAAGTCATGTGCGCCTGCCCGCTATGCCTCGGATGCGGCGAGGAATTCAGGTCAAGCGTGTTATAGCTGCAGCTGCACACACACACACAAATACACACTTGCACGCGCGCACGCACACGCAGCCAGGGTCAGGCTGCCGTTGCCATGGCTACGACGCAGGATGCTGCAGAAAAGGCCCTCGGAGGCAGAGAATCACCACGGCGTGAGGAACAGGGAGTTGCTGGGCGGACGAGGGAAGGCTGTTGCCACACGGCGAGGCCGAGAGCAGCAGCCAATCACGTGGCGGGAGCATCACCGCGATGCATAATGCAGACCTACAAGAGCGCCGCTGTATTTTTAATTTGGAAGTTGCGCTGAAATATTTATTTCAGGTTTAGTTATTCATTCACATGCAGAGGAGGGAGAATTAAGGCATCTTTCTGAATGAGGGTTAAGAAGAAAAAAAGTGGTTTGCACCAGTTTGTTAGGCAGCAAAAGCAAGAGAGAAAAAAAACTCAAGGAGTCAGAAGAGGATGCAAAACACTCAGCATCATCACTGTGCACACATCATATAGCTTGTTATCCACCATATTGCTCCAGCAGGTTTGTCCAATAAAATCTAAATTTAGATTGCAAGGGAAAAGCAAGGATATTCCTTCCAGGAATATTACATGGCATCAGCCACCCAACTCAACATATTTTTTTGTTGTTGTTGATCTCTGAAGAACAGCACAAGTTATTGTGAAAACATGAAATCAGAGATGTGAATAAAGTGTTTGCATTTAATACAAAACTTAACTTAAAAAGGTAAAATACACCAAATATTACGTTTCGTGATATCATGCGTAAACAAACAAAAAAAAAAAATCAACTCATAATATACACTTTTCTCTCTCTCTTTTCTCTTTTAGTTCTCAGTGTCTTTAACAAAGTGATATTTCAAGCCTACGGACACCAAACACCAAAACAGTACACAGCAGTGATCTGAAGCCACCGGTTCAATTTCGTCTCCGGGAAAAGTAGCCGTTCAATTAAAAAAAAAAAAAAAAAATGGGGTAGCGAGAAATGTTGACATTTTAAAAAGCGGAAGTGACCCTGGGTCAGAGCGCCAGACACCGCACGTACGTCCGCGAGCCGCAGACACGTCGCATCAGCGAAGCTGTTAATGTCGCACCATAAATCAGATTAACGCGCAGCTAAAGAGCTAAAGAGGAGCTAAATACTCACATATCATAGGACACACACACCTCCGCTCCTCCTCCAGCTCGGCGCCAGCGACAACAGACGACAACACGCCGGGGCTTTCAGGGGGCAAATGGAAGTCAATATTCTCCGAAAGCCACACAGCTCATCCAAGTACCACCGAACACTGCTTTCCCCTTTCCTCCCCCTTCCAAACCGGTTCTACTTTACGCCAGAGAGCGCGGTGAGGAGTGACAGTCTCCGGCGTGCCGACACTGGTGATGAGGCGCCATGCGGACCCCGCCCCTCTGACCGGGAGGAGGAGGGCCAAGAACCGAGCGTAGTAGTGGCACGCGGCACCCAGCACAGCACTATGATACACGACACTACAGGACACTACACTACACTACACTACACTGCCTCGCACAACCCTACACCGAATGAATTTTAAATACTGTGCAGTAATACTGTACATAGTACTGTATTTTAAATACAGTGATATGTGCTGTGCTGTACAGTAAATAAAGGGTTAATTGTTATAGTTTAATTCAGATTGGACAGAGCTGAGGCAACTGTGCCAGCATAAGAGGCCTGACAAACTATTAAAGGTCCCAATTTTAATTCCTAAAACACGTTTTTTTTTTTTTTGTGAATGAAGAAAAATGGAAGTGAGATTGTGTGAAATGTGGCTCGGGGAACCTGACGACACTGACGACTGCTGAATGTATAGCTGATAGATCAGTTACATTTGGAAAAACAAGGGATACAGTCCTGCTACAACTGAAGCTGAGAGGAAAAAAAGAAAATATTTGTAATTTTAAAAACTTTTTTTTTTTACATAAAGACTATAAACATAATTCTTAGAAGTATTCTCTATAACTTTTTCAACACAATTCACTATTTAATGAGTGAATTGTTTAATAAATTACTTTTTAATCTCTGACACCTGCCGGTGTCTCCTTTCGCATTTTTATCTTTTGTATAATAAAATAATAATCATAAAAAGATAAAATATGCAAACTATTGTTTCTTCCCCAAATCTGCAACATATACTGTACTCACTCTTTTTATTGCTATGTTTATCAAACTGGCGAACACTGGAGCTTCCTCTGCCTGTTTACGACAGTGAACTCCACTGGGCGGTATGTTTAAAGCATGTTTCAAAGAAATAAATGCCATCATAGAAGGTCTGAATTTTGTGCTAGGTGTGCACACTGCATCCCCACAGGAGACCCATTATAAATTATTCAGACAACATCTCTTGTAAACAAAACCTTTGAGGTTTCGGATCGATTCTGTTTTTTGAAGGGCCGCTCTTACATTAACAGCAGGATGGGGCTGAGCTGCACCGGAGATGAGCTGAATGACTGAATCTCTCCTCAGGGACGACTGAACTGTGAGCACAGAAAGTAAACAGAGTGAAGGCTGTTCAGTCGACATGCGGCTCATTCAATATTAAGATTGCCAGACTGGGGGGTCGATGGCGTGCGGGAGAAGAGTGTGTGCATCAAGTGCAATCGGTTAATAAGAGAATTGTCTCGTGACCCCAAGTTTGCCGGCTGGAAGAAACCCAGAGTCTCTTGCATTTACACTGCTGATGCGAGGGTGGATCTCTGCAGGACTAATAGCAATACGAATGGGTTCTACCTCCTGCCGTGTATTTTGGGACACGACTCTGAACTGAGACACAACACATTTACTAGTTACTCCTACACTTGTTCTATTATTGCCAAGTTCACATTTTATAATTAGGCTGTTCATGCCCGCCTCCACTTGTAATCCCAAGACACTGGAACTCTCTGACAGTTCCAGTAACAGCAATCCATCTACACTAATAATAACAATAATAAAGTGCCAAATAACAGGTAGCATGGCAGCAAAACCAGTAGCAGTCATTCAAAACAAGGTCTTAAACAAATGATTGAACCTGCTAGGTCCAACAATGAAAATATGTAGAATGAAATTCAAAATTTGTTCTTATTGCTAAGGTTTAATAGGTCATGCTCTGTTCTGTTTCGGCGATTAAGAAGCACAGAAATTCTCACAATTAGATATTCAATACGACGACCTCATTCTTTTGAGTCATCCTGCACTGGGGTTCCAGTACACGAGGAGACAGGAGTGAGACGGGAGTCGCAATAAAACTAAACTATTCCCAGCAAAGCGCTTTAAAATTCACTGAAAACTTCAAAGTCCCTCTCCTCCGCGATTCTCGCTGAGCCTCCGTGCTTCTGCGACTGGCCAATGACGGACAGATATTAACAGCCGGAACAGAAATCTTAAACGTGACAAAGCAGCAGGCAAGAATGGCTGGAGCTTTATCTGCACAAGTGCAGCTGGTTGCGTCGCAGCTATCTGAAATCTTCCCTGACACGTATCAGGTCTGTTTCATTTCCTGCATGGCAATTAAATGGGACGATACTCCGCAGCAGTGGTTCACAGACAAACATTTTCAGCTGCTGCTGTTGCTGCTGCACCCAGCGCTGCCCTGCCCCGCTTTGAATCTGCTGAATCATTCATCAGGCACCAGCCACAGCCTGTGAGCCGGTGCAGCGTCACAGCGACATCCCCCCCCCCCCCCCCCCAAAAAATCCCTCAACTGTGCGAGAGTACGTGAGCTGCAGACCAAACAGTCTGTGGGCTTCCACAGAAGGGGAGCTTTCAAGGTTGGGCCGGGCCTCTCTCAGGTGGGACTGTGCAGCACAAGTGCCAAGGACAAGCAGGAAACGGATGACGATTCAGAGGTCTTGTCATCTCGGCCGAAGTCAATACCAATAGATAAACTGAAAAATGGTCAACAGGGCTTTTTTTTTAAAGTGCAAAGCAGCCACAAAGGCAGTTGGTTTTTATCTTTCCTCTGCCACTCTCGATTTGAAATGAAGCAAAGTGAGATTTTGGAGGCGCCATGAAGCTTCAGTTCAAGTTGGTTAGCAGACGTTTTGCATAAAGCGAGTGGGAAATCTTATTTCTACCTGTCAGTCCAAAATCAATCAATTGATCAACTTTTATTTGTACAGCGCAAAAATGTAGAGAGAGAGAGGGGAGAGATACAGAGAGATAGAGAGAGAGAGAGAGAGAGAGATACAGACCTATACAAGTAAGTGGATAAAATAACAAAATTCTGAATATTAGGATGGATTTTGACGATAGATTCTTCCTGCAGCCACACCATCAGGTTAAATGAGGCTAACACGAGAACACCAAACACTCTAACTTTACTTTTTTAACATTCAGGGCCTCGAAACTCAGCAGACAGATTCTTGCAGCAGCTGGATTTTCCGCCCCTCCTCTCCTTGCTTCCTTCTTTCCCACCGCTGAGAGACTCAAGTCTGTCGAAGTGATCAGCCCCTCCATTCCCGACTGTGGGATTAAGCGGCCGCTTTAATTACATCTGCCGGGGAGAGCGGAGCTACATCATCTTTTTTTTTTCTTCCATTTTTTCCCTGCGATAAGGCTCTCACAGGGCTGCTTCTCACGCCTCCATGGGATGCAGTGTAGATTTGGGGGGTTAGGGCAAATGGTTGAAGGGTATCATCTGCTATGCCCTCCAAAGGCATCCTAGTGGTCATGTTAGAATGCACCCCCATATGTCGCTTGCTGCGTTGTGAGACGGGGACGACGAGAAGGATCAGCTGGAAGCGGTGGCGTGCGCTCTCTGCTCTCGAGTGTGCACAGTATGGCTTTTTTAACCCGGTGCTGAAAGGAATTAGGTCAGCACACGAAGCGTTCATAAAAGATACATTATGTGTAAATGGCTGACAGCTTAAGTCAAGTAGCCCCCTCCCCACTCAGCCAGCCAACCCACCCACCCACTCGGCACGCCGAGCCTCGTCGCTGGGCAGATCTGTAGCGCCGTGGCTGGCTGTCCTCCTTAAGGTAGAGCGCTGAATGGCATGTGCACCTCTCACACACGGCGTGCACGCACAGGCGCGATGCCGCTCCAGCACACACCAAAGCCCTTAAGGACAAAAAAAATAAAAAATACAGACAAACAAGGCCCATTTGAAAGCCCTGAAGGAAAAACAGTCCTATAGTAGTGCTATAGTACAAATCAAATGAAACACAAAAAAAGGCCAGTGAGCAGTAAGGTCGCTATTTAATACGCCGAGCATGCAGCAAAACAGTCCCCATTCAAATGTACGCCCTACTGTACGCTTGTGTGAGATCCATGTTTAGATGATGGGGGAGGGGATACAACATGTGCATGTTTGTGTGTAGGTGGGGGGTGTGCGGGGTGTGTGCACAGGGGGTTGGTAGTATTCCACATTTCCAGTTGTGTCTGCACATCTCAAGATGTCTCATGCTAATTGGGGAGCATGTGGAACGGGTTCTAATTCTGGGGACATCCGAAATGTCCCATAATACAACCATTTTCTTATCCCTGTCCTGAGTAATTACTCTAAAACTGTAGACACAGAAACACACAAATTCACTTGGAATGTTGTCCCTAACGTGCTGTGATGTCACAGAGACCGATGTGACTTCACAAACTGTTGTTTTTCAGAGTTTTCTGGAACTGTGCATCTTGTTTCTGAGGAATCCATCAAATTATTGACTGAATTTGCATAACGTGACACCTTTATATCTTTCCTATACATCCAACCCATCCCCTTAGTTGCTACAATGATTATACTTTGATTACATGTTCTATTATCTCTGCATCAAGGCGAAACCAAAAGCTCCAGCAACAATGTATGTACACTTCATCTGCATTAAGTCTGGAAGATTCACACCTTTCTCAAGGATGGTGTGGAGGTGTCAGAAAAGAACTGTTTTTTTCCCTGTCTGCCTTGCTGTTGCCTCTACTGCTTCCTCACATTCCGCGAGTCAAGAGACTTAAAAAATGTGTTGTACGAAAGTCAGGTTTGCTAAACTGAGAACAGATCATTTACTCCATAAAAAGCAAAACCCATGAAAATAACATTTTCTTGAAATCTCTACTCTGCAAAAAAAAAAAAAATTCCTCTGGGGTTGTGGCAGACAAATTTGAAGGCTTAGCCCGCACTGTTCTTTTGAATTCCAGCTGGAACCTGTGTGTGCAGAGTGACAGTCCCCTACACAGTGGCATTTATGTCCTCTCATTACATTGGTGGAGGGTGATGTCATGCTTTGTCCCGCACTGCTGCTCCCCGAGGCTCTGCAGTCAGTGGGACTCAGGGACATCTCTGCTGAGTGCATAATGGCATGAGAGATGAGTTGGCACAAAAAAAACTAGGCGCTTTTTTATTTTTTTTGAATAAGCCACCGTGCCTCCTGTGCCCCGACTGGAAGGCAAACAAGGACTCGGGGGTAAAACTCCCTGACGGAACAATCTCATCGCCGGCTCAGCAACGTTGTCGTTTTCAGTTCAAGTGCTGGATTAGACTCACATCACAGAACCCCACAGACCCCCCGTCGAAAGTCTACACCCCTCAGCTTGGACGTCCCACTTGTGAAATGAGACATGAAAAGAAAAGAGAAGAGTCTGAGGAGCTGGATTGTCTCTAAAAATATCCCGAGAGGGCCGTGAGGTAGGCAAAGTTTGCTCCGCTGCGTGCAGAGATCAACGTATTAACCCTCCCTGATTGACTGTTCACAGGATTCAAAGACTCCTCGTGCGCTCGCCGCTGTCTCGCAGTCTGAAGGGCTGATTTGCCATATGAATCCAAATGCACATTCGCCGCCTCCGGCTCGCTGTGCATGTGCTGCGTAATCCTCCAGCCAGTCTGGGTCCGTACCTGCTCCTTCGTATGCGGCACGACCTTGCACAAACCATTCATTACTGTGCCTGTGTGACAGGTCAGGTGACTGCAGTGAATCCTGGCCACTGTGACAGCTCACCCTCGTTTGTGCAACATCCATCCATCTGCCATCTGCAGAGCCCCCTGGTGGTACGCCCGCACAACCGACTCACTGTCAACTCCTCCTCGCTCCCCTCCGCCCTCCCTGTACAGACCTCTGCTTGGTGCACAGGTGTCAGATATGGCTTTCAGCATGTTTTCCCCCCTTGTCCTCCGCTTCGTGCTTATTAGAGAGGACAAGCGCAGACGCCGAGGTCTGACATTGATCCGAGGTCAAAAAACAAACATGCATCCAGATTGAGATCTTTTTGTACTCTCTGAATCGAATCACAATACATTGCGGGCAGATGGAATGAGTTAACAAGGACATCAGAGGGGACAGCGCATGTCAGATGTGTTGGAGATAAGACCAGCGAAGCCAGACTAAGAGGGTTTGAAACGTCCAGACGAGGGAGAGTGAGTGTTGGTAGAAATGAGGCTTGAGGTCGAAACCGCCAGGCTGGAGGAGACTTATGGACGTAGCGAAAAAAAAAAGGAGATGGGGTCGGTTAGTGTGAGAGAAGAGGATGCAGAGGATTAGAATGTTAGATGGAGGCAGATGATTGGCTGTGGCGAAGCCCCAGAGGGAACAGCCCAAAGGAAAAGAAGAAGACGCTGGTCTCAGATATGAGCAAATTCACGGACTAGTTGTCTCAGTAATTCCAGTGCCCTACCTAGACAGACTGCTATGCCAAATTTATCACAAAGGCTGATAGATGTAGTGAATGCATGATAAAAAAAAAAAAAAATGAAGAAAAGACCCATTTGGCTTCAGTAATATTTATAATAGTTTTTTGTTTTTTTTAGATTTGCACAGAAATGTGTGGGAATGGAAATCAAACGTGCATGGTTGCCTTTGCAGGAAAAGCTTCACGCTGTGTTTTCTTTCAAATATACCCCCAAATTTTTCGTGTGAAATGCCAAATGTTCCACCTTTGGGCTACAAGATGTTTTGGCTGCACTTGATTTTCTGCATCATTTCTAACACAAATGGTGATGTAACCATGCTCGGAACAAGGTGCCTGCTTTTCACCAGCTCCAAATAAAACTACACACACAAACACACACACACACACAAGGATCTGGATGAAGAGACTGTGATCAGGGGTCGTTTTTGTTCCGTTTCGGCTACCTCTCGCTGCCTCCTGCACGCCGCTGCCAATCAGGCAGCCGTGCGGTAATTGATGCGGATGCATGTATTCGGGTTAAATCAGAGCCTTCGCTTCCCTCTGAGCTTTTTATGGCAACGCAAACGAGCGGCGCGAGGGAGTCAGTCTGTGTGATCGCTTTTCCTTTTCCTTCTCTCCCAGCAGCCCAATCAAAGGAGCGGGTCATCGGTATGTTTGAGTCCAGCTGATTCACTGGGCCTGCGCCCGGCTCTGGGTTGCCATCCCTCTATTCCCCCATCCACCCGAGCTAATGGGGGCGAATGTTCTTCTAGTGTTGGGATCAAAGCTGCAGAGGGGGGTGCCAGGTCTCCGAAAGGGTTAGCGCCAAGCCGAGGGGGATGGAGTGTTGGGGGTTGGGGGTGGCGGTGGGGGTTTGCTGCAGCGGCTGAGCCCCACTCGCCTGGCACTGCACAGGAAAAGACAGCGTTGAAATGAAATCAGCCTCGGCCCTGAGGCAGGTCCGGCGTAGAAGCTGCGAGCGCTCCGGAAGGCAGTGAACGGTTTGAACAGGAGAGGCCTTTGTGTTCGCACGCTTACTTTCATACACTGTTACGTAACAGCGCAAGACAAGAACAGAAGATTCCACTTCCAGCGTGGATACAGCTGCATCGGCTGCTCAGAGCCGAACTTTCCTCCTCTGTGTTGTGCTGCAAAAGGCCGGTGGGCCCCCACATTTTCAGACGTGTTACGCGCAAAAATGGGTGGGGGGGGGCAATGACAATTGGTATGTAAGTACAAGATATGTGCAGACACAAAGCAGAAAATCCATAATGAATAAATAAAGTCCTGTCTCATGTATCATTCCTCAACCCCCACAACTATGATTCAATCACTGCACCTCTTATTTGCATAGACGTACAGTTCCAGCCACTGCCTTTAAGCTCTGCCGCTCTGTCAGTGGAACCAGTTGCATCCAGTGAACATGGGTGACGACAGCTGGCAAAACATCAAGGGGGAGCCGGGGAGGAGCAAATGAGCTTCATTTCAATCCATTTCATCCAAAAACAGGCTATTTCAGAGACGGCGTATTCAGCTGCTGGGGCTGTTGCTTGGTAGCTTCAGAGCTACACTCGGGCACCCGCCCAGCCCCGACAAACATCATGTTGGCTCGCAGTCGGGGGGCTGAGCGTTTGCCTTCTGCCGTTTGGGATCGCCATGGAAACAGCCCAATACACAAGTAGCACGCTCGCCCGTCAGCTTAGGCTCGACACACCGCGGCCCATGCGTAAATGGCAGGACGTGCATTCTGCCTCATCATACCGACAGCGAGACCCCTGCATCTCCGTGGTGCTGATGGTATCGGCTGTAAATTATTAACAACAAAGGAGGTGGGGGGGAAGGAAAAGATGGCCATTTGCAGATGTCAGTCACGTTTTGATGGGATCCACAGACAAATGTGGGGAGTGAGTGGGCGGCAGGATGTGATGTACCACCACCACCGCCACCAGAAACCATGGGAGCCTGAGGACATCTGGGATGAGAGCTCCAGCAGTGCACAATGCAGGAAATGTTGTAGCTGAAATGTGGCATCAGTGGTCAGACGGACACCAGTTGACGTGACCCTAAAATGTACTGACAGTCTATGTCATGGTGTTTGGCTTTATTGGAGGCAGCTTGTGTGTGCATGTGTGTGTGGTGTTGGAGGCCCACAGCTGAGTGCAGCAGTCAGTGGGGCTTCAAGAGGGCGATAAGTAGAAGTAAAATGACGCACGTTTACAAACACAGCCGAGGTTTGGTGCACCCCTAACATCTCCAACCATCCATTCATCCATCCATCCATGAATCCATCCCCGTCCCTCTTCCAACACGCACCGTTGATCAGGTGACAGGCATCCAACATGCGTGCAGCGCTCCAAACCCTCTTCCCCCTTTACCTGCTCGGTGCGCTTCGCCCAGGCGCACCTCGGCGATGCTGCTCGGGTCACTCTGAGATCTCCCCCGCTGAAGAACGCAGTCCTCATCCAGGCCGTCCGATGACGCCATGGTAACGAGAGGAAAGGGGGAGCGTGGATGTGGAGGTGGGGCGACCAAAAAAAAAAGGGGAAAAAAAAGAAGAAGCCCAATTTCAAAAGCGATGGGCGTCACCGCTGTCAAGCCAAGGTCAGCATCAAGTGGAGGAGCGGACCTGATATGGCTGGACGGCTGCAGCTGCACCTCCTGCTCCCCGATACGGAGCGGCGGTGGCGGCGGCGGCGCGGCGGGGAAATCCGTTACGCGCGCAGCATCATGATGACGCCTTCGCTTGCCGCTCGGAAAACTCCCTAACAGAATATGACCGCTGTTTTCCCCCATATGCGACCATTTCGTTTGGAAATCAGAAACAACCTGTCTTCCCTGCGGCGTCTACCATTGACCTCAGTGTGTGTATATTTTACTCAGCATCTGGCTGCAGCACGCAGAATAAGGATTTGGCGGTACAATGCAATGTCTCCTACGGCCGTTAAGGCAGCGTGAGATTCGCGCTGACTTAATTGACAAGAACACACGGACTTGTGATCGTCATTTTCCTCACCAGGATCTTATTTATTTATTTATTTATTTATTTATCTATTTATCTATTTATTTATTTATTTATTACAGTCTAAAGAAAAATAATTCTTAAAAATAAAACAATATTTTAACTTGAAACAATTGAATTATTTAATCTACTTAGTACGTGAAATAAAACATACATCATTTTAGTTATTTACTTAACTATAGTGTTTACACGCTCTCATAAAGACGTAAAGAGTTGAGCCAATTTGAAAAAAGTGGTTACATTGTATTTACACATATATTTATGTACATTTCCCCTTGAAACCTAAACGCAAGAGAAAGCAATAATTTAAGTTGGCTACAACATCACTTTAAGCCACAATTGTCCCTCAGAATGAACACCTTATCAAAAACATACAGTACACCAATATTTAGCGTTTAGCTATGTATGACATATATTCAGGTTATCAAGTACGTTAATTAAGGACAATTGTGCATCTTAATTTAACATACAGCTAAAAAATATATTAAATCCTTAAATATCAAATGTTGTTCCTCGCAACACAAACTTACAGAACAAAATATTGAATTTATTAAGCGATTTTATTTCAAGAATGTTCATGAGGACAAAACACAGTTTGTGCCGAACATACTATCTCCACATCAGTATCTTCTGTGGAAAACTGACTCCCCATGCTGCAATTTACACGGTACTGCCACCATGTGGTCATCTGTAAAACACGCATCCATCCGGTCCAGGCCTGCCGAGCAGTGGCCACATAAATTGCCTTCAAGAGTCCCATGTGGAAATCACTTATTAGATGACAAACAGGAAAAAATTAGCAATCATGAGCTCCCACATGACTGTATTGTTAATTTACCACAGTTCTCTGTGCAAATGTGTCACTGTCCTTGATCAATGTCTGGGAAGCCCACACTCAGAGAAGCAGATGTAAACATTAGACATGGCAATTTTGTCAACCTCATAGCCTAACAAATATTTAACACTTGACAAATTTGTTGTCATCATTTCAAAATACTGTTTATTGCAGTGACTTCATCTGAGGACAGAGGAGTAAGGCTGTATCCTCTCAGGTCAGGTTTGCCTGCAAACAAAGGCGAAGAGTGAAATTTAACCATAGTAATATGACTTGAGCATCAGTAAAATTAAATCTCTTAATTTTGTTTCATGCTGTGGCCTTGAGACATGAGCCATGACCCAAACAATTTAGAAAATTTTGATGATAAGAAAAAAATACGTACCTTGCAGATTATTAAGATGACCGACTTTGTCTTTGAGCTCCTTCCGTAGGTTGTTTATCTCTTTATCCAGCTGCTCTTGATCTACAGAGGAATTATAAATTAATGACGTCAAGTAAAATGCATCTAGATTGTCTAATGGAAATGCACTAATGGGTCGCTAATTGTAAAAAAAACAAAAAAAACAAAAACAACCATGACTGTGTGTGTGTTACCTTTTTGAATCATCTCTTTTGTTTTTGATTTTGGAAATTTGATGAATATATTTCCAAAACAAACCTTAACTTTCTCTGTAAAAGACAGAAATAAAGAGTATGGCTAAGCTTGTGAAGAACAAAAATCTGTATGTCAGCCATACATTTTACAAATGAGAAATCTTACACTTATCTCACCAATAACTATGTAGGAATACCTGTAGATGACATCATGTATATCAAGAGGAGTCTCACCTGAATCAGACATTTGATTCCTTAGGGCGTTGAGTGCTTCTCTGTTTCTGTTTCTCTTTGTGTCCAGGTCAACGATCTGAAATATTAAAAAGAACATGCTAAGAATAAAACAGAACCTTTCAATTTAAGTGTTCTTAACTTAAAAAGTATTCTTGACAAACCAGAGTCTGTTCTTCTGCATTATATAAGCACGTCATTTATTTATCTTAAATAAACAGACCAGCACCTTAGTAATTTTAAATAAGAAAGTATTATTACGGTGGACAAAAAAGAAATGGCATGCTTTTACTAGTTTCCGTGTCAGAAATGGTAAATGTCCTAATTGTTATTCAGTGTGACAACACAACGCAACGTTAATCTGAAGTCTCTCTTCAAAGCAATATTACAAGTCACAGCTTTAAGAGACCATTAACCAATGCCAACTTTCGAAGCCTTACTTCATGTTTATTTATTTATTTTTTTTAAACTTACTTTTACAAGAGACAAACACGAACAAACAAACGGCCAAAACAGGCAAGTCTCGACCACGAGTCAACTGCAAGCTGTTAGCTTCCCGGCTAATGTGCTCCGTTTACTTCTGTCGCTTTTTCTGACGGCCTCTAACTTCATCCTTACGGTAATGAAACGCATAAATGATACATTAAAAACCTGCTGTTTGGTGCTGAGAACATCCTCCGCAGCCTCCTCAATTTCTGTCAAATATGCAAGAACTCGCTTGGATTCGTCGTCCATGTTGGCCGTGTCCCTACAAAATACGTCCGACCACAAACAGTAACTGCAGAAAAAAAGGGCCGGAAGTACATAGGGTAGCGAGAAGCGTCTGCCAGGCCTAATGCCATGCAAGTCTATGGGGTCAAAAGTCAACTTTGTCCTAGAGACATGGGGCCACTTGCAGGTTCATCGGGATCCCTCAAGACACAGCCACGTCAAATTTGGGGCTTCTAGCCCATGAGGAACCCCGAAACCCTAACCCTAATTCCAGCAGTAACCCTAACCCTAACCCTAATTCCAGCCTTATCAGCCACGTCAAATTTGGGGCTTCTAAAATTTTCTTCCTCCAAGGTGGGGCATGACAGAGAAAGTTTGAAAGCCACTGCAGTACACAGTGCCAGTACACAGGACTTCCTCCTCACTTTATGAAGGTTTTTAAATTATGCTTAAAACTATTTTCATCACAAATATACAAAAACATTCAGAATGAGAACATAATACGTCAATATATGAACTATTATTGTATATATATATATATATATATGTATACTAATTTTTTTTTTTTAACAGACTGGAAAAATGACACTTACAAATAGTATTTGAAAAATGGCAGTAATTTTTATTATACAGTCATGTTGTTGTGAAACATGCAGTAACAAAACATTTTAAAAACCAGCACACAAATGTACACACAATGTATTGTGCTGGCAGCATATTGTTGAACTAATTTCTCCTAAGGAAAAAAAAAACCCTCATGATCTCATAAAGTAATGTTCAATCAATAGTATATCTAAACATTCATAACTTAATTGATCAATTTGACACATTCAGCTAGTTTCAACAACTATTTCTTTCCAAAGTCTTGCAGTATAGTAATTTTCATCATAATGAATGTCTAGTAGAAAAAATACATTTTTCTACAATCCTGCTATATTTTCAGCCAACCAGCCAAAAATGTGAAGAGAGGTATGAAGATGTGCATTCATTATCCTTGACTGAATGTGCTGAGCGAGGCTGCAGTATAAACACACTCCACTTGCAGCACTTAAGCGGCAGTTACGTAACAAATTCAACTTGTTTTTCTCTGTTTGTTCTGATGCGGAAGGAATTTTTGGACCCGGGCAAGTTGTCCATTATTGCAGCGACAGCATCCGGTTTTATCTCCCGCTCCTTGAGTTGCGCTGCTCTCCTCCCCTCAGCCCCTCCTCTCCTGTACTCAGAAGCTCCTCTTCTTATCTCTGATCCGCCCCGCTGTCTTTCTGCTCTGCCTCTCCTCTGTTCTGAGCCGCTCCTCTTCCTGAACTCCTCTGTACCCCGTTTCTCCCCCGACTGCTCCCCACAGGCCCCAACACTCGGATCTCTGGCAGTGGTTTGAAGCTTGGTGCTAGCACCTTGAACTTGGCTGCGGATGTTTCCCGAGGCCTGCATCCTCCTCAGGTGGTTGTTGGTCCTCACTGGGCTGCTGAACCTCTGAGCCCTCCGGTCTGACGAGTACACCCGGACTTTCGCTGCAGCTTCTTTTGGGCAGCGGCACAGTAACCCTGTGCTCCAGCGTGGGGCTCAATCTGAAGTGATGGTTGTAGCTGTAGGCCGAGCGGCAGCAGGACTTGCTGCAGGCGGAGTAGCGGAGGCGGCACAGGGTGCACGCGCAGCCAGACAGCAGGGCAGAGTGGCTGGCCAGAGATGACAGGAAGGTGAGGGGAAAGGCACGCTGGCACTGCAGGATGCACTTGGGAGAGCTGAGGCGTGTTGTGGCTGCAGCAGCTGGCTTGTGGCAGCTGGATGTGACGTCCCACGCGGCGGGCTTTCCTCCCTCCTCCTGTGAGGTCTGGATCTGGTGCCACTCCAGCTGCAGCAGCCTGTCCAGGTACCTTTCCAGAAGGCCGACGGGCCTTGGCCGGGGGGAGCTCCGGCCCTCCACGTTGTAAAAGGCGGCCAGCTGACTGAGATTCCAGGAGTTAAAGGGAGGAGGAAGGAAGTCTGGAAAGGCGTAGTCGCCGTGGTTGCGTCCTCTCTGCTTTGGAGGAGAGCAGTTTTCATCCTCAATGACTTCAGGTCTCAGCTCCAGCTGCGGGGGAACCCGCGTTGGGACCGAGTGCTCAGCCTCTGATGAGTCAGAGTCGCTGTCGGTGTCGCTTTCTCTGTGGATGCTCAGACCTCCTGAATCTTGTTTTAGCGACAGTCCCTTTAGCTGGACTGGACTTGTATTCCTTGAACGATAGCAGGAAAGTTCGGTGTGTGTCTCCCCCCTTGGGAGCCTGATGGCTTGTGTTCTCTGTGGCGGCAGTGCTGATCCACCTCTGGCTCCTTCCTGTCTTTAGCAGGAGACTTCCTAAGGGACTCTGAAGCTTCATGAGTTCTGGAATATAAGGGGACATAAGGGGCACAAGATCATTTGGTCACCTGTTCGGCTGCGAATGAGACGAGATTTGAGGAAAGGGTGTTGCACCTGACCTGTGTTGGGAAGTGTTCCGTTTCGCCGGGGGAGTGCTGTGGCTGTGTTTCCGTCTTTGCTGCTGCTTCTGCAAGCAAAGAGAGTTGCTGTTAACTCTGCAGACATTCTGTAAACCTTCCACCGTATTGTTTTGCATGATTAAATTAGCAGTAAAAATCAAAATATGTGAAATACATGCTTAAATTTTGCACAGCATAATAATTTCTGCAAATAAATAAATAAATAAATAAATAAAATCTAAACATATTCAAATGGCATTAACCAGAATCTGTAATTTTTTAAAAATTATTATTATTATTATTATTATTATTATTGTTGTTATTATTATTGTTGTTGTTGTTATTTTAAAATAAAAGAGAATAACATGAAAGAAAAATGATTCGTTTTTCATCAGTTTATGCAACTCTTACTTTATTTCCTGCCTTTAACCAATCATCTCGCCGGTGTCCTACCTTCTCATTTTTATTGTCTTGTCTCGGAAGCGCACACTGTGGCTGCGCTGGCTTCCGCTGCGACTGCCGCCTACCCATCTTGCTTCGAGAGAGAGAGAAAGAAAAAATAAGAGAAATATAAAATATTAAACGCAAATTTTGCCGCAATCAGAATACACGATCCACATGCAGAAACACGGCGGTTTGCACTCGGATGTCTCTAAACAAGAAGCACAAATGCAATACAATAACATATGAATAAATGTCGGGGACAGGCGACGAGGACGGAGACGACAGAGGCGTCCTCCGCGTCCACCTAAGCACCGAGCACCTTACCTGGTCGCACTCGGCCTGCTGTTGATCCACGACGCCCTCTTCTTCCATTCCCGCCCCCTGATGGAGAGTCCTTCCAGGCATTGTGGCGGCAGTGGCACCCGCTCCTGCAGAATGGTGCCCATCCCCGCCGAGCAGGGGCCACCAATCAAATTGGGCGAGTAGTTTGGGGGATGCTCACGAGAAACACGGTGGTGGGATCATGACGAGTGAACAGGGGGTGGGGGAGTGTCGGAGCGCGAGCACTGTCGCCCAGAGAAAAATACGCGAAAAACACCTCCCCAGTGCGATGGACGGTTTGGCTATTTTTTGCCCAGCAGAGGGCAGTGTTGAGCCGTACCGCTGCAACGTTCTGCCGCACCTTTGTCATAAGGAGACCTTATGATTAGACCCGACAAATTACAATCTTTCTGACAATCTCGACTGCTTGAACAAACTTTCAGCGTATGAAATGTGTGTTGTTTTTTTTTAATTTGTACTAAATACTGTTGACAACGGTTGTTCAACACAACAGTTCTGGATTTAAAAGCCTAGTCTTAGCAGCGACCTAAAGGTATTGGAATAGTTTCTTTAAAACTGGTGCAAAGTTCAGATTTTTTTTTAGTCTGACAACAACTTCCATTGTGTAGAGGTGTAAAATTGTAACAAACTGCATGTTACTTTTTGTTTGTTAATCAGCTTAAATATTCAATAGTGTGATAAATAATAAATTCTATCATGTTTTAAAAAGTTGCACATGACTGTTGAATACTCATAAATGTTTACTTTGTGTGCAAGTACAAGCGAATAAACTCAATAGCCAGACAAGTTGCATCTCATCAGTCTCACTGACAAGAGAACCCATCAGTGCTGTTTTACTGAAAATACCAGCAGCTCAATAGCTTCACCATACACCACCAGTCAGTAAATCAAAGACACACACACAGCAGGTCAGCAGCAGTGGGGTGAACACTGAAAATAATTTTTTAAAAAGATACATTTCTGACCTAATGTAAGCCACATTACAAAATGAATGCCATTTCAAATAAAATCAACCCCATGATTGATCACTGTGATTCCAATCGATTCCAAACACACACGCTTCATTTTTGCATAGTTTGGGGGCAGTGCCTACGACAACATGGCTCAGACATGTGCAGAAAAAAGTTTTTTTTACATGTTACTGATGGATTAGAACGTTAATGCGATTACAGTCGAACGGTCAGCAGTTTGGCTTTAAAGTGAGGAACTATGTTTGTCAGGATGTCTCGGCTCCAGCACCCACAGCGTCTCTTCCTCTGCTAGCTGCCTCAGTACTCGATGGTCACTGCCTTCGTCTTCAGGTATTCATTGAGAGCCTCTTGTCCTGTTGGGAGTGGACGCAGAGTCAGTGCAACTGAACACTGACCAAAAAATTTGTAGCTCAATTAGATTTTCTCTTTGTTGACTGTACTTGTTTTTGTGTTAGAAATACATATTAGACCAAACTAATATTCATTTTTTTTTTCCAGCAGCATGTGAGACAAAGACTGAGGACGTCTGATTGAACAATGTTACTGCTGAGAGCTGCACCAGCTCTCTTACCCAGGTCTTTGCCAAAGCCTGACTGTTTGAATCCTCCGAAGGGCGAAGCCACGTCCGTCTTGTTGTAGGTGTTGACGAACACGGTGCCGGCATTGAGCCTCTCGCTGACGTACAGAGCCTTGCTGATGTCCCGGGTGAAAACGCCGGACGCCAGGCCGTACTCTGTGGCGTTGGCCCTCCTCAGGACATCGTCCACCTCCCTGAGGAAGGAATTGCAGGTTCGAAAGGTCATGAGGGAGAAAGAGAAGTTTTGAGAATTTTCTGCTTGAGCTGTGGCAGCATCCTGCACTTTACCCGCTCTTGAACTTGGAAATGATCATGACGGGGCCGAAGGACTCCTCCTTAGCAATGAACATGTGGTCCAGCACGTTGGTGAACACGGTGGGCTCAAAGAAGAAGCCTGGAGGGTGAACAAAATAAGGAAGAGGGAGTCACCTCTGTGTTTGCACAAGGCAGGCACAGTTCAGCAGCACGGATAATTTGTTCCCGTTGCCTCACCTGGTCGCTGCACCTGTTTGCCCCCACAGATCAGAGTGGCTCCCTCCTTGACGCCGGCCTCGCAGTACTCCACCAGTTTGTCCAGGTGGGCCTTGTGGTTCTGAGGGCCATGGTCTGTGGAGCGGTCCAGTGGATCACCAATCTTCATTTTCTTCACCTCTTCAATCTGAGAGAGGAAGCAGCAGGGCGAAAGATGAAATATTTTCTTGATGATTTCACTTTATCATTATTGTTTAGTTGTATTTAATCGCTTGATGTTAAAATATCACAACCCCTCAAGATATAAATTCACCTCCAATAGTTTCCAAAATAATTGCTGTGATTATTTTTCTGCTTAAACTAAATGAAGAACTGGGCTGATGGGAAAACAAAATGACGTACCACTTTCTTCACAAACTGGTCATGGACGGTCTCCTCCAAAAACAGTCTGCCGGCTGCGATGCAGTTCTCTCCTTTGTTGAAGAACACGGAGCTCATGCCCTGAAACACACAGGCAGCACGGCGGTTTAGCCTCCACTTCACCTCGAGCACGGCGAGCCGAGCGGCGGGAACTCACCATGCGCACGGCCTTGTCCATGTCGCAGTCAGCGAAGATGATGAGGGGAGACTTTCCACCGAGCTCCAGAGACACCTTCTTCACGTTGCTCACAGCACAGCTTCAGAAGGAGGGAGAGAAACGCTCAATGAAAATGACAAAACAGCGACGTGCTGTTTTGTTTCAACAGACTTCCTTTCAGGTGGAGTCTCACCTCTTCATGATGTGTTTTCCAATTTCAGTGGAGCCTGTGAAGCCCAGTTTACGCACGTCTGGGTGGTCGGACAGACGCTGTCCCACCAGAGCACCTGGAGGGAGAATATGATGATATAAAAATTTAAAAATCTCATAGAGTCATTATTCACGCTGTGGGAAGTTGTCACTCGAACTCATTTCTACCTGATCCAGGCAGAATGTTGATGACTCCTTTGGGAAGCCCCGCCCTCGCAGCTAACTCAGCAAACTTCAGTGCCGTCAGTGGAGTCACCTGGAAACACACAGAAGATCTTTTTAGCCAGCTAGAACACAGAGTTGGTCTATTGCAACGTAAAATACATTTTTATGACCCCTAGAGTAGAAATTGTGTGACCTGCCGGTTCAGTTGGCACCAGGACACCAGATGAGATTTCTAACATTTATCAAAACCATACAATAAATTCCAATGACTCTGTGTACAACCTGAGTTTCTTAGTTAATTCACACCTAAGACACAAGTTCCCTCTAAGAGTAAACACTGACAAAACTACTTCCATCTGCTGCAACCTAAAGAGGAAATTTACTCTGGTGCTTGGCCGTGATTGGAAGTAATCAAATCTTGGCATAAAAAAAACATTGTATAATTTTGCAGACCTGAGCGGGTTTGAGGACAACTGTGTTTCCAGCTGTCAGGCAGGCTGCCGTCTTCCAGGCCAACATCATCAGAGGGTAGTTCCAGGGAATCACAATGGCACAAACACTAATAAATAAGACACAGATTAATCAGGCTGCGTTTCTTCACACTAGACTTTATCACATTGTAGTTCTAATAAAAAAAAAATGTACACTCTCTCTCACCCAATAGGTTCCTTCTTAGTGAAAGTGAGGTTACGATTGGGTCTGGCCTGGTTGATGGGGATGGTGCTGCCCTGCAGAGAGATATTCAAATATTCAACCCACATTCTTTATATTTATATTTAGCTGACATCATGACTGACACTGGCTTCCAGGTCGTGTTTACCTGAATCTTGTCACACCAGCCAGCGAAGTAGCGGAAGGTCTGAATGGACATGCCCACGTGAGTCTTCAGGGCCAGAGTGTACACGGCTCCTGAATCGATGGATTCGATGGTGGCCAGCTCCTCCTGGTGCTCCTCCATCAGGTCGGCCAGCCTGCAGGTAGTGAAGCAGTGTAGACGCTATTGTCATTACGTTAATCACCTGAACATTTATTTTCCAAGCTAAAAGTTGCGGCTGAGCTATCAAAGTTCAGCTTAGTTGAAAAGACACTGACTTGTAAATGAGTCTGCCTCTGTCTCTGGGGTTCATCTTGCCCCATTCTCCCTCCTCGAAGGCCTCCTTAGCAGCAGCCACTGCCCTGTCCACGTCACTGATTTGGGCCAGAGACACATCGCAGATAGCCTGCAGGATGCACAGATCCATATCAGTCAGAACAGACAGCCACACAGTCACCAGGCAAGAGAGATGGGTAGGATGAGCAGGGACAGAAAATGAATGGCAAAGTATTTCACTCTTAATTAAGTCCTGTCTCACCTTATATCAAATGTTATAATTAATAAATGAGCACCCACAAGAAAAGCTATTTTAACTGCTTGACTGCTGGTTGCTCACCATGCCATCGTTGGGGTTGATGGTCTTGTAGGTCTTCCCACCCTCGGCGTCGACAAACTCCCCATCAATGAACAGCTGATGGGGCATCTTAATGGTCATGTTGTTGATGCTCTTCTCCACCTGAGCAATTCACAAGACAAAAGTTTACAACAAAGCCGAACTGGAAACCAAAAACAAAAAAGTTCTGTGAATCTAATAAAAGCAGGGGGCGCTCACATAGTCAACGACCAGTTCTTCTTCACCGTCCTCCCCTCGAAGCTTCCTGACGCACATCTGGATGAAATCCTGGAAAGTGGTGTTCATGTAGACATCCTCATTCTGCAGCTGGCAGTGACTGGCCCTGAGCTTCGCCTCCTCCACAAGCCTAGAGACAGGAAGAAAGGCAGGAAATCAGAGGTAAACTGGAGTCAAAGGAAATTATCTGATTAGTTGTGGAGGTAAGTGCTCAGGCAAGATTCACAGATTATATGGTTTCAATACCTGACAACATCCATGGAGGCAGCACCAGATTTAAAGAAGTCGGTGGAGTCTTCAATCTTAGCCACATTAGTCAGAATGCTCTGCCAGACTGCCTGTGGAGAAACAATGTCTTCAGCTGAGGAAACTTGATTAGCTATTTTTTTTCCTGCCGTCAGAAGGAGACCTACCCTCATCTGTTCAGCGAAGGTTTTTTCCTCCTCTGTGAGCTCCACAGCTGCACTACTTCCTGCACTGAAGTACTGTGCAGCAGCAATCATCTTCCCATCTTCAAACTGGAGATTCTTCACCAACAACTGCAGGACAGGAATGTTTAATGGCTCAACCTGGGGCTTAATAATGAAATTAAAAATTATATAAACTTGCCCTACTTTTTCATTCAGTTGACGTAGCTGGTATGAGTTAGTGGTAGAAAAAAAGTTTTTCAACAAACAGTGTTGAAAAAACTTGAACTATTGTTTTTTAGGAGGTTCCCCTGCAGACTAATGCATTGTATTGTATTATACTAGAAATACTTATATAGACCTCTGAGATTAAATGTAGAATATATTGAAAGTTATTGCATTAATGTTTGTGTTTTGTGCTTTACATATGTATTCCAAAATGAACATGCTACTGTAAATATAAAATACTAATGTGAAGTATAAGATTGTTTATGGATGCATCATCCAACTGTAAAACTATGCAGGAAAAAAACGGTTACGTTATAATAGCAATAATAGATATAGACAACAAAAAATAAAGAGTTTGTTTTACTTATTTTTCCGAGCAGGCTCATTTTCTGAAAGCCCATTTTCAGCAAAAGGACCCCTTTCGCGCATGTGCAGAACGTATTTGGAGACCGGATCGGGCACGGACCGCTGACAGCATAGACCGTGGCACAGCGCAGCCGACAGACGGATGCCACCGCGCGTACCTCACTGACAGTGCGGGGAACGGAGCGCCGACGGTCGGCTTTCAGGATGGCAAACGCTACGCTCGAGTCGTTCAACGCCTTTCTGACGGAGAGACTGACTGCAGCGGCCGTGGACATCTTCGGGTTCGTCGAGAAGGCGGTGACGGACTACCAGGAGGAGGTCTACCGAACCAAGCTAGAGAACCAGCGGCTCCAGCGGCTGCTCGACCTGGTGTACAAACCCGAGATTAGGTTGCACAGGGCAGGTACGCTTGGCTGGTCAGCATCGCACCGTGGCTTCGGTCGCAGGAGTTAAATTACGTTTGACCATCAAGCATCACAAAATGCTACCGCGGCGTCACTGAAGCGGTGAAAGGTGCTCCGGCAGAATTGCTTTTCGTTGGCTCTCACGTTAGCTAACATTTTGTCCTGCTTTCAAGCGACAGGAAATTGGTTTCTGCTCTGCTTGATGCTTTTTGTAGAAATCCATAATAAGAACAAAAGTATTGTTTTTTGATGAACTTAATCCAATCCGTCCCTCTCTTAAGGTATCTTCTAACTTGTATTATAAGCCTCCTAAGATTGGGACTGTTAAAAAAAAAAAGAAAAAAAAGGCATTGTACTATGTATGGACAGCCCGCCAATAAAAATAAATAAAAATTAATTTCAGTTTGGAATATTAATATATTCCATTCAGTTCTGGAAATCAGCTCCTTGTGAATGTGTGAAAAATACATTTTTATTTCTTATTTTCCCAGACGCCAAACAGCCAACTATACCTCCGCCTGAGGAAGAGACTCCAGATCAAGATCAGGTCTGGAGCCCAGTCAACTGTCACACCGAACAAGGGCCCTCCGAGGTTAAAGACGAGCAGAACGAGCAGAATGAGCAGGATGCGCAGAGGGAGGAGGTTTGGATCAACGGGGGTGAGCAGGAACCTGCGGCTGAGGACAGCGACGACGACGGCGACGCCTTGACCAAGGAGCTCATCAAAACGGTGCAGCAGCTGGAGGACTGCAGGGCAGCCGAGGAGGAGGAGGAGGAGGGCCGAGAGCCGGAGCAGACGCCCGAGGAGGACCCGCAGCAGGCGGAGGAGATGATGAGGACCACCCTGTACCGGTGCCACATATGCAACCTGATCTTCACCAAGAAGACCGTGCTGACGTGGCACCTGAAGACGCACGAGAGCAAGTCGTCGCAGGACCGGGGCAACTTTGACTGTCACATATGCGGCAAGCAGATCCCCTGCCAGAGCAACCTGCAGAACCACATGCGGGTGCACACAGGCGAGAGGCCCTACAGCTGCGACTTCTGCGGCAAGTGTTTCAAACTGAAGGGGCACATGACGGAGCACATAAGGACCCACACGGGCGAGAAGCCCTTCGGCTGTCACATGTGCGACAGGTCCTTCAACCGGGGTTCCACGCTGAGGAAACACGTGTTGGCCAAACACAAGGAGGAGAGGCCGTACAAGTGCCAGGACTGCGCTGAGCTGTTCACCGAGAGGCTACTGATGAAGCGACACATGAGGAAGGTTCACGGTGTCAAAACGTCCACGGGGCAAAGTCCTACCTAGAGGCGGAGAACGAGCATCCTGGGGCGATGCAAAAAAAAAAAATAATACAAAAACAATGCAGGACGTGAACCAAAGGTTGCAGACAGATCCCTGAACTGCAGTGTTGATTTGAGCATTTAGCTACTTTACTACTCCCTCTCCATCCCCCAGTTGGTGCATAAACAGCCATGCAATTAAGTGAGTAGAACAGTCAGAAGTTGGCAGTATTAGTTTGTAACACTGGTTGATGGAAGTGGTTTGATTTCTTTGCTACTGTGAAAAGGTTTTTATTGTTGCTCAGATTGTGACGTTGGTGGGGACGTGCGCTGCTTTGCGATGGGCGTGGCACTACACTGGTGCACGGATAGCGCGACGTAGCGGCTGCTTATAGTGTTCCCCGTACAGGTTCAGTGCACTTGCAGTGATGTCACTGCAGAAAATATTGCTTTGGTTGTTTGAAAAAAAAAAAAACACACTTGTTGGAGGTCACTAATCAGAATATGAGAGGTGCAGTACATTATATATGATAATATAGTTTAGTCACGTGGTTTCCAGGTGATGCCTACGTTACAGACGATGATGTTTGAATATACATAACTGTGTTTTCCATGTCAGCGTTTTCTTTTCCCATTTCTGTCATCTTATTGTTAATCTTATCAATATGAAAATCTACATTATGTACTGACAGTTTGCATTCGGATGTGAAAATGTGTGGAAAATAAAGAGCGCGCCTATTTTGTGCTGATTGCTTCATATGAGTGTCGTGCAGCAGCGCAGGTAAAACCGTTAGAACAGCGGAGTTTGTAGGTGCAGTACCACTTAGAGCCGACAGAGGGAGACAAGTCATATAAAAGCGTTGCCAGCCCCACTCAATTTACCGTCTTTCCGTCGTTGCCAAACAGCACCAGGCCATTCTTGGTGACGATCCCGGGTCGGCTGGCTCCGGGGATCTCCAGCGGCTGACCTTTAGCTGCGGCGCCGTTGTCCACCATGCTGGAGCCATAGAAGGTCACTTTCTGTTGTACGAAACTGCATGTTGGCCAAGGCACCGCTTTCTCTACAACTACAGTAACTCTTCAATAAATATGGAATCTATTGTGATTGTGCGTTTTAAAGTGCAGGACTCGAAGCAGTCTGTCACCTTCCCATCCACTTCTGCCCAGGCGCCCGGCACTTTGTCATTTCCTCTGATCCAGTTGTGTATCGCTTCTGCAGGCTGGTTCCAGTCGATCTATGGGCGAGTTTAGTCTGTGATCAGAATGTGATGGAACAGCTTTGGCATGTCTGGGCATCCAGTCTTAACCCAATCTCTGATCATCTAAACTGCTTGTATTTTGGCGTTTGGAAGATGATCCGCACACTACCTTTGAATTGTCTTTTTTCTGAATGCACTCATAAGTGGCACCTTCCTCTGTTTGTGTGATTCTCGGGGCCTTGCCCTCTGCAATCAGTCTCACAGCGTCGACCTGAAACCAACAAAGTTCAATGAATGAATCGATTAATGTCCATAAGTGCAAAAACTTTTTTTTTTTTTAAATAGCAGGTGTCAACGCATTTAAAATACTGACATGATTCCCTTGTGAACTTTGCACACTGCACTGAGCTAGTTAGTCTCCATCAAACAAACTCTTCCTGCTCAACCATTCCGACTACCCAATAAAAACATAAATCTCACACGAATCGGACATTTTCCACAATTAAACAGGATGAGCCCTTTATGTAACACCAACACTAAACCGCTGTGCCTGCCAGGTGACCTGTAGTAACCTCGGAAGCAGCACAAAGGCAGGTTGAAGTTGAACTTTGAAACGCGAGAGCAAAGGCACTGCTGCTGCTGCTGCTTGTGAGCTTGTACGCTTATGCAGATTTTCTGCACCCTGATTGGCTTGTGCATTTTTTCTACATTTCCAAACCCACATAATCTCTACACACACACACAAATAGAGTCAAACTTACAGTGCCTTTGACTCCCTCTGGGAAGAGGAACCTCTTGTAGATGGTGTTGACAGTGTCATTGGGTTCCACATCGCACTCCCTCTGCAGCAGGATGGGCCCAGTGTCCAGCCCGTCGTCAGCCCAGAACACTGTGAACCCGCCCTTTTTGTCGCCATGGATCAGGGTCCTGCGTATCAATGACAGCAGGTAAAAAAAAAAAAACTACCTACATCCGCCTCTTCTGGGTTTCTATTTCTCTGGCGTCGTGTTCTGCACCCACCAGTTGATGGCAGAGGCTCCCCTGTGGCGAGGCAGCAGGGAGGGGTGGTAGATGATGGAGCCGTGCTTCGGGTGGTCGATCACCTCCATGGGGATGAACTGGGAGCAGAAGGGCAGGACGTTGAGTTCGGCGCCCGTGGCGGCGTACTGAGCCACCACCTCTGGGATGGCCTTGCCCTTGACGCGCCATCGGGGGAACTTGAAGACGGGAACGCCGTCCTTCTCCGCCTCGGTGGCTTAAAGACACACAGTGGCTTTTTTTAAAACGTCACAATGCTAAAAAAAAATTATTTGCCGTTCGAAAATGTTCAAAAATGTAATTCCATGGTAATAGAGATTTTTGCTGAATAGAGGCTGCACAAATGGACTCACTTGAGTTTTGGGTAGCAAAAATGAGTGATAATAATATATGACTGAGTTGTGGGTCTTTTTTCACATGTCTCAATATTGTACATGTCAGTTGAATTTCAGAACATCTGGGACCAAGCTGGAAGTAAGTCCTGTACTTTTTCATGCCACTGTCATTGAATAATGAGTACATAATATATTGTATGATATATGGCAGTTGCAACAGAAATCACGTTTTACTGCTGATTATTCTTTGATATAAAGATAACAGCTGACAGGTAATGGTGCTAAAGGCTTCGATCCAACAGGGATGACTTTGCAATGTTTTTTGGCTGGGGGCAACAAAATTGTTCCAAATCAATCAAAGAGGAGTCCAAATTTCAGGAAACATGTGCAAAGTCAAAGGTCAGCAGAGTTTCAGATAAGGTTCTCACCCAGTGGGTCTGCTTTGCCATCCTTGTCTGGGATGGTGAAGACCCCGACGATGGTGTGGCCGTCCTTCCTCAGCTCCTTGTACACCTCCTGACCAAACAGACTCTGACCAATCACTGCAATCTTCATCTTCGCGACTCACTGTTCTGCAGAGGGAGCAGCAGATCGGTGTCAGTACTGCAAATATTTGCTGAGCCTTCATTAGGCGAAAGAAGACGATAGTTTGTGAACTTGCACTCAGTCGAGATCGACCCAGACACGAATGTATTCCTGTGTGCATGTGTGCGTCTAGGTATTTCTAAAGATTAAGTCCTGCATGGTTCTTGTAAAAAGGCTCACGGGCCATTGGTCACTAATTTACGTAAACATGGGTCCAAAGAGCAAGTTTAGCATACAGTAGTGTGTAAATAGGGTGTATGGCTTAACATTCACCTTTTGTGCGGTTGTGTACCAGTCTGAAGTGGTTTGTGCAGTTCATGTCTCTATTGTAGATTATACTTGTACTACACTTTTTTTTATTATTATATATTAGAATAATAATAACAACAACAAACAACAAAAATAGCAGTAATAATAATTAACATGTAATTACGAAAATATCATATACAGTACTACCCTTCTGATGTACCATCTGAAAACCAGTCACAAAACACATTGCCCTTCAAGTCAGGCGGTACTCAGCCACTCGTTCTCTACGTGAATCAGAACTTGTTGCTTGACAGTGACAGTTTCTTGACCCCGGGCGCGCGAGGGGCGGGTTTCTGTGACGTCTCCGCCAATCAAATCGCTCGAGCCGTCTCACGGTCTTGGTGACGGCCAATCAAAAAGAAGAAAGCGGTGAGGGGATCTGACAGTCCACCTTAGTGACGTGTTTCGGACAAATTTCATGTCGACACTTTAATAGCGATGGAAACAAATGCAGGTCTTTCGGTAGGATTTAGTTAAAAACGTCAGAGAAATGTTACTGATAACTTTGCGTCGTGCGGGCGCAAAACACCGAGAAACTCCCGCTGCAGCTGCAAACCAACGCACTGCTGTCAAAAGTGCACCGTGCAAACAAATCAATCAAGACGACAGTGAAAAGCACGTTTATGACATGTATCGTTAAATATTATTATAGTTGGCAGAGTTCTTACCCCGCCTGCAGACCCGCAGCTCTTCACCTTGTCTGGAAAGAGAGACACAGTCGGGGAACCGTTGCTTTTAATTTCCTCCTCTCAGTCACACACGCACGCCGCCCAATTACATAACATACGAATCGAGACGACTGGTTGGCCGGGCGGTAAGGGGGGCGGAGCTTCTGCTGCCAATGAACGGACACAATCACAGGGGTGACTGCATGTGAACGGGGCTTCTAGGGTCTTATCTTACTATTTAAAGTGTTCTCACAGAGGGAACTGTGTCGGTGGGAAATACGCAGTCTGTTTTTATTACAGGATACAGGAAGTCTGATGTATTTGAATTAAGTTTACAGCCTTGCCGATGTGACAAGGTCCATCAATTCCGCAAGCAAGAGTGATGGTACAAGAGCAAGCTGCTCAATCAAGGACAATATTAACAATAAAAATAAATGAATAATGGTGCTTAAAGTTCATGTTCAGATATTGAATCCTGAACTCCAGTGGAGCGGTCACACACAAATACTTCTCTCCAGGAAAACACATATTTAGCCCATTGTTTTCAGCCTCCTCCAAAAACCACTCCGGAAACTATTGCTTTGTTGGAACTTCCACGTTTGAAAATGGCATGTAACAAGGTGGTTGCACTTAGAGGGTGGAATGAACACCTGCCAAGGTTGCACGTCCGTCCAGGCCCTTTGTGACATCACAAACATTCAACTTCCAGAAGGAGATGTTCTCTTATTTCAGCTGCACTTTCTTAATGCTGCTGCTGTCCACTTCCCCCGCCATTCACGATATGTATCTAAATACTTTTTCGATGTGCTGCAGAAAGCTGAATAAGTGTTTTGTACAGTGTAGAATAAGAGGTAGCTTTGTAAAGGTTAACACAAGGGACACAGTCATCGGTCTACCCAAAGTACCAAACATCACCTGATTAAACAGCAGAAAATGACGTCTCAGTACAAAGTATTGTGTTTCCTGTCAACAGACTCCTCACAGTAAGTCCCGCCCCACTGGCCAAGTGAACCCAGGACTCTCATGTTATAAAGGGACAGTGGCATCAACTGCTACACCATCATGCTGCCAAACTTAGAGCAGAACAGAAGAAGGATAGTTTGCAACAACTCTGGTAACCCACCAAACAAATCAACACCCATAAATGTGCATTTTATATCTTGAATCTAGAATCTGGGACAAGAGAAAAGGCAGATATTCATTTTAGGTCATCCAGTGGCCATAAACAGGTTTACTGCTGTGTTACAGTACAGTCATGCTACATTTGCGGGGTGGGGGGGTGGGAATTACTGTTGTTATGATCTGCTGCAAAACACAAAACATTTCCAGAGGGTAATCATTCACAGTGTAGTAAAAAAAAAAAAATCTTCAGAGAGCTGATAAGAGTGTTGGTGTTTTTGCTCACATAAAGAGGAGTCAGAAAGGTCAGAGGAGCGGAAGACAGAAAAACAGCATCCAGGCCTTCAGTGGGAGAAATATCAATTTCAACCTCGGTGTCACTTTACCTTAATGTCTTTATTTTTCACGTATAGCCAATGCATTGTGTCACCTCAGAGGTTGCATTATAAGTGTCTGTGTCCTACTATCAGCCCTTCTCTCTTAATAGACTATCAGACTTGAGTGGACTTTTCATCATTGTGGACAAAGTACAAAAACTTGTTGCACCAGTGAGATTAGTTCAAATCAGAATCAGAATCACGGCAACAAGAAACTTGGCCTATATTTATTTTTAAACTGTCTGTCTGCAGTAATTGAGAAGTATTCAAAGAATAAGATCTGATTCCTAACCTGACAAATAAACAAACAAACAGGAACTTGACCTACAGCGCAGATACAACAACAGTGCTAGTAATAGTAAAAGTACAGAAGGTATCTTGAATATTGGTTTCAATACTTTCATGGTACACGCCAGTGTGAGCTGGTTTACACTTCCAGATTCAGTCAGAGTAGCAGAGATTAGGAAGTTTCTGCGTTTACCCTTGTGCTTCCTTGAGTTAAACATAAGAGGGCAGCACTCTACAATAAAGAGCCATCCTTCTGACATGAGCTCCAGAATCGAGATCGAGAATACTTAAAAAGTAAATCCCAGCGTTACTCTTACAATTTGGGTGGAGCTTATTGACTTTTGTATTGTGATGACTGGTGATTTGATGAAGTGAGGAGAAAAGCCGAAGAAAAAAAGCTGCAGGCAATTGACAGCACAAACCTGTTAATAATCCTTAACAGCAGATGAAATTTATTTAGTAGTTTATGACAGTTGCTTCAAGTTTGGCGGCAGTCCAGCACCCACCAGACATATCAAATACGTAATAATTAAAGACCGTTAATCCAATAAACTTTAAATATGATATCTGAAAGCTGCAGCACAGGCCTATTAGGCTGGAAGGTTTACTCAGTTATCTATAAATAATTCTGTTAGGCGCTGCATGATGGAGGTGCCAGCGCTGCTTAAACACGGTGATTTAAGAATCAATATTTGTATTCATTACTTATCTGTTCGCTGATGTAGAAAATAATGTAAATCGATGAGAGAGGTTAGCTTGCAACACAACACATTATAGGAACACAGCAGTATGGATAGACTGTTAATTTTACATTTCTAGGTAGTGGAACTGGGTTAAATGTCACCACCAACACACACACACACACACACACACACACACACACACACACACACACACACACACACACACACACACACACACACACACAGCAAATATGTGGCTACATTGAAGAAAATCCACAAATATTTAGAACATCCTGCTGTAATAACTGGTGGTTTCTCATCCTACTTTGCCTGTACAGTCAAAATTTTGCTGGCCAGATCTGGACTGTTACTGTATGCCCCCCCCATACCTGTTTATAGTTCAGCACATTTATTTTAATTTGTTTGTTGTGTATACAGGGTGTTGGCAGAGCGAGAGAAGGAGGTGTTCTGTACTCTGCTGCGGCCAGGAGCTCCGCATATCCATCATGCAGATTGTAATTTTAACTTTGTCTCAGTGTGTGTGTGTTCGTGTGTGTGTGTGCTCACGCGCTCCCATTGGCTGAGAGTTCTCCATTGGGGCCGGTCGTTGTGTATCCAGGCATCTTGGGTGTATTTTCACACCAAACTCTGGCTCTATACCGTCGGAGATTCACTGGCTATAAATATACACAGCGCGCACACCACATACTCAATCAGCTTTCCTGGAATAAACTGAAGCACCTGCCCACCCTGTCGGACCACCATACACACACACACACACACACACACACACACACACACACACACACACACACACACACACACACACACACACACACACACACACACACACATGCCGACACTTCAGCGGCACCCTTCACTTGAGTCACTAATCTGTCTGCGACAACAAGCCCTCGGAGGGGAAACTTTACCGAACTAAATCGTTTTCATCTTTGCCCAGCAGCTCGATGGAAGTCCTGCCAGCTTGTAAAAGTCACCTATAACGTGGGGGAAAATAGACTGAATGCACCACTGCTATATAGTTGTACGTGTGTATGTGTGTGTGTGCTGTCCATGTGCCAGCATTCTCCACTTGAAGCTCCTTGTTGGCACTGATTGTTGGGATGGCAGGGTTGGCAGCGCCGCACGGCATTAGAATAACAAATAGACCCAGCTAATAAAAAAAAAAAAAAGAACCTTGGACGCTGGCAGGGCTTGAGGCCAACCGACATCTTACGTAATCCCTTCTCATCCAGGCGGAGAACCGAGGGGAAGACAAAGAGCAGCCCCCCAGTCTCCTGAAAACCTGGCTTTTACTGGGACAACAAGAGGCTGCGAGAACTCGGTTCCCTCAGCGGCTCCGTCGGTCTGGTGACCGATCAAACAGCAGCGGAGAACCTCGGCAGACACTCCAGAGTTTTCACCTTCAACTTCAAGCTGATTTCACACTGTGAAAAAGCGACAGGAAGGGGTTTGAATTCCCAGTGGCTGGCGAACATGGTGATGCCGCTTGACCTCTGACCTCTTGGTACTGCACAGGCAATTTGATTTTGATTTTGATTTTTTTTTTTGGTAAAACTACAAAAGACAATGGAATAAATTATTTTAAATATTTTATCTTTATTTATTTATTTATTTTTAAAGAAAATAGCAAACAAATTTCCCTTTTGGGAATGAAGTGCAACTGAAAGATACTGTAAATCCTCCTTGGGTTTAGCAAAGTGACAACATTTACATCATCTTGAACAAAGATGAAAGAAAAAAGTGCAAAACCTTTACATTTTGGCGCACAGCCCGAAAGCATTCAAGAGGAAAATCGATTTTAAGATTTTCCCTTTTTTTTTCCGATCATCTCGACTAATAAAACTGATTTCGAGTTAAAATCGATTAATCGCACAGCCCTAATGTCGGTCCAAGCAGGAGGTTGTGACTTCATAATAAATGTTCACGCAAGTCTCTATGCACTGAGGGTAAAGCTTTTCTCCATTGCAGTCGACGGTGATCACCACAGTGGTCCAAACTTGTAGCGCAGCGAGTACAAGGTTAGCCAAAGTCCCGGGAGCAACGGTCTGCTGTAAGTATTTAAGAGTGCAGGATAAATCAGGAACATCTTCCCTTGGCCACCGCTTCTTAAGGGAGCAGAGCAGAGCCGTGCCAGACAAAATTCACTTACTGCTGCAGGGTCGAGCCAAAGAAAACCGTCCATCCCTGAATGTGAGGAGGACGGTGCGCTGGAGTTTGCAGCCCCTGCGTGCAGAACGTCTTCACATTGCTGTGGGGCAGGCAGCCGTTAGACAGGAAACGTGATGCAACACAAGGCTAAATATAAGAAATGGAGTGTGCTGAGGCTCAAAGAGATATTAAGGAAGTTTTTACTTTGGTACATCAAAGTTATACTGAAAAGAATGAGGAAGAATCATCCATATTCTTGATATTTTATACTTGCAATTATTGAGGCCATAAAATGAATCACTTTCATTTTTCACAGAAAGTGACTTTTTTTATTTTGACACCTTTAATTTAATGTAACACCAGCAACTTAAAACCAGCGCCAAGAAACAAATTAGACTGGTAATAAGTAAGGGGAAATCTATCAAAAAGGTAAACATAGACTTTGAGCGTCGCATTCAGGTAGGGGTCAATCCGATTCCTCTGTACCAGTTAGGCAAGAAGGCTTCTTACTGGTGCGACGGGCTACACCTGTGACGTGTGCCGAGTGACGTTCAGCTGAAGTTTTGCCAAAATCAGTCCAGAACCTTTGATTCCCGATTTGCGCTCTACACAGCAGCGTTTAAACTGTTTCAGTGTTTACACGTTTGAAGCAGTTCTACTGAAAGTGAGTCGTAGCTACACGCCTCTTCCCTCAAGCAAGATGCTGATTGTTGGCGATGCCATAATGAGTCAGATTGGAGCTTCTCGAGAAGAATGACAAGAATCTCTCCAAGCTGAAGTCTTGCACATGTTTCCATCTGCCTTGCAACAAAACTATTTTACACATTTATCTTGTCATAGTGGAACATTCTTTTAAATCGCTGGCTCAATCAGTACACATCAGGCCTATTTTTGCCATTCAAGTACCTAAACCAAACAAGGTCTATTAACTTTTAATTCTCTTTCGTTCTCGGCAAAATCAGTGACCAACCTCTGTTGGCGTCGCCGTGCGGTGAGAAAACAGCGTATCGAGTGATGAATGGTACGCCTGGTTGCAAGCTGCGAGTTTACCGAGCCTGAAATAGTTGAGCACCGCGGTTCGGCTGCTGTCGTACCGTCTGTGGACGGCAGTGTGCCGCAGTTTTGGGACTGGAAACTTGTGTGAAAGGAGCGGAGCTGTGATGTGTGCTGGATGTTTGTTTGCTCGGTGGAGGCCGTGAAACCGAGACTTGACTTTCCACGCGTCACGTTTAGCCGGGGATGTTTTCTGCTGCTCACCCGGGGCTCCACCACAGTCTTAGCGTGTGTTGATTGGAGACCCAATGAATCCTGTCTGACGTCTAAAAATGGGTCCCCCACAATGAAGCATGTGGTTTGAAGAGTGGTCAAGTACAGAACATGCTTTATTTGTGGTTATGGTTCATTGAGAGAATTAAAGAAAGACGATATTGCATGAGCCAAAACAAGACTCACTTTTTAAGTAATGTCATTTATGCACATAAATAAACTCATTTAGGGAAATAACCCTGAATCTAGAATCCCTAAATCCCTAAAGACTTTGTGTTTGGTTTATTTCTCCATAGTCGGCTAACATAAAAAACAAATTAAAACCACTTGCATATCTTACATAATCCCCTTGGAAACATGCAACCTGGGAACAGAGTTCTGGTAACAGTAGACGACCATCCGGCTTTAGGCTTACATCCAGCATAATTTTCGCTAACGTTAGCACGTCCAGTTCGTTCACGTACCACATTTCATGCTATTTGCGTGTGTTTTTAAAAGTTACAGGATGTTTGACCGCCGTGGGGGTGCTTGCATCTCACGAGTAATGGAGGAGGTAACTGCAACTGTTGCAATGGGCAGGAGGAGGCGGAGATTTCCGTGCACTCACATGCACGTGCGGCCAGTAAGTTAGTTTTGTGAACAAAAGGACAAAAAGGGCTCAACATTAACAGACAGAAGCTGCGTTTACATGGAGCCTAATATTCCAATTAGAATCAGGTTGGAAGCCCAAACCAAATTGAAATGCTACGTATAAACACCTCAATCAGAATCGAATGGAAACCAAATGGAAACTCGGCAAATTATTTCAATCAGAATGGAAAACAAGGAGCATGTGAAACTTGGCGTTAGGGGGTATAACCCTGCAGAAGTAACATAACAAGAGCGTGACGTATCAATTTACTAGTTAATATTTAACAACGTTGAAAATCGCGTATTGTCCCGTTGAGCACACTGAACAATTTAAATACTTTCTTTTTTTGATTCTGGATGCACTTTGCCAGAAAACTTGGAGGAGGCAAAGGACGAGCAGAGCAACAACATTTGTTGTCAATTTGGCTCTGCTGGTCAGATGAAAGCGTGCTGCTCAATTTGGCACCGCAGCGCAGGCGGCCATGTGGTGAAGGTATGTGGCATCATGTGGTTGGGAGAACACGCCGAGCCACTCCCGGCGCCTCGGATTCCTGTTCGCCATTTAAGCGGTGATGTAAGACACCGGAGCAGAGAGCGGCGCATCACTCGCTGTCTCACGTACGGCACAAAGCCTGTAAATCTCTTTTAAATACGGCTGCACACAGGCGGCGGCGGCCAAGTGATTTATGGCCCGTGGCAGAATTTTGAAAAATGCGAGGAGGAATTTGAGGCTGTGTTGGAGAGAGCCGATCTAAGTTAGAAGTGTCAGTAAATGCAGTTCAATGAAAACCCTCATCCAGCTCTCTTCTGGCCAAGGCCAAAATTCGAGTGGGCGCGTGAGGCGCTTGATGGAACGAGAGTGATGAATGATTTCTGTTCGCTGTTAACGCTAAATAGCCTTTCTTTGTTGCCGTTAACTCAAAGTCTCAAAGTCTCCTGGGGCCTAAAATCGCGCCAAACTGCCACGTCAACACTTATCGGCAGCCCACTTCCCTCATCTCTCACCACGTAATCAACCTTCATCCGGGTTCCTTCACAGCCTGGCCGGCCTTCGACTCAGCTGAAGGTGAGGGCAGTCACTTGTAGTGCAGCCATCGCTCACTTTTGGAGGAGATTTATTATCGTTGATGTCTCCAGAGTGACTTTGAAAAAGTTCCCCCCATGTTTCTTGTTCACATCTTGTTTACACAATGTTCTTTTTCAATTCCTTTGTCCTCCAGTTGTGGGTCGGGTGGTCAGTTTTTTTTTTGTTTTGGGTTAATTTCTTTTCCTTTCATCACTTGGTAAATTATGGAGATTTTTTTGCTTGTCATTTTGGCCTATTTAGCTAATTTCTCACTGCTCATTTTCCTAATAATTATGACAATGATGCTCTTTTTTTTTTCTAAAGCTCCAAAACTTTCAAATCTCATTGTAAGACGGCAAAGATGCTGAAATCTTTCCAATAACGCTGAGGCCTCTGGAGTGCCCATCACACTATATGATCCAGCCGGAGTGCTAAGAAAAATAATCTCATGCCGCGCAGAGATGCCCAGGAGAGGCTTTTATTTTATAGCTGACTGCGTAATGTGAATGTGTGATTTTTGAGTAAAAGATAAACGTGTGCAGCCACGTCCCTGTCGAGGATTCAAAGGTCTGCTTATGACACATGCAGCCTTTGGTTGTCACAATGCACAGTGATCAGTCACAGAGGGGAATCAGTAAATCATAATTATATCTGTAGATCTCAGAGAAGATTAACCAGGCAACATATCCTCATGCACACGCCAGAGCTGTGTATATAGAGTGAGTTAGTGCCGCATATCTGCTGCCTTTAAGCGTCCAGTGTTGTAAAACAACAACCCGTGTGTTCCCGTGGCTTTGGAAACGCTCTTGTTTGAGATGGCAAGTGTTCAGATGTTGCTCGGACCCCCTGGCTGAGACACTCAGAGGGGCCCGCGCTGGTTTTGCTCAGGCCTGCAATCACTCAGCGTTCTGCAGTGCAGAACAATGAAATTCCACATTTGATTCTGGCCTGGGAGAAGAAGTTCAGCAGGATCCAAAAGGCCTTCGCTTGATCACAGAGACTTCACAGAGGTCTTCTTCACGATGATGTAAATGTTACATAAGTAAACGCCCGTGTGTGTGTGTGTGTGTGTGCGCGCGTTACCCCAGCATGTATGCATTTCACATGTGCTTGCACTTAATTCTGCTCTGTCTTTGCAGCAGACTGTACACGGATGGACCCTTTTAGTCCAGTTGTGTTGTCTTGTTTCCACCAGAGTGCTACACACACTCACACGCACTGATAGACAAACAAACAAATACATTCCACAGATATATACGAGTCTCAAACCACTTTCCCAAAAAAACAGTTCCCATTATGCTGAGCTATTGTGTTCTTTTTAATGGATCCAAAAACAAGCTTGTTGTTGTTGTTGTTAATCACTGAAATAAAAAAGAAGCAGGGAACAGGACGGAAAAAAAAATTGCAACAAAAAAATATCTCTTCACCCTTGGCTTGCAGACAGCAGTCTGAAGTCGTATGGTGCCTGGTGTGCAGCAACCACTTTGACAAACTGGCCTCCTGGGGTTTGTTTACGTAACAACTCAAATAATGTATGGTAATAAATGATTTAATAAATAATGCAACATTACAAAAGCCTCTTTAAATTGTAACACTGCAATGAGTTTGTTTCTTTGCTGTGCTGTACTGCTGCACGTCAGTGACTGAGCAACAATATGACTTTTACTGGTCACATGCTTCTGATTAGAGATATGTGTTGATATGTTGTATTTATTTATTTCTTGTACTAACAATTTCTTTTTGCACATTTTTTCTTTTCGTATGTTCTGGTCGAGATGGGCTGCAACTCATAACAACAAAGTTATGACTAACGTCAAAGACCAATTCAAAAATGACAAAAATGTGCAAGTCAGAGTCTCTAAATATCACAGCCACAAATCATCATGGGTTCCAGGTTAAATGTCTCAGTGGCAACGATGACGATCTGACTTTTGATTCAGTGATGATCTAATAACAGCCACAGAGTCCAGTTCTGCAGTCGCCTCCAGGCTGCAGCGCTTTGAAGGAGGCTGATCTGATTAACTGGCCTCCTACGGTGAACAACAGACACTCTGAATTCATGTGTGCACGATCCTCCAGTGAAGCTGTGCAGCACAGACTCTCCTCTGTCCCGGCCGCGGCTGCCCTTCACATGCTGCCCTTCACATGCTGCCCTTCCATCCTTCACTTTGTGCATCATCAAGATCAAGTGACTGCAAATGCGCCGCTGCCAAAGTTGCCTGTTTACCGTCCACGTCTCTCCGGGTCCAGAAACCCCGTGTCAGACCTGCCAATCAGGCAGTAGAACCAGGCCTTTCACCTCCTGACGTGACATCACACATAATGTTTCCATGGCGAGGCATAAACGGAGGGGAAACACTCTCCCATAGTGCTGGAACAGAACGGACCCTGTTCCACCACACCACCGCCGGCCGGCCGGCCGCTCTCTGTCTCTCATACGGCGTCGGAAGCACATAAACCGGCTACAGATGCAGTTTGTGAAGCATTTCGCGCCCCCCCAGAAAAACGCTGCTTCTAGACTGGAGGGAAGGGAACAGGCGAGCGGTTCTCTGCTGGGACAGAGCGTCCAGTCTGGGACGGAGGTACGGCCCAGCGGGGTCGAGTATCAGCGGCTCAAGGCTCAAACAAACAGTGTACACAGCAAAAAAAAAAAAAAAGGAAAACCAGCTTGATCTATATGTTGACTGTACGGAGACACGGCGGAGAATGCCACAGCCTCGTCTATATGTAGGCGTACGCCGCATTATTTGGAAAACTGTTGCTCATCTCAGTCGGTTGACCATGGACTGTTATATACGTCGTCTCTGCTCTTTACACAAACTGTCAAATGGGGGGAAAAAAACCCCAGCATATTTCCACAGCTGTGATAAAGATAGCGAAGTCAATCCCGTGTTTTGGTCAAGAAAGCCAAATGGAGCGCGACGAGGGCCGAGCGGCGGCGGGTCGACATTTTGAAGGATCTCACTGCCCACTGAGCTCCATGTGACGAGGCTCTGACACCGGGTTAACTCGACAGGAGACGCAGTTTTCATGTTGGTATTAAACAGAACACTGTGTGTCGAGACGGTGAAATATGGGGTGGGTCTTTGACAATCCATCCCAGACCAGGAGAGCATGAGATGTTATTGAGATTCATGGCAAATGTTCCTGCCGAGGATTGTCTGAGTGGAAAAAAAAGAGAAAAAACCTGTATGAATCAATGTTTCTCAGATAAAAAAAAAGAAACATTTGCTAAAATTTCTGGTGTCTGATGCACTAACACACATTACTCACAAAAACTTTGAGTGTAAGAAAAATGTTTATGTGTATAAATAAATATCTACATATCGCATAAAATCATGACCGAGGTCTTTGGGGTTATATGTGATGTTCACTGAGTGCGTTTTTGGAGTCAACCTTAACATTGGATCAAAACTGCATTTTGGCTCTTTTGACAGAGTTTTGAGCTACAGTATTTATCTTCCTGCTCCAGGCTTTGGCGTGAACTCTAGAGCATGGACTTTGTCCGGCGGTGCAGCTGTTTCAGGATGAAAGTTGCACTTCATTAATCTGGAGAATAGCTTTATTGTGTCCTGCAACTCCTCCAACAAAATGCCTGGAGCAGGGAAAATCCTGCGGCTCGCCATCGTTTCAGTTGCAGGCAATGTGGAATTTAAACTAAGCAGAAGTTTTGCTGGAGTCAGAAGTCTGCCGTGTTCTTCTGAGCTCTCTGCTGCTCCGTTAACCGACAAACTGCAGCGGCCCGGCCAAGAGTTAAATGACTAACCTCCTCTCAAAATATGATCGGATCAATGTTTAATTTATTTGCTGTCAGGTTTCTTCCTCCAGCTTTCACTTTGTCCGTTTGCAGGAGTTTCCACTTATTGATAAAAATCTCTTTATACGTTACTTATTATAATCCATCAGAGTCCAGACATTATGTAAGAGAATCCAAGTCCGCTGGAAAAAAAATCTCAGTGTATGTGTGTGTGTGTGTGTGTGTGTCATGGCATATTTTACAGTCAGCCTTTTACAGATTTACAGAGAGCAGGAATTAGTTTGGTTTTTTTTCTCCTTCTGCTCTGAACTGGGCTGCTTTAACTCATCAATCACACGATGATGGTTTGATAGAAATATTTGTGGCTAAACTCTGTGATCTGGGTCCACTTCCAACCAGTCGTGTTGTCCCAGAAGTCTTGTAATTTCCTTTTTTTTTATTGATCTAAGTATTAATTAGGAATGGATGCTGCTCCACTAAACACGGGGTTGAAGCGACGTGCTAATCATCACTTTCTGTAAACGCAAAGCGCTAACATTTGAAGCTGTGGTTATGTGGTATCTGTCCGTATGAGAGCTGAGAGTGAGAGAGAAGATCTTTGAGAGTTTTGTGTCCCAGACACATGAGTGCGATGCTGTTTGGCTGCAGGAAAAAGATGATTAGATTTTTTCAATTTTAGCAGCCATTTTCCAGATGTTAGCAAGCATTTTTTCTTCTGCCCAACCCAAAATAACTTTGACTCACATCCCCCCCGACGACGACGACGACGACGATCCTCAAAACTGAAAGCTGAAAAAACGGCAGCCAATGCCTTTTCAGCGAGTTTTGAGCAAAAACGTTCTGACAGTTTAGCACAAAGCCCTGCAAAGAATAAGAAACATTCTGAAAGCCCGCGCACAGGAACGGACATTAACATTCCAGAGAACCCACTGCCCCGCTCTCCGCTGAAAAGATCTGCACAGAAAACCTGCATGTTTACACTCGCGCGGCCAAGTTACACAAAATAATTTCGGCAAGAATGAAAATTGTGTCTGGCTTTTTTCGAAATAGGCAAAGGTCGTTTGCGGCGTGAGGTTTGAGGAGTGTCGCTTTTAGACGCCGCGGTGCAACACAAAACATTCTTACCCCTCCATCAGGAGCCGTTCCTTCTCGGAGCAGCAGCAGCAGCCGCAGAGGAAAGACTTTGTTTTCACCCCACCGACTTTGACTTTACGCTCTCGAAACTGGAACTCGTCTGTCTGTCCGCCGGCGTCTAATGGAAAACAAATTAAAAAAAAGTCTCGCAGGACTGCTTTTAATTGTGCTTTACAAATAAGTAGTTTAGCAAAACCTCACTGTTGGGAAAACAAAACCGCCGCTTATTTTATTTATTATTTATTTATATATATTTATTTCGCCGTTTCCTTTTGAAACATGTTTTGTGTTGCTGCCGAGGAGACATTGTGTTCCAACCGCTTTTTCCCCACACGCACGAGCACATTCACACACACGCTGAACAACATCACACAAACGCAAATGTAATCGCTCCCTTAAATCAGTCGCATACCGCAGCCCCACTTACGAGGCAGTAAACCGACACTTTTCCGGCGATATGTGGCGTTTCCCCACTCGGCCCAGGCGTCCGTGCAATTTGTTTCCCATTTACAGCCGAGCGCGATCAAGGGACTGTCATCATGCTCCCCTTTCACTGCCGCCTCTCCCTCCTTCTTTTGACCTGCGGCTTCCTCCGGGGAGTCAGAGCGGGGCCTCCGGAGAAAAACACAAACATCATTACCATGATGGGCCGAGTCCTGGGGTGAACTTGAGGGGGAAAAGAGCCCCTTTCTTTCTTCTCCGAGATTGATTAATCAGCGGGGACATTTAAAGACGCAGCACACGGCAACCTGGGAAACGGAGGCTTTACACCTCCAGGATTTACTGCCACTGCACAGAGCCTCGGCGAGGAGTATACAGTTACGTCGGAATTTATTGGGCCAACAGTGCTGCGTTTATTCAAAAGTTGATGCAGCACTGGGCTTAAGTTCAGGACACACAGAACCAGCATTTCGGGAGCGTGAATATTGTAATTTTTGATCACATCTCCAAACAGCATCCTTCTGTTTCTGTGACGGTTTAGCCCCGCCCCGCCTCGACCCTCACACGCTAACCTCGGCAACAACAGCAACCGTGGCGGATTGCAGTCTTGCCTTTGTTCAAAGTTCTACCTCGTCATCCGTCCACGGAAAACGACATCTTCCACACTCGCCACCATCTTCCTCTTAATCCCCCCCTTCAGTTTGTGTCTGTTTAGGTCGGAAAAGATTTAGTAAAGTTTTATCCACGCACTCTATGTCCTCTTCTCTGCTTTTGGTGTCTTTCTGTAGCAGCTTTACAGTGACACTTGCAGGCCTGGCATATATAGTAGTAGTAGCCTTTATTGTCATTGTATGACAGTGCACACAACGAAATAGGGATGCAGTTTTTTTTAGTGTGGACTTGAAAGTGAAGTTAAGGTAACTGGACTGATTTTCGTAACTTTCGTAACTAACGATTCACCTCTCATTCAAAGGCTTCTTCAATTCTGAGAGAAAGGGATAGAGTCCCGCATTTTTAATCACCACTAGAGGTGTTGCTGTTGTTGAGCTGATCGTTTTCAAGTTATCAAAAAAAAACAACAGTCTGCTTGACTTAACTTTCAAGACTACGGTGGCTAGGACGACTGAGAACCTTCAAAAACAAACATCTTTATTTTAACGACGCTGTGTTGACAGAATATTTCTCCCGCAGTCACAGTCTTCACTCGTCGCTCTTCAAATTAAAACGGTCGTCGATGAAAAAGCAGCTGGGGGGTTTTCGGTTTTAGTTCAAAGTAATTGTGTCAGGATGCCGATACGACTGAATCAGGTCGCCGTCCAGGTTCAATCTTTAACCCCAGGTTGAAGAGCGCCGCAGCTAAAACACAAAACAAAAATTGGGCGCAGAGCCACCGTGACGTTTGACAGTTAAACATTAATAACTAACAGGCTGATAGGTGAAACAACACACACCATGAAGAAAAACAACCAGTTCTGAGATGTTTTCAAACTTTACCTTTGCATGTTTTGGTACAAATGCTCAGTTTTAATTGGCAGAAAAAAGCTTTTTCATTTCATTTTCTCATCCATAGAAATCAAACATTATTTATTCAAGAATTCTATGAATTGAGAAAACTATTCTGCAACACAGACGATTAAAGAGTAGAAAATCACTTTGTTCCTGTGACTAATATTACATTTTTTTTTTTATATTAATTAATATATTATTAATATTAAAAAAAACAGTAGACATGTTCAAATAGACAGCAAAACTATCACTGAACATGCAGATACATTTATTACAAAGATAAATATCTACTCCTACAAATCTAAAGAACCTGCTTCTTGGCTTTGTCTCAGTTTGCATTGCAGTGTGTCTCTGCAAAAACACTGACGCTCATTTAATTCATCAGAGGCTGGTTTATCAACCTTTCCTGAACTTCTAACATTCGTTGCCACGGTTCAACTTTCCAGATGTAACAGAAAAACCAGTAACACAATTGGCACACTTGGCCTTGGCCCCCCCAATGAGACATCTGGCTGATATGAAGGAGAAAAACCATTCACCATGAGTCACGCTTTTCCTCCGGGTGAAAGTAAGTCCAATAATCATGATGACAAAAACAAACGCTGCTCACTCCACCACTATATGTATCATTCTCTAACTATTCACCTGCAGTTTGCTGGAGGCCTGCCGTACACAGAGGGATCTTTTTAGAACAGCTCTGTATTTCCTGTAAACGACTTCCCGCCGTGGCTGAAAATGACGCCGTGAGGGCCACAAGAGAGAAACCAAAGAATGCATCAAGGACAATAAAAAAAAAAAAAAAAAAAAAAAAAAAATCCACACAGGACACTGAGAGACGTTCTGCTCTGGGATGCACAGATAAACAAAAGCAAAGAGATGAAGCCTTTAATAATCAGGGTTTATTGCACCTATGCGAAATCGCTGGTATCAACAAACTGTTGGCCAATCCGATGTAGTCCGCTCTACATCTAAAAGTACACAATTAAACAAAATACATTCATCCTGTCTACACAGTAAACACTTAAAGCACTCCCAAGCCACTAGATGGCGATTAATCAATTAGAAGACGGCTCCAGCAATACACAGTACAGCTACGACACTCTGTTGCCTAAAGAAAATTAAGATGCAACTTTTGCAAATAAATTTAGCATCCACTTGAGAGGAAAATGAACTCCTGCTTTCTCTTCTCCAAATGCTTCCTATCAACTCCTCCTCAGATGGATGCATGCAAACAATCCAAAGGATTTGGAGAGCATTTCTCCCTGGACTGGCAGCCAGTTTCCGGGGCACAGAGGAGGAGACAGCAGAGTGAGTTTCACTCATGTGTCAGCGTGTCTGTGCAGGAGCGCTCACTGCCAGAGGAGGGAGACAAAGGCTCTGCCCCCCCCACCCCACAATTCTTCATATTAGGAACTTTCACAATAACAAAGTTCCTGCCGTGCAGTTCCTCAGAGAACTTCCCGAGTGAATAGAGCACTCTGGAGTTTCACACCTCCTCAAATCTCACCGTGTGACTGATGACCGTGCAGATCGTTGGTGGGCTCGACCTTTGACCCCGCCTTTAACTACTGGTAGCCCCTCTCTGGCGACTCCTACCTACCACCTTGTTCCCGTGTCGAGGCAGCAGACAGACTCCCCTCCCTCCCCCGCCTCACCCTCAGACCCCCTCCCACCTCCACTGCTCCTTCAGCCTGCACCTTTTTTTCTTCCTTCCTTTCTTTTTTTTTTTTTTTTTACTGTGTGTTACATAACTTGTTATTGCCACAACTCTGTGCTCTTGTTTTTCTGTTGCGCTCCTGCGACCTTCTCTACGACTGCGGTGTTCACTTGAGCAGATGAATCCAGCGTGGGTCCACTTACACTTTTATTCATTGTTTTTTTCACTCCAAAACACTGGTGGAACTTCTGCCAGCGGTAATCAGGGCTCCCGCTTTTGAGGGTTACGGTCACGTAGGGATTGAGTTTTAAACTCTCGGGTTATAACTGGCGGGCAGAAACGAGCGATAGTCGACTTTCATGTCAGGCATCCAAACTTCTGGTGTTAATGTCAGATAATCATTCTCCTTGCCGCAGCGCTCAGCCCAGAGTATTATGCAATGTGTTTGAGAGTGGTGTGTTTTGACTGGAGAGCTCAGTCTGTCATGTGAAAGGCCAGGGCTAGTATGACAAAGTGATCGTGGGTGTATTAGGATGATAAATCTTCTCCTGCCACATTACACAATACGCTTCAGTGAAGCTCGTTCTTAATCACTTTTCCTTCCCCCCAACTTTTTTGTGCACTTTGTTCTCAAGGCGCGATGCCCAAAACCAACAGTGTTTCTGCGGTTTTCGAACAATCGTCGCAGATTTTCAGGCTCTTAAAGTTAAAGTAGGTCTATCAGAACTGTAAAAAGAAAAGCCAAGGAATTTTCTTAGCACACAGAGGCCATAAAAGAGCAGGAATGTAACAATTTGAGGGCAGGTTCCTGCCAGGGATAAATAAATACTATAAATTAGATTGTCCGGTGTATTTATGAGCACTGGACAGTGTTGGTAAGCTCTTAATAAGGGGGCGAAAAACACAGCTGTTTCGTAATGTAGCAATAATGAATTATATTGCCCATACCACCCAAAGAAAAAAACAGAAATCACTTGGGTTCAGTCCCTAAAAAGAGTGACTCTTATATACTGTATGCACCAGGAAGGTGAAAAGTGAGACGTGAGAGAAGTGAGTTTTTATTTCCCCGCCCAGAAATAAAGCTGACAGGAGCTTTTCTGTGTGTCATTGAGGGCTTGGAGCGGAATGTTTTTCTACAGATCGGAGGACACGCAAGTACAGTTAGCCTTTGTCATGAAGCACCCGGAGCTCATTGTTTACGCCTGCAGAAAGGCCGAGTGCGGCTGAGCGCTGGGGTTTGACGCTGCGCCGAAAAGTCCAAGTCACGCTGATGCCGAATTCATTTGCACCCATAAAAGTTACTTTATGAAGTGCAGGTGTGTGTTGAGTTTGAGCTTTCTGCCCGTTCTTTTTACACAGTTCCTGCAAAATTATGAGACATACGTTTTGCTTTTGTTTTTATCTAAATAAATAGTTTTACCATTGAATAACGAAAAAGAAAATTGCAACCATTCCAGAATAGCACATCTGTCTTATTTGATGAATAAATGTACACTTTCTAAACAGGACCTTAACATGTAAAGGAGCCATTCTCAAAGGTGATACGTGCCTTCAGCCTAAGGGGGGGGGGCGAACAAAAAAAATTGCCAACATTGCAGCCCTTCATACCAACGCTAAAGAATCCATTCCTCCATCCATTCACCCATTTTCAATCCCTGCATCCTGCATGAGCTCTGGGACTCAACAGAACACTTGACATTTAGTCTCATTCCCCCTGCGTTCAGGTTATCTGAAGTCAAAACTATACAGGGACCACTTTCGCTCTCCAGATAATATAACACACGCTATCCGATGCCTCCATCTCACGGCCTTCCTCTTCACATCTGATATGCCCGACACTGCAGAAAGAGTGAAAGCGGCCAGTGAAAACAAACACCCTGGCGCTGCTGCAGCGGGGCCGGCCGCTGAGGATGTCCAGGGGTGTGGAGAGTGCTTGTATTTCCAAGTTAAACACTATCCTGCATTGTTTTGGTCTTGTTTTGTGTCATCCTCTCTGCTGAAGACACACGCACGCACACATTCACACACACCTAGGTTCACAGAGTCCGTCATCATGAGCTCACTGGGGGAATAAACAGTAATACAGGTTGTTCTGTTTTGAAATGAGGAGGTGTAGCTGTTGGACGCCCTGCTGTGCCTGGCATATTTACGTGTTCTTTCACACTCACGACAGTGAAAAAGAAAAATTCATTTGTCCCATTATATCTCCCGTTGTGAAATCCTTTCAGTCTGTGTTCCTGATCTTAGCAGTTTTTTAATGCTATAAAGAGGAATAGCGTGATAGTGGCTGAGCCAACGACTGTAATGAGGAACTCCTATCGAGTTCCACGGAAAAACATGTTACACAAGAACACATCAAAGTCGCACTGAACTGACGGGACAGTGGTACATATATTAATATTTTTTCATTTTTTTAAAACTATATTTTATCCCATACATGCAGTCAATAACAGTGTAAAAAAACCCAGAGATGTCCAGAAAACATCAAAATTAGCCCGGTGTTTGCAGCCCACTTGCTCGACTTTAGCTTTAAGCTAACAGGTTCATCATATGGCCACAGCTGGTGAGCGTTACGGCCGCCTCTGCCTTCACATCTATTGTTTGCCTCTCACACGTTTTCTCCTGTTCTGGACCTTCTGCTCCTTCCTGGCTGAAGAAAGTCAGCGTCTAACTGGGGCCGACAGCTCTTAACAGCAGGCCATCAATCATGCCTTCTGCCATTTGATATGTTTGGCATGTAGGGACCATGTTTTGCACCGTCATTACTGAAAGTGGGCTTTTGAATGGAACTCGGAGCATATAAGTGTGTGTGTGCGTGCAGCGTTGCTGTGCTACATTAGACAGGCTGTACAGGAGGTTTCGCTGAACTTACTGAACTCTGAACCCAATCACACGTCTGAGAGCAGTTATGGAGATGGCTCCTCGGTGTCTTCTCACCACAGCTCCCTCAGACTTCCTCATGTCACACAAATCTCTGCACTGGGCAACATAAAAATAAAGAAAAAAAAGTTAGTTTTATTCGCTGTAGAACATCACAGGAAGCCAAACCGCTGCTTTGCTCGAAGTTGGAGTCCTTCATTTGGTTCCACTAAACACATGAAACACTTTCTGCATCTTGAATTAATCTCCAGCAACACAATGTCTGAAGCATAAGATTTGAATCAAAAATCTATCAACAAAAGTTCCTTCATTCAACTGCTTGGTGTGACGATCGGGCCGCAGCTGCCAAGCACGACGCTTTATAGCCTCAAATAATAAAATAAACTAAAATACAAAACAGAAAATTGCAACCATTCCCATAGGTTTGGATCCCGTCTCCCTGATTGTGTTGCCTCTTGGAGTGTGGCACTGGACAGTGGTGATGAGAATACCAACATTGAGTTTCATGCGATTGGATTTAAGAGATGGGAAAACAGTTTGTTGAGTGTTTGATGTGATGCAGTCATTCCTGAACTTGTGTGGCAGCCGTTTACAGTGGTGCCATAGTTTATCAGAGATTGTGTGACAAAACAGCTGTTAGTGACAACAACACATCCATGTTGACTGTTGAGGAGACGAAAGTTCTCATTGATCTCATCCAAATAGAAAAAAAATGCTAACATCAAACTCACTAACCTTCACACTGCGTCCAAATGGCCAAGTTGTGCACTGGTAGAGTGACTCGTACTCACTTTGGGTTCTGGTTTGGAATCTCGACTTCTTCTCCAATGTATCTGTTGTAGTCTAGATGAGGTTTGCTCCTCATACTGCCACCACCTGACAAGTATATGGTAGTTTGTCTACTTCAACCACATGACGGAAATATTTTTGGATTGATTTTTTATTCCATTTATTTTCTTTTATAGTGATCCACACTAAGAAATATAGTTACACATTTACGTTTTAAAGCAGGATTTGCAACATCTAAATGCATGGTGTCGTTTTTCAGTTGAAAATAAAAAACCTGGTTTGGAAAAATAACAAGTCCATTTTAGGAGCTAAAATGCAACAAGTGTAATGACACGTTGCCGCGCCGACGTTCAGACACTCGGCCACTTCAACTGATGGATCTGTGCATGAGCGTAGCTCAAACAAACACCAACTGAAAAGCCGCTCTTGTTGCCTGTTGCGCACGCAGCGCTATTAAATATCTGGCTAAACGTTTCTCATAAAGGCCTTGACATTCTGCAGAGGAGCAGGCGTGTATGTAAATGGAAGGGAGGAGAGTAGAAACACACCAGGTTCTGTTTACGCTTTAATGATACATGAACTTCTGCTGCCAGTTCTGACGCTGCACGTTGACGTGGTAAAACCAAAATATCACTCGCTGCAAAGGTCAACAAGCTCCTGTAAAGATATAAAGTTGAACGTGTTGCTTTCCTGCGGGTACCTTTGAGCGTCCTTTGTTTTCTTTCAAAATGTTTGGATCCCCCGTTTTGTCGGGAAAGTTCATCACCGTCTTCACTGGTGATAACCTCGTCTTTTTTTCCAACTTTTCCTTCCCTTTGTTGGCAAAGAACGCCAGCGGGAATAATATTCTTGTTACTGTGTGTAAGTAAGTAAAGGGGCAAGTGGTGCAGGAAACAATGGGGATGATTAATACTGCATTAATTTGCATATCAACACTGCATCGATTCAAAGAAAGCCTGTATTAATATTTGATCGCATACAATTCTTGATACATTTTGCAAGTGGATCTTTTTTTGTATCTGATCCGGCTATTTCTTGGACATTACGGATAATTACAATGAAGCAGTTTCACATTTAGAAGAAGCTTGATGATGCACATGATATGCACTATATTTAATGAACAAGTGGCGTTGACCTTCAACACACAGTCGCTCTGTGTGGCTTTTAGTTTGACGACCGTGTCTATGTCACAATCCAACACTCAAGTTTTACAACAGCAGTGTAAATGAAGGATGTCAGAGTTCAGCATCTGTGTGATTCAGTTCTTCCTTTTTTTAATGCAAATCCAAATACAGGGGGCAAAAGGTGGCTTTACTTTAGTTGCGACAGATCATTAATGAAATTCAAGCGTGCAACAGCAAGGAGTCGCCCCGACACGCTTTAAAGCGCAGAGCGGCTTTTATGTCTCACCACACAGTCAGCGCTTCATCTGGGTGGACCTGTTTTTAATAGACATTGAAATGTAAATACAAAGCCCTGGGCGTAAATATGAGGATAAGACATCAGAGCGCGGGGCCTTTTTTCTTTTTTCTTTTTTTTTTTTTTTTTACAGTGTGTTAACAGGCCTGCACTCAAATTGAAATGAGAAGTGGATTTATAGACATTCCTTCACGCACTGTGGAGAAGAAACCCCTGCTTGTTTCTCCTCCCTCCTCTCTCCCCCCTGGAGCCACTCATTCAACCCATCCCCCTACACCATACACACACACACACACAAATGCATACACACAATTTCTGTTACATAATGACAGCCCCATTATCGCACACTCTAAAGCCAAGGGGAACCTCTTTCCCAGCAGAAATGTCACTACCTTAAAAAAGAAAGAACCGCACCTACCGTTACCATTAAACGTTTAAATTGTGTGTGTGTGTGTGTGTGTGAGAGAGAGAGAGAGAGAGAGAGAGAGAGAGAGAGAGAGAGAGAGAGAGAGAGAGAGAGAGAGAGAGAGAGAGAGAGAGAGAGAGAGAGAGAGAGAGAGAGAGAGAGAGAGAGAGAGAGAGAGAGAGACCCTCCTGGAGGAAAGAAAACACTGATTACATACTTCCTCTGCATATAAACACATAAATATGCACACAGAGACACCAATGTAAAACACACACACACACACTTTGTCTCTCTCTCTCTCTGTCTGTCTGTCTCTTGCGCGTGCACATACACACACACGCACACACACACACACACATGCACGGTGAAGTTGTTGTGTTCTCCAAATGTCCTTGTGTGTGTGAGTCTGTGTGTGAGCGAGAGTGTGGGTGTCAGTGAACAGTGGATGGTACGACAAGAACAGTGACGGGCCTCATGCACGAAAACATTTGGAGCGGCACCGACATTGTGCCTACCTACTCGCTCTATTCTGGTCTTTTATACGAGCTGCAACATATTTGCAGACCTTGGAATGTTAAAGTCACCCACAATGAGGAGACACACATGGCGTTAGTGTGTGTCAGAGAGACTTCATACACCGATCTGCCAATGTCACCCTGCCGCTGCCAGTGTGTGTGTGTGTGTGTGTGGGTCATGCGCTCATTAAACCTTGAAAATCATTTATGAGAGGAACTGTTCGGCGTGTTCGGTAGAAACAACAAACACCGCAAACTGTTTCATATGGAGGTTATTGGAGAGAGGATCTGATCGGCAATCATTTAGAGCCAAACACTTAGCACCATCTGGCTGACTGGCCCTCTGAAATGCCGAAAAGAGAGAAAAAAAGATCCGTCTTGACTTAGCTGTTCAGATGAGCTCTCCCGTGAAGAAAAACGTAGCAGGTGCAGCGTGTTTTGAGAAGCACAAGAAGCGTCCCGCCGTCTTTTCCTCAACAGAATCACTCTGCATAATAAACATGGCGCTTTATTTTGTGAGCTGATGTTCTCGTCTATCAAAGCGCTCGCTACAGGCTGTGGAGTGCTCTCTCTCTTCTCTCTCTCTCTCTCTCTCTCTCTCTCTCTCTCTCTCTCTCTCTCTCTCTCTCTTTCTCGCTCTCTCTCTCTCTCTCTCTCTCTCTCTCTCTCTCTCTCTCTCTCTCTCTCTCTCTCGAAAAACACACAGACTGGTAATGTCAAATGATCACAGACCGACACACGGCCAGAGATGTTAGCAAGCAGCTTCCTGTACAGCTACGAGATGCTCGGATGAGCATTACCATTTAGATAGCAAAGTGTTGGCGAAGCAGCGAGCAGCTAGTTCAGGCTGTGTTGTATTTCGGGGATGAGGCGTTTCCATCACCACTAGAATTGAGCAAAACCTAAATATGGCAATAAAAACTGGTGATGGGAACACCTAAACCTCAAAAAAAAAAAACCTCTCAAATATCGCTAAAAGGTTTTGACACTCTCATGAGGGGTTTTTCAAATGTATCAATATAGAGGTATATTGCAAAAGTGTCATGGAAACACTTTTTTCGCATTTACACATCACCGGACGTGACGTGCGGGGTCATGTGACCAGTTCACTTCAAGTGAGAAGAGAACAAATTTCCACACAAAAAAAAGCTCCTTCTGCTTAACCTCGTGACTCGTCCGACACCCAAAAGCCATTTCTGTCAATACGCCATTGTTCGCAAGTCGGGGAATTTCTTTTTCTTTGGAAAGGGAGGAAACTAACATGTGCTGATCTGTTCCTGATGAGTGTTTAGTGTTCTGTTGTTGTTTTAAGGCTGATGTCATTGCTGTTTTGCGCTGTCGTGGAGATGGGATCCACAGGATCAAGGGATTCTAAGGATGAAACCGCCTCAGTAGCTAGGAGAACAAAACACTTGTAATTTCAAATTCAGTTTCAGAGATGGAAACAAATTGAGCACACATTTTGTTTTTCTCTCTTCACACAGTGGTAAGACGGACCCTCGGCTGTTGCCACTGGTTCCAATGACGTGCTGTGGTTGATTGGTTGCTTGGACAAGCGGGGACGTCCGGAGCAAAACCTCTTTGTGCGATCCAACTGAGAGTTAAGCTATTTAAAGCAGCTAGTGGGGACAGAGGAGCTCACCTTGGTTTGGATCAGAAAATCCCCCCTGGCAGCCTGCAGAGAGAGAGTGAGAGGACACGGCGGAAAGCCGGGTGGCACCCCGGGATCAGGAAGTCCAAGACCTCTCCTTGCATTTCATACAGCCGCCTGTCAACATTTGTACAGTTTGGTCACATTCGATGGGAATAAAAACCCAGCTAAAATCCATAGTTTTGTCACAGGCTGTAGACAGAGGGCTAAATATGCTGTGTGAGAATGAGTTTTTTTCTTTGAGATCAATAATACTGAAACAATGCTCCCATGGGAGGCCAGAATGAAAAATAGAGACAAAAATATACAGAGAGGCAAAAAACTCTGCTGTTTCTTTCTTCTTATTCTGCAGGAAACATAGTTGAAGAAGCTGAAGGGGAAACGTGTACTTTTCATATCTGTGTACAGGAAGTATTCTGTCCTTGAGTTCCACGGTGTCCCCAGTTCTCCCCCAGCTCCGGCTTTGTTGTTATGTAAATGAGCAACCGTGTTTGTTTGTGAATGTAAATCATTGCTTTCTTCTCTATGGCGTGTGACCGGCCGACCAGCTGTCTGGGTTCACAGCCGCGGGCAGGAATTTCACCTTGGCCGTGTTCAGACGTAGCCCAACACGCTTCCATGTGACTGGCATAGCTGCCACATCGGGAACATTGCACACACATAGACAAAGACTCAACAGGACAGCAACACATCTGACAGGCTGAGAGCTCGAAGAGGAGGTGACCTCGTCTTCACCCTCTGATCATGAGCTGACAGGAACTTGCCTTGTTACACATGCCTTGTTGCCTAGTTTTTTTTAATTATTCAATAATCTGCATGTCTCTAAACAGCTTGTGAGATTCTCAAGTGTCTGCGGCAGGTGAAAACTGTATCAGTTTGCAGAACTGCACAATCAACACATCAGCTTGAAAATATGAGAATATTGTTCTCAAATATCACAGACATTCCAGGCATCACTGACTCATACAGTGATAAGTTGTTTGGTAAAAAAAAAAAAAAAAAATTAAAAAGTGGTTAATGTATAATCAGAATGGAGGGAAAAATATAATATAACCAACTCCTGAAGGTCAACTTTTACAGCAGTGTCTACCCAGAGTGTTTGTGCGTGGGTGTGAGCGCACGCAATAGTCTTTAAAATATACTTTTATATCTGCACTGCAGTGCAGGTGGCGTCAATGTGATGCTCAGAATTTACAAGTCTCAGTAAGTATTATTTTGTGTGTTTCCTTGACAGCGAACAGCTTGAGGCCAAAACCATGCAAACAGGAATCTTCTGCATCTTATACATGTTGATGTATACGTGATACATACATACATATAAATGTATATGTGTACAGGTAAATTGTTTTTATGAATATCAATGCAGAAAATAGGCCCGCTCAGAACAAAGTGTGAATGTTCTCTATTTGGAACAGGCCTTGTTTTCCAGTAATCCGTTCCGGTCCTGGACTCTACTTTGGGACGCTCTTTGTCCGTCTGTTCCAGAGCAAATCAACGTGACTGCGGGCAGCGCCTCCGGGGTCTTGGCTACCCTCTGCCACAAACAGATCCGACTCAGGCAACTTGGGCCAAGACACATTTCAACAAGGACCCGAGCTCTAAAAACAGCGGTGCCACGGTGTAACGCAACACTCGACGGCGCTCCGTGCCCTCCGTAAAACACATTAACAGGGGGTGTGACACCAGCGCTGCGCAAAAAAAAGGGCTAACCTTTGGTTTGTCATTCGACGAAGGAGATGAAAGTGTTTACGGGCTGGTGTGAGAGCGATAACACATGCGCACGTGCGCGCACACACACACACACACACACATACAAGCACACAGAGTGCATTCATTCACAAGTAATTGTTTGTGTTGCTAATGTGGCACAAGGCAGACTGAGGCGGTTTACCTCAAATACTCCTGTCTGGAAGTGGATCACTCAGAGTCGTATGTCTGAATCATTGCAAATGAGTATTGAATCGATCGGAATAGTAGAGTCAGAATGTGAGTGGAGTTATCCTCAACAATCACAGTTCCATAGACAGACAGACAGGCAGACAGACAGATAGATAGAACTACCCTTAAACTCAAAATAGTCAATAGTCTGGATAAAAACAAAGCATCGACATTTTCATCTGCTTCTACTGAGGGTGCTCTCAAAGCTCCATCCACCATCATCAACATGGCCCAGATTTCTTTGTGTGTGTGTGTGTGTGTGTGTGTGTGTGTGTGTCTGGTTTCCATTTGGGGCTCTGTTTTGACCAAACCAAGCATGACCGGGTGTGGAGAGCAGGAGACCTTCACAGTAGCAGCGGTTGGCGTGACCTCTGCAGCCGGGTGCAACAGCCCACCCCCTCCGCCACCCGCCAACACCACACTCCTCTCTCGACGCGACCAGCAAGACGACTTTACTTTCGCCGCCGCGTGCGAACACCTCGAAGACGGATTATAGCATCGGAAACAGAACCGCGATCGGCGGCTGAGCGCGGCGTCTTTTGCCAGCTTGCTGATTAAATAGGACACATGACAACGTGGCCCTGATGCAGGAAAACACAAGACAATTAGGCAAAATTAGAGTCCCCACCAGTGAGTACTTTGTTTCCGTTATCAGGACATCTCATTATCTCTTTCATAACATTGGCCGGGTGCAGCACTGTTGAAAGCCGAAACTGTGAAACGGATTCCACCCCTCCTCCCCTTCTTTTTTTTTTCTTTTTTTTTCCTTTTAAACAAAAGGAACTATAACCTGGTTCTGGAGAGGAGGCGATTCACGTTCATTAACAAGTAAACAAGGAGCAGGGGGACTGCAAGCACAGGGGGCGCTGTGATCTCTCCCTACTCTTGATGGCATGACCCTCCGAGCTCAGATCAAAACCAACAACAATAAATAATCTATGGGGGACCCTCATATCTTTCATCCTCTGGTGCTTTAGCTATTTTCAGTGTGTGCCATAATCTCCCTGGTGACCTTGCTTGCTCCTTCCACAAGATGTGTCCTTAACGGCACGGGCAAACAGGGCGACGCTGGGAACAACCCATGTGTGATCGGGGGGGTTTGGAAATGTCAGCTGACAGCAGTTCACACGTTCCTCTGACACACAAGCCACCGTTGAGAAAGCTGCATCAGCAACATCCATCCCAGAGGTGTGAGCTGTGGCAGATGGGAGACATTCATTTAGTCCCCCTCTTTAATTTAGAGCCATAGACACCTGGCTTTTAACATGCGATTGCTATAATTCTACCAATTTTTGCATTGGGAATCTGCTGATTTAAGGTCATTTATATAGAGAAATAGAGTCATTTAGAGTAAGAGTAATTAAGAGAAAGAATTGGTATTTTGAGTGCACGTCACATAGAAATAATTTGTAGTACTTGTTGGATGTATGGCAGTGATGGGAGAAATACACAGACATCGGATGGGAGAAATAAGTACTTCAATACATATAGACACCTCTTTCAAAGTTTCGAAGGATGTTGTGTATCACAGGAAACCGACAACAATGTGTGGCCAAGAGGCCAACGTTACCCAAGCAGTTCACCATACACATAAATGTTTGGAAGCCAATGGCCACCACTTTGAGCACCTCTTGCAGTCGTGGAGGCCAAAGGTAACTTATATTAACCTTGTAATGTCTGAAAACAATTTGGTATTGAGATATTTATGTGTGTATATGGTATTTTTGCTGACTATGTATATATATATATATATATATATATATATATATATATATATATATATATATATATATATATATATATATATATATATATATATGCTTTAATAAGTCTTCTGTGGCTCCTACTAACAAGCAAAGATCCCTTTAAACTATAAAACAACTGCAGTCATCCTTCCAGGGAGCAGTTCAGCTCAAGCGTCTCAGCAGCATTGGGCTGCTTGCCAGTAAATGAGGATGTTCACCGCACGCTTTTCTAGCTTGACAGCTCCCGGTTCTCGAACAGCAGCTCCTCGAGTTTCAGTGGCTTCTGCTGCTACGGCGCCGTTCATCCACAAGTTTATCTCAAATGGGCAACAACATCGGGAAGGTTAATTTCCCCACATTTTCCTCAGCGCAGCTCACTTCATGTGGTATCCTTCTGCCCCATTTACGTCAGAGGTGGGAAGAAGGTGCCCACCACACCACGGCGGGGAACCAACCTCGGCTGATGGAGCATATCTCTGCAGCCTGACATGCCTTCACATTAATAAAAACACTACACCTCCCCTGAGAACTCATTAAGGCCGCCTCTGCCGCGATGATAAGACAGAATGGGGCTCTCGCTCGCGGTGCGTGGTGGACCACACCGCTACCTCGATCAGGGGAGAAGAGAGGGCTTCCCAGGAAATAAAGGTCCTTTGTGTGACGCCGGCTTTGCTCCCACTCACTGGGTCACTGTTCATCCTTCAAACGGCGAGCCTGTCACAACAAGCCCCGTGCCAGCAGCTCCTGGTCCACTGGGCCTGGGAATTTGGCAGCCTGTTGGTTTGCACTCAAAAAAATACAAGTACAGTTTCGGAGCCACTTTTACTTCTTAACAGATGCGTTGTACCTGAAACATAAAGGGCCCTAGTGAGTCAGCCATCAACGGTGACGCCTCGCAAGAACAGTTTTGAACTAGTTTTTGCCTCGGCTCTGTGCACTTTGTCATATCTTGGGAGATCAGAGCAAAACAAAGGTCTTATCAGATCGACAGTATTTGGAATCGGTGGATGGTTGTTTTACTTGTTGTGGAGGTCATGGGGCGGCTTTTGTTTCGGCACACCCGCAGTACGCTGCCAACAAGTGTCAGGAAGTGAATCATAAAACTATAACTGCTGTGGTCAGAGTGACTAATCAAACGCATTTGCACCTCAACCAGTGGAACTCACAACACAACTCGTACAGCAGTTGGAAAAACCTTGAGAAATCAAACTCGCAGTCAGCTGCTGCTGTGATGCACACAGGCCAGAAACACTGTCACACAGGTGCAGGTGAGCAGTTTCCCCTCTTGTAGTGGAACATCAGTCAAATGCTTTATGCTGTCAAGCCTTCAAATGTTACATGGGCTGGCCTCAGGGGCTGCGTCTGAATGATATTGTAGGTGTGGGCTATTGTTAGAGCAGATCAAGGATCATCTCACCACCATTCAAAGTGTGTGTTGTTGCCAACAACTGCTGCCCTCGGGTTTGCAGTGGGTGGGTGGAGCCAATCCGCCATGCGGTGAAGGCGAAGTTAAGAGCCTGGACGGTCAAACCTGCACCTGACGTGCATCTCTCTGGAGTGTGGGAGGAAGGCAGAGCGCTGACGACTTCATAAAAATTTGATCATCAGAGCCCAAAGTTTAACCAGCTCTTTACTCCAGCTTGTTGTCGTCAATCGTTAACATTGTCGTGGAAAAAAAACGCCTTTGTTGAAGTCCCAGTTCAGGTTAAGGAGCGGAAAATGCTTCCGCGTGTAGGAAGCTCTGGAAATTGAGTGGCACCGTAAATAGGTTAGAGGAAAAACGGTGCACTCTGGGAAATAAAGCAAGGTCACGCTCGAAGTCAACTTGGTTTCACGCTAACGAGCACGGCTGAGAGCAGGAGACGCTTCACTAGAGGAAACATTATTAAAACAGAGTGTGAGGGGCAGTGGCAGGTTGCACTTCATGCTTGTATCTCTTCACCCGACAGAAGTGGTTCTTCTTCAGAGGATTTCTCCACTTACACGACTATGATAGCTGGCCAGAGCCTTGAACGCACTGCAGTGAAACTGTATATCTGAGTCCACGGCGAGTCACAGCTGGAGCCACCGCAAGCACTATAGGGTAGTGTGTATGTGTGTGTGTGTGAAAGAGAGAACGAGCAAGTCAAGGCAAGGTGCTTATTTATATACCAGCATGCAGTTAGAACAACGTTCAAAGTCCTTTCGATGGCCACACGCTCACAGGTAGGAGCTGTTGGGGTGTGTGACAAACAGCTGAAGAAGGTGTAGAAGAGTTGAGTCGAAGCTTTTCCACTGGCCTTAACATCACCTAAAAAACCCCAATCATCATCACTCAAACCTGCTGATTGCTGTGAAAGTTCTCAGTTGTCCAGGTCCAATCAAAATCTCAGTATTTATCAGTATCCACTTTCCTTCTACTTCTGCGCTTGGAGGCGTTCATCGTGCTTATTGACTATTTATGACTGACTGGCAGCAAAAGTGTTTTTAGAACCTCGCTGGGCCGGTTGAGATCAAATTAACAAACCCGTTTGACAGCGCAAACACAGGATCTGGATGGAAAGCAGAGTGTTTTCCGCTCCCGGTGGTCACCTCGCCCACCTGTTGACACTTTTTGGAGCGTATTTACGACGGCTGGGGCTGAAACAAGGGCCTGCTGATGGAATGTTATGTAATGTGTTTATCGAGGACTCCATCAGAGCCTGCGCTGTACCCATATATACCTACTTACTATACATACATGCACGCTTCCTGATTGCCGTGTGTCCTAGACGTCGTCCCTGGACAGAGCAGCTGTTGTCTTGGCTCAAAGGTACATATCATCCGCTGCTATCAGGTGACACGTCCCTGTTTATTTCCTGCATTTGGTTTGGATTCCACACTGACGTCCCCGCAAGCCGCAAAACATTCCTACGATAATGCATCATAAATTTCAATGCAACGTGACAGTTATGCCTCCGTATTTTACGGCGGTGGATACATTTTTAAAAAAAAAACTTTCTCATGAAGCTGCGGCCTGCGTGTAGCAGCATATGTAGGAAAAACATTTGCACGATGTCGCTGTAATTGGGCCTGTGTAGCAGGTTGGAGGAAAAACTCGTTGCCCAAATGTGGCACTTTACTCTGAAGGAGAGGACAGTAAGAAAACAAAGGCTTCTCACCAGCAGCTGCTGCTATTAAATCATTCTTGAACATTTTTATGTAATTATCCAGCTGGAACAATTTGCCACGTTTCACCTCTATATAAACAATCCATATGGTCGCATTCTATCTTCTTCTTCTCATCAGCAGAAGGATGCTGAGGTTGGAACCTGCAGGCAGAAGGTCCAGAGGAAGACTGAAGAGATCCACCAAGATTTAGGCAATGGGGTGAAAGAAGACAATGCAGAGGATCAGAGGGTTAAATGGAGGCAGATTATTGGCTGTAAAGTCAAATGGCTCAGTAGGTAGGGGATTGCTTGGGAACCAGAAGGTCGCCAGTCCCATCTGAGGCAAAAAGCACCAAGCATGTACATTGAGGTGCCTGTCCACCTTCAAGACACAGCCTAGGTGCCCTTGAGCAAGGCGCCCCCAGCACAAGTGCAACAAAAAGCGTGTGTGGGAGCACATCTGACTTACATCTATATAAAAATGTACTCAGTCCAAATGCAATTTGGCTGTGTGCAGCATGGACTGTGTCTCTCTGTGCAGTTTATGTTCTGCCTGGTGACTGTGGCCGAGTGTTTAAAACACAAAATCTGACTACAGGCAACATATGGAGCTCAACCGAGCAGATCTCCTCCAATTGCTGTGGTCCATCACTTTGTTCTCGGAGGCGCTGCGTTTGATGCTGATGGAAATGCCATCATGCACTTCTGGCATCTGTGTATCATTTATCCAGAATCCCATGTGTTAGCGCGTATGACTCAGACCCAAATGGACAAACCTCAACTAAAGCTAAACGATTGCAAATTAGCGGTTAAACACTGCATCATCGCCCACGTCACTGGGTGTGAAATTTGGATTTCTCGGTTTTGCCTCGTTGGGCTGCACATCACAAAAGCTGCTGTTTTGTCACAAACAGCGTGTCAGCAACACGCAGGAGGTTCTCTTCAGACCAGATGAGCTGCAGGCACAAGCACTGACGTACCTGCCATTCAGAAACAGCCTGAGTCGACAAAACACCAGCACGTCAGGATGTTAAAGTCAAAGGTTGAAGTCCCACTGGTTATCACATCCAGAAGGAGGTGAAATTTGCCCTCCTCCTTTGACCGCTCCCCCAAGGGAGAGGTGCCACCCTTGGGTCAATGGAATCATTGGGTGATCCAACCCTCAACCTTAAAAACGGGTGCCTTGATTCATCAGCTAGCGTGAGAATGACATCATGGACATCAGCATCAGGCTGTGCATAATTCAACCTACAGCACTGTTTGCATACATTTTATTGTTTGGTGCTCAGTCATCCACTGCACTTCTTCCCCATTCGTCATTTTCCCTAATAACTGTCCAACCTCGAGTTTCTTTCTTATATAGAGGTTTTACTATACTGTGATATTTCCATATTGTTGCGGCCAAGTGTCAGAACTGCTCTTGGAGACGCCGTTCCCTCGGCCTCCTTCCCGCTTTATCGTCCTTTCTAATTGCTGCGTATCAAAGTAAAAGCCCAGGGAGCGTGGGCTGCACGGCGCTGATTAATCCCGACCTTGTGTGGAAGGACTGCGAGGGATTCTGGAACCCGCCCAGCTGGGTGTGAGCAGCAGGGAAGCCAGAATGTGGCCATCACTGAGCATGTGCTTGAGGAGGAGGTGAGATAAAGAAATATGCCGAGGAGGTACAGCACAAGAATGGAATCAGTCTGGTGGAACATTCTCATCCCGCGACCCCGTTTCTTGCATTTAGGAATTTCGGTTTACACGGACAATTATATATATATATATATATATATATATATGTGTATATATATATATATATATATATATATATATATATATATATATATATATACACATATGAAAAAAGACATGCGTTGTGCTCATGGTGGTAAAGATCATTAAAAAACAAAACGAAACTGTGGTTGATTGTTCCACAAAATTAAGCAAATCCCATTAAATGTGATCACATCTTTTTTTTTTTTTTTTTTTTAGAAAATTAAAATAAAGTTTGTTGATCAAATTTTTTTTCAAAGTTCAGTGGATATTTAATGTATATGTATCTACTTTATTTATCAGTGACTCATTGACCGGGCGCTATTATCTCTGCTGTCGTCATCAGCTGTCCTACCCTGTTTGTTTTTGGCCTGTTTATCGATGGACAGGCAGATCAGGGGTCCTGAGGAGACCTTCTGGAACAGGTGCAAATATTGACCGCCGGGCTAGTGTTATCGTCACCGGCCATGAGCGGGTCAGCGGCATGGGGTTCGCCGCGGAGGACCCATGTTGCAACATCCGTGTTTTTTCATCCACGCCGATCTTCAGACAGCGGTGAACAATCACATAACTGCAACAACCATTTCTGTTTGCATCATTCACATCTCTGTCCGAGGAAATGATGTAAAATTCAAACTTCCTGTCGCAAAACCACTTCACTCGTTTCAGTTCTAAAACTCTAAAATTCATTTTTGGATTTTCTTGAGCATTTTATCCCCCTACAGAAACACCATCTGGTTTTACTTCTTGTCCTCGTTGGAATTTTACAGGTTTGCTTGCGCATGTCCAACTGTATACATGCAGTCAAATACAAGAGACATTGAGCATATGTGTTCAATTGAGTTCTCATCATCAGATAACAGATAAAACGCTGGTGGATCAGGCCGTTTATACAACCACTTGAATGATTTGATGGATTCAGAAAGCCCATAATAAATGGAGTGGTGGGTTTTTACAAAGGTGTCTTAAATGAATCGGAAGAATTAAAAAAAAAAAAACCCCACGATCTTCAGGTTCTATGTAATGAGAACTTCTGTAACCACAGACCAAAAAAAAAATATATTTTCAAAATCTTTTAGAATTTATTCAATGCATCCATCAAGGAACGAGGCCATTGTTAATGCCTAAAAAGAACAAGCTTTTCAAGGAACAGCTGCGAGATCCAGCTGCAGCTCAAGGTGGGTTGTTCTGTACTCACCTCCACAAATGTTGAGATTGTATACCTACAATACAAGAGGAACAGCAGTGCCAGTGAAAAGCTCACCTGGCATGAATCCAAAGCATCAGTATTCAAGAGTTCAAGAGAGAGGACAAGAAAACAAAGCCGCTGCCCTGCACGTCTCCACAGATCAAGTAACAGCACTTCAGTTCCGTCGGCGTACTTGTGCTCGCAGTTGTCCAACAAGTGAAAGGTATTCTCAGTTCAGGCAGGGGAGAAAAACTTTGCGTGTCATGGACGAAGCCGCTGATTCGGTCCCACAGGTATCGGATATGTAACTACAAGCTCGCTCGTCAAAAAAAAGGAGGAGAAACACAAAACTTGGGAATGAAGGAGCATGAAGTTTTCTGCATCTTGATGAACTTCTCCGGGTCATTTGGAACTTGTATTCAGATATTAAAAGATTTGTTTGAACTTTAAAAAAAAAAAGAGGAAGAAAAAAGGGTTTGGTTTGCCTGACCATCATCTTCTGTCACTTCATTGTTTGCGCTGAACCTGGCATCACTCGGATGTATACTAATTTCCTTCCCGGACTATGATTCTCTTTTCCAGTTAATGAAACATGAGCAAAAGTATGACTCGTTTGTTCCTTATTACTGACACCGTTGACTCATCTAATCCTCCCCAAAAAATTAAAAAGGAATAATAAAAAGAAGGGGAATAACCAAAGCTGTTTATCTGTAGAAGGGGAACTTGACACTTTTTTCCGGTGAAGTGATCCACTTCTCACTTGTGCATTCAACAATGCACAATCCTGGCGGATGAGATATTGTTGGAAAGGGAAACAAGAGGTGCTTCTCTGCACAGCTTGATTGTAACCAGTGGTTATTTGAGTTCCTGCTGCCTTTTTATGTTCTCCAACCATTCAGCCCATTCTCATACGTCACAGTACCAAGATAGTCCACAAAGATACAATTTAAACGCAGCACTTTTGCCGTTTTATGTATTACATTTATTTTTAGATTTTATTTACATGTATATATTTTAAACTATGTTCTCATAAGAGAAAATCCGCAATTGCTAATAATGCACATTCCTCATATGGATGTCTTTATCATCGTTTAGTTGCGTCCTTCCAAAAGTAATAAAGATAAACTAGTCTGTTTTTAGGAACACAGAGCTCACTCGCCCCATCAAAAACATGTGCTGAGAGCCACTTTCACACACAATCACACACAAGTGTGCGTGCACACACACATACACACAGCAGTTGGAATATTTTGTAGGTTTGAGTCAGGAAAAACTGCCAATAGAAAAAGAAATATAAGTTTTTGCATGATGATCTCACAACAGCACAGGATGCTGAAAAAATGTGACACCGTGCTCCTACGCTTGATGAGTTTTCAAGGCTTTCAGAAACAATCGCTGACTTCCCACACGCACTTATTATTCTCCACCATGTTTAGTGGTGGGCCAACGTCACTGCAGAAAGTTTTTATATTGTGCAGTTTAGTTAATGAGGTACAACAGTTTCACTGCCTTATTTTAAAACGTGTAAAAACTTTATTTTCTTGTTTGGTTCGAGTCACCAATGTCTGAAGGTGAAATTTAACGACAAATGAATGAACTCTAGATCATGATGGATTCTGCAGGAAGCTGACCTCTGCAGGGATATCAGGAGTCTGTTAGTCATGCATACACACCCTCACTCGCTTTCTCACTCCCCCGCCCACACACACACACACACACACACACACACACACACTGGGGCTTTTACAGCTGACGCTGCATGTCAAAATTCTTCTCCACGGTAAATTCAGTCACCATAATATTATGCAATGGTCCTGACGCTCAAACTGTCTTTACTTTGTATCACTATTACAACACTGTGAGGGTAATTAACCCTGCTGCCTTTGGCTGACCAGAGATGAGACGACACCAAACCAAGCAAGTGAAGACGGTGGTTCAAATTCTCCTCCTCTGAGGCAAAGACAGCAACAGTCAGTGGGAATAATGGACTGCAGGCTCTTTTTCAATTTCTTGGTGCCCACAATAGTTGCAAAACTATTTGCTTTAACTTTCTAGAGTAGATTATTCTCAAGGCTCTCTCACGCACACATTCAGTACATGTATTCTAACTGCATTACATAAAAATGCTCTGCCTGTATACCCGCGGCATAAAAGAGTCAAGCTGTAGACAGAAAATGTGCAGCAGCAGAACAGCTGCAAGTAATGTATGCCTATAAATGTGCATGTTAATGTCTGTCTGCAGAGCATAATAAAAATAATAAAGTTTTGGACTTTTCAGACCTCTGAGACTGGAGCATCTGTCAATAATAATGATAACAGTAGAAAAAAAAAAAAAATCCACAGCCTGGCAGCAGCGCACAATGCAAGGAAAGAAGGCCAGCTGACCCGCAGTCCCAGCCTTCTAATAAGGCTGCTATTTCCAGCAGTTTACTGTTGAAATCTCCGCTTCCTGTGTGGTTTCAGCTGCAGAATATGGCCTCCACTGGTAGCCTCCGAGGAGAACCGAGACGCAGAACCAGAGTCCGAGCAGTTTTCTCAGCAAATGGACGGAGGGCTTGAAGCCACAAGTCTGCGTGGGAGCAGGCTGGCTTTGGGAAAGTGGCTTTGGGAGTGAGGGACAAGACTCGCGGCCTCCAGTCGTGTTTGTTTTGATCCAATTGCGATCACATTGGGCCTGACTGCACGACAGTGCAGCTGCTAATACGCAGCTGTGCACGATCTGATCCGCCCAATCAACCCTCCTTAAAGCCGTCCAGGACAAACTGTCACAGGTGTGAAAGCCAGAGCGTGTGTTGGATCCTGTGGTCAGAATGATGGAAGCAAGGCAGCAGCAAGGTTTGGTCGCAGGGGCCAGACAGCAGCAATAATATTGAGCAGCGTGAATGGAAAAAAATTCCCAGCAAAACAGGACAATTCCCACAAAAACCTGCAGTATGTATTATTAATCTGCCAGAGATGCATGTCAAAAGGCAAAGGAACACCCAAATGCAGGTATATACACTACCAGTCAAAAGTGTTAATGTCTTTTATTTCATTCTCATGACCATTGACATTGCAGTTTCTACTGAAGGCATCGAAGCAAATATGAACACACATGGAATTAAGTAGGAAACAATAAATGTGTAAAAAAAAACTCAAACATGTTTTATATTTAAATTCTTCAAAATAGCCGCCTTTCATAAAAAGCATATTTAGAGTTATTTAACATTTTTTTCTCTGCTGCATGATTACATATATATTGCTCATATATTTGACGTCTTCAGTATCCATCTGCAGTGTAGAAAGTTGTAAAGATAAAAAAAAAATTGCATGAGAAGGTAGTGTAGATTTTTAGATATATAGATACTAGAGCTGCCGTGCACTTCAGGCCCCCCCCCTTTGTTGGGCAGCTGCAGCTGCAGTGGAATAGATTGAAGTTCGGTCTGGGCAGCGTTCATATGTTGGTCCTCTCTTAGAACGTTCGACGTGTCTTTCAGGCACCGTCCCCAGATTTATGCGAGCTCCTCTCCAGCGCTTGCATGCTTGCAGGTGTTCAGCTGCAAGATGAAGCCAGAGCTGAAGGAATTACAATCTTTTCCAAGTGAGATCAGAGGCCCTGAAGGTTCGGTCCTTTGGTTGAAGGATCAGAAATTGTGCCGCCTTATCGTACACACAGCCACCGCGCTGTGCGTCGGTTTCGACTCCGCCCACCACTGACAGCAGGTCTTTTGAAGTGTAAGACCGTTCTTTAACCAGCCAGTGGACAACAAACGCACAAGCGGTGTTGGATGTCACATCCTGCGAGCATCTGCTTACAATTTAATGTTTGGCCATTAGGAGTTGCTGTCAGCTTCTCATGAACCCAGAGTTGAGAGAGGAAAAAAAGCAAGCTATAAAACTGCAGAAAGGAATTCTGCTGTTCCTCAGCGCCGCTTCATTTTACTCAACGTCTAAGTAGATGTTGAAGAACCTGATGAGTGAAAAAAAAAACTGTTGACTTCTGTTAGAAGAGCAGCTTGGTGACATTTTTGCTTTTGGGGGGGAGAGGAGAATTTAAAACCCAGCAAATTCTCCAGACCTGTGGTGTTAGCTGAGGATCGTGCAGCCGACACGACTCACAACCAGAGACACGGGTTCGAGAAATACTGCAAAATGCTGACTGGACTGTTGGATCGATGATATCACCAGTTTGACATTTGTGTCGGAGGGTGCATTCAGGGGCAGTTTAATGTCCGTGAAACATGTTCCTCTGATCTGAGGGAGGGCGCAGGGGTGGAGGGAGGGGGGGGGGGGTGGGGGCATTTTATGCATGGTGCTGAGGAAAGAAAGGCTGATACTTTATCTTTAAACCTGTCAGTGCAGGTAATCAGGAGAAGCTTGCTCGCGAAGCACACACACACACACACACACACACACACACACACACACACACACACACACACATGCACACATGGTCTGTGGCGGTAATGGCCCACAGATGCTCTGCTCTGGCCTCAGAGGAGGATTTCCTGATGATTGCCTGATGGAGCTGCCAAGTCCTCACAGAAACACAGAGAGAGAAGGAACACAGAGACAACATGATAGGAACCGTATTAACTGCTTGGAGTCGCAAGGCAATTCACTGCAGTGCAACGCAGCGCAGCGTTGGCGACTCCAGATCCTGCAGAGCAAAATCAAAACTCAAATTTGTACACGCAGAAACAAACCCACCATCGTCTCCGCCTTGACGAGGCACCAGAATTGCAAAGATTCAGGGGGGTTTAGTTTCACTTAAAGGTCAAATTTCCTGTTAACACAAATTGCTAATTAGCCAATCACATGGCAGCGACCGGCTGAGGATTTCTGGGATTCAACTTGGCAGGGGTTTTAGCATGTAGACGTGGTGAAGACAGCTTGCCAAAGTTTAAAACGCGCATTGGAATGGAAAGGAAATGGGAATTTAAGTTATTTTGAGTGTTGAATCATGTCTGTTGGTGCCAGACGGGCTGGTCGTCGGGGATTTTCCCGACAACACAACCATCTCTAGGGTCGACAGAGAAGGAGGCCATTTTTAAGGTATGCAGAGCCGGTGTGAACTTTCCTTAAACCTCCAGAAAGACCAAACATCGTAACGAAACGGGACTTTAAGAGAAACACTCAGGGCCTGAAGGTACGGCAGTAATTCAACAATTTTCAAAATGGGCTTATTTGTTTTCCGCCCTCCGGCCAAGACATCAATCCAGCGGCTCAGCTGGAACCACAGAGTCTCAACCTCCCAACAAAAACTGGCCCCTGCCAACGGAAAACTTGCCTTAAAGTGAAGCAGGTCAATAAAAAATAAAAATGAAATGCTGCGAAAGGAATAAGTATATGACAAAGACCGTTGTGCTCGGTTTGATCCACTGTTACTGGCGACATTCTCAACTCAATTTTTTCCAACTCAGTTCCACAGGGAGTTTGTCCTGCCAGAAAATTCCACGATAGCAGATCCAGGATACATTTAAATCAGGGGAAATCAGAATTCATAAAGCTCAGAGAACACTGTATAATTAGAGCGTTTTACACACACACACACACACACACACACACACACACACACACACACACACACACACACACACACACACACACACACACACACAGTCCTTTGGTGTCTGTGTGAAGGACGAGCTATTAGAATTCCGCGGCTGCACAAAGCCGAAGCTGAGTGTTCTGCATGAGAAGAGGAGATCGAAACGCTGCATCAGATGTGTGGGAATGTGCAGAGTCCCGACTGCGAGGCGGCTGCTGTAAAATTAATGACCTGGATCGAGGATCGCGTCAAATGTAGTGCGAGCTGTCACCAAGACGCCTGCCGCGTTTTCTCCCGGACGACACTGGAACAGTGACATGTCCCCACAGCGTAGCGTCGAGCCGCGAGCGCAGCAGGACCTCAGAGAAGAGCCGCAGAGAGGATCGTGCACTCCACCCAGTAGAAATATTTAACTAAAGCTGGAGAAAGCGAAATTGGTGTGAATTTCGGCACCACCTCGCACACGATGCTCCCTTGATGGCTATTTCCCCTTCACTGAGTTGTAAAATTGGCGCCGCCGCCGCCGTCGTCGTCGGGGCCCGTGGCAAAGCGAGAACACAAGCGGCAATCTCGCAGGGCCGTTACGCATAAAACACTCAGGGCCGTAATTGTCCCTGCAGAAAAGAGCTCACTGCAGATTCACAATGAGACGCGACGTCGGACACGTGCGGAGAGAAAAACGTGATTGGTGTGAAATTGTGCACCTCCTTGCGCTTTGTGTTGAACTCAAACGAGGAAAAAAAAGAGTGAAATTGTGCACGTGAGGAGCCACCACGTTCAGAGCCTTTACATGCCTGTCAATGTAAAAGGTGTATCCGTTAGAGGACAAACCTGTTCAGCCTTTGAAGCTCAGCTCTTCTTCGGCTGCTGCTCTTCCTGCTGTGTTGTTCCACCAATCACTCCCCTGTGTATCTTTGAAGCGGTGGTTGGATTTTCAGCTTCCTTTTTCCTGATGGCATGCTTCCCTTTTTTTTTTTTTTTTTATAGATGTGCCTAGACAAAAAAAAAAAAAAAACAGAGGTTTTGAAATATATTACATTGTGTTTTCAAAATAGCTTGGAGCTGTGATCTCATGGTTTTAAAGGTACCATGTAAACTTCACCTTTAAAAAAAAAAAAAAAAAGCCTCAAAAGTCTTTACAGGATGATCGAAACTGAGGTCTAAATATGCTCTTCATACATTTTATCTTTTGGGGACTATTTATACTACAAAGCTGCTGCACCAAATCCAGAATAAAAATATAGAGCTAAACATGTAAAACTGAACTATGAAAATTAAGCCAAACAATCCTCTTGGGTGATTGGGTAGTTTTTCTTTCTGTCTCACCTAGCCAATGATGTCATGCGTGCCAAGACTGAAATTAAAAGATGTATTTTGGATTTTAAAAAAACTATCATAAAAATTATTTCTTTTTCTGCAGAAACGCTGGAGGCTGTTGTATGTTTTGGGATTCGCATCAGTGACAGATTAATCCTGAAGGCAGATCCGATTGTTCCCATAAACACAAACTTGTGGCCTCCTCCTATTGCGGGTTATGTCACATAAAACTGTGTACATCTATTTTTAACCGAGGAACCATTTGGCAGCCGGCTAACGGGAGACACAAAGGGACCGCAGGGCATTTTTCAGACGCCAAAAAAATGCACACACAAGCCAAATTCAGGCCCTGTGGTTCTTTCTTCAGGATATGTGCATTTCCACCATAAGTCATTATAATGAGGGTTTGCGCAACGATTTTAATCGCCTATAGTTCTCTCCCAAAGCCTCGGTTTTTGCATCCAAGATGGGACGCTCCAAACAGACAAAGTCTCTAACGGTAACAGAAGACATCACGCAAGCTACACCTTGTCCAACGTTGCTTTCAGATGTCACGAGCTGTGGAAATGATGGGGCAATGTTTCCACGGACAATATAAGGGGAGGACAACGCACAAGTCCATTGTCTCGCCGTTTCCCATCAAACAGGAAGTGCGTCTCCCTGTGGAAGACTTTGGAAGGCGGACAAACTTTAGCCTTGCTTGGCCAACACATCCATACATCCAGTCACACTGAGTGAGGAAACACACCTGCTTGGTGAGATTTGTTCAGGTCTTCATGAGTCGAATCATCATGCCATTGTCCTCCTGTGTGAGGACACCATCAGGATATACCGCATATACCTGTTTCGCTGTCACTATGAACCAAAGCGGGGAAACCAAGAGAGCTATTGTGTGGCTCAGTGGTAACTGCCGCCGAGCTTCTTTCCTTGATAGAGACTCAGAAACTCATTCTGCATCTGCTGAGATCTGCATCTTTACAAAACCAAGGGATTCTGCTGCATATGTGAAAACCAGCCGGTACAATGGACCGTCAACAGCCTACATTTATCTGTTGGAGTCTCTGGCCACAACCTTGCTGACCAGCAGTTGGTTGTTTTTGTAGAAACAAAATAGCTAGCTAGTTAGTCAATGACACACACAGAACAATTGAGCTTTTTGTACCTCATAGTGTAATAATTAAATAAATTAAAAACCTATCCTTACGCCATCCTAGTCATTATTTGCATCAGGTTGCCTCATCCATGGCTGTTTTCAGGCTAGAGGTGTCTGTAATATATTTGGTTGTTTATGCAGCCCTGTGGAACAATATTGGTGAAATACATTATAAGGGCTATATATATATATATATATATATATAAAACATTGTTAAACAAAGAGAGAGGGAGAATGTAAAAATCCAAGTGAGATGTTTTCTGAATCCTTTTCAATGTACAATATTAAAGCACCCATGAAAAAAACAGTTTGGAAGCCAAGGCAACACAATGAACATGATCTGTAACCACCTTGATACAGGACAGGACTCAACTGCACGTTGTTGGACTTAACAATAAAAATGTTTCTTTTATAAAACGCAAACAAAAACAAGTCAACGAGAGGGAAAAAAGAAAAAAAAACAAACAAACCGAAAAACCCACAAGGAGGAAGAAACATCATTCTCACAAACCTGGGCAACACTCGACAAAAATCAACTTGTTTGACGCGACTTGGAAGGACAGAACAAGAGGAACTCAAACAAGAACAAGGGAAGCGCAGACTATATATACACACACCAGCTGATGGGTAGCAGGTGGAGACAATCAGGGCGCGGGGAGACTAATCAGTCAGGTGTGCTTGCAGAATCAGAAAAAAAGTCAGGGTCAGACAAGACAGGAAGAAGATAAGTATAAAAAATAAAACAGGAAGTGAAACATGGACACGACGCTACACTTGACCAGTTTCAATTCATGTTCGTGGTCGCAGAAACTATCATATTTAAGTGGACCAATCAGCTGTGCTCCACGGTGTTTAACAGAAGCCAGTCTGGACTAAAGTGAAGCAATGCTGTGCACCACACTTACAACAGACAATAGACCTGCTGCTTGGACTCGTGGTCATGTTGAAACCTTCGTCAGTGTGGGGCATCATTTACTGTCACTGCTGTACAGTGGATGAAATCAAAGCAAACATTTACGAAATCAACCTTTGGTCCTCGGTTAAATAGGAGGACCTGGTTGGAACACCTGCACGCTTTTTGTGTGCAAAGACCCCAGCTCTGTGGCCGCCATCATTGCGTGAAGTAGCTCATTAGGCGAAACCAGGTGCCGCCAACAGAACGCTGGCTTTACGCTGGGGTCGGTGTGCGATGGATCATATGGGATAAATTAGCTGTCACCCCCCCAACCATGCCTGCGCTTCTCTGCCTGTTCCCAATAAGCTCGCTGTGCAGTCTATTGTATGCACGCTCATACATGCACACACAAGCACAGATGCAGAACTGTGAGCCGGGCATTGAGGCCAGAACTCGGAGCAGGAAGACGTCATGGCCTCCATCGAGCATTCGGACTCCACTTTGCTGTTCGAGGAACAGCTGCAGAGTTTTTGCTCCTCTGTGTCACAGTCGTAGGAAAATGCTGATATTGCCACGCTTTTTTTTTCTCTCCCCCTCTTGGGAGCTGAGATTATACAGGCTAAGAATCATTTACTGGCCTTGGTTAAAGAGTATGAGTGGATTTGGACATTTTGCACTCAACTTGCCGGTGTAAAAGGAACATCTGTTGACTTAAACTCTGTGTCCAACCCTTTGTCCCTTCGGGGCGGATGCGGCACACGGGCCCGTCCCCATGCGCTGACACCGCAGCTGACACGAGCATGTGGCTGCAGGTTTTGTACAGCTTGATTATCGCTCAGGACAGGACAGACCGATGGAGCGCGCTCGTGGCAGTGTCAACAAGTAAAGCAAACACGGTTGAGTACGTTACGCTGCCGTGTGTCACTGCGGTTGAGCCATCCTGTTTGTTCATCTCAGAATAAATTCATGATGTCCGAAAGGTCCTCGGGGGTTTGAGCCGTCAGCCAGTGGGAAAGATATTTGACGGCTTTAAAGAAGGACTTCTCAGTCGTCCCAGTGTGTAGCATTTCACAGGGATCTACTGCACTGAGTGCTGCTGACAATACTCAGGTTTTTATTATCGATCAATATTTTCATTCATTGAGACAAAGCATTATTTAGTGTTACTGCTAGCTGCCAGTGAGATGACTTCCATATTGCACCACCAGAACTTTACAGTTGCTCAGAGGTTTATGATTTTACTCTAAAAGAAGTGGGACGTTATGTCAACATTGTTTCTGCTAAGCTTTGGCACCATTCGATAGCGCCAAATCCTCCGCAATGGGCTTTTAATTATAAAAAAAACAACAACAACATTTTAACCATTATGATATCATTAGCTGTGTTTCCATTACAGTTTTTCGCAGAATATAAGCGATATTTCTAAAATTTTGACAAAGTACAATTGTGATTTGCAGGTGTTTCCATTGAATGGTGTGAAGCGCATATGCCGTAATTCTAGTAATGGAAACGTAGCTATTGTCATAATGTTGCAGAAGGCACAGCACATAGTGTAACAATCATAAATAGGTTTTTCCACGTGTCTCCATTCTGTCAGAATTTTTGCTTGTCACGTCTCCATGAAGGTTTATGTATGTCAGGTTTGCCTTTATGTAAAAAATACAGAGCCAATAAAGTCTAAGAGTAGAACAAAACAGAATTGCAAATCTTTGAAACCCAGTTAACTGCACAGGAAGTATTGAGAATGACTGGCTTTTGGCAGGAACTTGGCCACTGCTGTGTATCATCACGTCTAAATCCCATCCAGGCCCCCGGTGTCAAATAATCATCTTTGAATTTTTTCCCTGTCCAATATCGTGCTTTTTCTGAATTTTTTTTTTTTTTTTTTACTGCGAGGCCCCTGGAGCACAGAGAAGCTCATAAACTTACTCAAGGATGGCCTGACGGGAGTGGCTGGATAAGAAGTGACCTCTCCAAGCCCTGGTTCCGAAATAAACCTCTCCCTCTTATTGATGTGAGAGTTCAAAAAGACAGCAACGCATAAAATTACCACACGGGATCCAAGTCGCCTTTGTTTTTTTCTGTTCACTTTTATTTGTAAATACATCTCAGATAAAACAACAACAAAAATATATATATATATTTATATCATGTATTTGTATGTACTGAAACATTGAGTTATGTACACATTTAGAGTTCACAGCAGAAAATCTTCTCGAGGGCTGATTTGCTTCATGATATGGCGTCGGAAGAGTCTCTGCGCTTTTCCTGGATGCAGCGATGAACAACCTCCGCATATTTACATACATTCATAGGATGCAATATTTTTTTTAAAAAAAACAAACAAACAAACAAACAAACGTCTGTGTTCGGGCAAGCGTTCACAAATCCCCCCCCCCCGCAAAAAAAGAATCGAATGAAAAGGAATGATGCACAACGTTTGTGTACCTCCCTGCTTGTGCACGTGGTCGAGCCGACCGGCCGCCGCGTGACTACATTTCCCAGAGGCTTCTGGTACTTCAGCACCATGGTTGTCGTGTAGTTTGTCCACTGGTTGTGTTGAGGCAGATTATGTGTGTAACAAAAGAAGAGGGACAGTTTCAATGGGAAGTCGAGAGGTTGACGTACGACGGGTAATTCAGAGGGATTTTTTGTGCCAAGCAAGCAGGTACACGCGATTTCAACAAAACAATTAATTGACGCTTATCAAAGACAATCCCGCCGCCATTTCTCCGCTATCTGCCTTATTTCGGAAGGTCATTTCAACTTTCTTACCAATTGTAGGCGGAGCTGGGATAATTACAGACTCATTTTTTTGATTGTTGGCGGCATTAAAAAAAAAAAAAAAATCGAGTTTTTTTCGCCTGGAGCAGCTTTTACTTCCGGTGTGTGTCTGTCTCAGTATCACAGCCACAGTTTATCTCATGGCCTCTATCACCAGTAATAGCTGTTTATTCCTCAGTCATGTGGCTCTGCAAATTCATTGGAAAGTAAAGGGATTAAAATCCATATGAACATATATGCACACATTTATATGTGTATATATATATATATATATATAATTATGTCTGCATATGTATATATGTATATATATAAATGCATACATACATACATATATATGTACACATATAGCAGCTGAAAGGAACTCAAGTTAATGCCTGAAAATTGTTCTATAGTCTGGCACTTTTTTCCCTCATTTCTATCACAGATGAAACAAATAAAAAGCCTTCAAGCATCGACCGTCCGGACTCCTTGATGACTTTGCTTCACAGAAACATCCACCGATCCCTAATGAACCCCCGGAGGGCAGGAGCCATCAGCGATACCTCAGAGCGGACGATGCTCGGGGTGCAGCGAGAACCTTTCTCTGGCTTTCGACAGATTGCATAAGAGGAGGAATGTCTGGGAGACATTGGCGGCTTCCAGGGGGGGGCAGAAGGCAGGTGACCCCATCCAGGTGGAGAGCCACTCAAAGCCAAAGCTATCACATCCATCATCTGCGCCAAACGAAAAAACAGGCTTATCTAATCTTGTGCTGACGCAGGTGATAAAAAAAGGGGGTAAAAACATGAACAGGAAGGGGGGAGAAGAAACATCCCGAAGCAGCGAGAGCGTCCGCAGCAACCCGCAGCTGCCGTCGGGACGGAAATCGTGTCTCGTGTTTTTGCTCTCCGGCAATAAATTAGTGAACGATCGCAACAAGACAAGGCGTGCTTCCACCAACGTACTCCAGTCGACTGGCAGAAGGCGTCAAGGCCTGTACATTCACGTCCTGCTCCCATGGCTCAGGTCCCGGCTCCAGAGATCGAAGGGTTTCGTGGCTCGCAGAGATTCCCAGAGGTCCCCGTCTGCGGCTCAGTTTGCGGCGCGAACCGTCCTGCTGATCCGCGGGAAGCGGTGCACTTTGATGTGTTTGGACAGGTGGTCGCTGCGGGCGAACTTCTTCTCGCACACTTGACACTGGTAGGGTTTGACACCCGAGTGGGACCGCCGATGTCGGGACAGCTCGTCCGATCGGGAGAACCTGCAGGGAGAAGTTTTGGATTCAGTAAAAATTACAGAGACGACGACCGGAGCCAAGAACTTTATATTCCCACCCCGGGCAAAATCATAAAAAGGCTTATTGTCTTTAATGCCAATGACTCTTGAATTTTGTTTGGAAGTCGGCCTAATGGCTTGGAACGACTTAGAAATCTTTTCATCACACCCAAGATTAAAACGCCCATCGCTAAAAGCTCCAGCGGTCAATCTTTCAGGAGATTCACTGTGAATCAGCAATTAGATTCCCTAATAAAACAGAGCGCTGGGTGAGGCAGACACGAGATTTGCCAAATGAAAAAGAAGCAACAAACATCTACTTTGATTCGTCAGAGATGTTTGTATGAAATAATTGATACTATAATGAAACACTGAATGGCGAGGCGGCGCTCAGTCGGCTCCTTCAGGAGTCGCAGTGAGCACACTGTCATCGTCCACGATATTCGAAGCGAGGCCAGAATTTACGCAGGGAGTGAAAAGTGTTTTCTGCTCGACAGCCAAAAGTTCACATGTACATTCATCATCAAGTTCACGCTTTGAAAGTTGAGAGCCAAGGGCACATGGACTCAATGTGTGACCCGGAGGCGGATTGCATGTTTTGAAAAAATGAAATCATAAATTTAAAAAAAAAATGATGTCATGCACTCGTGATCCTTTTGCCTTTGTTCTGCGATTCATTTGGAAACCATTAAAGTTAATGTTGGAGAGAGTCGGAGCATTGTTGAAAAGTTGCAGCGATTGGGGTGACCTTGCGACTTGAACGCAAACTTTGTATCGCTGCGCTGACTGGATTGTGACATCGCAAAGGACGACCCCGGCCCACCTCTCCGGAAAACAAATCATAAAGATAAAGTCCTCTGAACAAACAGCCACAGACGACAACAGGAAGTAGAACCGGTGTGAAAATGTGCTCGGAGGACATTTCGAGGCGTAGCAGCCACACCAAAGCCTTTTACAATCCAATTTAAAAAAAAAAAAAAAAAAAATGAAAACCTTTCAGTCTCCACCAACAATACGCTTTTAATTTGGGTTCTAGTCCTGGCAAACCCTGCGTCCCTCCATCCCCAACATCACAACAACTCCTAAATCCCACATAATCTCACCAAGAAATCTCGGCGTAATGATCTCGCATGGAAAAAAATCCCTCTCATGCCGAGGCTGCGACTCTTCGGTCTGCAGTTCATTTCGGTTGCACAAAGCATCGCTGCAGTGTTCGCATGTGAGCAAGTGAAAGGACCCGAGAGCTCCAGCAACCTTGTTCTCACGGTGGCTCGGCCAGGTTTCGCCACCGCATGTTGACAGGATGACAAATGTATTAAATGACAGCGTGGAGAAGCGAAAAGCTGTGATTGGAAAACAAAAAAGGAGCTAAAGGCTTAGCTTGGCGGAGGTGCCGCTGAATTAAAACCCATAATTGTGTTACAGTAAATTTATGACAATAATATCCTCAATCTGTCCACGTTAGTCACATTATAGCATGCAAACAGTGTTTGTGGCCCTCGGGTCCATTTAAACCAAATGTGCTATTTTGAAGATTAATCTAATTAATTCAAAACCAAAATGCTCCAAATTCATTGTGAATGTTGTTTAATGGGACAAAACTATTTAAAAGAAGACGAGACACTCGCATGCAGCAGCACCTTTAAATCACAGTCGTTAAGACCAAATCAGGTGTTTTTTTTTGGCAGGTCACGACAAGCCCAAGTACACATGAATCTGTTCCAAAGAAGCAAACAACAGTTTTTATGCAAACAGGAAACGTCTGCAGGATTGTTGCTGCTAGACGATTGCGTGCTCTGCCTGTACAAAAGCTGAAAGTGAACGGACATTTTAATGTGCGGGATATATTTAGAGGAAGGCCGTCGGTGTCATTGCAGCCAGGCTGACGCACGGGATGAAATTTCAGGCGCGAAAGTCAGAACGGGCTCCTGCTCAGGCGTGGAAAAACTAGAGTCGGAGCGGCGCGCACGCAACGGCTCGACGGCCTCGTCTTGGCCGCGGCCGTCTGACCAGCCTCCGTCTGGTTCGGATCTGTTGCCACGCGAGATGACCGAAACACGAGGGAGGAAAAAAACAGCGAGCAGTCGATCAGGACGATGACTGATCTGCATTTCCTTGTCAAACAAAGACAAAAAAAACCAGAACATCCCGACACGAGGGGCTGCAAGGCTGCGGACTTTCTCCCCACAGGACGGAGCAGCGTTCCGACTCGGCCGGGAACATCTGGGATGGAACACAGCAGGCAAACCCCGCGCAAACGTTCCCTCCTCCTAACCTTGGAAGTGGGAGGGGGGGTGGGGGTGGTGGTGGCTGCGTGCAAGTTTCTCTCAGCGTTCTCCTCACATGTGGGAACTTCCTTCCAGGGGGTCCTCGCCTGAGTAATGCAGGCCAGCCTGCAGACTCTTGTACCCACTGCCAGGGGGGAAAAAAAACATTCCCCCGGACTTTTCTGCACCGTTCAACCGGTGTAGAACCAGCCGGACGATTTCTTTTCCTATTTTTTTTTCATCAGAATCATTCTTGGGCGACTTGTCCCGGATGTAACCCTGCCTTCGCCCTATGGCAGCTGGCAATAGGCTCCAGCAAACATCCACAACCCTGAGTGCAGGAATAAGCGGGTATTGAAAATGGATGGATGGATGGATGGCCAATCATTCTCATTCATACTTATATTAAAAATATTATTAATGCTATTGTGGTGTCAGGAAACCTGAGCGTCTAACTTTTGGCTCAATATTCTAGCCTCCAATGAGTGTGCATGTATGTAAAGAAGAGGAATGTCAAAAATCACTGAACATGCAGAAGCAACCTGAGGGTGAGTGGTTGCCCACCAGACTGTGGCTCTCCGTCCAAACACAAAAGATATGCATCAGGTGCACCAAGGGCTGGAAAATGGTTTGCTGCTTTTAGGGGCCCAACACCCCTGGAGCAGCCACACACACGTCCACCTGCACTGAATTTGGCTCAGATTTTTTTTTAAACTGTCTGCAGGGCTTCTTAGTTTAGAACTAATGCACACAACATGCATGCTGGGTTTCGCTTTTTAGGTGCTAGAGCCATGTTCAAAGTGAAAACAGTTTTGAAGGAACAGTTTAGGCAAAAGTGAACTTAAAATATCAGGCAAAAACATCTTCTTTTTTTTTAACAAGGTACACGGCATCGTTTCCTACATCATTTTCCTGTGGACTTTTATGTGTTGCAGGAACGTGGTTGTACAGTCAAAAGTACAGTAGGACAACGGGTGCTTCTCTCCGGCCGGCAGGCCCCTCCCTGCTCCTGCCGTGAGGAACCTTCACTGATCCCACTCTTGCTTTTCATGCAGCGTGGCAGCCTGGACGTTCCAAGCCCACAGTCATGGTAACTATTCAACACTTTGTCTTTGTTCGCTCTACTTCCTCGCCGCTTCTCCCTCCTCACATGATTGTGTGCAAAACTGAAACGGGCCTTTTTCTTCTCTTCCCTCACCCCGCGCGACAATTCTCCAAACTCTTTTTTTTTGGCCCCTTTTTGGTCGGTAGTTCTCTCATTTGCCCCATCACATACAGTGGGTTACACACACACAATCACAGGTTTCCTCTCTCTCTCTCTCTCTCTCTCTCTCTCTCTCTCTCTCTCTCTCTCTCTCTCTCTCTCTGTCTGTCGCACACACACAAATGCACGCGGGCACACACTTGCATCCAAACTACATCCTGCCCTTTGTGTACAGACAAGAGCCCTTTGTTAGCTGGAACACACAGCACGGATTACTACTGCACACATTTCTGCCACTCCTGCTGTATTGGAACTCACACAACGTTGCAAGTACAGTACACAACTGGTGGCGGGTTGCCAGGCTGCCTGAGTACAAGCAGGCAACACAAAAAGCCTTAAAGCGGTGCCATTTATTGCATACTAACTTTTTTTAAATTACAGGTTACTTTTGTGAAAGAGTGTGTTTAACATGGTGATGAAAGTGCAGCAAGCAATTTAATGGATTAAAGAGACTATCTTAAAGACACAGGTCTGTGTTTGTCAGACGCATAAACCGAATGGAGGTGAAAATGATCGTTTGCTCATCTGAATGCTAAGTTTAGTAAGCATGATCCTAAAATGTAGCGTAGAAACAAACGCTAATCTAAGTTTAGGACACATTTTAAGACATGTGCAACAACAACAAAATTTGCTAACACATGGATGTTAACATCTGCAGGGCAACATTAATGTTAATGTGAAACAACAAAAAGAAAAGAATAAAACAACAAGTAACACAAACCACTAGCTAAAGAAAAACTGGCACACCTTAGCTCAAGGGAATCTGTTTCCTCTGAAATTAACACATATCCTAGACACACACACACACACACACACACACAGTTGAGAAAGACACTCTGCTTTAATTAGCACACAAACTGCCTCACTGATAAAGACATTCAAGTTTGGTCTAAGTTACACACGGTGCAGCGCACACACACACACACACACACACACACACACACACACACACACACACACACACTAGACAATCTCCCTCAGCAACTCCACAGCTGTCAAGTCTCAATGGGAAGGGCCGGTGTTATGTGAGCGCAACATACGTTCCGTCCCAGATTTAGTTTACACTCTCCAAAAAAAAAAACCCCAACAACACCTAGCTAGGCCGGTACGTCCAGATATCACACCGCCTGACAAGCGCGAGTGCGTGAGCAAGTGCGCAATGTATTCCTACTTCCTGACATCATTCCAGTTAATTTTAGGCGGCGGTGTGGGAGGGTTTCCAGAGCTCTCTTTCTCTGACACTCACTGAAGGGGAGGCGGGACGGTTGTTTGTTCCACCGCTTCTCTGTCCTCAGAGCCGAGGAAAGCTTTGCCTCCATGTTAATGACACTTGTCATGAAATTCTTTCAAAGAAGAATCAAAATGTGACATGCGTGTGTCTGTCTGTCTGTTGGGTGGGAGTGTGTGTCTGCCTCTGGAGACCCTCCCCGGTGCAGCCGCGTGACCCCCTAGAAGTGACGGGCGGGTTCAAGTGTCAGCTAAAATCTGCCACTTCCATTGAGCGCAGTGGCCCCGAGCGCAGCAAATAGCCGCGGCCCACTGACATATAATTACTGCCGAGCCCTCCTTCAACCTCGGAGCGCTCGGCTACGCGAATAAACAAACCTTTATATGGCCGTTATGTAACCGGTTGTAAAGAACTAGTCTGATCCCGCTGTCTAATCTGGTAGGACAGCGAGCACATGAAACATAAAAGAGCTGTTACGATAAGCGCAACCGGAGCAAAGATGATATTAGATTTTTCCAAAGCGTGCTTTCGCACCTCCCCTCCCCCCTCCAGCTCACCCACCTCCATCCGCAGCCCTGCCAGTTGCAGGTGAAGGGCTTCTCGCCCGTGTGTCTCCTCAGGTGGGCCTTCAGGTGGCTGCTCTTGGTGTACATCTTGTTGCAGCCAGCAAAAGTGCATTTGTGCATTTTGATTAGATCCGCCACTGGGTTTTTGGGGAACTTCTGACCGCCGACAAGGAAGCCCGAGCCCTGGCCCCCCGAGGGGTCCATCTGGCCCAGCGGCTTAGCCGCGATGGGGACGGGTGCGATGCGGACGAACTTGGAGGAGACGCTGGTGTTGGGGGACGGCAGGATGTGGGGCACCAGAGCGAAGGTCTGACCCTGGATGTTGACCAGCAGCTGCGCGATCTTGATGTCCGAGGCCAGGGTGGGCTGCGGGGCCGGCTGTGGTGGGGGCTGGGTCACCGGCGCCGCATTGGGCTCCTGCTTGATCTGGAGGGGTTGGATCTGCAGGAGCACCGGCATCCCGGTGCCCTTAGTGCCGCCGTCTGACGGCTTCTCTGCGTCGGGATCCACTGCGCCGGCTTTGGACTCGCTGCAGGGGGCGGCGGCGAGGCTGCCGTTTGTCTGTTCTGCGCCCTCGACCTCTGGCTCCTCTTTAGGCTGGGCCGAATCCTCCCTGCACATCTCCAGACTGACGCCTAGCCCGAGGCCCCCCTCCAGGCCCATTCCCAACCCCGGACAACCATCTCGCATCTCCTGCTTCTTCATCACCACCTCCATGTTCTCCTCCAGGAATTCTTCAATCTCCTCCAGAGTCGGCTGGAAAGACCCTACGAGTTGCTCCTCCGTTTCCACGCTGGGCCACGCGAGAAAGTCAAAATTCTCCTCCTTGATCGACTCGCGTTTGGACGGCTCGTCCCTCCGCGAGTCCCAGAGGAAGGTGGACATGGGCATCGGTGCCACGGAGCCCGTCTGCACGGCGCTGCCCAGAGAGGCCTGGGACAGGAGCTGGTCCAGGATGCTGTCCTGGCTCTCAGCGCTGGAGTTGCTGCCATAGCTGGAGCTTAGCACCTGGGAGTCCGGGCTGGAACAGGAGCAAGGGCTGGACGACTCGGACAGATCGTCCTCGGAAAATGGAGACGGCATCACTTGGTAGGAGCCCAGGTCTGTCGCCATGTCCGACAGCCGACAGGCCCGAGAGGAGCCACCGTGAGCAAGAAAAAATCCCTCGCCAAGCGGAGAGATGTCCACCATCCCTGGACAGCAGCAAGCGCCTCCGCCTCTCGCTCAAAGACGATATCTCCAAGCTGATTAAAAATAAAAAAAATAAAAAAGTGAAGTCAAACCAAACCAGGTCACCGAGGCCACACTTCCCACAGGCGTGAGATAGTGAAGCACCTGGTGTTCGCTCACAGGGGTGGAAAAAGCTAGCGTCGGCAAAATGAGTTGAATCCAAGGTCTCCAGCCAGGATAGAGTGTATCTGGAAAGAAAAACAGAGACAGCAAAGAGTTTTGTTAATCTTAATCCCACATGTGCGCAGCGCCGGTCAAATTTAAAAGACCTTCTTAAAAATAAAAGTACAAAGCCAAGTAAAACAAAATCCAATCCGTAAACCTCCAGAAGATAACCGAAACAATCACTGTGTCTCAAAAAAAACATGCTGCAGAATGAATTGAAAAACAGTGAGAAATATAAAAACCAGCCAAGCCACAATCTCAGAGAAAGAAAAACAAAAAACAAACAAAAACCCCAGTGCCATCTTCACAGGATTGCTTTTACTTTCTTGCGAAACCACATATACAGCTCACATGTGACACCGGTGTCCAGCGTTGTGACCTATTACATCACAGTGGGCTGACGGCTGCCTGCGACCTGGCTGCAGTGACACCTGTTCAAGTCCTGATGGTCCCTGATGTTGTTTGTAACCATTTTGGGGCATCCCAAGAAACCTTTACCCTGAGAGCAAATATGTGAGGAAGAGAGGTGAACTTAGCAATGATTTGCTGGACCTTAAAAGCAGCAGTTTGGCCTAAAGGGCTCACAGTGTGCAACCAAAGTCTCCAAAACACTGAGACAGACCTTGACTATAGGAAGTTTGAAGTTTTGTCTTCTTTTCTTCTGCCCTGTTGCTCCAGTTATAACCTCCCATACATGTTATGTGTGTGTGTCACCCTCATCAGTGTAAGATGTGTATATTTATATGTGTATATATGGATATATTTGTATATATGTATATAATTAAATGTATAAACGTGAAAATTAGAAGACACCTTTCTTATAATATGACATTTGGTGACATTGACCAGTGTACTTCTGACAGCATATTGACTGTTCTATATTAACTGCTCTGTGAATATCATAAAGCAATGGATTAGGAAAACAATCAGATAATTTTTCAATATTCAGGCAGTATATTTTTTTTTCAAATATTTTTTGAAAACCTGATTTTTTTAAATCAATGTTTTACATTTAAATTTTTCAAAACGCAATTTTTCTTTTTTTTAACAAAAGGAGCAACTGCTGTGCGTGGTGATAATACATATTTCTATATATATATACATATATATAAATGTATGTGTATATATATATATATACATTATTTTTTTATTTTTTTTATTTTTTTTCTAAAATGGTACGGCATAGCTTAATCGTTTGTGTTGTGCTCTGATGATGTCCTGCAGTAGACTTCATAAATAGTCTCCCAATCATGTCCCTTCTCCCTTTCCAGGGGGCCCAGGCCTGCTCCGAGTGACCGATAGTGAACCCGAGCAGGGGGAAGGAGTTGGAGAGGAGAAGAAAAAAATAATGACAATGTCAACAATATCAGCCAACGCCGCATGGGGCAGTCGGGAGCAGCGTGCGTCCCCCCCTCTCTCTCTCTCACGCACACACACTCTCACCGTGCGTAAATCACCTGCCAGTGCGTGTTAATGTTGACGGGACGGGAATCACTGCCTGCCGCCTGTCAAGTCGACCAGAAATCTGTCACTTTACGAGGAAACTGCGGTCTTGCATGATGTGGAATGGTTTATGCATCAAGGCACCGTGATTGTAAAACTAAAAGCTTTGACACCCAAACTACTTGGAAAAAACAATTAAAAAAAAAAAACAATGCACTGCTGGTGCCGTGGCGGTAGAGAGGAAAAGCACAAACTCTCCAAATTCCACTGATTTTTGCAGGCAGCGCATCGCGGTGAACTTCTACACACCAGCAGCAGATTCAGCTCAATTCAAAATTCATTCATTTTTACAACAACAATTTTTTTTTTTTAATCGCCTAAACTGGTTTCTTAGTTCACATGTTTTAACACTCACTCACATAAACATGCGTTCTGCTTCTCCTGCCGCGAGCCACCGCGATGCATAACGCATGAGTGGGCGCGCGTCTCCGCTCTCAACGTAAACATGTTTTCGCCCAGCGCGCTGCAGCGACCATATGGCGGAAAATACAGTGCCAAGAAAAAGCTGCCTTACCTTGATCAACGCAAATATAATCCCGCTTGCAAGAGACGCGCGGGCTTCAGGAGAAAAAGGTATTTGTAATCCGCTGAAGTGTGTCGCGCGAGCAAGCGTGGTGTTCTTGCCCTCGAGTCCTCCCATGCAGCAGCAGCAGCAGCAGCAGCAGAAGGCGGCGGCGCTCGTTCACTCTGCCGTGCGCGCTGCTCGAGTTGTACTATATGACCGTCACATGACTGCCAGTGTGCGTTACGGCGCACAAACCCCCGCCGAGCCTACGAGGCGAGAGGCTGCGCGCTGAAGGCTCGTCCTCGCTCCGCAAGCCTCATTGGTCGGGAAGCGAAGAGGGGGAGTGAGGAGTGCTGGAGGCGGGACGTACGATCTGTCAATCAGGAAAGAGAGCGCGATAGGGGGTGGGCGGGGGCTGTGCCGCGTGGAACAGCATGTGGATTTGGAGGACCGCGATGTGCGCAAAGGAAGCGGGAAGCGCCGGTGAGTTTCGGCCGTAAACAACCATCACAAGGGGGAGAAGAAGAAGTGGGTCAGCCAGGCGCGTTTGGGTTGTTTCTTTTTTTCATCTGAGTTGAAAATACAGTTTGATAACAATGAGTCACCGCACTTTGACAGCGCCGATTCCACATTGTTTTTAAGTGAAAGGAAACACGCCCCCGAATAGTGATTTTTCCCCCCCCATTATTATTATTAAAGAACCTGTTTGTAACATTTAAATACATTTGATGCATATAACATATATGTCAAGTTAAACCATGTCACAAAATATGTCGCTTTATTTGGTTTTCACTCGTTACTATATGCACATAAACAACTCCTTATAAGGAGTTGGTCATATTGCGCCATCACCCAGTAATGGATCTGCTCTGGGTGTTGTGATTGTAATCTGTCACTGCAACTAATGTAGTGAGATCAAGTCACGGCTTCTGAAAATTGGGACTAGCGTCAATATTGTCAAAGATTACATCCTACCTTTAGATGATTTTTTTTTTTTTTTTTTTGGCATTATCACTCTTCCACATGTGTAATAATTTACAGGAGGCTTTAGTTGTCGTTTTGAAGTGATTGTCTTGTAATTAAAACTCTATAATGCAAATTAAGCATCGCTTCCACTTATCATTTTAGTTTTATGGTTGATGTTGACATGGTATTTAACATTAAAATAGCATTTATATTTATTCGGATATGGATTCTATAATCCATATCCAACCTATGTAATGGGATTGAGCAGCTTCAAGGGTATAAAGTGCTCTCTGCTGGACAAAATGTGTAAAACGTGTGGAATCTTTTTTTTTCAAGACACTTCACAACTTTCCCTGAGCTGCATGTGACGCAATATTCTCAGAAAATCTCATTTCAAACATACAGTAGTTACCTTTAAATAGAGACCAAACTTTCTTTAGAGAAGGATAGAGGTCAAAAATCAAAATATTCTCAATTCCAATGCCGTTTCTGTCAAATATATATATATATATATATATATATATATATATATATATATATATATATATATATATATATATATATATATATATATATATATATAAACTGTTGTTGTAGAACTGAAGTAAACTTTCTTCTTGACATTGTTGTTGTTCTTTTACCTGCGGCAGTAGTAGCAGTTAGCGGTTGAAGGGGTAAACTAATGTATACGTAATCCTAAAAAATTAGGAGGTTTTGGTTGCTACAGAGTCATTTCTGCCGTTAAAAGCATACCAATAGAAACTGTGTCTGTATGGTTGCACAAGAAGACGAGGAACCTTGCAGGAAGTGTCGGGTTGTACTTCAACGTGCTGTTTTTCTAAATTGTTAGTCAAACATTCTCGGGATGAGGGATTGCAAATTTCTTTTTTCCTTTTTGCCTCACAGCAGTAATTAGGTGTACCAGACGGTTTCCTGCACCCCACTTCAGCATGTTCATGCCCGTAAGGAAGCGGCTGAAAATAGATTACGAGGCAACATTGAGTGTGTCTGTGTGTGTGTTTTTCTCTGAGTGATTGTTCGAGGTTGCGAGGAAAGCCTATGTGTTCTGATGGCCTTTTGTTTTTCCTCACCCTTTGGGAGAGGCACGGTGCCAACCGGTGATGAGTTCAAACACACACCCATGCCGTGGAACAGCAGCTGCTTAAAGACTTTGACTGCTGGTCAAAGACGACCGCATTAAATCGCGGCCTGTAGATGTTGTCCTCTGCAGACAACGGCTAAAAGCAGTTGAGACTTTGTTGGAAAAAAAAAATTTGTACTTTTCTATCAACATTTCTGAGTGCACAGGTCTAACATGAGAACAGTTTAGTGCATTGCAACTGAAACACACTAAGGTGCAAAATGAATAGTGCCCGACACTAAAGTCAGGATAGAAACGATGCTTATTTATTTACACGAATGCTGCTATAAGTAAATAGAGTATATAGAGTAAATAGTATTTTAGGGTCTAACACTAGTCTATTGTACAAAATGTGTAAATAATAAAAATAAATAGGGTAACCTTAACACTCACCCAAATCCATCATTTAGAAAGTATGAAAACAAAATCAATAAGTACATAATAGATGTGTTTACAGGTCAAGTTGCAAAACACTTAAGTTAAAAACATATTTGATAAAAGTGTGAACTCATTATAGAGTGAAAACATTTTCCTTGTAATCATAACCTCAGCAAACTAATTTCAGTCCGAGTTTACCGTAGATGAGCATCAAATTATTTTTGTCCATGAGTTTGGTCACTTTAGATAAAAATCACTTGTCTTGAACCTTTTCCTGTGTCAGATGAAAGCAGTTTGTACTCTTGGTGGCACTTTAGGCAGCCGGACAGCATCTTAATGTCAAAGCTTGCCTACTTGTCTTTTTTGTTTGTTGTTTCGGCCCAATGCTCACAGTACACATCCACTAGATCATTATGAAAGTACATCTAAATTCAACACAAGTCTCCTCCTCCATCACCACTGCCTCTCATCTCTCAGCATTATTCATTCATACCTCTTCTGCACGTGGCCTCGTCGCGTCCTCGGTCAAGTATAAAGCACAGGGCCTGACTGGACTCTGTGCAGAAGACATCAGAGCGATGTTTGGTCATTTGGCCGGCGGTGTTGTCGAGACACTGAGAGCAGCATGACTGTCTGATCCTTCGTGACCTCTTAATCCAGCTGTCAAACAGCTGGAGTGCAGGGCCAGGAAGGAGGCTTCCCCGGGCCACAGATTACAAACTCGCCCAGTGGATGGCAGTTTGTCTACGGACGGAGGAGGATTAGACGGGCGCCTTTTGCCCTACTTCTTCCTCTGTCTCCTGCGGGACATGGTCTGGCTCACATTTTTTAGATGATGGATGTTGGAATCCAGATGGTCTTCCCGTGTGTAATTGAGCAAGCTCACGAGAAAAGGGCAACAGCTGTACATGTGCAAGATGATTTAATTGAACTAAAATGCAATATTTATATATACATATATATATATATATACATACATATATATACATATATATATATATATATATACATATATATATATATACATATATATATATATATACATATATATACATATATATATATATATATATATATATATATATATATATATATATATATATGACGACTTCGCTCCATGAACTTTCTATGCAACTCTGGCGCCACTAGGTGCCTGGAAGTAAAATGGCGTATCCGGCAATATGGCTCAATTTGCTTAATGCATTTGGTTGTAGGCCATGAGAGGGCGCCATCATGACTTAAAGCTCTCAATGTGGCAGATTGGGAGGCTGCAAACTCCAGTTGTCCTCACAGTACTGAGTAGATTGAACACGGTTTTCAAAGGATGATGGATAAACTCTATATAAAAGCCATATAAGCAAATATTTAAAATTCTCTATGTTTAAACAGTAATTTGTGTTTTGTCAATAATAATGTGCCACTGACATTCAAACATTGACTCATTTACTTTTCGTTTTCAATTACAATGAAAAAGGTCTTTCTTACTCCAGGATATTTCATTGGATTAGTTATTTTTGACAAAAACATTTCCTCTTAATATTCTGATATTTTAATAATAATTAAAGTTCATTTTCACAACTCTGTATTTCACAAGAGTCCATAAAAAGACTTTCTTACAAAAGATCAGAGAAAAGAAAAACAAGGCCTTTTCACCAACATTTCTGATTGTGCTTGGTTGTTCTTCTTTTTTTTTTTTTTAAATTAATTAATCTGTGTTTGGCTCTGCCAATCTGTAAACCCACAGCTAAATAATAAATAACAGATAAAATTATGACAACAAGGTAGTAACTCGTTACGTCATGAGTACAAACACGTGGACAGTCATTATTTCGTCGTGGTCTCACTGCTGCAATATAAAAATAAATCTAGCAGAAACAGAAATGACTCCATAATGGCAACAAATAAAGCAGAGATCCCGCCAGTGGAGGAATGCACAGCATGAGGTGTCTGTAAGGCAACTGGAGCAGAGACGGCACAGCGAGGTGCGCGCGAGTGGCGATGTGGCACCATGGAATTAGACACCGGGACTGTCAAACCCCACTGGACTGGGAGAGGCGGGGAGTCTCGCAGCGTCTTTCACACGGGATTGCTCTCACGTTTGATTTGGGTACAAAAAAAGGAAAAAACAAGCCTCAGAAATACTTCTTGTCATTACGTCAACATCATTGTCATTTCATCTTCTCAAAGGTGCATTTCATCTGTGAGCTCATTGACGCCTCGCTTTGCCCGACATGTCCAAAGAGTCCTGGAAAAGTGGCGTGTGTCCATGTGTCCGTGTGTCCGTGTGTGTAAACTGTGCGCAGTGAGGTCCGTCAGCGGCCCGCAGCGCGTCGCTCATTCCAGATCCTGGAGGTTGATTGTGCTTCCTGTGAACTGAGAGTTGTCGGAGCCGTTGTCGTCCTCCGTCATCACGGAAGGTTCCTGTGAGGAAACACACACACACTTAGACAGCACTGCTACATTTGTCAGGCCAGACATGTTCACCTGGGGTTCTGCGTGGGGTTTTACTGCCAATACATCAGCTCTCAGCTCGGTCAAGATAACCCGGATACGACGTTCGTGCCATCCAGAGTGGAACACGAAAGCTCCGAACGATCTTTTCTTCTTCGTCTGTCTGCGTTATCTGCGTCTCATCTCACCCTCTGCCTACCTTTCCTGTCATTTGCGAGTGGGTGGGAGTGTGGGTAGAGGGGGGGGACTCCAGGCACCTGTAAAATGTTGACGGGCAGGTCTGCGGTGAGCTGGGAGTGGGAGCTGGAGGGCTGCGAGCTCAGCTGGAACGCCAGGTCGCCGTCGCCACCTGGGTCATCCTGCCAAAGGAAAACATTCGCGTTAGATCCCCCCTACAGAAAAAACTAAACATTTTTGACGAGCGATTTAGCCTAAGACGACGAGCTCACCTGCAGCAGCTGAATCTGGACGTACTGGGCCCCGGTGACCGGGTCACGCAGGGTCAGGCCTCCGTTGGCCACTGAAGCGCCTTCGCCAAAACGAGCACCAGAGGGCGCCATGAGTGCCGGGGACGCCTTCGCCGCTTTCGCTTTTCTCTGACCCGACCCCGAACTCCCTGCGGAAAGTCGACGGAGACGCAGTCGTCACTCACTGCTGTACGACAACTGTGACCGCTGGCCTCTCCGCTCTGAGCGGGGACGACTCTCTCACCCGAGGAAGACGAGGGGCCTCGTTGCTTCTTCTTCTTGGCCAGCTGGATGGCTCTGTAGTCGGTCCGCGCCGAGCCGCCGCTCTCCTGATGAAGAGAATTGAGACGGAATAGAAAAGGCTCAGCAAAACTGTACACATCAGCTAAATAAACATAAAATGCAACCCAAGGTGCTTGACAAAAATGAAAAGTAAAAGAAAAAATAAAGAAAAACAACTTTCAACTGAAGTGCTGCAGTCAATTAAACCCACCCCACTCCTCCCAAAGGCACACAGATTATCACCCACCCACACCACAGGACCAGTCAGTAATAAAAAATGGCAAGACACTGAGGAACCATAAGACGTCTGACGGGCTTCCTTAAAAAAAAAAAAGGGGGCGCAACACACTTATTGCTCTGTGTATATTCTTAAATAGATGAGAACCATTTTAAGGGCAGAAAAACCAAATGACTATATTTGTACTGTGAGTATACACTTTTATTAATGTATTTACGGGCAGTACGTTACGCTTTTACCAATATAAAAATCACAAATCAAGCCAAATTTTACATCCTGGGTCTTCAAGTCACCAGAGTGACGTCTGTGCCATTTCACTCTAAATTAACGTCAACTAGTCGTCACAACACAGGGGGGTTGTTGTGACAGTCAACCTCTATTTGGGAAAATGGAAGGTGCGCAACCCTCTGAAATGGGCGTTCATAGGAAATAAAACGCTTTGGCAACAACAGTAAGCGTTAAATAGCCTTCAGATGGTGCAATTAGAGACGGAGTCTGTGCTCGGAGCCTCTCCAATACTTTCATTTATACAAGAATCCATTTGGATTTGATGACTGCGTTGGCTAACCCGAGTGAGACGCAGTTTAAAAGTGTGTTTAAACCTCAAATATGTGGCATGATGTCCAAAGAAGGCAGAGACGCAGAAAGATTGACGTGTATAAAACGGCTGAGAGTTGAGGCTCACCAGGAAGCTGCTGGGCGACACGGCGTTGAGCTCCTGCTCCTTCTGGGGGCTGAAGCTGCTGCCGGTGGGACCCGGGAACACAAACTGGGTGAGGACTTTCCCTCCCTCCTGCGGCCCCAACACCTCGACGCAGCCCAGCAGGGGCCCGCCTGGCCCCGGGCCCCCCACCTCCACCACCTTGGAGGGCGACGCCAGCAGCTCGGCCACGGGGGCCACGGCCAGCGAGGCGGCGGGCTCCACGCTCAGGACGCCGGGCGGAGCCCAGCGGGTGCTGCAAGCCGCGCTCACGCCGCCGCAGCCGGCGCCCTGCATGGTGAGAGCCGCCAGGGTCCCGAGGGCCTCGGGGGTGACCGTCTGCACGTCGTCCAGGTTCAAGGTGCCCTGCGGGGGCAGAACGTCGCCCACCGGCCCCTCCAGGACGTGGTGCGGGGGGCCCATGTCTGCGCCGGCAGCCAGGATCAGAGGGTCCACCGCCTTGGCCAAGGTGGCGCCGGCGCCCAGGGTGGCACCCACCGAGGAGGGGTCGATGGTGAGCAGGCCTGTGCTGACCAGGGAGAGGTCCATGGTGAAGGTGGCGCTGGAGCCGCTCCCGCCGACGGGGATTCCCACGCCGATGCCGGCAGTGGGAGGGGCGGCGGCGGCGGCGGTGCCGGGGACCGCCGAGAACAGAGAGCTGAGGTCCAAGTTGGTCAGCGGGTCGCCACCAGCCATCCCAGGGCCTGCAGCCACGGCCGGGGGGGAGCTGATGAGCTCGCTGCTGGGTGTCAGAGTGGGCGTGGTTTCCATCTGGCTGAGGATATCTGAGGAGGAAGACGATGAAGAGGGTTGTGAGTTAGTGGCTATTTGTCAGAATGTAAAACACTTAACTACACTTCAAAAAATGTAAATCAAAGAGCCAATTTGCACCAATTTGGGTTTATAACTGTAACTGAAGAAATTCAATGTCCATTCCAAAATTTATGGGTTTTCATGGTTCATTTTATTTTTTTATTCCAAAAGCAAAACAAAACAAATGAACAAAATAATAACTAGACAAACTAAACACTAAACTGGGAAATAATTAAACTAAACAAACAACCAAAGACAATACGGAAGAACTCTAATCTTAGTTTAACAAATATCTTAAATAATCCCAAGAAATTATTACTTCGCATTGGCGAACAAAAAACTGAAGATGAACAAACAAAGAGCTCCCACACTTTTTAAAAATCCATTTTGAGAAAAAAACAAAAAACAAAAAGAAGGAGTACAGACCTGGACTGAGGTGGTGATGTTTGAGTATGTGGCTCTTCAGGCTGCTGCGGGACGAGAAGTGTTTGGAGCAGTTGGCCACGGGACAGCGGGTCCTCAGGGTGCTGGCGTCCTGCTTATGCTTCTTGGAATGGATATAGAGGCTGCTGCGTGCTGAGAACTTGGCGTTACACCCTGAACAGCAGACAGGAGAGATAGGGCTTCGTTTTTCCAAGAGGACAAACGTTAAACTGGTTAAAATGAGGAACTTGCAGTGTTTCAGTTTCATAGATCAGGCAAACTCGCAGCTGTGAACACTGTGTGCGTGTGTGCGTGTGTGTACCTTCTGCATGGCACTGGAAAGGCTTGGTGCCCAAATGAGTGATGCTGTGGCCCTTGAGGTGCTCGGCTCGGGTGAAGGATTTCCCACAACCCTCCTCCGTGCAGACAAAGCGACGGTCGTCGTCGTGTTTCCTGATTAACAGACAGGGAAGGGAGATGTGAATCAGTGAGACTCCGCCAAACTCAGAAAACAGCTGGCCTGGTAGAGAGGCTGTACGTAGCATTTTTGGTTGCCTGCCCAGCACCCCTTCTGAGAACACCTGTCCAGTGTGCTGCTCAGCTAATCTCTCTCCATCCAATTCTACATATGGAGACTGGAGAGCTGGCCGGACAAGAGGTGCTAATGCATGTTCTTACAGAGGGTGTCAGGCAGGCAGCCACAGATAAAGTTGAAACCAGAAGTTTACGTACACTGTGCAAAAAAACACATTACCCTTTTCTTCCCTCACAGTCTGAAGTTAAATCAGACTAAATCTCTCCCTTTTCAGGTCTGTTAGGATGACCAAAATTATTTCTATTTGCTAAATGCCACATTAATGAGAGAGAGAATAGTTCAGAGATTATTTTTTATTACTTTCCTTGAAGCCAAAAGTTTACATATATTTGTTGTTTAAAGACATAGCATGTAAACTTTTGACTTCAAAGAAAGTTACAAAATATTATCTTAGAAATTCTCTATCTCATTTTTGTGGCATACAGCAAAACTTCAGACTGCGAGAAAAATGTTATGTGTGTGTTTTTGCACAGTGTATGTAAACATCTGGTTTTAACTGTATATACTTTTATAGCAGGCCAGGTGTGCAGTTTTCCTTTGTTAAATGATGAATTGCAATGAATTACAAATATTATTTTGAAACTACAATTTAAAGAGAGGGCAACATTGAGAGGCACTTACCGTTTATGTCTGAGCAGTTTAGACATACTGGTGAAGGACCAGCCACAGCCCTCGGAATCACAGACAAATGGCCTCTCACCTGGAAACAGCATATCAAACTTTTATTCCCCAAGACATCACCCAACCGTTAAATCAGGTCTGCACATACAGGATGAATATAAACAGTGATTTCATTTGAAACACCACAGTCGTCCAAAATTAGCAAACAGAAAACAACCCATTCACGGCCTCATGTGATAAACCAAAGACTCAGACAGCCTCAAACGCCGCCGAAGCCTGAATACCCCTTATTGTAGCGTTTCAAAAGGCAGGTTTTCATCAGAGCCACTGCTTCCTGACCCAGAATGCATAAAGTGCCATATAGCCTCCCTTCAGGGCCTGATTCTTCTTCTATCCGCTCACCGGTGTGACTCCTCATGTGGATCTTTAATCTGCAGGCCTTGTCGTATGTCTTGTCACATCCAGGGTAGGTGCAGGTGAAGTGTCCGGTTTCCCTGAAGTGAGTGCGATTGTGGGAGAACAGGGCACTGAAGGTGATGAAAGTTTTCTCACATCCTGCGGAGGACAGAGGTGGAACGTGAGGGATGACAGTTGACAGAAGACAGAAATGTGCATTTTCATACCAAGGACATGTTGTGATTAATTGTATTTGTAACAATCGCTATTAAAATTAATGACAAACTTCAATGTATCTCAATCTGCTGTTTTTAACCATGTCAGAATGTGATGCGACAACGAAAAGATGATGAAAATCTAATTCTGAGTAGTGTGGCTATAAATAGACCAAAGTTTAAGACAATCTGCCTCAAATGAAACATGAATTGAGTTTCTCTTCCTTGGCAAAGCGTCAGAGAACAGTGGGAGCCATATAGTCCTGTGATACCTGGGAATTCGCACTTGTGCGGCCTCTCCGGCTCAAAGTGGACCCTCTGGTGGTTGGTGAGTCTGGTGGCGCTGCGAAACCTCTCACTGCAGATCTCACAGACGAAAGCATTGTCCTGCTCGTGCACCTTGACGTGCGCCTTAAGGTTGTACACCGTGGTGAAGCAGCGGCCGCAGCCTTCAAACTGGCAGGTGTGCGGCCGTTGCTTGTCGTGCGACTGGAGGTGCCGCTTGAGTTTGTAGGAGGTGGCGAAGGCCCAGCCGCAGCCCTCGATGGTGCACTGGTAGGGCCGCGGGTCCTCAGCGTGGTTCAGCAGGTGAACCTTGAGCTTCTGCCTGGTGTCAAACGCGCCGTGGCAGCCCGGCTCTGGGCAGCCAAAGGAGGCTGCCACCAGCTCTTTCTTGGACCTGATGATGGGCAAAGACTGGAGTTCCACTCCGCTTTCGCAGCTGGATTTGGGTTGCGGGGTCACCACCAGGTCAGCCTCCGAGACAGCACACAGGATGCCAGCCTCCTGCTTGACAATGGGGCAGGAGTCCAGGGAGGTGCCCAGCTCGGACAAGGAGCAGTCGTCCACCAGAGCCAGCTCAGAGTCGCTCACAGACAAGCCGGCCCGGGGTTCCTCCTGCTGGGCTGCGGCCGACACCGCCACGGTGCTGATCTTCCCGATGGACTTGGTGCCGCTGTCATAGTTGAGCAGGACGATGTCTTCGTGGTCCTTCATGCCGAGGTGCTCCCTCAGGCTGATCATGTCGTCCTCTTTGTGCGTGTAGCCCTCCGGCGGCGCGGCCAGAGTCAGGACGCCGTTCTCCATGGTCACTATGATGCTTTGGTTGTTGATCGTGATAGTTCCGGAAAAGGTCTCGCCGGCGGGCGGACTCGTGGAGGCCGCTGCCGGGTTCGAAATAAAGTCCGACGTGTCCATGTCCTCCACGACGGCCGAGGTCCGTGCTACCGAGGCGCCGCTGCCGTCGATGCGGGCTTGAGGCGAGAGCTCCGCCACCAGTTTACTCTCGCTGTTTTCCGTGCAGATCTGACCGCATATCTTCTCGCCATATTTGTTTGTCAAAACAACGTCTTCGACGGCGCGGTGATAGGCCGTCTGTTTGGCGCTGGCCACGGCCGAATTGTCGTGCTCCAAAGCAGCAAAAGCGTGTTCCGCTCTGGTCGACACTTGAGGGTCGAGTGGGTTCGAGTTGTTATGAGACTCACAAAGAATAGCCGCGTCGCCGCCGCCGCTCGCCACCTCCATAGAGCCACCGGGACTTGACTTAGGGCTACCCGGCTTGTTTTCTCTCATTTTATCGCCGTCCTCAAACGAAACATCCGGTGGGAGGTCGGCTGTTCCCCCTCTGCCATCGCCTTCCGTGGCTTCCTCTGCCCCCCTGCTAGCAGCGGAGAAGCTCCCGGCGGGTGCCGTAGCACTGTGGTGGCTGCTGCTGTCTTGGGAGGGCAGCTCCGAGGTGCCGTCCTCACGCTGCTGCCGTAAAACGGGAAGCGGTAACGTTAAGTGCCGCTGCGCTGTCAGTTCCTCTTCCCCTTCGAACAGACCAGGCAGCGCCATTTGCAAAGCGTTGCCTCCGTCGGTCGCTACGTATTTGCTGACATTCTTAACAGTTTCTTGCGAGCCGTGGAACTCGTTTCCCTTCTCTGACTCCAACGCTACGTGATAAAGCCCGACAGCCGGGCTATTGTTTGCCGGCGCGGCGGGTTTATTTGCTGGCTGCCGAAGGCGGACGGGCGGACGAGGCGCCTCGCTGCCATTTTCCGCCAGCAGGTGAAACGGCGATGTCCTCGGCCGTTTGTTGTTGTTGTTGTCACTTTGAAGTGCGGGCGACTCCGGTCGTCCTTCGCCTTCGTTTTCGGCGGAAATAAACCGAGGTATTGAGCCTGTCGCCGAGTGAAAGGGAGACGTAGTGGTCCTGTGTCGGGCGCCATGTTGAGAGTGAATGTTTTGGGCATCAGAAAGCCCCTGGATTTCCATCTTGGTATCCCTGTAGCAGCGGCACAGAGAGGACCCGCCCTTGTGGAGCGAGGCCGATCCATCGGGCCGCTCCACAGTTTACAGTAGGCCATGTGGTGTGTTTTCTGCCCGTGGAAAATGTCACTGAATCAGGCGGTCCCCGGCCATAAATTAGAATTTTGCAAGACGTCTAATGCGATCTGTAACCAAAACAGTGCGAGGTTGCGGAAAGACTGCCCATTTTGTGACACAGTAGGTCTATTACTTTAAGAAAACCTACGACTATCAAAGAAAAAGCGTGACAATTCAAGGATACGAATATTAATTAATGTCTGCATTCAGTTTACGTTTGTAAATCGTACGCTGAATGTACGTGAAGTTTTTTTTTTTTTCCCTAAAATGTAATAAGCTCCATCAAGCGTGAACGTACCTGAAAGCATCACTGTGGAAATTCAATTACAACAAACTGTGGAATGGATCAGGGGCAGTGGATCAGATTTTGGATTTGTTTTTCTAAATGAGTGCCAATTTATATTATTCCTTATTATTACTCCTCTTCCTCTGACCTCTATGTTTTAATGCTTTACACTCCAAAAGGGATATGAATCTAAACTGCACACTATGTAAGAAAGTTAAACGTTCCCTGTCAGACAGTGTTTATTTTTTTTTTTTTTTTTAACATAACATTCCACTGAGTGGCAGTGTGGGACCATAACAAAACATTGAGACTTTTAATTCTCATATAACGCAAAACAAACAATTTTCACAGTGATTTAACCATGTTACTATTGTCTTTTTTGTGTTTGTTGTGGATGTCTTCCTGTCCCACATACCACTGCTAAAGGCACATTTTCTCCAGTAGTTTCAGACTGAAACTGTTGGAAAGTGCAGAATTGGATTCTCTTTCCTTGTATACCTTTTGCTAGAACACAAAAAACTCACACTTAAATTAGAATTGTAACTCCCTACTTGACACTAGTCGCTCCCTTACATGAAGACAACAATACAATGGGGACGGAGTGGGAGAGCAATAAAAAAGAAATTACTAAAATTATTACTTATCAAGAAACTGCGACAAAAAAGACTTGCACATCAATAGCTTACACTTTGTACCTTACCTTTAGGATCACTCCAAATATCCACATATTACTAATAATGGCCATTATAGATATTTTATTTATTTGGTTTCTAAGCCAAAAACAGTGGCAAACCTTGAGCAAAAGTTTATGTCACACAATGGGGAAAATAAAGGAGTGAGAGTATCAGAATGAAAGAAAATTGAAGGAATCGATTCTGTACACCACTGCAGATGTATTTACATTTGACCTACATGTAGGGTGTACTGAACACACCAGAGTGGAGATAAGCAGTATGCAATATGTTTGCTCATGTGATAGGCTATACACAATGTATACAAAGCTCCACATGCTTGATACAAAAATATCCAGTAAGTTATGTGACTTTAGGCCACTGTGCTGTTTTTGCACACGTGTGCATGCATGCATGTTTTCAAACACTGTGTTAAACAAATCTATCCTACCATCAACATGTCTCATTATGAATTATTACATTGTCCGTACCTTCAAATATACTGTACACAATGACTACAGAAACAAACGCTCCTGCACAGTACACCAGTCAACAAACATACAAATCTTAAAAGTTTTTTGTCAGGTATGAATAAAGTTACATATTTTCAGAACAAGTACAACAGTTGGCAGCGCAAGCATGCAAAATTACTTCTTTTTTTTTACTTTGTCATATAAAAATATAGTCCTTCTCACACACTTTAAGGACTATGACAGAAATAAGGCCACAGATCCAGTTCCTTTCTGAAAAATTGCAATACATCCTGTCTACACTGTTATTTTAGGCTTTCAAGGCCTCCTTTTTTCTTTTTTTTTTTAACATTGTCAAGTTCAAATCCAAGTTGAATCCCTCTTTTCAGAGTTTGCAAAATCTGCAAGAACGGTGTCTGGGTTAAGAGTTGAGAGAGTTCTGACCCAACAGCAAAATACCTACTTTGTCAAAACGAGGAAAACAGAATGATTATGTCGCTGTTGCAGAAATACAGAAAAGGGATAGCGGTGTCTGTGTTTTTGCATGAACCTGCCATGTACACCACAAAAGGCATAACAAATGAAATGAACAAAAATGCAGTGTGAATAAAATTAACATTCATCGCTAGTCAGCCTGTTTATGCAGTTGTTGTCAAGAACCAGAGATGATGAGGAAGGAACGGGGTATAGACTTTCAAAGGAATTCTGCAGGTCCCCCGAGGCAGTCTGAGGGACTGTAATGCAGCACAACACACCAAAATTCACACGTAATCACCCTCTCCTGATCTTGCCATATCTTCTATAGAAGCCTGTCGAAATCAAAACGAGCCTCGTGATGGATGATACAAGATGTCACTGCTCTGTGGTGAGCAGCAACGTGCCACTGCATTAACTAAACTTTTGCCAAACCTGGACAGAAGTGGGAGGAAAAGCTTTTAGTGCCATTACTTGTCCTGTTTTAATTAGCCATAAACAAACAAACAAACAAACAAACAAAAAAACTATGGCTACCGTGACTTCAGCTACTGCCTCTCTTTCTTTAAAGGGCTCCGACAGGTTCCATAACATTGGAGTTTTTCAAGGTGGATGTGTGTATTCAGATTTGAAAGCATAGCAAACCCAGCTGCCTCCGCAACAACACGCAGAGGAGAAGCAGGAGACTCAGTGAGTGCACACGTGTTCTGCTACATAAGGATCATTTTGGCCACCAAAAATTCACTCTGACCAGCGCCGTGTATTTTAACCAAGGAACATACGCCTCACAACTGGATGACTAGCAGCATCGCAACTTTATGAATAATTCATCCCAAATGACATTCCTGACGACTGAGAAGGGAATGACTGAGAGGACAAAAAAAACGGGTGGTAGCACACACACACACACACACGCACACGCACACGCACACAGATATGTTCAGCTTTACAACCTGGGCAATAAAACTCTGTACCACCTGACAGTGTTAAATTGTACATCAGCTTCAGGAAGTGGAGGAGTTGGAGTGCAGGATATTTTTGTCCGCTCTCCATCCCGAGCCAATTTCATGGCCACGTATGTTCCCCGCTTTCAGGACAGCACTTGCCAACATCTCCCGCGGTGAACCGAGTGTGATTAGTTCAGACTCGCCGCTGCTCAGCCTTTCTGAATGTTGACCTTGAAATAAGCAATTCGAATTTCATGTTCGGTGCCCGGTAATGTGCGGTATACATTTTTATGCAGTTAAGAAAAGGGAGCAGGTGTCGACTGGTTTTCAGATGCCGCTGCAAGGGAAAGATTAATATCACTGTCTCCTTGAATTTATATTTTTATTTGTTGATGTCAAGCCTTTAAAATGCCCTGAGAATAAAAAAAAAAAAATGTATAAAGACATCAGCGTCAGGCTACCTCAGCATTTAATACTGTTATTACAGCCGACGTGCTCATCACTGTGAGCAGTCACAGCATCTCAGAAACTGAAGTGGGTTAGACTGGAGGTCCGCAGAGATGTCTGTCACTCATGTGAAACCTTGGACCCGACGACTGATGAGAAAGCGGGAGACTACATTTGATTTTGTGGATAGCTGCAGACTCTTTCCCTTCCAATCCAGCCTGTGCAGCAGCCGCGATCCTCCTAAAGGGTATGAATTCTCCTCTGGCAGGTGTTCCTTTTAATTTGTTGTTGACACCCCCACCAACACCCCCACCCACCCTGCGATGCAACACATACAGTACCCACGCACACATGCACGCACAAGGAGATGGAGAGGTGTCTTTCTCTACTGAAAAAAAAAAAAAAAAAAAAAGAACAAATCTCCAGCTTCCACCTCCTCCAGCTAGGCGACCGTCTTGCGTTCCTTCTGGGCAGCACTGCTGGTCGTGGTGCTGGTAGACATTGAGGGAGACTCAGAGGCGGCAGGCAGAGGCGGCCGGGGCTCGATCCCTCGACTTTTCATGTAAGACAGCAGCTGGTCGGGAATCTCTGCCAAGACATCCTTGGCCAGTCGGGCCATGCTCAGAACCTGATTCCCCGACCGGTCGATGTAGTCTCGGAAAGGAACAAACTGGATGAGAAGAGGCACAAGTGGATAGTGGACACATGCTTCAAGATGGTATTTATGTCATATATTTACTGCATGTAGGTTTAAAGTAAAGCAAATTCAATTCACTTATTTTAATGGAGGCTAAAGTTTAGGTCTTCCTCTCATTTCCAGGCGCTACTCAGTTTTTTTCATATTTCTACACAATATACCAACGACCCACAGATGTGTCATTAGGGCTGCATTAATTTCAATACTGCCTGCTTAAAATGCAGGAATCAAGGCAAGTAATGTAAATTTGTCAACACTGCCTCTGGGTTTTCCGAATCCCTGTGATTTATTAGGCTCTGGTGCCGGAAAGACTGAGTAAACAGGATGCTAGAAAATCCTCAAATGTATTAGAGTGCTTGTGTGTACAATATAAAGTTTATACAAAAGAACGAAACTGCTAGAATTTAATTGGATCACATGAAACCTATTTTCAAACGAGGGAAGGAGGTTTGTTTGTGGGAAACGTCTCACCTGGACGATGTCTCTCTCAGCCAAGCGTCCTCTTGATGATACTCGGACCTCATCCCCGTCCAGCTCCTCCATAGCTGCAGACAGCAAACACCACACTCCACTGTTGGAACTGAATACACTCAATATACAAGAGCTGCCACAGATGGAAAAAACAGTAACTTCATTTTCAAAAAAAGTAATTGGCATATATTTAATTTTGCTTGTATCATCATCGAAACTCTATATCCAGAGTGCACTTCACTTTTCTCAACATTTCTCAGAAGAAATGAAAATTCATCGTATTTCAATCTTTATTAAAATAACATTTTTTTTCAGCTTCGTTTTTTCACCTGACAGCCATCTCTGAATTTAGCCAGAGGTCACAGAGGAATTTTATGTTGCATTCAGCAAGGTGACAATAGTCACAAACTTCAAACATAGAGTACAGAGGGAATCCTTGAAATCATGTGGCCCTTATCAAATTTCCATTTACAGCTGAACCTGAAATTGGAGTCCAGAAGATTATAAACTAGGACCAGGAGGGACTCAGGTGCAGACCTGACTGAGGAGACACACAGCAGTCCTGTGAGACTGTTAGACATCAGGGCAAAGGCAAGTAGCCGACCATCTGTGCGCAGCTGCTGCTCTCAAATACAGAGACTCTGGAGCGCAAACCTCATTGGCACTCACAGGGAAGCACATTCCCAGACTGACAAGCTTCATCGTTCTGCATCCTCATATTTATAGTTTCTTATCAAAAAAGGGGGATTTGGACGCGGGAACAGCAATCTGCGTCAAACCCGAGAGAGATGCATGTTGTAAGGATGTGTACTCATGGCAGGAAGGGAAGGATGCTGAGGGAGGACACTGATGAGGAGACTGGAGCTCCACATGGTGCCTCTACAAGGCAGATGGTGGGTGGTGTGGAGCAACAGGGGGGGTAGAAGGGAAGGAATCCTGCAAGCAAGTCCTGCCGAGCTGAGAGAGTTAGGTTCACACGTTAGGTTCACATTCTGAACCTAACAGGGCATCTGGGGACGCCATGTGGGATCGTTTGGAAAACGGTTAATGCTCCAGTATCAGGCAGCAGTATCAACCCTTTCACTGCTCACTATCAGTGCTTGTTATCTAACACAGTGAAATGAATGAGATCTCGTGCGGGGGAAAATACACTTGTTGGCTTGTTGCAGGAGGCACGCTGGCTCTCCAACCCGCCATCATCACTTTAAAAATTTTCCAGCAGGCGGTTAAAAACGATTCCACCCCAGATATCCGCTAAGGCTCTCCTGCGTTAACGTCTTGTTAGTCAGTCATCAACTCATTAGATAAAGTAAAAAAGATGTTTTTTCAAAGATAATTATCCTTCCATTCATCCATTTCAATACCAGCTTCTGAGCTCAGGGTCAAGACGTAAGGGATAATTAGTGGGACAAAAAAGATATAAAAGCCTCCTGAATATGTTATAATGTATAATGAAACACATGTATCTGATGCTATGCTCCACTGGGGACTAATAAAAATGGGACTGGCAGTTTGTGTTTTGCCGCTCCAGTTGTGTTACTTGTTGAAGTGTTTGAGCTCCCACTGAGCGGCGACTAAAGTTCACCTTTTCTTCGCTGATCTTTTGTTTCACAGGTTTCACAACAATTGCATATCTGGCCCAGTTTTGTTCATTTTCCTGTATTTAAAGCAAAATAAAACACAGCGTATTTTAAGCCTATCCCAAAATATAATGTGAGATGTATTTTTAGCAGCGTGGGCGGAGCGAAGACAAAAGAGACAAAAAGAGAGAGAGAGAAAGAGAAGGAAAGGCGCACGGAGGATTGAAACAAGCGGAGAACAGTATGGGGGGGTTATGATGAATTTTGATTTCAAAGGGCTCATCCTCCTGTGGTGCTCCCTCAGAGGCTTAGCTCAGGCTGGAGGTGAGTGATGTGTGACGGTTTTCTTTTTTCACGCGCCCAGAGAGCAGCGGACCTGAGCAAAGCAGCAGCTGCATACATTTTGCAGCACAGGCACAGAAAGAGGAGCAGCAGCGGCTTTCATCCACTGTGTGCCAGCAGCAAAGGCAGATTCCGAGCGTCACGGAGGGCGAGTCGCATGTAAAGTGCACCAACACATTGTCTAATTTGTGGAACATCATTTGGACAGAAGCGTTTTGTGCGGCGACTCAGCCGGTGTTCTCAGAAACAAGACGGCAGCGACGCGCTGGTTCTCTCAACTTTGCCAAACTTCTCTCACTTTGGCTCCAACCAGAGCAGAAAACATAGTTCTATGAAGATTTCTGGGATTAAATTGGCTGTTCAGATCACACGCTTGTCATCTCCAGCCCTCCACTCTGTTCCTCTCCTCCAGCCATGCTTGCGTGGTTCTATCATCTACTTGTGATTTCTCTTTTCTCTCCGTCTCACCCCTGACCCCGGCCCCAGCCGTGCACGCTGCACTAATAGGTCCCAGCGAGAGCTCTCTCCTCTGTTCAGCTCTGATAATCTTTACCTTTCTTCATCGGGTAATTTCACTCAAATTGTGAAGTCAATTAAACTTGAGAGCGCCATCCAGAGGTGATGATGAGGGGCTCTGTTGTTTGGTTCTGGTGCTGGAGGGATCAGTGATGGGCTCATCAGCCCCTCATCATTAGAGCCTGCCTCAGTGACTCACGGCCAACAGATGATTGGACACGGCTTTGCTTTTTCTTGAAGGAGACATCATTCTTTTCTCTCAACTCAGATCTAAGTGGCTTTAAAGGTCTAAATAACTATCTTTCTTTGTCTCACTGCAGCAAATGTCGATTTCAAATACTTTCACTCCACATGAGCCTCTCTAAAGAAAACATTTTCATTCATTTTAAAATGATAATGTGAATTGATATATGAATACTTAACTAATAACTTGTGTTATTTATGGTCACTTTAAATCAAGCCAGAGTAAAATTGATATAGTGCTTTAAAAAAAACAATGAAAGAACTGTAGAGTTTATACAAATGTAAATATCATATGAGAAACTACACTTGCAGTTCTAGATCTTTTTTTTTTTTTTTTTTTTTGCTCAGTCAGGGAAAAAGGATGGAAATGATCAGTGTAGTTCCTGCCGATTAGCAGGCGGCACTGAAAAGGCCTGAGCATCTCTGCATGTGTGAGTCTCCAACTGCTATATTGATTTCTGCGCTCTGACTGAAATCAATGAACCTGAATAGTGAGAACAATGAGCCGGCACCCTAAGAATGCAAATCAAACAGGAAGTTCCATCAGTTCTGAATTGACACGACAAGTCTGGCGTGGCTGTTTTGTAGGGGATCATGTTACATTTTTTTTAAAATCATTTTTAGCATGTTTGTTGGCATGTTTACACATCACCACGTTCCAAAACATGTACCTCAGTGAGACCCAGCTCACTCATCACAATATTCTTAGAGAGCTAAAAACGTTTGTCCTGACAGCAGCACTCACACTGGGACCAACCCACAGCAGCACTGGGATGAACCCAGCGGTCCCAGTCTGTCCGTAGGCAGCCTGAGCGTCTCATTACACAATACTGTAAAGAGCAGGAGAGGCCCACTTTGATCATGCACCGGCGCACGCCCACGCCCACCCCCTCATCAGCCCAGAGAGTTTAGTGACGGTGGAGCGGAGGTGGTGCCAGCGGTGGGCAGGTCTGGGTCAGAGAGCCGTTCGTCAGACCCCTCCGTCTGCTCCGCACCGCGTCGGTGATCTATTTATCAGCCGCGCTAATGCGGCTATTCTCTGATTCTGTGATTCAGATCTCATCTGGGGTTTTTCCAGCACAGGCCTACGCTCTGCGATCTAAATGCGACTCTCAGCCTCACAGGTAGCGGCTTACAGTGGGGGCTTTTTCTTCTTGTTTGTGTTATTTCGCCACTGTAGCTGACATTTTCTGTCCGCGGGTAAATTATTAAACAGCAAGGACCGACTGACTGATGGGACTGGAGCCGAGGCTGCTGAGAGGACCAGCCCAGGGGTCTGCACAGTCACAACAATAACCCACCTGTCCGAATTACTCACTTTTTAATTATTTCAAAATTGATGTAGAAGGGTTAAGTTGAGGCAATTGGATTGGTTTTGCTTTTTTTTTTTTGAAGTTTGGAATGACGGGCGAAACGTCTTCAAGATAGCAAAACCAATCCAGGTGCTTCAACTTAATAACCCTTCTACATTAATAGGGTGAGCAAGATATTTAAAAATATGTAATGACCAGCAACAAATCCCCGCCCCTTGGGTTGATTGACAGCTGAGGTGAATTGTTTGTCGTGCGATCGTTACAAACTCCTGTTTTCCTCATTTCCAACACCTTAAATGTATAAAAGTCGTAACTGACCAAATCTGTACATGTACCTAAGAGTCTCTGTCATACACACAAACTCATACACGTGCACACACTTACCGTCAAACTCAGCAGGGCCCACTCCTACTATGATGATGGACATGGGCAGGGAGGCTGCCTGCGGGGAGAACACAGGAGGGGTGTGAGCCAGACTGATGATCACCCCCCTCCCCCGCCCACTCAAATGTACAGAACACATGGTGCGAGACATCAGCGCGAGGTTTGGCACATTCCAGTCGAGGCTTCATGGTAATTTGAACACTGATGCAGTTTCTGTGTTTTTTTTTGAAGTCCTCCCGTTCAGCTGAGTGCGGAATTTTGACTCGGATTGACAGAAATGCAGAAGTGAAGCTATAAGTTCTGCACGTTAACCTCATAACTGATTACTTCAGGCTATTGCATCACTGTCTAATTGCATCACCTGACTTAACAATAGATAATTGAGAGGACCAAGAAGGAAGAAGGAAGAAAACCAAGAGTGTGGGTATAGGAACCCTTTAGTACTTTAAATTTTGTTTGGAAGCAAAATCTGTGCACATAGTTTTAGTTATTAGCAGTTAAAGGTCGAGTGTGGAACATGTGCAGTTGCATAAAATAGAATTGAAAATGCCTGTCTGCCTCACAGACAGTAAGAGGGCCACCATATGCATGGCTACACAAGGTTTTGCTACTTTCACATGATCATAGAGCTGCTCTGGGAAAGATGTGAGATCAAGTGCGACAGAACAGCAGGGATTAATATGAAGGTTGGCCTTTTCCAAATTGAATTTTTTTTGGGATGAGAGAAAAGTGGGTTCAGCCTGATTGCATCTCCAGGGACGGGTCAAACAGCCAAACAGTCCTGATTGCAATTAGTGCAGCTTGACGGCGGGCGTGAAGCTGTACGTGATAAATTAACAGGTGTTTGTTTGTTTGCGACACGCTCTCTCACCAACCGATGCTGCCAAATCTCCCACACTGAGCCTTTGAATTGATCAGCAGTTGTCTCAAATTTGATTTACAAAATGTGCACTCTGATGCGTACTCACATTCACCACAGACTCTTTGGTTTGAGCCATGTCTGAGATGACGCCGTCGGTGATCATCAGCAAGACAAAGTACTGGGAGCCGTCGGTCACTTCGGCTGCGCACCTAAGATCACAAGAGATAACCACAGATGTAAAATGAAATGGCTTATGGCCCATCATTGCATGTGCCGTTATATTTTCATTCATTCATTTTCTATACCCGCTTCTTCCTGAGATGTGGATGTGGAAGGCATTTAGGACGTATACTGAAAGAGCTGTTTAACACCTGCAGCAACAACAATTACTCTTGGAATAACTAGCACCCTGTTTCCTCCACCATGAATCAGTTCCCTTGCAAGAGTTTTCGATGTGTCTCCTGCTGAGTCCTGTGTTAAATAAACGGCCATCAGGGGTGAGATATTGAAGCGGAACTTGTATATTACACTGCGGGAAGTTGTACAACCATCAGACACTCTGCATGTCGTGGCAGGATGTGGATCGACGCTAAATGAGCTCATGAAGGGTCCTTCTCATTGCACGGTCCACATCAAAATGTTGTATAAAAGCATATGTATGTGTGTGTGTGTGTGTGCGCGCGCGCACGCGCGTGTGTTCAGGTGAGGCCAGGATGCCAGCGGGGAGGCGGAAGGCCTGCTGTGTGACTCACTGTTTGATTGGCTCGCACTCAGTCTGGCCCGAGGCTGAGAGCCGGCAAAATGGCAAACTGTTTCTCCTTCTGTCTTTCTGTCTGGCTTCCTGTGTGCTGGCTGCCTCTCTGTCTGTCCTCATGCATCTATCTAAATATCTATCTATCTACCTGTCTATCTATCAATCTATTTCATAAAGCAGCTCCTCTGGGTCTCCATACACCCGGTCTTGCTAGCGTCTTGGTTAAATCAGCGTTGACTGCATCATTACAATCAACATCCTAAACCAAATTGGCTGTTTTATTTATATGTACAGCAAAACATGTTCATGATTACGTGCAGTTAGACGGAAGAGGGTGAGGGGCGGCGGCAGCAGCAGCAGCAGCAGCAGCAGCAGCAGCAGCAGCAGCAGGAGGCGGCGACGCAGAAGGAGAAAACGCAGAAGGAAGAAGCGACGGAACGAGACAGGACGTCAGGAATGTGGAGGAGGAAGAGGAGTAGAGACGCAGGGACGACTACCAGAGTGAACAGTCAAGGGTTGGAGAGAGAGAGAGAGAGAGAGAGGGAGAGAGAGAGAGAGAGAGAGTGAGAGCGAGAGCGAGAGAGAGAGAGAGAGAGAGAGAGAGAGAGAGAGAGAGAGAGAGGGAGACAGAGAGTGAAAAACAGAAACCATGGAAGTGTTGTACAACAGATGATAACAAAGAAGCAGAAAAAAAAATATATAACCGAGAGTGACAAAACAAAAGTGTGAGGGCAGGGAGCGCAGGGAGAAAGTTTCATGCCTTCCCTCTGAATGGGAGGCAGTTTTAAAGCTCTTTAGCCCGCAGCAGAACAACCACGGCTGCTACACTCCACTTGGTTACGCAACCACAATCACACTTCACCGGAATAGGATTTCATAGCCCCGAATGGAGCCTCGGACCACAATAGCAGGTAACAAGCAGCCAAAACCCATTAAAACACCGGCTGCTCTCCTGAAAAAAAAAAAAGTGACACCGGTGATTTGTTTTTATGTGTGTGTGTATTTTTTTTTTAAGTGCAATCAGGATAATATTCCAAAAGGTTCGACGAGGAGACGAGATTCATTATTTATTTATACTACTTGAAGCATTTCCATTGTGCTTGTTGTGGTGTGGCGTTGCATAGAAAATCAGAATAACATTTTCCTTTTGTTGGCAAAATGTGCAATGGATTCAACTTTTTATTTTATTTATTTAGTTGCTTACATGCTCAACACTTCTCGAGAGGCAAAGAGATTCTCCTTGTGGTCTTTGTGCGAGTGCGATAACTGTGTTCATCCCTGTAAACAAAAAGAACTGCACCAAGGGGGAACATAAGGAGCAGCTCATAAATGCTCTTTGAAGGCAAATCAGACGGCGCACGTCTGCAGCCGTGTTGTTTAGGAGCGTCGAGTGGCGGAACCGCGGTGGAACCACAGGGCTGCAGGTGTTGCCGTTCTCCAGCAGGCAAGTCACATTTAACCTCCTGGAGAGGCTGGGGTCCTCTGGGGAGAGCGCGCCCAAAGGTCCTGACCACTCCGATCGCTCGGCAACGCCGGACTTTAATTAGACTCTCCTGCTGCGTGCGTAGAACCGTCCCAGTCGTCGGTCAAGGGGAGGTCATGGAATACCGAGACGCGCATCTGTTAACAGGGGCTTCAGTCACACGCCGCATTCAAATTGTCTTTGCCTTTATAGTCGTAATGAGGCCGAGGAAGTGAGTCATAGAATTCTTTGTAGAATCATGTCTTTATTCAGCCTTATATCAAAAGAGGCCCGGCTGGCTGGTCTCCTGCACTCATTAATACCAAGCGCATTTCTGACGTTTTGATCAATGGTTCAAATGTCTTAATTTAAGAAAAAAGTTCACGGTCAGGGAAAAAGTCAGCGTTGGGGTTGTTTCTAAGCCATGGGTGCATGAACTATTAGGCCAAAGTGCCACACACCCACACAAACACACCAGAATGCACAAACAGATTTACCTTAGCAACCACTAATTTAATTTATTCAGTGAGAAAAAGAATGAGGAGCTTTGGGTCTTGTTTTTGATATACAAACAACTCTGATCACAGGAGGGCGCCTGATGATGATTAATGGATGCGACTCTCAAAATGTAAAAATTCCCAAGAAAAATTTTTCTTATATGGACCAGCAGGGGTCAATCTGATTTTTGAATTTTAAAATATGTCCTTGACTGCAGGTGGCTCATGCCAGCAGAGCTTAAGTGGTAATTCAATTGCGGGAAACACCACGGTTAAAGGTTAAAGGTCCACTGATTTTAAATGTGTCCTCTGCAGTGAGCAGCAGTGGTGCCGTGCTCGGGAACCATTGGGTGATCCAAGCATCCAGCTTCAACCCCAAATACAGAGTGCCAATACCGAGTGACACCAGGCATCACTGGCTCAGGGGCACCTTGAAATGGAAATATCTGCAGAAAACATGCATGTTTTTGCATTAATGACGCAGAGCAGCTGGCTTCCAATAATGAGCGAGTGGCACGTGCAAATAAAACAAACCGATTTTTTTTGTTGTTGCTGGATTTATGCATGAGAGAGATTCCAGTTCATCCCTCGGATAATTGGTTCAGATTAGCCCGCAGCGGGACTTTGCCGTCGCGTCACGTGTGGCGCGTCTCTCACCGAGCCACCTGGTTGATGACGGGAGCGAAGTTGGTGGGGCCGTAGAGCTGGACGGTCCGCAGGCTCTGGAAGTAGGCCTCCAGCACGCCTTCGATAGCCACGCAGTTCGGGTTCTCCGAGTTGGAGTTCTGCGGGAGACAGAGGAGCCCACCTGAATCATGTCACACATTACGCCTGTACACACTGAGACGCACCATTGTGTGCATTGTGCGAATGAATAATGGTTCCAATACGTGAAGCACTTTGAGTGTCCCAGAAAGGCACTACATAAATTCAAGCCACTGTGTGTCTTTTCTGGCACAAACATTAAAAAGGACTTTATTAAAGGGCCATTGTAACATTGAAAACACCCAACATGTGCCAGCCGTGCTCGCTGGCCTTCATCAGGGCACGATAGTCAGTACGGCCAAAACATGTTAGTGTTTTAAATGTTCACAATAGCCATTTAAAGAAAGCCTTTCTTAATGTTCCTACCAGAGAAGACCTGCCTCGGCTCCTGTTCTACATCATGTGATTCTCCTTTTCAATGAGCGGCTTTGAATTTTGCTTTTGTTTTTATTGCTGCACTTTGGAGCCGAGGCTCCAAACTTAAATTGAATTAGCCAAAAGAAAGCTTGAGTGTTTGTTTTGCTTTGTTTTTTCTGTTCCACAGTGAAAGTCTCTGGCGGCTCTGCTGTGATGAAGGCCAGACTTTCTCCTTGCACAAAATTACCCACGCACACACTGGAGAGAAAGGAGTCTCTGCTGAAACGCAGGCACCATATCCAACCTGAATGCGGCTGAAAGCTCTGAAAGCATGCTCGCTACTTATCGCCTGGCCACATCTCGTCATGCTGTGAGTGCAGCCGTCTTGAAAGCTTATTGAATTGCCGTATTTCTCAGATTCTTTGGGAAGGGAGAGGCGGCATATTTAGCAGATATTTGATGTCAATTCAGTGATTAAAAATTATATTAAATTCTCTCAAATGACACCTTTAGACTTCTGACACAAAATCAAATCACCTTTTACAATTGTATAATAAAAATACATATTGATATCACATAATATTTTGATGTAACCCTTTAATACAACAGGACAAAATAAAATTGAATATTCAGTATCGTTGAAGTGGAATTTAAGCATTTTTTTTATAAACAGAGCTGAGAGTGGATACAAAGACATATAGAGTTTGTTCAGATTCCTAAATGCATGTTTTTTTCACCCTGCATTTCATCAGGATATTTATGATGCTGCGGCAGTCGGCGGCTAAATCTTCGTCCGGCTCACGCTTCAGCTCCCAGCTGTCTCTGAGATTACCTTCTAATTATTTCCTCTGAGACTCTGAGGTTTTGTTTAATAATATGGATTTTTTTTTTAAATGGCTTGAGAAAACACACACGCGCGCGCGCACACACACACACACACACACACACACACACACACACACACACACACACACACACACACACACACACTTTTTTTTTTTTTTAATTAGGCGGTGGCTAACAGAGAGGAGCGCTGCGCTACTAGAAGCTCCAAGTGTTGGCCAGTATCGAATAATGAGACGGCTTTCATCAGCAAACACTGGAAACACTGACTCCCTCTTTAGACTCTGGCCGCTTCTTTGGCATATCGACGGAGGAGTTTCGGCATCTCTGATGGTGGTTAATTATCACAAACAAGCCCTCTCCGTAGGTTGTTTACACCACAAGCTCAATGATTCTCCCGATGACAGTGTGCAATAAAAAATGGTTGGAAGGACAATGGGCATTTTTCTCTTTAGCTTGTTATATTTTTGTCATGTGCTTGTCGAGTTTTTCTACGTGTATAAATTACTTTTGATTTTCTATGTGATTTTAACCTTGCTCTGTCTATTATCTATTGGTGTTTTGTGATGTCATGTGGTCTAATTTCAATATGAAACAGCAGGATCTGCCTTTCACTCCAGCTGTAATGTTACTTTTTTTAACCTTTGCTGTTTTGTACTGAAAAGAAATTTAAAAAAAAAAAAATAAATTCTATTATTAAATCTTCATTGATAAACTCTCTATTTGGTTGATTAACTGGTTTAAACTGAGCCAGGCATCTATTCAAGTCTGATTGCCGCGGCATCTCCTCCCTCTGGAGAAACAAACCGTGCAGGTGAAGTGCACAGATCTCTTCCTGACTCTCACATGGTGCCACCTCGCTGAGCTGCCTCTAAACAATGGCTTCCTAATTAGAGCTGCCTTAGCATGACGCACTGGCCCTGATTTGTCATGCCGAGGTTGAACCCTAATTGGGAGAGCGCTTTGAGAGGCCGCTCGTGACGACGGGAACAAAGTAAGGCAAAGTAATGAATTCCGACAAGGAAGCTGCCGACGCTCCCGTCCACCGTTTGCCGTCCGACTGCGAGCGAGTCGGCGGGGTTTGACAAATCAGATTAAAAATGACGCTTCCAGGTCAGAGGAAGGGAAGTGTCTCTGGACCGCTAATGAAGGATCTGAGGTGTTGCCACCGAGATGTTTACACCTCTATGAAAAGACATTATCCTCTGAAGGTAATCAGTTCTTCTCAGACCAGAGCCTTGGAGTTTTAATCTTCTTCTTCTTTTCTCCTCTTAAGCAGCTGTCCTGGGAGACAGCGGTTTTGGAAATCCACAAAGAAGCTGTTTTTTTTCTCACTTTCCTCACTGCTATTTTTGCAACTCGGCTGGCTGACAACGCTAATCAGAACAACACCAAAAAATGCCTCCCTGCGGAGCCACCTATCATCTGTTTGGCTCCCGATCCCGTCCTCCGCCGCTGCCATACCGTCACACAGAACGAGCGTCTTTGCTCTCGTTTTGAGCCGCGTGATTCAGTGTTTTATTGTCCCCCCTGCCCCCCGGCCTCAGTCATCCACTTCACAAACTCCGCAGCACCTACCGCCCGTGGGTTTACGTAAGTCGCTCCTTTCATTGACTTCACAAGTTGTCCTGAGTTGTGTTGTGTTTTTTCTGTGTTGTGCGTGGTTAACGGACTAGTGTGTAAAAAGCAAAACAAAAACAAAAAACAACAACAACAACAGATCCCTGAATTATTAACAGCAACATATATGCTCCAAAATTGTTGAAATTTCAAAAGCTAGGAACCACGGACATGGGGTGGTTACTTATGTTGTTGCAGAGTGGTCTTTTTAAATGTGTTTTTTTTCTTGAGGCATTTGTACATGTTTTATTTATTTTATCCTTTTCCTTTTGACCTGTTCAAATAAATAAATAAATAAATACATTAAATTAAATGAAAAATACTAAATCATACATTAGATTTAACCTGACTACTCCAACTTGCGCAAATGTCTACAAACTATTTGTATTTTTGTTAATTATAGATGAAATAGGAAATGGAGTTTGCATGTTCTGCCTGTGTCTGCGTGTGTTCCCTCCAGCTACTCCAGCTTCCTACCACCTTCCAAAAATACGCATTTGAGGCAAACTGGAAACTAAATTGTGTGTGTGTGTGTGTGTGTGTGTGAGACAGAACGAGAGAAAGAGAGAGAGAGAGAGAGAGAGAGAGAGAGAGAGAGAGAGAGAGAGAGAGAGAGAGAGAGAGAGAGAGAGAGAGAGAGAGAGAGAGAGAGAGAGAGAGAGAGAGAGAGAGAGAGAGAGAGAGAGAGAGAGAGAGAGAGAGAGAGAGAGAGAGAGAGAGAGAGAGAGAGACAGAGAGACAGAGAGAGAGAGAGAGAGAGAGAGAGAGAGAGAGAGAGAGAGAGAGAGAGAGACAGGAGAGAGAGAGAGAGAGAGAGAGAGAGAGAGAGAGAGAGAGAGAGAGAGAGAGAGAGAGAGAGAGAGAGAAAGAGACAAAGAGAGAGAGAGAGAGAGAGAGAGAGAGAACGAGTGTGTGAGTATGAGTGGTTGCTTGTCTTGTGAGTGTGGCCCTGCGATGAACTGGCAACTTGTCCTGGGTGCAACCCTGCCTTCACCCCGTGACAGCTGGGAAAGACTCCAGTAGACCCCTGCAACCGAGTGCAGGTATAGAATATGGATGGAAGGATGGATGGATTGGAGTCAAGTGTTTGAAACAGGTCCTTTAAAGCTTAATGCAATTACTCTTTTTACCTGAGGGGGTGACATTCTGCACTGCAGCCTAAAATCTCTAAAAGCTCGCCATAATTCCGCACTGGGGAAATTCATAAGTGTTCCAAATGTCAGCCAGATAATTACCTCTCTGCTCCTCAAGACTAAAAAGCTTATGCTAATTCTCATCTAATCATCGCCCTCGAGTCTTACTACCGTTACATTAGTCTGTCAAAATTCTGTCCACCATTACAGGGTCTCGTCGCTGTTGTTGTTGTTGTTTTGTTATTGCCTGTTTCACTCATTTTTTTCCCCTTGAAAGCACGAACCGGAAGTGGGCTCTTCATCATCACACAGTTAGACCTTCTATCAGTCAGACTGACACACACAACGTTTTGGAATCCATTCAGGCAGCGCTGAGTCAAAAAAAAAAAAGGCTTGATAAAAGCAAAGTAATAGATAAAAGTTTAAGCCAGAGAGCTCAGCCACAGGCAGCAAAAAAATTAGAACTTTTTTGTGGTTTCGTTTTGAGAAAAACTCCAAAATGTTTGTGTAAAACTGGTTCTTGTAGATGATGGGCAAAACTATGTGCACACATAAACTGAAGGGTGCTGACAATAACACTGACTTTTCAGCATTCTTGACTTGAAAAGCTGACACAGCAACATAACGTCTGAGAAATATTTTACAAAATTGGTGGGAGGAAATCATACCGACACAAACTCACTATTGTAACTGACAAGGCCGGTATCGAGAGTAATGATGCTCAGGTACGACAGTACTACCTGTCAGAGCTCTCACGTCAGTTACAGGCCTCACCAGTGGGAATGCGTGGGAGATCTTTCCGTCAGGGGGCAGCTTGGCTCCAAAGCCGTACGCCGGGAAGAGTTTGTCGCTGTCGTAATCCTGGATGATCTCGCCAACAGCCTTCAGAGCCATGGCGTACGCGTTCATCTGGTACGGACTCATGTAGTGCAGGGAGGTGGGCTGGGACGGGTTACCTGGAGACGAGACGCACACACGGGGCAAAGTGAGCTAACATCAGGGGGATCGGGAAAAAAAAGCCCGCGGCCGCATCACTGTGACAAGAGCAGCGTCCCCACTAGCAACAATTCTAAGACATGCAAAGTCTTTAATCTGATTATGTTGCGCCGCGTCGACGCGTGAATAAATCACGTCAGTCGTGCGTGTGGACATTTTGGAAAAGTACAAAACTACTTTCCCTTGTGCGTGCATGCACACACACACACACACACATTACTCAAGACCTATAATTTGAGTAATGTGAAGGCCAAATCTGTATATTTTTTTTCTCTTTTGGCATGAGGTGGAAGAGAAAATATACATAAAAGCATGTAAAATTGAATAACCATCGTGTTGTTTTGCTGAAATTCTACTTTTTTATATATGCATTTGCACAAAGAGTAAACCCAGGTCATAATGCCCGCCCAAGTATTGGGAGGGACTGACCAAACTGGATTTGACTCTTTTGACCTTGACAAAACAAAAATGTTAGGTCAATATGGACATTACACAACAGGGATTTACAGAAAAATTAGTCGCAATATATTTTCTGACCACTAGGTGCCACTAAATCCTACACACCGGACCTTTAAGAATGCTTTCAGAAGATACCTGTTGGAAAAGTAAGAGTTGTCACAGCCACAAGAACGCTAGCTGAATAAATAAATACTTGTGTGCTTTTTTCATTAGTTATTAACGTGACAAAGTCCCACTGGCAGCAGCCGTCTTGTTAAAGTTTAATTGCACATTGGGCTCCTGCTCCATTCAGGCGTAAATTAGCAGTCTTTCTTCATTACTTTTCTGACACATCACAGTCTTTAGCTGTGGTGTGTGTAGATTAACTGCCAGAAAACACAAGGACAAAAAAAGGAATGTGGCAAATGAATACTAAGTCAGATACCAGCACGACTGAGTGCATCTCTCGGCCTTCTTTTTCAGCGCAGCCCAGCCCAGCCTGAGGCATCTGCACTACCTGTGAGTTGTGCTTTCATTTTGAACAGTTTTCCATAAACTTTTTTTTTTCTTTTTTGAGGTGGGTAAAAATAACAAAACACCATCAACGCACCTCAAACTAAAGTTTGAGACTCTGCTGTAATTCTGTCCAATAATGCGCAGAAATTTGAAAAACAGCTGGAGGCGTCTCAAATCAAAAGAAATCCCTGGATTTTCTGTGATGTCTTTGAGCCGGCCGAGGTAACAGCTAAACACGTTGCAATCATCACACAATCACCATCACCAAAGTGGCAAGATTGGGTGGAATGTCACTGTGCAGAGCAAAACATCACAGGTGGAGGAAAGAAAGAAAAAAAAAGCTGTAAAAAATTCAACATTCTGCTGCGAAATCAGCAAAAACCCTCTTTGCCTCACAGAGGCTGCATTGTGCACGATCCTTTGGTGGGAATCAGACGCGAGAGACGAGGTGACAAACACACAAAATGAGGCAGGCACAACACGGTGTGGCAGGACAATGGCCGCGCACGCGCTCCTTCCCTCCGCATGCAGCCGAGATGCGACGGCGTCCTACCGTTGGATGCTGTGAAGTCTATCGCCACGGTGAAATTGAGTTGCGTCCTGGTGGGAGATTGAGCACGTCAGCGTTTGTTGGAAACAGAGATGCAAGGTTTGAGCCAGCGCCTCCAGATGGGAGCGCATTCAAAGCTGTTCTTCCACGAGTGGGCGGGGGAAAAAAACAACAACTCATCAGCGGCTCGCTGCTGTCGCTTATGAAGCGGCAGGCAGGGGCTCAAACACGCTGGAGAATCTATTGTATTCTAATTCAACTCAGTCTTGTTCAGGTTTGTGATTTTTTCTCCAGTTAAAAAAAATAAAAACACAGGGAACCTGTCTTTTTTTACAGCCACTCATCTCAGATAATGTCAGATTAACAGGATGTGAGGATTATTTCAGCCCCGGCACATGATGACACATCTCCCTACTTACATACGGAGATACAACATCCTGTTTAAAAGCCTGAATCTCTCAGACAGGAGCCAATTTGGCCGTTCGAATTTCCGGTACTGGTGGCGTCCAACGCGAGGCCGTTGATCCCCTCCAACACTCTACGCTGCCATGAATTACATTCCAATTATAAATGGGCAGAGAAAAGAGGAGCAGAGGACAGAAACAATGTTCAGTGGGAGGCTGGACCTCGGTACCAGAGCGCCCACTGCCTGACCACTGCTCCGTGACCAAGCCAAGCTAATTAATCAACAAGTTTTCGAGTGGAAATCAAGCGTTGTGAATTTGACTGAACTAATTAATGGCCAAAGGCTCAGTCGCGCTACAAAACAATAAGCTGCAAGGACGACAGAGAGCAGCAGGGAAAAATTAGAAAGCAGCAAACAGAGGGCTAAATATTGTGCTACGGAGACAGTGGTGAAACATCAGAGAGGGAGTCCTTACCCTCCTCTGATGAAGTCGACAAAGGTGTATTCTGACTCCACTTTGAAAGACAGCAGCGTCACCTTGAAGACGGAGACATGCAGACAGAAGAGACAGACGCGCTCTAATCAGAGCGAAGCCACATCGTCGTCTATTTTCAGTGCTGTGACTCATGTCCGTCGAACAGCGTCAAGAGTCCCGGCAGGACTCACCGTTCCCGAGTTGATGTATTTCTTCTTCTTGCCTTTCTTTTTCGGATTCAAAACCTTGACAACAAAACACGGTAAAGAGAAAATGAGTTCTGCCATCAAATGCAGCAGAACTGTGGACTCACACTGGTGGGCGACTGTTAATAATGCATCGTCCTCAGATCAGGGCTGGAATTCGTAATAGCGGGGGAAATTGCTTCAATGAATTATGCACTGATGTTGGTGAAGTTACTAGAAAGACATTATTCTTTAATAACCACGCAGACAAATAAAGTTCAATAATTTAGCTTGCGCCGCATGCATTAAGTGACTTAATACACTGTGCCGTACCTCGTAGACGTTGAACTGGCTCTGGCCTCGAGACAGTTCCCTGTAGCTGGTGGTGAACTCGCCAATGAAGTCGTGACTGTGAATTGAACAGTGTGAGACAAAAATGGTTGAAGAAAACAGAATCTTCGTCTTACAATGATGGAAAGAAACGGGTCTATTCAACAGCGACAACGGCTGAGGAACAAATTCTTGCAAAAAGTTCGGTCAGGGACTTCAGATAATTAAATGATGGTTAGCCAAACGGCCTTCAGTGAGTAATTCTAGTTGAGTGACAAGGCAGAAAGGTTTCCTTGGAAGAGAAGCAAACAAACAGCAAGACTGTTGCGCTGCCACATCTTCTAGAAGCATCAGCTGAAACGTTGCTCGAGTCAACGTCATCAGCTGGGAGGCTGGTTACACATGAGGGCCGATTGACTGTATGTAGACTAACATCCACAGACAATTCAACAGGAAGCAAAAAGCAAATGAATGAACAGTTTCAACAACTATTTCAGGACGGTGATTTTAAAATCACTACTCCCTGCCTGGTCTTTAATCATGGCAATATTATTTTCCTCTATTCCTGTTAGAGTTTATTAAATCCACAAAACTGCTTAATTAGCGGTAAACAAGTGCCTCCGTACACAAAGCCTTGCACTTGAGTTCCTTGGTTTCCTCCACTTAATCAGAATTAAAAGAGGGAAGTGCTTTGCTAATTTTTTTCTCTTCTTCCAATTTTTCTCAGTACTTAAAAAATTACACCCTACAGCATCACCACCATCTTCATCATCATACTGCTAAATATCAACTCCGTCCATGCCCTAACATTATCTCCGCATCTCAATATATCAGCACCTGGAGCGGTGCGTGACACACCGCTGGTATTTAGGAGAGGGAGACGGGGGACACGACGGGTTCATCTCCCAGCGGAGGAAAAGAAAGATGAAAGATGGGAAGGGGAGGGATACAGTAGCCAGGGAACGGAGGAGAGGGGAGAGCGGGGAGAAGAAAGAGAAGAGAGACTCCAGCCACTGCAGACTGACTCTCCTTATGAATTCCCGCTACTTGCTTTATTTTAAGCATATTTATTTTTTTCGTGTATATTATGTGCACTTGATATATCCTATAGATATATATATACACAATATATATATTTTTAGTTTTTTATCATTTCACAGCATCAATAACAATTGTTAATAGGTCTTAATAAGATAACGATCTCTGATTCTCTGACAATAAAGCCTGATTACTGAAGGAGGATGTAATAAGCAGACTGTGATGTTTATTTGTGCTGCTCCACTATCAAAAATCTGTCATTGTGCAGTGAGCTGCAATCAACATGTTTTCCCTACTCTAAATGTAAAAAAAAAAAAACTCAGATTAAACCTGAACTAAAATGAACCGACATTCATTTCAACAAATCTTATGCAGCTCTGAGGAACTAAAGGATGAGCATGGACTCCAATAACTGCAGCAGGCTGCAATATGCAATGCTACAATACATCAGGGTGAGAAAAAAAAATCTCTGGCATCGGGTGTTAATAAAACCATTTTCAGCAGGGGGAATAAAACACCATGGTCTTGTCATCAGCGAGAGCAGTCTGCTTTCGCTGCCGCCGAATGAGGATGCAGGAGACCTCTCGAGGCTGCGAAGTGACATTTACAAGGCTGCTAAAAGCACAGCAACCGTTTGGAGGAGAATTCAAGGGGGGAGGGAGGGAGGTGGACGGAGGTGGAAGGATGGCGAGGAGAAAGCTCGATGTGCTGATGATCATTAGATTGTGCATTATAATTATAATGACTTTTATTTCTACTGCGCTTTACATCAAACAAATAATCTCAAAGTGCTTTCTGTGCAATAAGTATGATTAATTAAAATAATAATAATAAAAAAAACGCCTATAACAAGATTTCTGATGGGTGCTTTGACATGGTTATAATAAGTGTGTTTTTTTTTGTTGGGGGGGCGGGGGTTTCTTTAAAGATACTTGTAAAACACCAACAAGTGAAATAGGACTGAGCCAATAACTGAACCCACTATCTAATAAGAAGTATAATAAAAAAGTATTCTCATATTTCTCTTTAAAGGCTTGTTTCATCAGAACATTATAAAAAAAAAATCAAATGAGCTTTTACATAATCGAGTAAATCATTATATTTCTTTGGAAACACTGCACCCTCTCAAATTTTTATTCACATAAAAAGTAACAATCCTAAGCTGCGACACCATTCTGTTTTCCCCTCCTACCGCTCCTCTATATTTACACTTCACTGAGTATCAACCACATCCGGTTCTTCAAATCCACCCGGTTTCATCTCCCCTGTATGAGAGTCAACACGCTCTCTGCTCCCTCTGGGCGTCGATTACTCTGGAGTTTATTTTGACTCCGTCACGATGCAGGAAACTCAAACAATGACTCGTTGTCAAAGTAAAAGTTCACTTCCCGCGCTGATAAGGGACAAAGTCGACGAGTGACGGCTCCAAGACTTGCACAAACACGGCAAGGCAAACATTTGTCTTTCGTGTCTTCTCTCGCGCTGCTCCCCCCTCAGGACAGGGATCCGACAATCTGGCTGAGGGATTTGAGGAAAATTCCGCAGAAATTTCTCGGAGTCCTAACTGAACCCTTTCTGACAGCCGTGACGCCAGATCTGGCAACCTGCCGAGAGCTGACGCATTGTTCCTAATCAATCCTCAAAGTCCACAGAGACGCCTTGAATCCAGTGAAACAGAAGCCCCGCCCTGCAGGGGTCAGCGCTCGCCGAGCCCCAGACTGCCCGCCCACTCAGACGCAACCTTCCGCCTGCAAGATGTCTTTGACTTATCAGCCCGCTTGCGCAAAACAGGTAGCGGAGACCTTCATCCTGAGGCTTTCAGTCGTACCGAATGGTACGACTGAAAGCGCGCCCGTAAGGCAGCATAAAGGTGCGAGATTAGATGAATTCAATCTGGGAAAAATTGAATGAACAAAAAGAAGCAAAAGTAAGAAAGAAAGAAAGAAAGAAAGACGACGGGCAGATGGGCTCACCTGCCGTCTCGGTCCCAGTCGTAAACGTCTACCTTGACTGTCCTGCATCGAGGTGAGATGAGGGGGTGGAGGAGAAAGAAGAGGAAGAAGAAGAAGAAGAGGGAAACAGAATATTTCTTGGAGGACTAATCAAACAAATTTCCACACTTTCAGAACTGACAGAAATCAGTGAATATTTGTAAGAAAAAAACTTCACTGTATTCAAAAGAACAACAAAATACTGCCCGAGAAAAATGTGTTTTCTAGGTCAAGTTCACTGATATCTGGATTTTACCTTCTTCTGAGAGATTCTCCAAATTGAATTCTCTCAAATTCAAACCAACTCCACTGAATCAGGCGACATTATTTTCTCGCCCCGTCTTGTTAAACACGCTGAGAAACGGCTAACGCAATGGCCTCCGAGAAACTGTTTCAATTGGCCGGCCGCCTCAGTTCTGTTGCTGGAGGTGTTTTTAATCTTTCCCGGTCGGCCTCTCTGAAGCTGTTGTCGCTGCTCGGTTTATCGTGGGATCGTGACCCGCTGCAAGCAAGAGCATTAATGAACTGAACCCTTTCATGAAAGAGAAAGCACACTACGGGAAGCTTTTTGAGGAAGATTGAAAAAAAAAAAACTGCGTCTTGATATTTTATTTATTGACTGAACTGAATGTCAGAAAGTTATGAGGGTTCAAGAAGATTATCGAGCAGTTCAAGGCTCCCTGTGCAGAGCTGAAGTTATTATTTTCAAGTCAGACGGGGGAAAGATGAGACTGTTGCATGTATCTGTTGCCCAGTCACGGTGGCTGCGTTACACTAATTCATGCTCGGACAAAGTTGTCACTCTGATTATTTGTGGGCTTCAGTTGCTGGGTCACCTCCATGTTGGTCTCAATAACACCAGCACTGGCCTGAGACTGACAGCATGGCCGACTGCTGGCATTATTCTGACCACCACGCAGGAACAAGAAGAGGAAACGGTCAGAACGCCAGAGCTGTTCAAGTCGTACGGAGCCCCTTGTGGCTGAAAAGTAACACTACACATGGTATTCACAAACTACCTACTAAAAACAGAGAATTGCCAAAGATGAGATCAATCTCTAAAATGTTTCCTGGCTGACCACATCCAGCTCCTGACCCCGCCTCCCCATGACCCCGCCTCCTCACCTGTCGTAGTCTCCGTTACAGAGTGCCCGGACAGGGATGGTGAAGGGCTGCCACACGGGGTTCAGGTTGTTCTTGATCACCTCGGTCTTGTGGCAGATAGTGAACCTGGAGACACATGAGAGACGTCGAGCTGATTTATGTGACGTGACGTCAACATTTACTTGCGCATGTTCGCCAAAACAAACCGTTCCCTGCACATCCTTAATGGGCCTGTTGGGCGACGAGCACTGAGCAAACTTAGAAGCAAGCAGAGCAATAAGTAATAATAAGAACAATAAAAGATCCTTATGCTGGCAAATCTGTGCAGCTGCAAAGTCTCTGATTAGGCCAGCCCAGACACAACCATAATAAACTTGTATTTTTCTAGTATCTTGTGCAGCGGTTGAGTCTCTTTTTGAGCTTGTGAATTGGCATCTACCATTGGGGCTTATTTGGCACATATTTTGCTCGTCATCACCTGTCAGTTTGTTAAACCTGACATACTCCTGGTTCTGTTGCACCAATTCTGCGTGATGTGAGAGTGCAGAGATGGCGAAGAGTCAGCAGAACGGGAACATGCTTACGAAGAGGAGAACTTCCCGCCTGAGTCAGGAGAACACTTTGGTGCCACTTCCACCCCTGACAGACAGGAAGCTCTCCAATGTCCTCGTGGGACAGAATCCATCAGGACGAATCTGCTGGCAGATTTTCATTTGCCGTAACGAGGAAAGAGTGGAGATGGAGCGGCCTCGGCAGAAGGACTGACAGATGGAGCCAACTAGAAATGATGTACAGTGCACTAATACACACACACTCACTCACACACACACACACGCACTTACGTTCCGTCCTCGTTGCTGCGGTAGAAGACCAGGAAGGGGTCCGACTTGCCAAAGAAGTCCTTTTTATCCAGTTTGTTGGCACAGAGCTGCATGGTTGCGATGTCCTGAGAGGAACAGAGCACAGTCAGTCTTCCAGTGAAGGTGCAGTTCAACCAAACATCTGCGCTTTTATTTGTGCGACTCCTCACTACGTCTCCGTGCGACTTGGCTTTTATCACCCAGTGAGGGAAAAATGTGTTGAAATGTGTGCAAATGATCCCCGAATACTCAGAGGCAATTATTTTACATTTTAACGTCTAGATTTTTATTACTGACTAGAGCTGCACGAAGCTACAGCACTTTAGGGTCCAACTTTATACATAGTGGAGCACCATCTTATGACCATTTACCCTAAAAATGTTTTATCCCCCTTTTCACAGGCAAAAACTGAGGGGAGCCACTCAAATCAACAGGAAAGCCTGATGGAGAGATCAGTTGTTGTTCCATCCACTGGCCAAAGCAAAAGATAACAGCCGGAGCCTTTGGTCACTTCTAGTTGGACACGCTGTGTTATTGGCAGGGTTGTTTTTCTCCCTGTCACAAGTCAATGGATCATAAAATCACACTGAAGCAAACAATTTAAGGTAGAAAAAAATGGCATCCGCATTGATTTTGTGTCTCACTGGGCAACTTTTTGACAGCTCGCATTTGTGGGGAAATGCCAAGCGTTGCCTGGCTTTGCCTCCACGCGCAGAGGAGTGTAGAAAATCCTCGCACAATATGGAGGCTGTCAGACGCGTGTGTTTCCTTTCGTTCCCAAGAGTTTGTTTCTCCCTCTGATTAATCAGACAGACTTTTTCTCTCTACAGAAACAGGCCTCACCAACCAGAACTAATAAATGCCAGCGTGAACTCGCAGTGGTGTGGCCCTCCGGGATTCTGCTGTGCACTTTCGTTGTCGATTTCATACTGTACAGCCTGCAGACGCTGCCCCCCCCCATCCCTCCCCGCCTCTCCGCCACACTTTCTTGCATTCATCTTCATAAATATTAATGCTGTGTACATTATAATAAACCTGCTATTCAAATCATTACCAGAGTAGGAAGTGGCCACGTGTTTGTGTGTGTGTGTGTGTGAGCTGCATGCACGTGGTTGCCCCCTTTTGACTGGGGCGTCTAATTATTTACCCACCGTGGCGACTATGAGACAGGATGAATTATTCATGAGTGGCTCTCTTCATCGCTTTGAAGCAAAAAGGTAGAAAATTCACCTTCCTCCCGTCGGCCGGCGGACGGCGAGGGCAAAGCTCCGCCTCCGCCCTCACCAACATGCGCATTCACTCGGATCGGTGGAGAAGGGAAACGCACAGCACGAGTGTCATGAATTTAGACGGAGGCGCTAAACTTTCTGACCTTCGTGTCGGCCTGTTGATGTGAACGCTGTGTGTGTGTGTGTGTGTGCTGTGGCTGTCTGACACCAACCCGGCAGTTGCTGAGCTCCTCGGCGGTGAAGATGATGGTTCCACACTTCTTCCCCGGAATCCCACTAAGAGACAGAACAGGGAGAGAGCACCAAGGACCGTGAGGGACATAAAGTGCCGCCTTCCTGCGGTGATTGGCGGCTGCATGCGCCGCAGGAGGTGCGTTGCCACAATTATCCCTCTCGAAAACAAACTGGCGTATTGACGGGTCGCAACGATTTCCTGCCACAGTCGATGTGCAGAGCGGTTACATAACAGGCAGAACAGGCAGGTGCCGATTCTCGGGCAGGAGGTGAGGAAACTGGAAATAGAAAAATAACTTTATAAAACTCCATCTATCTATTTTCCATCGCTGCTGATCCTGCATTCAGAGGTTCCAGGGGTGCCGGAGTCTCCAGTTCACCACAGGACCAATAGGGAGACAAACCTTCATCCACGCTTACAACTACAGACAGTTTAGAGTTTCCAGTTAGCCTCACGGCATGTCGGCTTGGACCGTGGGAGGAAGCTGGAACACCTGGAGAGAACCCACGCAGACACACATGCCAAGTGCACACAAGACGGTCCACTATGCAGGCTCATACGCAGCCTGGGGGTGAAGAGAGATCTTAAATTCAAGTCTCGTCAGGTAAATAAAAACGCAACGACAAGATGAAAGACACACAAGCGGAAAATATCTCCACTGCGAATCTACCAGACATAATAATCAGTCCAGCCTGCAAACCGAGATAGAAACTCTGCCACATAGAATATATCTCCGCAGCAGAGGTGAATTTAGCTGCCAAATCTGTGACCAAAGGCGCCAGCGGAGGCGACGTTCTGGAACTGGGGCAGCCAGAGAATAATCACACAGTGACCACGCCGCCTCAACAGTGCAGAGCACAGATTAGGTGAAGCACTTTAAAAGTGACCTGAATCTGGCTCCATTTCTATGCGTCAAGAAGTTTCTTGTAATGCAGACAGTCCCTGACAGGAGCTCACTTTGGCCTCAACTTTAATTCAGTTCAGTACTATTTCTGCACATCAGGGCAACTTTCCAGCCTTTCCGCAACAAAGAGTAGCTTTATGCCTGACCAGAACAGCAATATTGTTTTAATTTCCCAATAGACGAGAAACAAAGAGTGCGATCAATGTAGGAAGTCCACTCCCACCATGCAGCGTTTTAGTCATGGTCTGAGTCGACCCATTTCTTCATCTTTCATTAAAAATAAATTGTGACAATTTATCATTAAAATGTTCCAATACTGCACATTTCTTTTAGGAAGGAAGTGTGCTAGTATTTCTCAGGTTTCTTTTTCATAGTATAATGATGATTAATTTAAAGGATAATTCACACACAAAAAACATTATTCTACATTCTGCCTTAACATGGCTGTTTTAAGTCACACTTGCGGAATCTTTCAGATTGTTGGATGCCACACACACACACACACACACACACACACACACACACACACAACCAGTATAGTAGGATTCATCCTACTGAACCTTGACAAGTGAAATGAATCCTGATAACTATAATTTTATTTGTCAGATTAGCATTTCACCTGTGAGATATGAAACATGCGCCTTTTTCCAGGGATCTTTCCTGACGGCGGTACCAAACAGCAGAGCTGCGGACCTTCACAGACTGGAGCAGGAGGTCTTCCCTCCAGCCAGACTGCAACCCATCACCTGCTCATGCCACTGGAAGCAGTGGCGGTGAATCCCGGTGATTAATCACGGGCGGCAGCGACAGACATAAAGACCTCACATCGTCTAAGCTAACCGCTCAAAAATTAACAAAGGAAGAAAAGGGGGACTTCTCGCCCCGGAGACACGTCGCCAATCTTTGGTCCGATTACATCTCAGCGCTCGCCTACTAATTTCTCTCCAGGGAGATTCAACCCATCGCTTGAATGATGAATTACGTAGCCCTCTTGGTAATTGTGTTGGAATTGGATGTGGATTAAAAGACAAGGCCTAGAGGTATTCCTCACTCCTCACTGGGAGGAATCCCAGGGCTCGGCCGCAGCTCGATGCTGTTTTCTGGTCGGCAGTCAAAGCTCACCGACGACGCTTGGATGGCTCTTATTCCTGTGGGCTTCATCGCTTTTTAGCCATTATCTGGGAAATGATGTTCATCTATTTAGCTCTTAAACTATTAAATGATCAGATGTGATAGCAAACTGTGTACTGTCTAATATTTCAGGCCTAAAATGAATAGAAGATCAACCTTTCCAGCAAGAGTTCTGGACTTATTGCCTGGAAATGTGTGTGCATGAGTTAGTGAGTTGGTATCATAGATCCACTAGCTGCCTGAACCACACTTAACAGATTTTTGGTCCGTATTGACATGATAACACACATCACGATCGATTTGCACATCCATGATGAACTACCATTGAACTACTCATTGCCAGGTTCAAGAGAGCAGTTTGAGATGACTGGAGCTTTGCCACAGGGTGTCGACAACAAGCAATAAGAATGAAGACCAACTACAACTAACAACTAACTACTGAAGTTTAGCGTTACTGACAAATGATTGGCTGATTACGTACTTTTTGCGTATATTGAGATATTGAAAGCTTGCTTCAGAAATGCTGATGGCCATTTTCCCAACTCTTGGTTTGACTTTTTTTGTGTATGATAAATAACCGACTTGGAGCTCATTATGGAGGTATTTTTTCGCACTTCTGTGTATTATCCACTGAAAGGACAAATCTGCATAATAATAATAATAACAATACAAGTTTTAAAGTCGGATGGAACCCTGTAACAAAAGTTGGAAAAATTCCCTGTAGGTTTTCTTTTTATTGGCACAGCCTAATGCAGCAATTAAAATGCGTCCCAAGATTCAAGGCTGGCCGCTGCAAACAAACGCAAAAAATAAACAAAAGACAAAGCACAATGCAGGCGCAGCAGTCATAGCGCTAGAGGGGAGCACAAATGACAATTTTGCTCTTGCATACACACACACACACACACACACACACACACACACACACACACACACACACATCTCTTTATCACTAGCGCTTCCTGTGACCTTGAGCCTTGTTCGGCCGGGTCCAGTCTACTGTCCGCTGGCCGGCCTCTGTTGTGAACCCAGTCACGTAAAGGCCAGGCGGCACGAGAGGGGGTTAGAGTCAGCGCGTGAAAAGAGATTACCCCCCAGCGCTGCCTCCCTCTCAGTGCAGATTTCTTTTTAATCAATCTCCTCAGACTCCCCCTCCATTAACGAGGAACACAAACAGTGATGTATGAAAGTCTGCGAGCTGCAACCACTCTGATAATGACTTTTTTTCATTGTCGGGAGGGGACATCCATACGCACAGAGGCAAGCTAATACGCCCCACACACAGACACACACAGCACCACCACTTATTCAATGGTTCTCTTCCTTTTAGGGCTGTGAGGCTGCGGCTGATAAAGTTCAGTGATGGTAAATCTACAACTATTGACAGAAAACACAAGCAGGAAGAGACAAATCAATACTGCAAAGTTGGAGAAAACAATTCTGATGGAAGTCAGTGTGTGTGTGTGTGTGTGGTGTGTATGTTTGTTTGTGTGTGTTTGAGTGTGAAAGCTTGTGTAACATGTGCCTGTGCATGCGACCCACATCAGGCAATCGAATATGTGGGAGGACAACAAGAAGTGTGTGGGAAAATTCCTGACAAGGGACACACACACACACACGCAGTTATACATACACGTCAACCAGCCTTGTTCCTGTTTTGTAAATACGAGACTTATTCATTATTAACATGTAGCACAAATTCAGGCCTATGTGAAGTTGAGGAAAACGAGTGAGACTCAGGAAAGAACAGAAGTGAAGCAGCACCCAGTGTCGTGTGTGTGTCTGACAATCTGACCTCAAATAACAAAAAACTATTCCAAAAAAAAACCAAAACATCAAGTATAAATGACAAGCATTATTGACTGATTTTTATGCTTTTTATAAGCTTGCCACATTCCGGGTACCATGTTTCTAAATGTATTTAGTTTGGTTAGTTTCAAAATCACCTCTATGATTAACTGACCTCCACTGGAGAAAATTTCACCACTGACACATTTCACAGTCAGTGTGTCTGGCTTGATCCAAGACTATATAACACCAGTTGCCAGCCCAGCACTCTCTGGTGAGATCACACCTGTCTAGTCTGGACAGGAACTCGCTCCGTCATCCTCCATCAGGCCGCTGAAGTGTCAGCGGCAGAGGTGCCGTTCTCACCATCAGAAGTCAGTGAATCGGAAAAATGATTTTCAACTATATATTAATTGTACAATAACTACTCAGTGGTGCTTTAATGCATTGCTCTATTGATAGCTGATTTAATAACTCCCATCAGAGCAGCACTTTGGCCTAATGAGTTTATGTATTCTTGATCGCTGATAATTAAATGCAAATCAAGTCCACTGTTGAAGCGAGACTTCTTTTTTCCCCCACCAATATAAAAACCAGGTTGGTCCCTGTGAGACTTTAGAAAGTAAAAAAAAAAAAGATTTTTTTATACCCATGAAAATGAGGACAGACAATGGGTACCACAATAAATATTAATGTTGAAGAAGAGCGATAAAGAGCAGAATGAGGCCAAAGTGATGTGGAAAAAACAGGCAGGAAGTGTTTTCACACACTGTGGATAAAAAGCTTCATTGTTCACAGCTCACAAAAAGGTTCATTTTCATCGTCATCAATCTGAAGAAAGAACCATTTTTCAGCCTTTACTTTGGTCTGTATTAGTTAATGGATACCCAGTCACTTTGTATGACAGGATAAAAACCGTGTATTCACCGTGGATACAGTTTTAGTTGACTTCAGAGAGTGTGTTTTGTCCTCTTTTTTTTAATTTCTTTCACTTTTCTAGGATGTAAATTGGACATTACTGGTCGCTATACATCTAGCTTGTGAAACTATCGTGCAAGTTGTGGCTCAACAACTCCATAGGTTTATCTGATTATCAGCAGACTGTGGAGGAGACGACAGGAATGCCGAAGACAGAGACGAGGGAGAAACTTCAGAGTGCAAAATTCGATGCACTCCACATGCCGTGGCACATTTTCATTAATTCAAGGAAAAACTGAGACACGCTGAGTGGCTCATCCAAGGTCGAAGGCTCACCGTCGGAGGAGCTGAAACTTCTGGAAAGGTTTTTTTTTTATTTCTTTTTAATACCTCTGGAGCTGAAGTGTGCTTGAACACTCAGTGCTTCCACTTCTTCACCTGCCTCAGGATCAAATCAGAATGTGTCAAAGGTGAGGGTTTTCTGATTTCATACTTTTTTCTTCTTGGAGGAGGAGAGAAGGAGCAGAGAGGAGACTTGACGGATGTTGTGAGGGCAGACATGATGTTGGTTGGTGTGAGAGAAGAGGATGCCGAGGACAGGGCACAGACGGAGGCAGATGATTGGCTGTGGCTAAACCCGAGGGGAGCGGCCCAAAAGAGAGGAGAAAGAAGAACATTTCTTATTTCATTGCACTGGGATACATGTGAAGCGGCAAATCATTCCAGCAGGAAACGCCTTCTGCCGGTGTCAACTAGTGTTTTGGTGGATGACAGCGATTGTGAGAGGGCCATCACTGAACCGCTGCCACTTCAGCTCCCTGTCACTTGGACACGGACATGGAGAAAAAGATGAATGGGTGTGTGAGCTTGTGTGTGTGTTTGAGTGTGTGTAAATATTCATTCACAGTGAGCCAAGCAATCATGTAGGCACGTCCGTTTCGAGGTCGCCTCATGGGAGGAGAGATGTTCAAGTTGATTACAAAGGAGGAAAAGGGGAGAAGGGGAGACGGGATGAGGAAGAGGGGAGAGAGGGGAGAGAGGGGGAGGAGTTGGAGCTGTTGAAGCGACTGACGGCGTGAGCCACTCGTTCTGTTACTCTGCTCTTTTCCGATGTCACTCTCAGAGAAAAAAAAGGAAAAGGAAAGCAGCGTTCAGAGTTCGACCAATGAGATGCGGGCAAAGCCAGCCAGCAAGGCAAGGCAGTGAACCCAGAGGTCAAACAAAGAAGATCAAAACTAATAAAGAGCGGTGAGTCGGGAAAAAATCGAGGCTGTGTTCGCAGTGAACATTTCACGGGGAAAAGCCCGCACCTGAACTTCGGATCGCTCGACATCATTCTTGACAATCCTGTTAGAAATTGGGTGGCACGCTATCATTTTCCCGTCAGCTCTCAGGACAGGCACGGTGAGACAGTGATGGGCTCAGGCATCCAGGTATGAATTGCAGCCTTGGATGGTTGAATAACACAGAATTATCAACTTTTCAACCCCTTCGCCTCAACCCTTTTCCAGCCACTCAGTTTGAGGATGAGCAACATGGCAGCACTGCTGCTCTCCAGTCTGTGACGGAACACAGCATCCAAACCGAGCGATCTTTCTTTCTTTTCTCTGTGGTGCTAATGTTGTTAGCGAGCTCCTGCTTCTTTAAACACGGCGTGCTTCAGGTGTTCTTCTTCTTCTTCTTCCGCATTCAGTCGTTACCAGCGTATCCGTGTAAACAGGAGTTTTTTTGCAGACTGCTTCATGTAAACACATTTTTTTTTCGAGAGCGTTTTCAAAAATGTGCGTTTTCAAAAAAATCTGTTAAAAGGTGTTAAAGGCCCCAAAGAAAGAAACCTCGCAAGTGATTCCAAGTAAGTGTAGCCCAAAAACAGCCTTAGTAAAAGCATCGCCGTCCCCTTGGGACAAGTCATTGCCTCTGCCCAATTAATGGAAACAAAAAGGAATGACGAAAGTGCAAGACAGAAAAGGGATTAAAGTCGGTTTGTTGCACAACTCCAATCTTCTTCTTTGTTCCGTTCCAATTAAATGCAGCACTCAGCACTCATAGACACGGTTGCTTCTGCCTTCCTCCGTCCCTCCCTCCCCTCTGCCTTCGTACCGTCTCCCCCTCTCTGATAGTAATTAGACAACGAACTGCCGCCCACAACGTAAACAATAACAACACCTCATTGCGTTTGAGTGGAGTGCAGCTGCGTGTGTTTTATGTTGATGTGTGTGTGTGTTTAAGGGAAGACAAGAATGCCTTCTCTGCTTTTTCCTATGAATGAAGAAGTTCATGAAAGCAGTTGAGCCCTGCAGGACTTCGCCCCATCCGTCCAAAACATCTCACTTGTTCCAAGATGGTGAAAACCCCCCCGGTTTCACACACCTGAAACAGCTTCTAAAAAGAACTAGGAAGGCATAAATAAATAAATGCATCTTAATTTGTGTGTATCGCATTGGCAAATGTATGAAAAATGCAAATGAAATGCATGACACAATTTAAAAAGGCATCCGTCGTCATCCATCCAGTCTTCTTTGTCCCTTATTTCCTGACTGGTACCCACCAGTTACAAGCCATTGAAATGCTTGATATGAGTTGACTACCGCATTATATCATAATATGCAGTGCTTTATCATAATGTGCTGTTATAAAAAACGGTCAGCTAAAATATTTGTTCCCGGCCACAGAGTTTCAGCTGTGTGTAGATACACTGATTTGCACAAAAGAGGATGAGGGCCACAAAAAAATTATGGTGAGGAGGTTTTAATTAAAGTTCCCATTTCGAGTTTTAACTTGAAATTTTGTGAATAAAGTCCAAATTTTGTGGAAAAAGTCGACGTTAAAAATGTTCAAACAATATTTTGTGAATAAAGTTGAAATTTCATGAACAAAGTTGACGCACACAAAGTGGAAATTGGCAAGTAGACTGGATGGATGGTGGATTAACGATAAGATTTGGCTCTCTTCCCTTAAAACCTGGTGCAACTCGTTTCCACAAATCAGCACCGTCCAGACACTCCTCATACAGAAGCTCCAAACTGAACTGGACACCACCTCAGCAGTGATTGTGAGGCATCAGCTGCATGACTGCCATAAAGAAAAAGTGAATAAAATCCCGGCATACAGTGTGAGGGACAGACAGGACTGAAAGGTGAATATTTATTTTTCTTTGAGTGCATTATGCAGGACAGACAGCAACTCAGTGCGGGAGCAGGCGGCACTGAATAAAACTCTTTTGAAAAATCCTTCATCCATAAAAATGCGCGAAAGAGACAGTTACAGAGGGGCAAGCAGGGAGACCGGCGGAGGGATGTGCGCCCTTCCCTCCCCGGCGTCCCCACCAGAGCACATAATGAAAGATGCAACGCACTCATTGCCCCTTTAATTTTTTTTTTTTTCGTGTATAAAAAGGAGGACGATTCATTATGCATGCTTGTGTTTCCTACTACACGCTCAGCCTCCTGCGCAAACGCGACGAGAAAAATTCCACGCCGGCCAAGAGGAGAGCATTTTAATTGGCGGTGGGAGGGGAAGCGTGAGTTATTTTCTTTACGCTGGCATTCAGCTGGATTGCTGAAAAGTTTTTGCGCGGGGAGAGCAGAGAAAATATGTCGCTTTCACTCAGTGTCACTCTGGCTTTGAAACAAAAGGACGACGTGCCACGTCAGGCATTTCAGTACTCCAAAAGACACGCATTTATGGAAAAAAAATTCTCTGGATGCTCAGTGGGAGAAAGCTCTTTGGAGCGTTTGCCTGCTCGCCGGGTTCAAACAAGTGGCTCATGGTGATTTTTGCCAATAGAAAGCAGCTAGTAACATTACTACTGCGCTGTGTAGTGAGAAAAAAAATTGCCAGCGTCGTCTTGCTGTTGTGTGTTAACGAACATGAAAACCTCGGTGCGTAATACATTGATTCTCCTGACACTGGGTGGCAGCGCTCCATGTCTGCGCAGGCTAATAGCCGGAATGACAGGCAGCAACAATAACTCTCCACAACGCTTTGCTCATGTTTATTTTCAGCAAAACATGCCATCCAGTGGTTTTCAGGAGCGTCGGCGACTGAAGTGCAAACATACTGTAAATGTAAATAGACTGAAGGTAACTGACTGTGGCAGGCAGGTCCGCAGTACTTTGCCAGCCGCAATGATGGCGTAGAAACATTTGTTTACCATCTGCAGTATGTAAAAACAATCACACGACCCCATCATGCAAAACGCATGAAATATGTTGTTGTTTTTTTCTGACACATGCAGATGGCTGTGCTGTGTCTGCAATAAATCAATAGATATGCTCTTAAAACATGTCCGTTCCGCTCGCAAATTCAAAATAAGTAAGTGTGGGCTGTGGTCTATCCGTGACTCATGTTGCATTGTGCAAGGCCTCAGTGACAACGTCCGTGGAGAGGAGAGACAAACACGGTGATCAAGCCAGTTAAGGCCCACGACCATGTCAGCAGCAGTTTCATCTCCACCTTCATCAGAACAAACTCATACTAAGAGACAGCAGTTTCTGAATTAATACACGTGGAGTCTGCTGATCCACTTTGGTGATTCAGAAAGATTTGGAACCTCTTGTTGCCATTCGGTAAAACTAAAGCAGCAACCACTTGTTGGCAGATTAGAAGACTTTGACTGACTTTGAAATGTGTTTTTTTTTTTTTTATCGGACAGCTGCCTCAAGACTCGCCTCTCATATCCACATGACACGGTCTTATGCAAAATGCACGGCGTGGATTCAGACCCAAAGTGAAGCTGGCCTCAGCCTTGCTTGACACAGAATTCTATCTAGGTTAGACCCGAAGCCCGGCAAGTAGCTATTAGATTGGATTTAATAATAAATGGCCCATAGGACTGGAGGTTGAGGAGCGACTGGGAAAAAAAAAAACAGCGGAGTGTGTTCATCAGCCGGCGCGATCCCTGCCACGGCTTGTTAGACTTCATCACAGGTCGTGGATAAATGCTAATGAAACCTCGCAGCGAGCAGCCGGACTGAGGTGGGGGACCCAGGCCGGCTGGAGGAGGAAGAAGAGGAGCAGGAGGAGGAAGAGGAGGAGAAGGAGGAGCTAGTCCTGGAGTAGAACGGGACACTCAAGACGAAGCTTATTAAAATATTTAATCGGGGCTCTTTACTGTCAGTTAAGTGAGGAAAGAACACGGCTCAGTAATTGTCATATGATAACGCGGACGCGTTCTCACCCCTCAAATAATGGATAAATAATAGATGAGCGGTGTAAATGTTCACCGGAGGAGTAGAGAGCGGCGCCTGGCGGGGGCCGCTGGCTGGATGTGAAGGGGGAACAGAAATAAATCTCCAGAGATGCTCTGACCTCTTTTCTTCCCCCGCTGCACATGTGAAGTGCACAGGGTGGGCTGATGAAAAGGAGAGATGGAGGGAGATATAGAACAGGGGTTCACACTGACAGCCCAGTATGGAGTCATGCCGCACGCAGCATTCTCAACACTTCACATGCGCTGCGGAACTGGGTTATGCGGAAACTGTTTCATTTCTTCTTGACACCTACGGCTTCCTTTGCACGGGTGCGGGGGGGTCGCTCTGATTTTAAATCTGAGATCTCGCTCGTCCATCTCGAGAAAGCTCAAACGGACGTGGTCGTCAAACACATTCGAATTTCTGAAGAAGAAGAACGGGAAGAAGTATGAATGTGTTTGGCGTGGATGCTGCTATAGTGGCAGATAAAATATAAATTAAGAAAATGTTTAATCTAATCAGGACTACACACATTAGACTATTTAGAGTGCATATAGGGCATTGGTGGGAAAACTTTTTGACTGGTTGGCCACATTGGGTTGTAAAATGTGCCAGAGGGGGCCAGAGCAGGAGCAGATGGATGGAGTGTTTTTGGTGACCCACCTCATCGAAGGAAAAGATATATCATGGGATATGTAGAAAGCATGCACTTCAATGTCTATTGAAAATCAAGGAAAGCATTACAACAAAATATATGTCTTTGAAGCTCCACGGTACTTAGCTCTTTACTGAAATGACACTGAAAAAATGGATGAAATGCTGCTATCTTATGACTTACTTACCATTAATGTCATTTCTTCAAATTCAGCAGGCCAGATTAAAAAGCTCAACGAGCCGCAGTTTGCCCACACCTGCTATAGAGCTTTCTCTACAACCGCCATCGCACAGGCATAGACAGACTCTACTGCAAAACTAGTTGCATTGGCCGGGAATCGAACCCGGGCCTCCCGCGTGGCAGGCGAGAATTCTACCACTGAACCACCAATGCTTGGGAACGAGTGCTGTTGGTGCTGACCATGAGAGACGTCAGCCTGGCCGCCCAGAATACCTTTGTTTGTTCTTCCCCGTGCTTCCCAGGCCCCACCACATGGAGGAATTTGCCACCACGTGGCTGTTTGCTTTGGCCGAGAACCAGGAAATACCACCACTGAAGAACCAATGCTGACATATATGTCAGACTGCCGTCATGTAGTTCTTTCCTAGCCGACTGATGAATCAAAGCTCTAACTAACTAAGAAAGACTAATGTCTTTCTTAGTAGACACTGCTGTTTGTTCCTTGGCAGGACTTGCTGTGCATGGCTGCGAGCCACAGAGCGCTGAATCATGGTTAAAAATCTGACTGATCTGATAAGAAGTTTCATTTATTTTTGATTTCCTCCCCTTTGGCAAAAGCTCTTTCTTAGATAGATACGATAAATTAGATGAGATAAATCTGATACTTGTTAAGAAAAGTTTTATCAGCTGATGAATAATGAGAAAATCTCAGCGTTACGAGTTGACGGATGAGCCAGTAAATGATACACTAACAAAAGACATCTGCTATTCTTCCACCAGGACCCCAAACACTGGACTGCCACCAGCCGGCCAACAGCATCATCTTAAAACAAGCTGGTGACAATCGACAAAATAAAAAAGCTCATTAAAACAGAGACTTCTGAAAAATAACACTCAATGAAAAGACAGCGAGGAGCAGTCAGTAAGAGAAAGTGAAGGGAAAACAATTGGAGATCTCGGAATCAAAACATTAAAGAGTAGTTGTGCTAGTAATTGAAAGTGGAAGAGGTTTGTTTAAAGGTTTTGAGAGACTCCAGATTTACGATCATGGTCACCGGGGGAGAAAAGCAACCGGCAAAATATTTTCCTTCTCCGTGCTTCCACAGCACCCCAACTGCAACCACTAAAAAGATTCACTGCATTGGCCGGGAATCGAACCCGGGCCTCCCGCGTGGCAGGCGAGAATTCTACCACTGAACCACCAATGCTGTCGCATCTGGCTTTTGCTGCACAGTCACTGGCTATTCTTAGTCCAACCAGGAAGTATCGTGCTCACTTCAATGAAAAAAACATCAGACTGAACACGCATGTTGGATTAGAAACTTCTTTGAGGAAAACCAAAAATCTTTCTATCAATAGTCAACTAAAGACAACAAACACGTGATTACTGTCCTGAAAAAGAAACTTTGTGACTGTTTGTGAATGTCGCCTCGGTGGCTCCTATGTGCAAGACAAGAGCGGAGCAGCGCAGGATATTTTTGAAGCCAGCAGCCACGTCTGCGTGTGCGATCAGACCAAAAAAACTTGGCAAGGCACCTTTTGTGTTGATTTAAGAGCACAGAATGAGAAGCCAGTGGGGAGAGACAAGTATCACTTTGCTCTGCGAGGGAAAAAAAAAACATTTGAAGGCCCTTTCAGCTTTTTTTATTTTTTTATTTACCGTTTTGAAACTTTCTCTGATCCGTCTGAAAATTGCCCTCTTGCATTACTTGAAACATCACTCTGGCTGTTTGTTCCTCTCTGATGGCAACATCTCAGGGACACACACGGGCTGATTCCAGGGGAGAATTGACGACACACACACGCAGAACGCACACACATACATTGCGGGGGGTTCGTTGCAGCCACTTAGCCATGGCAACCGTTTGGAAGTGTTTTGCTAACAGCTCAGTGGGAGCTCGTCCGAGGCCGGAACACCGCGTGCCTGAAAATCTAACGTCGGCTCTGACGAACGGATCGGTGTCCTGGTCTGACAGTAACAGGTATCTAGGGCAGAAATCAACAGGCTTCAGGCCTCCTGCATATCCACCAGTGACATGCAAGAGTCGACGGACGCGACTGACTCATCTTCAGCGTCGCATGTCCTTTCGCTCCAGTTGTGACCAGTTCGTCAGAACTCATTTGCAAGCTCAACAGCTGATTCAACACAATATTTTCTTAAAAGTTCCGTTTTCTTTCCTCCACATGCTCATTAACGCACACGTTTCTCCTTTAAAGAGAACCGATGCACCGCAATAGTTCTTTTAAATGGCAGAAAGACAATAACATGGGGCAAAATGCAGAACATCTTTGAACGCACGTGACCAGACGCAGCGCCAGAGGACGTGCTCCGGTGAAAGGAAATATCCGAGAGACGCTGAACGTAAGCAGCATGTTACTGGCAGCAGGTCACGCTGTTCAATTAAATAGACAGACAGGGACGGAGGGAGGGAGGAGGAAACACCCAGAGGAGCAAATATGACGTGCAAATTTTGGAAGGAATCCTAGTTCTGCTCGTCAGAGTCGCCTGGATCACACATATTCAACACAATGACTCAGCCGGGATGGATGAGGGAACAGATGAAAGGAGCGATGAGGGAGAAATAGAACTGGGGTTCCTGCTGATAACTGGGGTGAAAACTGGGTTATGCGAAACTATTTGATTTCTTTTTGACACCTATGGTTGACAACACACTGTGGAACCTCACTCCTCTGTCATAACAATGTCCAATAAACACTATTTAAAAATAAAAAAATCTAATTTCAGTAAACATAACGAGGGTGAGCAGGAAGAACAAGTTATAATCAGAGGCAACTAGTGAAGGCATTAGTGAAGAGCGACATCAATTTAATTAAACTTCTTGTTAGTGTATCAAATCTAAAATAAACACAAGCAGTAAGAACAGGCAAATGTTCTCTTCATTATCTTTTCACTAGCACTTCCATAAGGAGCTCTTCTAATAAATGAAATGATGAGGTGACTACCTGTCTCCTATTCTGTATGAATCCAGTGAACAATGTGTGCTGTTAAGTCTGACAAGATGTACAAAGGAAAATGCAGTGAAAGTAGTTTGTAAAGTAATTGTAACTTAGTTTGGAAAAATAAGCAGATTAATAAACAGTCATAACTAAATACTTGTAGGAGTTTTATAGTATTAGCTTTTGAGCTGGAGGAACTTGTGTTTTCCTGCAGTGAACTCAATCCATCTTCATACATGTCAATGAGAAATCCTCAACATAGATTGCGTTTAGATCTTTTTTTCTGCCTTGAGATCACCTCAGGACCTGGGGATCCGCTGACCAGCTGATGATAATGCCATTGATGGATGGAGGGATTGGTTTGGAATCTTCCAACGCTGCCATCACTCTGGGCGACAAAACCATCTGCCTTCACTTTCCGCACATACTGTGTCTTTTACAGCCTCGTATTTATTATAGCAAATTAGAAACTCCAAACTGTGGATTGTGAGACTGCGGCAAATGCTTGAGGGAGCCTACAGGCTGCTGCCGATTACCATATTTTGAAGATCACCTGCAGGTTAAATGCTGCTATAAATAGCCCGAGTTGTCATCCAGGCCCCCAAAAACCCAAACAATCAAGGACCCCTGAAGATATTTTCTGCCTTTGACGCCAGCCGTGCAGCAGTCCCCGCTGGAGAAGTGAATCTGTTTTATTACCCTGCATCTCCAAACTGCATCTTCACACAGCGCCATGGTGGGCGGCCTGCGATGCTGCTCTCTGCTAATTATTTATATGGGCAAATTTGAGACACCCTACTGCACAGAAATTAAGTTAAATGTTCATTCAGGCCTGAACTTTTGTTTTTTTAAGGGGCTTTCAAAAGGCAATAGAGCCAAGAGACAAGGGGAGAGGAATTATGGCATCCAAATATTCAAGCAGGAAAAAGTATGTGCAGAAATACACATGCAATTTGCTTAACTGACTAATTTGAACACACAACGTTAAAACCTGCAAATTGATTCTAAAGTGGGTTGGTTTTATCTTCTCGCCACCACAGTTCGGGCTAACTTGGGCACTCTGTGTTTCTTCATAATTTATGGGAAAATGCATAATTCAAAATCACCTCCAAAAATGGTGCACCTAATACTGCGTTCTCTTTGTGTCAGAGGGAATCTATTGTGCAGGTTAAAAAAAACAAAAAAAACCCTGAAGATCTTGTTAAGTTAGTCAAGTTTCAAACTTGTACTGAAATCTCAGATTTTGAGTATTGCAAAGAAGAATCAAAACATTTTTGACATAATATAAAAAAGAAAACTACATATTATTGATAATTATATGATATTATAATGATCAATTTAATTAATAAACAAAATAACAATAGCATTGAAAAAAAACTTCAAATATAACAATCTATGACTTTTTTCAACTTTCAGTAGAGGACTTTTAGAACTAATAGAGAGATGAGACACATATGACTCTCAGGGGAAGGACACTGCCATGATATATTTCATCGAAAGATCTTAGCCCAAGAGAGACTTGATGTGGAACTTAATTACACGGGTTTTAGAGGAGGAGAGTTTCTGAATGTCGAGTTGAGTCAGAAGGACTCAAGGACAAAGGAGCTCATAAAAATACCTGTCAGCCCCCAACAACCCAGACATTTTCAGCCGTTCCTTTGTAGCCCAGAAGTGATTCAGCTGTCACGGAGACTCAGCCCGTTCACTTACGGAAGGACTTCAGTCCATGGCTGCGTCATTAAAATCTTAAGCCACCCTCTTGTAAATGAAATGGCTGGAGAGGACCCGAGAGCATGTGCTTTTTTTGGTTTCTAAAATTTTACTCTGTCTCAACTGAACAATAAGAATGGAAATGAGATGGAATGTAAAAATGTAGCTCTAGGATTTTGTTATATATTTCTGACATTGTAAGTGTTCAAAGGAAGTCCTTCAAGCATCGGCGAGAGTCTGTCACCTTCCTCCTCTAATTTAGCACAGGCCCTGCAGCTCATACATCTCAATAAAACACAGCAACGACTTGTTCCTGGGCCAAATTGATGTTTGCGGAATTTAATTTATTCCAGGAACGTGACTCTTTCGTGTGCCGTGCGGGGAAATTAATTATACATGTATGAAATGAAAAGGGAAGGCGACGCGCGGTCACCTACAGATACGCTATCACAACAAAGGAGGAAAGGTGCTGAGAAATGGCTGTGTGTCACTTTACACTGAGTTGAAAAGCAGTGCGGGAAACATTTTCCATATGTTCGCTATGTAGGCCACCAGACCTCAGCTGTTGGTTATTACGGTTAAACAAATGTATTATTACGGAAAACCCCCTGAATCAGCGACAGTAAATGCATTTCAATATTGTTCTTCTTTTAATGTTGGTGTTCATTAGTTTACAAGTTATTTTCATATTACTTCAAAACAGGGAGCCACAAGTTTTTATCCATACTCTGTGGTAATAATACTAATTCTTCTCAAGGTCACGGTAAAGACAAAAACACATGAAAAAAAAGGCAAACAATAAAAGAAAATAACAAAGACAATGATATAGATAGCGGCTGAATAATAAATAAATAAGCCCTGAGTGTGTTTTGCTGATGCTTATTCTTTCGTTGCAGTTTAACAGTTAAATCAAGGTTTATTTGCTTCTGTAAGGCTGTAGTAATGCAACATCCACTGTGGAAGGAGGATGAAGTTTTGCGGTGTAAATCTGCAGTGGGTTAAGTTTCATGATTCATGGAAAGTTTTTCCTCTTTCACTGCATAAACGACTGCAATTAAACTGCACTTTAAGTGACATCCAGCAGTGTCGGTCCACCATCTGCCTCAGACCATCCCGCTGAGATCCCTGCAGCTTTCTGACAGCATCAACACTACTGAAAGTAAATATGATGGAACACAGTCTTTTGGAGCTGTTTTCTTTCCTAGATACTTTCCCACGACCAAGACTCTTTTGCGAGTGCCAGAGAGATCAGACCTTCATTTGGCCGTGGACACCTACTGGACATCAATCCTAGAAAGTGTTTTTTGAAACACAATCTTAAATGTAGAAAAAAGCCTCAACATCTAAATCAAAAGAACTAAACCCAGGACCCCTTCTGGCTGAAATACGCTGGAGGAAATTTATTCTCTGCGGTTATTTGGTGTCCACACCTCATTTCTGCTTTGGGCACCTCCTAAGGGGGGAGCAAGTACTCGTAAACATTAAACTTTACATTGGATCTGTGCGGAGTTCTTTAATCCTCACACTTGTACTTTTGTCTAACAAAGCACCGGGGACCGAACGCAGACCTCCAACATTCCTGCTATGCAAGAGAAACATGCAGCACTTCTCTCTCTCCCAGGATTTATTCTTGACACCGGCCACCCCCAGGAGTCCCTCCAGGCTTAGTCTAAAGCCCAGCTCGCTTGCACAACTCTGACGTTCGCAGTGCACTCTGTCACAAACCCCAACTTTGGCCTTTTCCAACTCCAACTCCCCGGCCCCACGCAGAAGCTTAACTCTGCTGATCCGCGGCAACCTCCTCTTTGAGAGACTCGAAATAAATTCCACTCAGAGCGACGACTGTCAGATCAAATCTTCCTGCGCTGTCAAACCTCACGCAGCATATCAAAGCCAGGGCGACGTTCTTTGATGAGGGTTTTTTTTGCGATTGGAATCGCAGGCGTTTTGGGGGAAACGCCAGGTTCCTGTCAAGCGTACAGGGTGGGTGGGGCCAAAAATCGGTGGGAGCGGCCGGGGAGCGGGGTGACAAGTCAATACGAGACGCTGATCAAAGCGGTGGGCTCGTGCCAGTTTGCTCTATCGGCGGCTCTCTGGATGGGGAAAAAAACAATACCATCGGGCATCAAGCGGCATTTGTTTTATAGCATTTATTTTTATTCCAGTAGATGAGATGTCAGTAGAAAGACTTTTACAATCTGTAAAGCGCGGAGGGGGGCCCCCCGTGTCTCCCTTGTGCCAGCCGGTGCTGCGCATGGCTCATTAGCAATTCTTTGTCAAACCTCAAATGAATATGCTGTAACGTATTTCGTTTTGCAGGAGATTAATGGCGCCGCTTTGTCCAAGGCTCCATTTGAAGAGCAAAGTGGGGCGATTGGAGGCGCTGTCAGAGCCCCACAGCGAGCTCAGGTGGACCAGGAGCAAATCAATTATAGGTTTGGGGGAATAAGCCCTCCTACTCTCGCTCCCTCTCTCTCTCTTTCTCACATACACACACACACACACGATTTATAACCCTGTGGCATCCAAGAAGGGGAGAACTCCAGCCCCTTCTCCACTGTAAATACGCGGCATTAGAAGAGAGAGTGACCCCGCCCGCAATATTTCAACCCATTTGAATTGGCAACATGTGCAGCTGCTGGGAAATGAGAGCAATCGTCTGTGGTGTCATTAAAAAGGAAGGAGGGACGAAAGAAATAATTAAAGGAGCAGCGGGGAGGAAAAAATTACATCTCGTATGCACATATTATGGGTTGGAGGTTTTGAAAATACCGGGGAGAGGAATCCGAGCATGAATATGAGCAGGTGTAGAAATGTATCTCATTAATCATGCATTGACAAGCCCTCAGCCCCGCAGAGTCACTCTTAAACTGCAGGCATGATACCACTGGTCAGCACAGAGGTCCGCCCCTCCGGCCTCCAAAATGCAACCTGCCACATTCTAATTATTTCCTTGCATGAAGGCTTGGGACTCCCCACCTCCTCCAAGTGTGTCTTACTACCTGACATTCGCAGAAAACAACATCTTCAGTGACATTTGAAGACCACCAACAACCATCTCCAGCCAAAGTGCAGACGGCTGTAGAAATTGCAGCGCACGTCACGGCGTAAATCCCACATAGTGCGCTCGGGGCGACGCGACAGAGCCCACCCAGTGAGTCAGCGCTGGCAGTGGAATGCAGAGGTGTGGTACAGTTTGGGTCAGCGGGTGGGTGATGGCCGGTACCGACCCCGGTTTGAGCCAGTGGGCACTTGTGTGTCGTGACTCGAGGTGGGCTTCCCTCATGAGGCTCCGTCCTCCAACGTTAAATGCCATGGGGCTTCTCTTCTTCTCCCCACCCGCCCGCCGTCTGAAAATAGATCCTTGCCGCGGCTCTCCAGCACAGGAGAGTGGAGCAGCACGGTGGAGACGCCTCACCCAGTTGGATTTCTTTTTTTTTTTTTCCAGATGCACAAAGTAGACTTTGCGCTCTCAGTTGCCTTGGAAACCCATCTGCCATTAAAAGAGGATCAATACACTTTTATGATTTTCGTATCTTCCTCCATGTGGAGCTTCAGGTATGTGTGTGTGTGTGTGTGTGTGTGTGTGTGTGTGTGTGTGTGTGTGTAAATCCGGGAAAGTATTGGATTTGCTCTGTCTTTTTGCCGATAAATCTTTTGTGTTTTAACGGCAGGAAAAAAATACTGTAGTGCTGAGCAGACGAAGAAAATTAGATCCCGTGTGAACACAAATCAGTCTCGAGGAAATCTCCAATATTCCAGACAGATGTTTGTCTCTAGAAGGAGACTGCTGATACACTGTGCTGAGTGATGTGCTGCCATCTTCTCAGTATGGTCTCATGGATCTCACACTATAAAAGCAGCACACAAACAGGCACATCTTTATTTTATGATCATGAGCAGCTAAGCGTGCCAGCTGTGTCTTGACTGAAGATCTCAATCTACCCGGATTTTCAATTGGTACAAATCAACTTGTTGAGCCCAAGTAAGAATAATAAGACAGTCAGACTGTTGGGCTTTTGGTGTTGCATACTTGCTGCACCACCGCCTCTTGAAAAACTTGATTTGGAGATATTGATTTCATTAAGCACGATTTAATATTGTTATATATCTTACCATATTTGTCTGGCTGCGCTGTAAAATTGCAAATTGATTTGCTTCTTAGCACACCAACAGTTTGCCGCTAGCTTAGCTGCGGCTAACTTGCTGGTCTATGGTGTCACAGGTCAACCAGAAGAAGTGGGGGAAGGCAGATTGTTATTGTGTCTTGTAGCAGAATGGGTTACACAAGTTCAATCAATGCCCCCTCATGGCTGTTTGAGCAGTCAAGGACAGCGGCCCAGGTAAACAGCCCAGTGGAGCTCCACTGTGCACTGACGCCAGTCTATAAAGAACAAAATAAAAACTCCATATTTATTTCCACACTGTGGCTGTGGCTCTGAGCGTGTGCAAGTCAAAGTCTCCTATAATCAATAAGCCCCCACTGCTCGTCGACGCTCTTTGGCATCACACCTCACGTCCCTCACATTAATTCGCTTAGTGGGAAACCAGCCAACAGTCCTTCCCTCAACACACACACACACACACACACACACACACACACACACAAGTTCTTAGAATCCAGTCCTGGTTACCAAGGGTATCAGAGCAAGTCCTTCACATTGACGAGCTGTCTGGATTAGCAAATACTTCTGCAGCCTTCAAGAGAGATAAACGACAGTGCGGGAGCAGCAGCAGCCTCTTCGTCTTTGACGAACGGAAAGTTGGTTGTGCGTGGCTCATCGTTAAGTGCGCGCTCTGCGACTCCTTTCCACCGCTGGGATTGTTTACATCCTCATCCGAATGGGAGGTTTACGGCTATCAATTACAGCGGCGCACACACTGAGATTAATGCCGCCTTGGTCTTTTTTCATGACTCTGTCAAAACAACTTTCGCTCTCTACCTGTGCAGTGTGACAACATGGGTCACTGTCAACAGGGTGAGCGCACACGCGCACACACACACGGCTGCTCAGCCCATCACAGTGATTGTCTAATTATAGAGGGAACATGTGGGATCCCTCCAGGTCTCGGCCCGCACACCTAATCAGGAGGAGCGCTTTGAGAAATAGTCGGTTCAACTTGTTTCACGTTGTAAGCCTGAGGTCAGCACACAGGCCGGCCTCTCTGCAACCTGGGACTCAGGAACTGGAGAAGCCGCCACTTTATTTCACCTGCTGTCAACAGTAGCAGATGATCGATTGGAAAAAAGCTGATGTTTCACTCGCTTGAGTTCCATCCCAACCGGGCTGCTTTTTGTATTTTCTTGCAGCCGCAAAAGCACAGGCACCTGAAGGGTCAGAGAGTCATTTTTTTCCCTTTAATGTCTCCAGGATGCCATATGCGCTCCAGTATCTGGGTTACATTTACACTTGGGAGCTTCCCAGTATAACCACTACACTCCAGTGTGGGCCAAAGAGGAGCTCCAGTTCAGACGCGCTCAAGGACAGTTTGACAGTTGAAAGCGCAATAGGCAGCTGAATGAGAGTCCAGAGCCTCGTAGGTGGAGGTAATGAGGTCAAGGTCCAGAGACAATCAACACAACAATAGTCAATCAGTCATGTAATCAATATGAAGAAATCTGTGTCTTACACGGAATTAAATGCATGAAAGATGTTTGTTGGTGAGTCATTGGTATTTAAGTCATGGTTTCAAAGACTAATCATGTACACCATCCTTAGACTGCGTACACTCGTGACCCAGTTGCAGACAGCTGCCTGGTTGATGATGTAATTACACATTGATTGCAGAAGACAGTATCGCTCTGGCACAATTGCCCACTTCAGTCACTAGCACTTGTTGGGGGATGTTGAAAGTACGACATAAAAAGGAGCAGGTTGTTGAAAAGGTGAGTCCAATAAAAGAAGACGTCAGACCGCCAGCACTAAAGGCTCTAAAGTGCTCCACGTGAGAGAGTCAAAGACCAAATAAATACGAAAAAAATGTTGTCAAACAATAAGCTCGTCAAATTTAAGTCTTTGAATCAAGTCTCAGAATTGTGTGGCAACATGGCGAAGCAACAGAACTGGAAATGATGATACACTGAATTGCAAGACTCCATAGAGGCGTGTGCTGTTGCCAACCAACAGTTACATTATTGATCAATACAGTAGGATGGCAACTTAAGTGGGGCATGAAACTCCAGGACTGACAATGAGTTCCATGTTAAAAACCGACAGTGGCATGTGGGTCCGGATCACAAGGTCCGTGTTTGTCCAACAGGGAACAGGAATTAAACATGATGTACAACAACCTGTCAGAGACGCATATAAAAGCACTTATCCCAAAATATCCCAATTAGTCCCACGTGAGCTTAACAAGCTCCTTTATTGAAAAGGCAGCATGAACCAATCTGCTGGTGAAGCGTCAGATTGTTGTAGATGCTGTTCTTTCACCATCAAAAGTGCCAAAAAAGCCCATCAAAAGCCCCACCAAACAATATTTACTGGCATCTTTAACTTACGACAGCGTCCTTTCCAGCCTGCTGCCAGTGGAGCCGATGATCTCTCCCAACGTGCAGAACATCTGACCCAGGAAGTCCTTACACAGAAGAGCAGAGCACATTTAGTGGTTTTTCATCATCAACAGAAGTGGCAACTTATTGGCTTTTGCAGGTAAAGATAATTATTGATCACACACTGCCATTGTTGCCAGCATGGAAAATAGTAGTAGGTAGAAGACCACCTTCAGTCCTCGCTCTAGGGACATGCATCATCGCCAGATTGCAGATCTTGCAATCTGGCGATGCAAAAAAAAAAAAAAAAAACATTTCTTCCTTATGATAGAAATTTGATCGCTGATGATTGATCATGGATTTGGATGTACCGATATGATTAGTGAGCAGACATCCCTGTGGTTGCTCTGTGGTCCAGACAAACATGTCAGATGAAGCAGTTGAGCAAACACAATAAAGTGGAGAACACACAGAGTACCGCGTGAACCTACCTTCTGCTCGTCCAGGTGGGCAGGAAGGGACGAAAGACAAGCACAAGTTACAGGAAATACCGGAGAAAAAAATCATGACTACTCCTCAAAATGAAAGCAAAAATGTATTAACAGCTACTCGAGAAGGAGTCATGGTTTTATCCTGAATAATGCCGTTGCATCTAAATTTAAGTTTCCCATAGCTCTTATACTGTTTCATTTATCATTGAAGCTGGTAAATCTGGTCGTTCATTTCAGTTCACTTGAGTTGAAGGGTTTAACCTTCAACCCACTGGATTTTGCTATTTGATATTGATTTTCATGCATAATGTCCATCATCCAGTCTGTTTGGAAGAGGCTGCAACACCTGCTACATTTAGGCTTCAAATTTTGCTTTTATTTTGCATTCAGTGCAGCAAACTTTGAAAATCAAATTGAAACAAGTGAACTGCACCAGGGCGAAGCCAACAAGCTTTGTTCTCATCTCGGATCCAATTTTGAACTCATCCGCGGATCCCCGCCCCCCCACTCCTTCCCAACACCTCTGGCCAATTTTCACGGCCCCACATTGCCAGACACAGGGTATCATTGGAGCTCAAGCTTAAGGTGGCTTACATGTTTCGAAAGATTGGAGCTCCTGGTGTCCACATTGTACCTGCAATTTAGATGAAAAAAAAAACTTTTGTCATTTATGTCCCTCGTGAGAACACAAAAAGCAGACAGAAACAGAGCGCCGCTTTCCCCACGGTGCTGCACTTGACGAGCCACGAGTGGCCAAATGGACCTCCCTCCTGGGAACGGCGAGGACTGATGAAAAATAAATTTATGGATGTGGAGCAGCTCCGCCACACAGACATCTCTGGGATCAACGAGGAGTTCATTCCCTCTCGCTGCTTCTTTCTCCCCGAGCTCTTCCTCGAGGAGCCGTAACTGTAAAAAGGGCTCCTCTTCATGTTTGACAAAGAGAATCGGCTCATGTGTCGAATAGCATTACGCAGACATCTTGTATTCCGCGGCTCCTCCTCGCCTCTCCGCGGGTCGCTGCGTCTCCCTCCTGGCCTAGGAAGAGTCTCGCTCTCAGCGTAGCTTCTGAAGAGAACGGAGGGAAGACATGCGGCTCTGCTGACTTAGATCTTTTTTTCACCAGGTTTCTGATCTGCACGTCCTCTTGATTTACAAAGACACATATTCAGTCTGACGGAAATCACCATTGTACCCTTTCAACTCTTGAAAGACACACTGTACGTGGTGCTAGCGTCTCCGGGGAGAAGGCTTTCTTGGACAAGAACAGTGACAAAGGTCCCATACTGCATTTCACTCATTGCTATTTTATGATTTGTTTTTGCAGAAGCGCCGTGGACCAACTGTTCCCTGGTTGGCCAGAGGTTAAAGCAACCTTAGAAAAATGAATGCAACTTCAGAGTCAGGAGTTATTCAATTCCCCCTTTTTTATCTTTCGAATGATAAAGACAGCAAAAGGAGGAACAAACAAGTCTTCTTGAGTTTGAACCTCTATGATTGCAAGAGCATCTTATGATTGGATGGAGAATGTCAGTGTTAAATTTTTATGTAGGCTTTATTTTTCACTAAATTAACTGAATATTTGAGGTTGTAACTACTACATTCATGGACAAAAAACACAAAATTAAAATTAATTGTGTGACAACTTCCTGTCTTCTTTTTTGCTCCTCCATTTGACTTTTTCTCCTCCATCCTCAACTCCTGCCCTCACACTTTTATCCAGAGACTCTCCTGCCCCTTGGGAGCTGTAGATGGACAGAGGAGGTTCTGCACGGCCAGAGAAGAGACCACCTCGGGGAGCAGCGTAGCGTGACGGCTCTGACAACCGTGTGACCAACTGACCAGCAAGGCCTCTCGTCAGGAACACAATCCCTGCCTGACACGCCGTCTCCGGTCCCGGCCATCCACTTTGAGAGCGCATCGAGTACAGAAGTCAATAAAATCACCTGGATTGCCTGCTGCGTTTTGGCTTTCAGCATTTTTTTTTACCCCCCTCTTGTCATGTGCAAAGCATGCGGTGATGGAAAGGGAAGTGAAAGCAGTCGTCTAATGGGGAATAATGGCGCTGAGAGGGAGAAGAGAGCCACCAGCTGCAAACAACAATCTCTCAACTCTGGCAGCTTCCACAGAAACCCATTTCAACCCCCAACACGCCCTCTGCAAAGACCTCCTTCTCCTGCAATGTCAAACTGAGCTCTACACTGCGGGCTCAGGTGGAATCAGATGAAATTACCACACAGTCGAATAAGGCCTGTGAGCGACGGCCAAATGAGATTGAAGTGCAGAGAAGAAATAGAATTGCTAAAAAAAGAAAGAAAGAAAAGAAATTCTAATGACCACGATTTCCATGGCAGGTGGAAGGCAAAGGCTTCGGAGCTTCCTGCTGGAGACAAAGGTGAACAGTGGGAAGTGTTTCAGAGTGCGTTTGGATATGCTCGCACTCAGATCCTTCTTTCTTCACGCGACTCCTTCATCTTTGTGCAGCACGCGCAGCAGGAATCAGTTGGCACAGCGGGGGTCCAAATCACGTTGACGCGATTGTAGAATCCTTCACGTGTGGGATTCTGATTTATTATTGTGAAAAAAAGAAAAAGGCCTTAATCCCAAAGAGGATTAAGCCCTTACTTCTCTTACTTGTAGAACCTGACGGTAAGAGTATTAGAGCATGTAGTCATCGTGGCGGCGATTAGTGGAACATCACCATTGCTAATGTCGTCAGCCTCATTCATGGCTGTGGGCGGAGACGAGCTGCTACACCATTAGTTTGTGATTATAATTGAATTTATTCAATTTACCATAAAATCACCATTAGAAAATTACAAATTAAAGTTATAGCTCAACAAATCACATCTTGAGTGACTGCTTTACTGACTTAGTGGAGACCTGGCTGTAATTCAACGAAACTCTGTGATATCAATGACTCATGGCGACAGGACAATAACACTTTGCAAATTGCAGAGATATGTTTGTTTTTGCTGACATTCTGCACATGCATATACAGATATTCCAACAGACTTAAACATTTAAAGTGTTTTCATGTCACGATGACACAACGGGAAAAAAAATGTCACTGTCACAGAATGTCACTCGTCATCAGGATTAAATACCGTTTTTGCACATAACTTCAATTGCAAATCATTACAATTTCGTTCTACTAGTTTACACAGCAGAGGCAAGTTTCAGTGGCTATGAGCAGAAATTTATGAAAGTTCAACAGCGACAAAATGAAATAGGAGCAGTTTTCCCTTAAGCAAAACGCACTTTAATCATATCTGTAATAGAACTACACGGACTATCTCACAGACGCAAGTTTTACATTTTGAATTCAATTTGGAAATTGGACATTAAAAATGAATGTGACGAAAGCTTCACATTTTAAGTGAGAAAAGACTAAAGTATAACCATCTGAATGGACGCACAGAATTGTTTCAGTTGTCTCCCCACATAAGAGAAATTGAGTGTAATTTGATGTGCAGCCTGTTCTGTATTCACCTCTCAGAGCTTCTAAATCTCTTTAGGAAGGTGTGTTTCAAAACGCGACAGTGGACATAATTTGATTTACACGCCTACTTTGCATTGCCGCTGAAAAAGGACTTCCCTTTTCACAGTAAAGGCTAAACATGGTGGCAGGCATTTATTTTTAAAAAAAAAAAAAAAAAAGCCAATTAGAAGGAAAAAGCGCACTATGCTAAATGAACGCCTGACTCATTCCTGGGGGTGTGCGGAAAATAAATGGAGACCAATTGTAATTACCTTTCCATGCAACCACACGCTGCGCCAATGGATCTGAGAGCACCTTCAGTGTCATAAAAAAAAAATTCTAGTGCGTTTCCTTTTGAGTTGCGATGCTTTTAATACTTGCCAAAACCAAGAAAAGCCTGAAAGCCTCTCTGGTGCATTACGGTGGATGGCTCCTAATTAGCACAACATAAACACATTTGAATCAAATCAGTGTGAACAGTAATGTGCTGTGCTAGATAGTCCCCAACAAAATGACAATTAAATTCTGTTTACCAATACTGATAAAAAGCACTGCTTTTTCAATAGTAAAATGGGGTCTTGTCTGGGGCCTCGTCATTGCTAGAACTAGAATCAATAGAGAAGGTTTGTGTTTTTCAATCACATCTCTTTAAAGTCAGTGGATCCACAGTGCATGGCAGGGTTTCACTAAACTCTTGCCAAAGCCAGTCAGTCATAGAGAAAACATTTTTTACTGCAGTTGTTTGTCTTGGATTCATGAGAAAGTGTCCTGTTCTTAGCTAGCACTTAGCAAGCACTGCAGCATCCCCATTGGGTGCCACTATTTGTGTAAGTGAACAACAACTTCCTGTTTTCATCACTCTAGCGGTAGCTGATTGGTCCTGTCACACCTTAACTGGCTGGAAATAACTCAAATTGGAGATTTTCAAGTTGGATCTCTGAGAACAACAAAAAACACACAGAAAACATAAAAGCTATAAAGCCCCATAAAGTCATAGTGAATTTGGCATCAACCTTTGTAGCAAAGAATTGCCAATGTTTTCGCACATCAGTAGTTCACTCCATTCATCTCTGATTTCTCCTGGAAATACTCGATCACTTTGCTCCACATCTCTGCGATGTGATTCAGACGGCTAAAAATAGCCTGAGTGGAGGAGCGTGACTTTAATAATTGATTCTCTCGACGAGGATGCTTCCCTTTTATTGGAATCCCCTCTCATGACCCCACATCAGGGAGAGCACGGCCTCCTGGGACTGGGAGTGCAATCCATATCTGGGCCATGCTGGAAACACTTATTTATTCATCTTCCTCTCAACACTCCGGTTGTGAAGGACTTTGAGGCCACAGCCGTCAACACACCAATCAATAGAGACATGACCAATGCAGCGGACATCTCATGTTACAAATCAATGGTGTGTAAATAGGGTGACGAGATTATCGAATGTGTCAGAAAAAGGGGGGATGCACCGCCTCGTCTTGATGTCCACAGTGAGTGATAAGTTAGCAAGCAATTGATCAATTTTCTTATTTGTTTTGTGAAACAAATCTGGCGAATGACCTTCAGGCAAACTGATCCGTTTGGTCACAAGGATGAATGCCTGCAATTGAATTCTGAGTGTTTGTTAATTGAAGGCTCATCAGATATTCAGTGTGATTGCCAATCTCTGAAGTGTCCAAAGGCAAGATACTGAGACACTGTGTGATTTATTTAGCATATACACCGTTGCCCATAACGTTAAAGCAGTTTTGGGTTTTGTTTTGTTTTTAGAAAAAAAAAAAAAAAGAATATCTGTTTGTTGGTGGCGTGTGAAAAATGATGGTTTTAAGTTCACAGCGTATCATAATTTCACTCTCACTTGAGCCAGATTAGCTTTTTGGTCAAGCGTGTAGAAATCAGTTTATACTGCCAAAGCTGGCAAAAATGTCCGGAGTGGAGCAGCATTGCTAAAAAAAATACATAAATAAGTATTCTGCAATTTTTAAACAAAGGTATGACTGAATGGCTGACTGAATGAGACATATTTGTGAATGGAACATAGAAAGAAATTTAATTTTACAAACAGAATCGCATCCTAATATAACTGATATCCCTGGGGCTAATTTTGGAGATTAGAAAAAGGAGCCGGTCACAGACAGTGACATCTATTTTTAAGAGGATTACTGGGATTATTTTTTCATTTTTAATTAAAGCCGTATGATCCATCTTGAAGTGCAAGGCAGAAAAGCAGTTTTTGCTCCTCTCTTCATCTCACTGAAGACAAAACTGCAGAAGAGTAAATTAGTCTGCTTTCAGCCACAAATTAGAGCCAGAGCAGTGAAAGCATGTGGACAGGTTAGGTTAAGGTTTAGGTTAAGAACTGGGAAAAGAGTTGGATTTAAGGAAGGACATATTTTAAAAATGCATATTTCAACGTGTGCTGGTTGATGCCAAAATTGAACATTTGCAAAGCTGTTCTCTAGTTTTACTTTTTCAATTCAGGCCGTTTTCTATGAAACTATGAAATAGAAAAAAGTTTTTCTCCTTGCACCTTATTACACAACTGTTTCCTGTTTGTTTGGTGTGTGTTTTTCTCTCCTTGAGGCAATATGAATTTTTCATCCCCTTTTTACCTGGAGCTGTTATTGTTTTCATTGTTCATTTGTTTTGAAATTTTAATAGCTTTCTCCTTTTCAACTACTTTCTTTTTATCTGCATTACCTCATGCATTACTTTTTTGTTCTTGCTATAGTTTTTTTCGGCATGTTTGATTTATTATGCATTCTTCTGCAAATGTCATCTCCACCTCGATACATTTGCAAATTAATTCACATATATGCAAAGCCCATAGTGTCAATCCCCATACTGCTGGGCTGTGTTCATCCTCCTCAGTCTATTCTGCCTTTTTTTCAAATGAACTCTGGACTGAACACTATGGAAATCAGTTTGTAGCCAATCAGTGCAATGTGTTTCAACATCAGATGATGTGTTTTTCAGTCAGGCAAAGTGAAGAAGATAAGTGGCAATGCAAATTGGAGAAATAGACAATATCAGCTAATGAAAGGTTTTCCCTCAATAAATTAATTATCTGCCTCAAGAGTTCAAGATTAAAGCATCTCTACTAGCCGTGCTATGTTTATCTAATGCATATGCGTGTGAAGGTAACTTCTTGGATTATATTTTATTTTGAAACAAAAAGTATTTAATTATTTAATTCATGACTCTGTTACCGACTCTTGGTATGGTTCAATGCTTCCAGTTGTTGCAGTCCTGAATCATCAGAGTTTCTTTCTAGCAGTTATACAAGGATAATAAGCAACCAGTGTGACTGAAAGAGAACATTGTTTCCGATTACATCACACAAAATGCGTGCGGCTGCATGAAGTTAGACAAGACATTACAGGAGTCATACAATAATGGACGCAGCCACTGCCTGTTTTATAACTCCAGAGAACAAGAAACACAGAGTGAGGAGGAAGCAGCGTGGATGCTGGTTGCTTAACAGGATGCAGTTAGGCGGAGGGTTGTGAGGTTGATTATTTTCTCTGAGAATCTCAAGAAATAAGCTTTGAAGTGCACCTCCACTAATGGCGGGTGCTTTTGACACATAACCATTTATTTGAATTAAATTGATAATCAATAAATGAATTAATTAATCAATAGATTCATCAATTAGAAAAATAATGGACAGCTGCAGCTCTAGTTAGGATAGATTATGTCTATATGAAATCACTTTAGGTTTCTTCTTATCTTCAAACATACTGTATATCTTAAAGAAAGAAAGCCTAAAGAGTGATGCTGGGTTTTTAAATGTTCTTTTGAAAAGTGCCATTAGTTCTATTAAAGTTAGATAAAAGACAGTCAACTTTACAGAGCTACAACTCTAAATTGTAAGTAATAGTGTAAAAACTAGATTGATTTAGGCACTTTGGTTAAGGCTGAAATGACTCTTTCATTATTGGTTTGACTCTCTGTCACTCTGTCGCTGTCCACAACTGGACAAAAGCGGCAAACATTGTCTCTCTCCTCCAGACCATCAAATCGGAAAAATGCCACGACCAGGTGTTGTTGATGTTCACAGTAATCAAGTGCACAGCAGCAGGCGGAGGGCCGAGGAGACCATGTGATCAATAGGAGGACGTCACAAGATTCTTTGGCTTCTTGTTGTACCTGAACACATGCTGGGCGTCTTCTCCTCTGAAGCCCCCCGAAGAGCATCGATGCCACCCCCTCCTGAGGACAGCGGGGAGCTGTAACCCCTCTCCCCTTCATGTCCTTCTGTGTCTACACAGAGGTTCATATACAAAAATCCTGTTTGGGAAACAGACCAGCGCCAGGGGAGGGGCGACGCAGACGATGACATGAGGAAAGAAACAAAACAAGGCCATTCCCCTTTTTCTCAAATGCATTGGGGTTTTGCTTTGTCCTCAAACGGAATTGCTCAATACACAGACTAAAAAGTTCTTTTGCTTACTGGTTCAGCCTTCTCTTCAGAGCTCTATTTACCCAAGAAAATAACTTGGAGATGAATAGCAAGCAGCTGACAACAGACTCATTTGGAGATGCCGAAAAACTTCCTCAGTGAAGGAGTGCGAGTGAATCGCCTGCGTGCATTTGTGGCCGAGCCAATGGCGGATGTGTTCAGCTTTGGTAGAAAGACAACTGCGCAACATTCCAACGGTTCAACGTTTAAGATAATGATGTGCGAGACCTGAACGAGTCATTTCAGTGGTTTGTAAGTCACGATTCTCTCTCATCATATATCGCTAACTGCAAAGAAGAGACTTGACAAGATGCCACGATTGTGCGACTGCTATTCTAACTGCATTTATATTAAGGTATCTAGATAATCACCGTCTCCCTAAGGGAAAATCAACATCCCCCCTTTTCCTGTTTCAACTCAACTTCCTCTCTGCCTCCCAGGAAAGCAGGCTATGCTGTGAACAAACAAATCACTCAGTTGCTCACAGTAACTCGACACCAAATGACAAAATCACTCAGTTGACAAAAAGAGAAAAATAATTGTTTCCACTTTCACTCTTTTGTCGCGACAAAAATGATCATTTTCTATTCTCAGTTCAGTAGTTTTAGCAGGATAAATGTGGTGTGCAAATTAGGTTTGCATCAAGTCAGAGTTGAAACGCAAAGACAAAATGAGCATGTGGACAACTTGACGGCAACTTCGCTCATCAGTTCCTATTTCAGCAGTCACTCTGAATCAGGATGCCTGCCTCCCGACAGACAGCCACTGTTAATATATCCACCACGGAGAGGGACTCGCTGGTGCTGTCGGAGTTTAATTACCTTGCTCAAGGGCAGAGCGGTAATGAGGGACCTGATACTCAGCCAAACCTCTCACAAAGTTTTAGACAACGGATGATGGAACTCAGAGAAAGAAAACATTCATCAGAAAAAGAAGCTGACATGACATCCTTCAACACAGGAGCGAATGAGAAAAAAAAGATGAGTATTGCATTTTAATGTAAAAAAAAAAAAAGGTTAAAATGAGCACACGCGCATACATCCACACAATATATATATATATATACATCATATTCAATTTATCCGCATTATCTTCCTATTCGAACTGCAATATTGAAGTCTAATTTTAGCTTGATGAGGAGATAAACTGATTACTTGACAAAAACAATCATGTTTTTGCACTATAAGTATTTCCCCTCAAGCTGATGGTTTGCGGCTAAACCAGCAGAGACAAGTCTGATTGGTCTGTTTAAATGTGGCTGACAAATATTTCTTTTCATCACCTCCTGAGCTTTGCCTCCATTTTCCAAACACTCTCAACGGGCTCTTTGCCAGATGGAAACGGGAGACTCACCATATGTCCAGTAGAACACGCCCATGCACAACCCTCTATTAACATGAAATGTTGGGTTTGTTTTCATTTTTTTATTTCTGGTTTAAAGATGAAGAAAGCCAAAACACCAAACAAAAGAGTTTTACTGTGAACAAGGGTGTCCCTCTAATCACGCTCAGGTACAGACGGTCAATTGTACTCATGCACTGCTCTCTCGTGTTCACACTCATCTATTAAACTAGACTGTGGAGTCTGTGACAGTGTGAAGATCCAGGCCTCGGCCTGTAGTGTGAAAACACGCTTAGTTGCAGGTTCATCCCACACAGTCACTGCAAGTTATGTCATCACATCTATTTTATTTTATTTTATTTTTTTAAATCACAGACACGTTAGGTCTGTGCTGCAACACAACTGCTGATTAATTCAGAATATTATTCATAAAAAATAGCTGTAACTTAAAACGTAAAAAATTGTTTCTAGGATTTTTTCTTTTCTTTCTTTTCTCTATTTTTTCCTGTGTTTTAACTGGAGGCTTATACAGTGCGTGCATGAGTGAGTGAGTCAGAGGGCCAAATCACTCCCCGGGACCGCGGCGAAGAGGAAAGTGCGAGCGCGGCTGCACAGGGAGGGTGGAGGAGATGTTCTCACTTACACATCAAAGCGTAGGTTCTGCTTCTCTTCAAAGAAGAAATCGAGCACAAACTTCCTCACGAAGTCGGGGTTCAGCGTGTTATCGATCACCTCCGTCCGACCGAACTGTAGGGGAGACAGAGAGGAGAAGAAAGTCAACACCGTGCACATCGATCTGTGCCTTCGCTGAGAGGAAAAAGTTAAGACAGGAGGCTCCAAACTCTCGCTGCTGCGTTGATCCTTTGGTGGGTCTTACAGGAGCACAGAAAAACTAGACGAAGTGACTCAGTTGGACTCTTGTCGTTCATTTCCTCCTTCACATCTTTGCTTCACAGAGAGAGGTTTTCCAGCGGTCAAGGAAACCGACTTCAGACGTCGATGACAGAGCAGCTCTGGCTGAACGGCTACAGCTTTAGTCTCCTGTTGTGTAGTGCAAACGCTAAGCAACACCGTTTAATGACTATTTTTGCAAGCTTAATTTATTAACTTGCTGTCAGATTGTAATTTGTGAGCTCGTTTTGCAAAGTTTGGCCTGATCTCCTGGACACGCAGATGTTAGACTTGGTTCATGAAGAAAGAGTTTGCATTTTGCATTCATTTTCCTTCGGTTTTTTGTTTTGTTTTGTTTTTTCTAACAGATTTTCCATGGATCTTTTAAGTTCAGGTGGAAAAACTTCCTTTTAATGTCAAGGCAGTGGTAACTACAACACTCATGTAAAAATACTGCACGTTTCATCTGGGGCTGTTAAATAGGAACGTTTTTAAGTATTGCCTGCCTGCTCTATTCTTCTGCCCACCAACAAATCCAATGTGCTACAATACCAGTGAGGGCAAAGGCAGTCTGGTAAAACCGCAACATGTTTTCTTCTCACTTATGACATCAAGTTGGTCCAGACCCAGTGTACTGAACTTTTAAAGCTTTAACTCTTTCACTCTAAGTAACGGTGATGAAGAAATGTTGTCTTTCAATAGGCAGAAACCCTCAAGCAGACCCAGTACACGTGTAGATGGCAACGCCTGTTCTGGCGAGCTAATGCAAAAAAAGAAGCCATAAGAATCAGATCAAAGTGTGATAAGACCGGGATGCGGCAGATGGTGAATTTCTATATAATCAACCTCAGATGCCAAGAGTTTGACTGATATAAATAGCCTCTGCCTGGTGCAGCAGCTCTGACAAAGGGATCACTCGTGAACACATCCTGTCATTTTGTAAGGACTATAAATAGCTTCCTGTCGCACAGGAAGCAAATCCTCTGTCGACTGCTTCTCAATCACACGCTTTCTTCTGCTCAGAGGACGAGGCAATCAGCCCCCATGTCAGGTGCTGAACTATTGATCCCACAATTTCCCATAACCGCCACCTCCAGCCCTTGATCCCCCTCCATCAGTCAAACTCCACAACAGGGAGACAAGACAATGTGCCTTTTTAGGTATTAATCTCTACCAATGACTTCAGGCGGGGGATCTCGACGGCTGACTTATTGAGCTATGCTTGTTGACAGTGATGTGTCGGTTCGATCTGTTTAACTGGTGTGGTTGCAAGGAAGTGGTAGGTGGTTGTAAAATGATTATAAGAATCAGAATTCGTAACAAATTAAGATTAAAAAGGGGACAGAAAAACAGATTGTGTGCTACTAAAATATAATCCAGTCTAAAATGTGTCATTTCATGTTTTTAACAGTTGCTATGTATAATATAATACAATAATAACATGTTTGATTCAGGTTCAAGATGATGTAATCAGTGCATATTGTTGCTGATTCAAGTTCAGGAAAATAATTCATAGATTTAAATCTTAGCAAGACTTTTTCTATAGGATCTCACTGTAAATAAATTAGTATCTCTATTAGCACGTTTCCGGAGACTTGTTTGCCTGGGAAAATATTCACCTTCCTTTCATTTAAGGGTTGTTGGTAATCAGGCGCTTCTTTTCACTGCAAGACGCACTCTGACACCACACAGTCAAGACAAAGGCCTGCATGTTGTCGCCTGAACTGAAGACCCAACTACATTTTGAACAGTGCAATACAAAGCAGAAAGACCACCATCGCTCTGCCGGCGGCGGCCGAAATGGCCTCACATCCGCACTGATCCCTGACAACAGAGCTCCGCTCCAACACGAACTTGTTAACCATTTGTCTCGGCTTCAGACGGCGGGATGGGAGTGATCCAGAGTCCGAGTGTTGCACTCCTCCGAGGGCTGAGGAGCCCGGAGGAGGGGCGGCGGCACAGAGGAGAACCTCTTGGCTCACTGTTGCATCACGATCTTTTGATCCGGCACTGGCTGAAACAGCAGACGACACGCTTCTTCCAATTCTCTCCGGAGGAACGGCTCAGAAAAAAAAGAAATGTCACAGCTTTCGGCCGGTTTATTTTGGTTCGCTGCTGAATTTAAGACAAAACGCCAAGGAAAGAACTGCAACTATGGCAAGAGTCAAGTTATTTATTACAAATGTGCTTCTCGCTTATGCCAAGTCAATTGGCATACACAATTAGCAGCAACACTTTTTTCCTGTGTTGCAGATATAAACATAAAATAGATCACATAATAGCTATTTTACACCCAATTCTGAACACCTCTTTCTCTGGCTTTGTATCTCCTTTTTGGCAAGAAAAAGCACTAAACTATAAAATCCCGAGTTGAACAAAGAGGAATTTGGCACAGTACAGCACGTACAAAACTCATACGGATAAGTGCCAGTAATGCCACTGGGAAAATCTTATGAAAAAAGTTGGATTATACTTCTATATCAAAGCGATGCCAGGAGCAGTCGTGCTAACATAATTAGCTTTACTTTGGACACATCTCGAAAACAAGTGTTTACAAAAAGCTGCTCAATTCTATGAGTAGAATGTAATCGTAACACCTAAATAACAGCTAATATAACAGCTGCTGTGTGTCTGTGTTAAAACTTACTGCAACTGCGACACAGTTTGAAGCAGCTTGTTTCCCAGACCCGCTACCCCACTGTGCAATGGAGTCATGTTTAATTTAGACTTTACCTTTCCAACACAATATTACGGAGAGTTAATTCACAGTGATGCTGTAAACATTCACTAATGTGGCTTTAATGTGACACCTCCTGCAGGCTGCCGCAACAGCCCTGCCTGTTTTCCAGCTGGCAGCTATTGATCTTGAAAACCCTAAAGATAAAAATTAAAAAAAAGTGACAATTTCATTTTTGTCCTATTCTGTTGTTCAGTTTTGCCAAACTATTTAAAGAGTGATTGTGTGAGAGTGAATTGTATTTTATGGAATGAGCATTATTCCAAATTATGTCAATGTTAGTTCTGGAACTAATTTCAGATGAGCTTTGGTCTTTGTCATACAAGCTGTGATGTCACAAAACCATGAGCAGATCCCCGTACTGAGGCCGCCGCTCCTCACGAGCGGAGGTCTTCTTTATAGAAAATAAAGTCAACAGTTGCTTTGGTCGAGCGACTCATGCAGAAATGTTCATTGATGCGGCAAATAAGCACATACGTTCAATGTGTTTGATGATGTTCAGGCGCCTACCCCATCACTCCCTGAACATAAGCTTACATAACCTATGGAGGAGTGAAGAGAAAAGCATTAAACTACCCCAGGAGGCTGCAGGTGGAGGCTGACAACCAGGGAGTGAGTTGCCGTGCAGAGCTTCTCGTTCAAGCAATCGCTGTCTGTGACTTTTGAGATTAAACATATACATGAGTATTTTCTGTTCCAATTAATACCAATCGATGCCTTTTAATCTGACATATTGGAACTTCAAATGTCCATTTATGTCAATCTTTGATGACTCACATGTCCAGATGGTAAAAAAAAACCAAAAAAAACACCATGACAAACATGATAATGAAATATTATTTTACAGACTGGTGCTAATATCATCACCAAAACTGCTAAGTGAATGCGGATGCGTCCTTATGCATGCGTCTGCATGCAGTTGCATCACATTCAGTCTAACGTGACGCAACAGTCTTAGCTGAGAAACTACTCATTGCAGGAGGCGCCATCCTCTCTCTCTCTCTCTCTCTCTCTCTCTCGCCCGTGCGGAGCTTTGAGGCGGCTCCAGCGCAAGACAATGAATTGGACTGAGAACATCTTCATGCAACAATTTCTTTGTTAAATGATCAAATATATTTTCTGAGAGCGTGGGGGGGGAAAAAAAACAAGGACAGACGCAGGCAGGCAGCGCTTGTCCCAACACAAACACATGAAAAGTTTACAGTGTGGACACGTAAACAAGTTTCAGCTAAAACAGCGAGAGAATAACAATATTATTTTAATTATTACTACTGTTATTATTAATGTTGTTATTCAGCAGCAGTTGATTGGAAAAGTAGCGGCAAGCATGACCGTGTGTGGCCTCTGGGGGGAGCTGCATTGGCTCACAGTCAAAGATAAGCTAATGAAGCCAGAGTGAGCGGAGACGCGTAAAATCTATAACACATTCAGGCAAAAGAAGTTTTGAGGGTCAACTTGGCACAGACGTAGGGTAAGCGCACAGACGCATGTCATAACACACTGGAGTGACGATCTGTTGAAATCTAATCCATTACCAGTAAGCATGACTCTACAGGTCATAGCCAGGAACTTTGGTACCAAACACAGTGTGCATTAACTCTGATTCAAAAAAGACTAAAGTCACCTCAAGCCAGAGTAATTTTATTGTGAATTAAAGGAAGGTGTTTCGAATTATGCTGTTAAATTTCCAATGCAAATGTATTCTCAGTTACCATTAAAAGGTTTATGGAAATGTACAAGGTTAAAATCTAGAACAGAAAGATGAATGAGGAGATGTCACTCGAGCCTTAATCAACATAATGAGTGACAAACTGGTGTAATTTAAATTTTGACTGATCGATCCCTTTCATTTTATGGCTATGTACATCTAAATATCCAGATCTGTAAAGCAGCTGTGCCACCGAGCTACAGAAAATGAGCTGCCTGTCTTTTCCTATTAGAAGTTGTGTTTCAGTCCTCAGCCTTCCACTTTATACTGTAACTATTTTCCCCTTTGCAAAAACAATCCAGGTTGCATTGTTTTTGGCAGGGCTGTAATTATTTTTTTCCCCACTTCAGATCATTGTTAGAATTAAATTTCTCCTAATTGCATCAAAAATTGCTGTAAGCCAAATCCGCCACTGTGGTCACACAGCCCACACACTGCACACTGCAGACAATATGTACAGTCCTAAACAGGCGGAAAAAAAGAAGAAAAAAAACATGCACATCCCAAAATAATTGAAGCTCTGGGCGCTGGACCCCTGGAGAGCCAAATGCAAAAATGAGCATGAAGTCTGCGCACCAGGAAGGGCTGGTGAAATAATGAAATGTCATCCTGTCGTTTCACGCGCTGGCCCTTCATTGGACAAAACGTGCACTATTCTCACACAGACTTCTTCTCCTGCACTGACAGGTATCTTTTAGTGTCTTAGGGACCAAATGGGACCTCCAGCTGTGACAAACTTCGACCCTGAACTTGAGAATGTCTTCTCTTCAGTCGCTCCAGAACTTTGAAAATAAACAGCAGCTTAAAACACATCCGTGGGCCGACCACGTGCTGCAGCTGATACTACTGTAAATCAGCTGCTGCAAAATGCCGCGCACGCTTCGTGCAACGCGAAGAAAAGCTCTCGCTTCACTGAGAAGCGGCGGAAATCAAACCCGAGGATGCTTCCAGATAAACTTTTATCTCCTCACAGGAGCAAAGCGGCTGTTTTAGAATATATATTTCTTTTCCACCTGTGATGTCTTTGCTTCAACGGAGGCTTAAAAGTTTATCCCGCACAGACTCCAAATCCACGGTCGGATTGTGCGGGGGCTATCGCTGCGAGCATCCTAATATTTCTCCAGCACCTTTCGCTCTGAAGTTTCTAAAAGGTGTTTGGCTTCCGTGAGCACGGCGGAAATCACTCCCAGGCGCTGATGCCAGTCAGGCTGAAAAGGGTAAACACTCCGACTCAAAGGTGGTGATAAGGGGGGGGGGAAATAATAACTGGAAGTTCAATAGGAAGTAAGTTAGTATTTCCACTGCATTGTGTAATTTTCCTCTACAGTTACAGTTCAGGCTATAATTTCAGCAAGCTGTGCAATCATTAGCATCAAGCAGAGTCTGTTTGCCACTTTTTGTTGTTTGTTGTTACAATACCAGGGGGGCGTACAGTTCCAAAATAAATGCAGCAGGGCCAACCAGTTAATATGAACATGGAGAAACACACACACACATAGGGGGCGCTGTGGTGTCGCTCTCTGCTCCACTCTGAGTGCCACTTGTTTTGTAGAGAGCAAAATCAGCTTTTTTGTGATTTTGCATAATGACATGAATATTGCATACAACACCTGCAGACTGTTCCACATCACACTGCGGCTCCTCCGCTGCATCCAAACAGTTTGACTGAGGCGCACAGTGAACTCACCACCGCGTTTTGGATCCCGGCCGAGGCGAGGCGCGTTTTTTTTTTTGACAAAACAAATCACAACACGCCGCCGACCTCCCTGAACATCGCCTGTGATTTCTGCGTTTATCAACTCCTTCCTATATTTGGCTGCACCGGCTCCACGCAGCGGCCTCGGGATTTTATTGCTGTCTGTTTGCACTCGCCATCTGACGACATCTTCCCACTCGAGAAGCTCTATTTACATCTCGCGTTATTGTCGGGAAGCAAAGGGCGGCTTTTTCTTGGTGGTTCGGTCAACGTCTGCTGACTCAGCAGAATCGCTGCTGCTTCCAACCTTGTGGGTTTCTGGGATTTAATTAAACCTACAGCAGGTGCAGTTTCTTTGCAAGTTATCCTGCAGTCTGAGTTGCTCGGTGCTGCAGCCACTTCCTAACAACATTTCTGCCATTCTCGTCAAGAGCGATAGAAGAACGAATGAGGTGTGCAGTTTGTGCTACATTGTGATATTGTGAAATTTAATGATGTGAGAATTAAAAAAGAATCTTCAAATCTACTTGTGTTTGTGTTTAAAGTATGCAAAATGCTGCCAATGACAATGTGTTTTCATCTTCCCAAATCTGAGAAAACTATTTTAAAGTCTGAAAGGCAAATCTGGAATCACAAAGAGTGTAACAGTGAGCTCCCAACACAAGTTTTTAGAAAACCACTGGCTTTCTGAACTAGCAAAGTACAATGAAAAATGAAATACACTCAGCAATTAGAAAGAGGAACATCAGACTCACCTCTCTCCACTCCTTGGTCCCCAGGCCTTGAAGATACAACACCACAACTAGAAGGAGACACAAAGATAACCAGATGTTAGACAAACTTTGTCAACTTCAAGGAGAAATGAAGACCTGAAAACAAAAACCTGTGAATACAAAATCACATCTATTTAATGTTTTAATTTCAGATGCGTACAATGAGAAACACAGGGTTTCATCAGGTTTGTCAAACTAATTATTTTGTCGGGTTTTAAGTTTTGAATTCATAAGCATTTCATAAGACCGAAACAAACAAGAACATGGTGGAAACATGTTGAAAACATGACTGGATGCTCAAGATAGAAGCTGTATAAGAAAAAATACATGTGCTTTTCTAAGAGACAAGTTTTCAAGGCATGTGGGCAACACTCACACATCACACACCAACACTCTGGGCCTCCTCAAGGTTAAAAGCATGCATCACATCCATTAAACGCTCCACCTCTTCTTCCTCCAGCTGCACTCCGACTGCCTGCTCTCCATCCCAACGACTTGTGGGGATAAAAGTTTTCACAATCTTATTCGCGACGGACTCTCTTCTGTCTAGAGAGGACGGCCTCTCTGGACAAACCTGTCCACCTCACTTCCCTCTTTCATCCACTCCTGTCTGCTCTCCTCCACACACCACAGCATCCTCACTCGCCTCTCCCTTCTCACTCTACCATCTCATTTTCTTGTCGCGAGTCCTATCCACCTGCTCTTCTGCAGCCATGTCCGCCTCTTCAGCGACGTCTCATCGCGTGCTCTTTTCTCCCTCCACATCAAAGACACAGAACAAAGTTAGCGTGAAGAAAGTCTCGTGTTTCTGAATCAGTGGGCCGGGGGCCAACCGATCTCCCACGGCAACGCAAGCAACCCAATTCTCCACACTGAGCCCCTCAGAAAGTTGGAAAAGTGGAGAGAAGGATGACATAGGACGCACAAAGAAAAGTTCAAGACTAAATAAGTAAAAAGCCAAAGAGAGAGAAGATGGAGAGGGGTTAAAGGACGGTTGGTTACCTGATTCCATTTGGCATAGAAACAGTGTATGCATGCGTGTGTAAAGCCTGAATACGCAGCCATCCATTCAAGATCAACATCATATGCACAGTGTGGATTATTTACAGCACCACTGAAACATTTACAGTGTACGAGAGAGAGTGTGTGTGTGTGTGTGTGTGTGAGACACGCTGTCGTTGCATGCCGGCGTTACCGAAGCACTTGTGCAATGCAAACACACTGTAATATACATTGAGTGCAGCGACACCATTTGCCGACACATTTTCTGTCCTTTGCAGCTTGTTGGCTTCTCCCATCACCAACCCTTCCCAGGGCTTGCAGTTTGAAACAGAAATGAAAGCGGTGAAGCTCTCTGCACATTATTGGTCTCTGCTGGTATTGGTTGCATACCAGTCAAAATGTCAATATCAGTTAACTACAGTAACAATACTCAATAAGAGCAATAAATCACTGCTTATCACCTTCAAACACGACGAGTCCCTGCGGCAATATCACCTTTCACTACGGGAGGACGTTCAACGATCTTCCAGTTACATATGGAAGGAAAATAAATTGACATTTGCATCACGTGTCTAAAAGTTTTCAAAAGTTATTGCAGTATTGGCCAATACATTGAAATGTAACCCTCAATAGAAATGCTTGAAAAAACAGATTTTCCAGAAGTGTCTTTAGGAAGAGAAACAATACATATAAAATAGAAAGAATAAAATTTTTTGAACAGGCAAAAGAATTGGTACAATTGGCACAAGTAGGAAATAACAGTAGTTCTATGAAGTTACAGTGGCCTGCTAATTTTGACTTTTAGATGTAAGAATTGTGGGAGAAGCTGGAGCGCCGGAGTGAGAAGCTGGCACTCGAAGCGGTAAAAAATCTTTCAGGCTTTTTTAATTGGATGCATTTACTTGCACGGACGAGTTCAAAAAGGTCCTCTAATTGGGGAGATGAGGAGAAAGTGTCGAATGTGGAGGATGAATTTAAAAAAGAAAAAGAAGAAGAAGAAAAAAAAACCCTCTAACACCCCTAAAATTAACGCAGAAACTGGGTTATGGGGAATTCACGGGGGACCCGTCTGAGAAGACGAGGCTCCGTCTTAACGCACTCTAACTTCAAAGCAGAGGCTCGGCAGAAGGTGATTCCGGCCATTTTCGTTGAGGCGAAGATTGGTGCGGTGGATTAGCTCTGCCCACGCGGCCAACGCCCTCCTAAAGGATGTGAGCGGACGGTAACTGGAATCGGGGGAATCTAATCCCGCAGGCGCTTGATGAAGCACTCGGCCAGCGGAGGCGGCAGGGACAGACGCTGGGCTGCGGCTGCGGGGACCGTTTAGCCCGGCACACTTCTCGGAGGAGAAGAGGGTGGAGTCAACCATCTGGGTCACTATCAAACAGCATGTGTGTGCTGCAGTTAATGATCTCCTCTGTATCAATGCTTGTGAATGAGGGAGGCGAAATGCGTTGAAAAGGAGGACAAGTGTGAGACGGTGAAACAGTTCTGCCTGTAAACTACATCAAGTTCGATCTGAGCTGCGTTTCAGAGCCACGGTCAGGTAGTGATGAGAGGAGCGTTCGCATCGGGATGTGACTGAAATAGCTTTCATGAAAAGCCAAGTTGATATTTAGACATGGACGAGAGGATTTATATATTTATAGTTGTAACAACTGTAAGTTCACAGGGCGGCTGAGTCACCGAGATTTCTGTCAGAAACTGTAACTCCATCTAAAAAAAAGAAACTCCAACCTGAATCATTGCTGAGTGTTTGTAAAAATACGACAGGACCAATCAGCATCCTTTGAGGAGACAGAAGGAAGAGGCAGGAGTTATATCAGGATGCAGGAAACTAATGCAAAGCTTGAAGAAATGGGAAGCCATATGGATCTCCTCCATCAGAAAGTCTTTATTCATCTACTCTGTCATGTTTATAGTTACAAAGTGTCAACAACGACGCACGAACCTGAAGGTCAGAGGGGATATTGTCATATTGATCGCTCCCTTTGATACTTCCTTTGAGGTATATGAAGACATTCTGCCTGCAGGCACAGTTCTGTGTTGAAAAAAATATTCTGTCTTTCTAACTGACCAGTTGGATGCTTTGTCTTCTTTCTTCGACCCAGCGCACGTGTCATCCAGTCATCCTCCATTAGAAATGCTTTATTACAGGTCACATGTGACAGTCAGGTGATGCCTGGCCCTGAGAAACCCATGTCGACCCATTCGTTTTAAATGCTGGATTATTAATTGGCCGACTTTTGGAAGCAGTTCTGCTCCTGAATAATTCAATGAGGGCAATAAAATCCCATTTACTCACTATTGGCAACATTAATCATGTGTGCACGCTCGTTATATATTCAACGCTCCTAATGGATCAATGCTGAACAATTCATGGACTAACTTTGTGCCTTCATTATGATCCGTTCAATATTAATCTCATGATACATATATATATACGCGCTGTAAGTGTGTGATGCCTTTGCAATGCAGTGCTTTGCTGAGCTCATTGGAGCGCACTGTGTTACGACACGTCGATAAGCCTGAACTCAGACGCAGGCCGACGCGCAGCCGGCCGCTTCGTTCCACATCAGCCAATTTTTAGAGCAAAAAAAAATCTTTACAGAATGTGCCCATTTGTGCGTCCATCAGTTATCTGCAGCTTTCACTCGTTTGTCAGAGGCTGTCGATGCCCTCTTGACATTATCAGCCCGTATTGACCCCCATCCTGTTGTGGCTGGACGCCCAGGGCCACAGAGGGGTCTGACCAGAGACATGAAAGAGCCCAGGGGCCACGCAGGGCAAGCCGGGTCCAGCGTCCCTCTCTTCCCTGGTGGGGAGGAGGGTTTGAAGCTCAGGACCCCTTCAGGCACGATCGTTACTCACCTCAACGCGCGGAGAGGGAAGAATCTATGGGCTGTGTCGATCAACGCGAGCGCGTGTGTGTTTCTCGAGGATGTCGTCACTATGAAACTACATGTGAAGACGCAAAACGCATATATCCCTGATTTTGAGTAAACAGATTAAAAGGCTTGGTGCAACATTTTGGCAAATTCACCTGTTGCCATAATCCCAACAGTCGTATGAGTATGTTCTTTCCCTTTAATGAATCACAGCTGCATCTACATTCCAGACACGTGCTGGGAGGAGTGATCAACACATCTTTAGTGGCAGGGAGGCCTGTTCCGTTCACGTCTCTGTCCCATTGGATCTCAAAACAACAGACACTGATAACTAAAGGGAATGTACCTCCTCATACGTCTGGACGGGTTTATGGCAATAGGCGTATTTGCTAAAATGTTGAACTATCCCTTTAAGCCTTTTATTTCTACGACTTGCATTGTCATTCACATGCGCCATCCGATTACTGTGCACATTCTTTGTCCCAGGATAATGCAGATTTTAACTAATGCCAGGCGGGAAACCACACGCACGGCAGAGAGTTTATGCTAACACCGGGATAAGTAGCGGCGCGTAATGCAGATCATTTCCGCGATCTTTCGTTTATGGATCCTCCAGCTTAGATCATGAATGAGCATCAGCGCGTTGTGAGAAATCCCTAATCCTGCCTGATAGACACAGGGTCCAGAAATCTGCTTCCCGTCTGCCTGTCGTCGTACCTAATTCCCATAAAAAAAAGCAAAAAAAGCGTTGAAAAACATCACCGCGCTGATCGCTGCCAACGTTTGGCTTTTTTCCTCTGGCACGCGTTGCTTCGCCGTACACATCAGACAGTCGATTGATGTTTTATCACTGACTGACTGATTCAAGCGTCGCTCCAAAAGGCAGATCCAAATCCACAGATTGGCAAAAGATAACTTGGCCGCCATAATTCCTGAGACTTTTGTGACATTAAAGAACGACGTGGACAAACAGCACTGGCTGGGCAGAAGCTTCATTCTGTATTTATTCTATTCGCTTCAGGAAGCGCAAATCTCAGTCGCTGCAATGTGAACTAGGGAGGGTTTATCTGCGCATTGTTTGCAGCAGTGTAGCTCCTGGAGGAAGCAGAGGATTGAAGAGTTGTCTCCCCACTCTGCTTTGAGCATTGACAGTGACACGCTAATGAGGTGTGTTCAGTCAATCACAGGCGACGAGGCATCTGGCCTCAGTCGATCGTCAAAGCCGACTGTCAGGAAGAATTGAGGACTGAACTGAGCTGCGTCTCAATTTGCATACCTTTGGTAGAATACCTCAACCCAGAACACGTCAGAGCAGAACCAGTGTTTTGAAGTGAGCCGATTTCATTTGGCTTGTGGCAGCTTTCGTCACACACCAGCCGGACGTGACCGCCACTTCTTCACCTTCTACATCTGCTTGTTTACAGGAAGGAACTCTCAGGCAGCAAAGACAAGATTTTATACACAAAAAAAGACTGCTGAAAATGTGGCAAAACAGCTAGCACGTTCGCTAGCTTGCGTGCGATAGCGACGACACAACTTTTGTTTGATCACCAATGAGTTTCTTATCATACCACACTCACTTTTGTGACCCATTTCTGGACAGCACGCTGTATTTTTCACACACACGACAGTACGAGCACTCTGACGCAGTTCCAAAACTAGGACAGCAAAAGGGTGTAAATTTAAACATCCTCAAACCATCTTTAAAAAAAAAAAAATGCACAAACCATCAACAGTTGTGGATATAAAGACTAAAAGACCAAATTCATACATAATATGATGATATAATTATTGTGTAGACAATAAGACGGAAAATGAAAGCGCAACTTTGTTCGAGTTCAATTAACTTCAAATGATTCAGTTCGATCAGCCTTTGGAAAGTTTATTATATTCCTCGAGTGTGCTCTCCCTCTGAGAGTCTGTGCAGTCACACTCGTCAATAGTTCTCTGCTGATTACTGGCCCTAATTGTGAAGCGACTTGCAGACCGCGGGGACGGAGCTTATCGCCGCCTCAGCTGCGGTATTGTCTCCGAGAGCGCCCCCTGTGTTTGTGCTCACTGATGCTTGCAGCGCGCCGATAAGACAGACGAGCCAGCGATTTCATAATCGACGTAAGAAAATTGAACACGCTCAGACGGAGCGTTGTGCCGTGTCAGGCAAATGGAATTTTGGGATGTAGAAACTATTTCAGGCATGAGGCTGCAACAGAGTGGGAAAGTTTGAATTGACATAGTGAAGAGACGGAGAGAATGAAGACTCCTACCTGGGTCTGACTTGGAGAAAGTGTCCATGTCCAACAGGTTTCTGGAAAAAAAAAAAAAAAAATGAAAAAATGAAATATGGTTAGAAGGAGGAACAGAGAAAATTATTAGTATTTAATCTTCAGTTAATTTCCTGTAGTCAAAGTTGTTTCTTTACTAAAATCTTATAATTTGACTCTTGGGATTTTAATGTTCTAAACAAACAGCATTAAGCGTAACAGTGTTTATGCTGAAGGCTAGGCTGCCCACTCCAGTTATGATGACATTTAAACATTTTTCTACTTTGATTTTCAGCAATAAACTTCTACAACACCTCAATGTTGGCTCTGCACTATACTTTAAGGAATGTTTTCATCGCACCTGATGAGCCCACTCTTCGTTTCAGTGTGAATTCAATGAGAAAATGAAAAGCAAAGGGACCATAAATGCCATCAACATTTGTCAAGCGCAAAAAACATGGTGACCAAAAACCGTAATGAGAAGCGGGGATCAAAGTAGAAGCAGTGAAAGTGTTCAAACCACAAAAATAGGTCTCAGCCTGAAAAGGTTTTACTGAAACTCACTGAAAGACAACACGGAAGCTTGATTTGACACTTGTCATGACTTCTCTGTGAACTTTAGTTTAAACAATTAGCTTGTGAGAAACCAGCGTTGAGGTTTCACTGGAATTCCTCCAATCAATTCAACCAACGCTGCCCACAACAACAACAACAACAACAACAACAACAACAACAAAAGAGCATCATCATGGTAATGTTAACGCTCACTTTTCCCCCAGTTTGTACCTGCACTGGGGCAGGCAAACGCCAAAACGACAAGCGTGACACACAAGCGTGGAATCATGGCCACGATTGTGAGTCAATCCACCGTAACAACTTGACACATTAGTGAGGAGTGAGGGCGATAACGAGGAGCTGAGTGAGGAGCCGCCGTGTGCTGAGTGGCAGATGGCGACGCTCCTCTCCAGAGGCCTCGTGGCTGTCGGGGTGGGATGTCGAGGGGATGTGGGAGGGGCGAGGAGCGACTCTGACAGCATGCCGTCTCCACGCTGCCCGTGTCGACGTTCCATGTTCATGTGCAAGCCTCAGAGGAGCGCAGGAGCCCCTGGTAGTACAGTGCGACAGTCTGTTCATATATATATATATATATATATATATATATATATATATATATATATATATATATATATATATATATATATATATATAAAACTGTTTCCTCTTCACAGCAACAAACTTTTACCCTGAAGGCTTTTCACTGTCTCAGCCTTTGGGTTGATGAAGTGATAATGTGCAGGATTCCAGGAGGGGGGGGGACAAATTGTTCAGAGGGTCTAGCAAGTGATTTATCATCCTGTGGCATTTAACTACACGTCTCCTGAGTGGCTAAAGAACCACATAACCACAAACAGCCAGAGTATTGCACCTCGGGGCCCAACAACCAGTTGTTAAAAATTCTATATACCATAGTCACGAAAAGAAAAGGAAAAAAAAGATCTCCGTGGTCGAGGTGACACAGAATGACCCTCAGGCGTCAACAGGGTAAGTAACTAGATAATTAAGTTTCACATGATAATAACCCTGGACAGAAATAGTTCAGAGAAACACCATTCCTGTTAGCATCTTATTAGCAAACAAAATGGAAATGAAGTGGCATGGAAACAGCGTAATGAGCCACATAATTTAATGTTTCACTACCTTTCTCCCGGTTCCTCCTTTTTCTAATGCACATGGTTTAGATAGTAAAATGTATAAATCCAATTAGAAACGGTAATGGTGGCATAGCTGTGGGAAACTAATAGCAAAGTCGCTGTTATGCTACAGATGTGTGTTTTTCTCGGACAAATGAAGGTGTGGGTTCCTTCCTAGCATGAAATCATCTACAATCTACATGCAAAAGGCGTTAATCGACTTCCACGGGTTGTTGTTGTTTTTTTTTTTGTTTGTTTGTTTTGGGTTGTTGTTTTTTCCGGGGGTAGTGCGTGGTTTTCTGCTTCTCGCTGGCTGGTTTGCATACATAACACAATACAACATACTTGCTTAACGATCAGCGGCACCGGTCCACCGACAGCCAGCCAGCAGCAGCGCACCTGTTATGATTGCGCACTCGTGGTGCGTTTGGAGACGGCTCGGAAAAAACACGTCGCCCCATGTGAAAAGCGAAAAAGACGATTGTAGCGAATGGTTTTTCTGCGAGATCGCGCGGACATTTCAAGGCTGAAATAATGCTCGTCCGCCTTGAAAAGCTTCCATCTGAGGCAGTTTTGGCTCATAATAATGGGAATGGCTTGTCTTTTTAGTGAGCCAGGTCATTTGACTCAGCTCACCAAGAAGAGACAACTCTTTCAAACGGACAGCTGTTCATAGCTTTTACAACTCAGCCACATCATTTAGAATCTACTACAATTTTTTATGTCTGCCCTTTTAAGTTTTAGACCTCGAGGACATCATATGGTTGGAAGTTGGCCATCCAATCAGAGCCCTCCCCTGCAGGGATTGACATTCTCCCACTGAGAAGTCCTGGCTCCCTGTGCTCAATGACCCACCTGGCATTTCACTCTGAAAGCACCTCGGTGTCACTTTTTGGCACCACTCTGGTCGGTGGCCACAGCATGACTGGCCACAGGGCAGCTCTAAATTAAATTTACAGCACGGCTGATGCTGCTAAGACCTCAAATTTAGTTCACTTAACTTTAAAATATTCCCATATTTAAAAGAAAGAAATGACATGCAAATATGATTCTCTCATGAGACCTCTCTATCTTTAGCTCCACTGCAGCCTAACATTGTCTGTGGTGGATCTACACAGCGGAGCAGCGACTAAATATACAAATGTGTGAGCTGCAGAGAGGCACCAACTAGCAGACTAGTCGGACAGCTGCAGTCACCAGAACAACCCAATTAGTCCCAATTATGGTAAATCAACTGCACTTAAATAGCACTTTCCAGCACCTTCACAAACCCCAAAGCGCTTTACAATGGCCTCTCATTCACATTCACTCACACACTCACACACCAATGGGTAGCTGCTGCCATGCAAGGCGTTGTCAGCCTCATTGGGATTAATTACAATAAAGCGTTCAGTGTCTTGCCCAAGGGCACTTCAACATGTGGACAGTTGGAGCCGTGATTTGAACCACCAACCCTTCGATCATCAATGCATGGCCCGCTCTACTAACTGAGCCAAAGCTGCCCATTTATAAGGCAATTTTCTTTTTTAAATCACAGATTTCATGATTGCACAACCACTGAACTGCTGGTTTGCACTATGTCACAGCTCTGGCTTATAGAGACTTGCCACGTTACCATACTTAAGTGGAGACACAATGCACACACACACACGAAGTGTAATTTATGGGTTAAACCATAGCCGTAAGTTAACGTCCTTCCTTTAATTAAAGAGCTTCATTATACAGAAGCAGATCTACTAATAAGCTTCTCCAGACTCCATAAATTGCCATCATCATGTAATCATATCCTCACATTTCCCACATTTTTTTTGCTGCGCCTGTTAAAATACGACGGCCTTTAGCGACGTCTGCACGGGACAGATGTTGCCTGTAACAAGCACATCTGCGTGCGACAGGTTTCGCAGAGGATTCCACAGCTTAATCACTTCGCTCGTCTTCCTTGTTGTCTTAATTAATGCCCTGTCATCCGGTTTGGGAATACTGCCTTTCCTCTTCCAATTAAAACAACTGTAGCAGCATAATCACCACTTTTCACCGCAACTTCAGCCAGACTTTTTCCCCCTCTGACAAGTTGCCGCTGCTTCCGCGTGGAAGAGGATAGCACCTCTCGGATTCAGTCGCACCTGCCAGCATTGCATTCCCGCCCAGGTCTGGGCGAGTGTTCTCAGCAACAACACAGCAGACAAGTGAACTTTATTACCGCCGGATAGGCGCGGCCTGAATAACGAGCGCTCTCGATCAATCAGGCGGGCCGGCGGCACGGTCGTTAACGTCTTTAAAGTCGCCTATTCTATAGCGGCCGACATTTCACGCCGTCGGGTGTAAAACAAATAAGGCACTTTAACAACCGAGCAGTGAGCAGTGTGCCCTTCGTGCAGAGCTGAGATGTGAAGGTCAGCCAGAGAGAAGCGCATCTGCCCGTCAGGCAGGAGATAAGAGTTTGTCTGCAGTTTACACCTTTATGCAAGGAGCTTTTGAAAGTCTGCTGCTTAAAAGTTGTATCATTGTGGTTGTATACCATGTTAATGAATGTCCGTACCTACAGAAGTGGAGACAGTTTTGAATGGTTTTACATGGAAAAACAAACCTTGAGTAATTTCATTTACCTTACCTTTTGTCATATCTGTTGACTTGAATTTTAGTAATTAAACAAACATTGGAAATGTAAAATGTGCATCACGTTTGACTTAAGTCAACCACTTCAATTTTAGAACTCTTTTGAATTCCTTGAATTCACATTTACAATTTTTCTTGTCTTTAAATCTCAACCTCATTAAAAAAAAAAAAAAATCATCCTGTCAGCGGCCCTAAACTGAAAAATCAAACATTCACCAGCTCCAGGTTTCTGCTGTGACTGTGAGGAGTGACCATGTTGATTGTAGCACTCGGGTTAGTTGATCCTTCCAGTCCCATTCAGACGGTGCCGTGCCGGCACTAATCAGTGCAGGCTGCCGGGTGGCTGCTGCACTCTGCTTGTCTAATAGGATCTGGAGGAGGAGCGTTTTGGCTGCCAGGCGGCAGACTGCCACTTAAATAAGACACAAGACAAACACAGTTTGCATCTGATGTCTGTCCAGCGCGCCACATGACACACATCCTCTGACACACACACACATACACAGCCAAGGAACGGCAACAGTTTTTTGTTTTTTTTTTTAAATTAAATCTGGTTGTTATTGACCTTGGAAGGCTACTTGTGATTTGCCACAAATCCATCTTAAAACCTCTGGGTGTTTTCAAACTGTCACAATCTGACTGGGCCAATCAGAGGCCTTGAAAGGGAAAGAGGCAGGAGCTCCAGGCACAGGCTGGAAGGACCACATTGTGATTAACTGGTCCCACTGGTAAGCAGAGAAATCACATTTGCAAGGTTTGTTTCTACATCGCTTTTTTTTTTTCAGTGTTATTCACTTTACAAACTGCCCTTGCAAATGTTGACTAATGTTGCCATTAAATTGGACCCTTGACAATTAGACCTTAATTTCATTTCCAATGTTGCTCTCCTGTAAATGAGGTTAGTGCCTTTTGGCAACTAATCTCTGACTTTGATATTGAGGTGTCAAAGTCATAAAAATCCCTCTTAAGGTCTTCTGCATGAAGGTTTTCCTGTAAAGCTCAAAGTGCTGCGTATCTTTTTGTTGCTGTCTTGCTAAAGTTACAAAAGCCCATCATCGATGTAACCGACACCCTTCGTCAGTCATACGTCTTTTATGTCACTACTTGACACGTGATTTAAAAATGGAAAATCTCCAATCCCTCACTGCAAGATGAAAAAACACCGTCTGGGTGACGAGGAGCTTCTCCCACGATCCAGAGGACTTTGCCAGGACGCGGCCGGTGAGCAGGATGTAATTGTGTTTTTAGTTGCAGCATAATTGGAGAAGGGGAGGAGGATGAGGGAGGATTAGCAGCACATAAAGGTAATTTTTAGATGACACTGAGGGTTTTTAAGATCGATGTGGTGCCACAAAATGAAAGTGCTGGAACAGTTCTTAATGCGCTCTTATTAAAAGCAAAGCCGGAGGTAGAAGAGTTCCAACAAAGCCTGACGGGGATACACAGACCTGCTCGCTGATTTTTTTTTTTTTTTGTTCTTATTTTGTTTGCTGAATGATAAAACAGACCATCAAGGCCTGACCACCACCCACGACTGCGCGGCCACAACACATCAGAAATACAAGCCTGAAGATGAGGGAGAAAGAAGGACGAGGAAGGTGGGGGGGGGGCTCAAACTACATGCCAAGGACACTTTTGGTGCTGAGGCCATTCCCCACATAAGGAGAGGGATCAGAACACGTCAAACTGAACTCAGGCTGTGTTAGTTTGTTGGCAGAGTGAAAAAATAGATTTCTGCATTAATGTGTCAGGTTGTTAAATCACAAAAGCCCACTCAGCTCCACCGCCTCACTCTAACTATAAAAAACTCCATCCATTGCAAATTACCCCCCAACCTCAAAACCACTGCAGAAGAACCCCAAGACTCCAGCATCCAGCCGGCGTAACCACAGATGAGCTTGCTTATACACAGGTATTTTGTTTTTAGGACTACTTTGACAAAAATAATTTCCCACACAAACAAACGAATCGTGAAGGTGCTTCTAGTCTGTTTACTTCCCATTTGGCCGACTGTCCCATCGGAACAATTGCAAATGTATTTTTGTGCAAAAGGCAATGCGTCAACTGTTCAGATCTCTCATATCCGCACTTTAAACCAGCGATAAGCCTTCGAGACCATGAAAAAGTGGACAAATCCTGTTTGCCAAACCTAAGCATCAACATAAATCTTCACGGCTCTCCCTCCCCCGTCTTATTCCCTTTTTTTCCCCTCATTCCTTTTCAACAACCGACTCTGTGTCGAATTTGGGGAAACAATTCACCTGGTTTCCACCTGCGGTAGCTCGGAGCTACAACGTGACATCTGGGCTGTGAGAGGATGAAACCCTTAATGGGAGAAGGAAGGATACAGGGGAGGATAGATCAAGCGGGATGTTGAATGTGCGGAGACTAATTTATTTCTCCTCCAGGCTGAAACCGCCTCCTATTAAAAAACAAAGAGGCTCCTTTCAGATCGCGAAAAAGGATCTTGAAAGTGAGCCGCAAAGCATCAGACCATAGGACCTCTCAGACTTGGAGTCACCTCCCAGTAACCTTCCCCTGACAGCACGGCGAGCTGTGACAGTAATGAGACGGTTTGGCTGTTTTTCGAAATCATCCAAATGTCGAGTCGCCATCAAAACACATGGCTCCCGCCCTCTCAGACGCTGAGAGGAGCCGAGAACAAGGCAGTGTGGCAGTTCAGAGTTTAACCTGTAGGGGCAGCACAGGGTCAGCAGAGGAGGATAAAAAAAATCATCACAAGGAGCATCATCAGAGTCAGATTTCACCTTCTGGATCTGGTCACTGCAGACTGGTTGTATTTTAGTCCACACCCCAGTATATCAATGTAATGTAAGTAAAACCAAGACACTGAGGTTTGCCTCACATCATGACATTCCCTTAGTGCCATGACTCCTGCACAATTCACTGACCACATTTCTAAACTTTGCAATGTTGTATTTTGTTTCGGCCTGCTTGCATGTGACCTCAGTTGTTTCATCTCCTTCCTGTTTGCCTCTCAAACCAAGAGCAAGTTTTTTTTTTCTTATAAAAAAAAAAAAGGTTGGTCACTTCATGACTTTAAGTCAACAGTTTGCAGAGCTTCCCTTTGATCATTGCCTTTTTGTGCTGGACTGGGTGGAGTGATGCCATCAGATAGATGCAAAACATAATTACACAACTGAACTGAACTGATTATGTATGTTGGCATGATATCAGAGGATACCGTCCATAAGGAGGACACCTACATTTCCCATCTTTATTCTTGTATGTAAAAGAGCCAATGACAGAAGCTGGTGGAAACATGATCCTCCGAGTCCAGGACAGTGGACTGACATGAAAGAGGAAACGTATTCTGTCGTAACATTGACTTTTAGTTTGCAATGTAATGATGCAATTTAAATTCACCGCGTTGACTTAAAATGGCATGCGGAGAGGGAAATCACCGTCACACACGCAGACTGATTATAGTCTGTAAACTATGAATCCATTCTGCATCAATTACCGGACACCACGGTTGAGAACATTTTGTCCATCACCTGATTGTTTTCCAAAGACACAAGAAAGGAACAACAAAGACCAACCTTGAAGTGGCAGGAGGAACAACAAGCCACATGGAATGTTGTTTATTGGCAAGTGTTCACTCAGTAGCTGCTACTTCAGACTTTTATGACAACTGGACAGTGATTCACAGTGGGGGAAAGGCCTGGAAAAGAGGATTTAGAAGGTTTAACTATGAAAAATCAAGTGTCACAGGGACTGTAAGAGATAAAGGGGAATCAATGAGATCATCACACACAGAGAAACAAACTGCTTGAAAGCAATTCTAAACAAAAAAAAAAAAAACAGGCACTCCCCCTCTCTTCCAATGCACATCAATCAATAATAAACCATTCTAAGCAGACTTGTATAATACCTCATTCCACCCCCTGTCTAGAAGTTTCTTAATGTGTGTTAATGCTTATAGGCTGTGCTATGTGTCGTCTTTCTAAGATAAAGTGAAGACGTCAGTGTGAACCATCGCACATGCATAAACAGTTTAGAGGTAGGACACAGCAGCCATGGCAATTTGCTAACAAGACCCCAAACCGACAACCCAAGTGACAGAGGAATCACGACCAAACATCGGTCTCTGTCTAATTAAATGGCATTTGCTCCTTATTTCCTTGGTTGCTGCTGCTGACTGAGGTCCACTACAGGAAGCCAGAGACTCTATCCATCCATGTCAGTCTACAGCCTGGACTCTTGCGAAGGCCCACCGAGCCAGGCCCCCATTCTGTCAGTGTCAGGACGGAGATGCAGCCCCTCACTAACCCCCCAGGACTGCTGGGGCTCAGGCTCCACAAATAGCATGTCACAATCAGCAGCTTCAGGCTCCGTGAGCATACAGACAAGATGAGCGTGGACGTGGGAACGCTGGTGCCGCTGAAGGAGGTGTATGGGCCATTAGTTCCCTGCCGGTGGCGCCGCTGACACTTGTGTTAACTCTTTTGCCAAACGGGGGCGAGAGGAAAACAAAAGCCAGCAGGTTTGTTAATGGATTCTTTGGCCTTTTTTACTGGACAATTGCCAAAGGAAATGAGAGCCAAGAAGCTGGATTGGAGGGAAAAAAATGCTTTTAAGATTCATTTCAAACACCTTTTATGTAACTTTTGTGAGTGGAGACGAGTCTCCAAGCAGCCTACTCACAAACGCGTTTTGTTTCATTTTCTTCTTTTTCTCTTAAGACCTGACGTTGAATCGGGTCTGGCTACAAAGGAAGGAGGTGCGGTGACTCATTTCAGATGTTTACAGGAAGGAATCTTTTTCAACGCTGTGCTACACGATGCTCCATCTTTTGTTCTTTTAATTAACTGTGACAGTTGTTCTCCTGGTGGGGGGGGTTCTACACAACACCAAGATCATCGTTTACCAGAGAGCTTTTGGCATTTATGTCTGAAATGCCATTTTCCTGACATGCTCTCAGGTTCCTGGCCTTCTCTTTTTTTTTTTCAAGGTGTATAAATAAGGCTGCAAAACGAACACCGTGACAACAGGTTAATATTCACGTTATAAGACCAGCACAGCATTGGAATTATGGCTCTAGATTCCAGATGATAACAGGCTGCAACAAGGCCAGTCACACATGCACAATAACCACCCACTTGACAAAAATGTTTTTGTCCAAACACTTCAAATGCACAAAAAGCCAATGAGAAATCAAAAAATAATGCAAAATTCTAAAAGTCCTTTGTGTGGAAAAGAAATACAGCAATAGTATGTCACTACCCGAAATATAAAGAATACATCTTTACTTCTGCTGATTTCTCCATGGTTCAGAAAGTGTGTGCTAAAACATAGCTCTGGAAAATCAGCCTTTAATGATGTCACAAAGTGCACAATCCCTCTCCCTGGTTGGTTCCTCCTATCGACCACCTTGTTTTTGTTTTATCCTAAGCATGTGTAAGGTCCAACAAGGCATCACTTTTGGCAGGAGGCTGTAAACAGAGGGCTGTATATTCTAATCTCATCCCATTGAACTGCAAGCAGATCACTTGTCATCATTTGTCTGCTGTTACACCAAAGATAACAGGTGTTGAGCCAGTGTTGGAGGACAGCCAACACCAGCCAGGAAGGATGGAGACAGTCAAACTACGACCTGCATCAAAATAGATTTTTTTTATTTTTTTATTTTTTTTTATTTTCTGTGTCTAAGCTCCAATGTGTCTTTGCTTGTTTCAATCCCCCGAATCCTTCTCATCTCTCTCCCGAAAACCGCGGCAACAATCAGGCGGATTAACTCCGCCGAGGTTGGTGGTGTCGGGGTTAAACATCCGTGAGGCGCGCGGGGCAGATCTCCTCCGCGTGCTCCAGTCTGTTGTTGGCGCACGCACGCACACACGGATCCACGCACTGACGTGATCTGAGTGAGTTGCGCGCTCTCCGGAGCTCTCCAAGGCACTCAGAATAAATCCTGCTGCTTCTGTTGGTACAGTAACTGCACCCCCACGCACTTCTACACCCACAGCACATGCAAATTCCTTCTTAGGAACCAAAAAAGAGAGTTGCTCAGTGCAGCTGGATTTTAAATAAATAAATAAATAAATAAATAAAACAATCTATGCGGCGATGTTTTCTCTTATTTTATTTTTATTTATTTATTTATTTATTTATTTACATATAAAAACAAGTAAAATAAGTGTCTGATGTGAACACGTAGGAGATAAAACGTCAGGAAACTGTGTTCAAGAACTGTCAGTGAGTCGTTTTTTGAATAAAGTGATATTAATAGACGTCCAGAAGACGCGGCTGCTGGAGGATGGAGATGAGTGACAGGTGAGTTGCCGCGGGAACGCGCCTCACCTGCAGGAGACTGTGATCTCGATCTTGGTGGCCGGCACGGTGGAGTTGAGCGGGTCGAAATCCCCGATGGTCGCCATGGCTGAGCTCCTTCTTCTCGGATCACTTCTTCTCCTCGCTGCCGCTCGAAGTTGTCGCTGGGTTCTGGCCCACGGCGCTGCTGCTGTTAATGCTGCTCGGTTCTCCCCGCGGCCACGCGTGCGCTTCTTCCATCCACCTGAGAGAGGCTGAGAGACGGCGGCGGCGCTGCTGCTGCTGCTGCTGCTGCTGCTGCTGCTGCTGCTGACAGTCGCTGGAGCGCAGCTGAGGGTTGGGAGGCATACCTGAGGATGGAGAGGCTTTCATTCATGGAGAGAGAGAGAGAGAGAGAGAGAGAGAGAGAGAGAGAGAGAGAGAGAGAGAGATAGCTTCTTTCTCTCCATCCATCGCCAGGTGGAGGCAGAGACCTCCACAAGTTCCCCAGCGGAGCCCAACTTGTGGCGTGTGTGTGTGTGTTTGTGTGTTTCGGAATCAGTAGAGGCAGCAGGTGAATTCCTGAACCTGGAGCTACCGCAGGATAGATAGATAGATAGATAGATAGATAGACTCGCTTAACTGTTTAACATTTAAAGGGACATTTCACACTTTGGAAGATAGGGAGAATATGTCCATTGAGGTAGTGTTAAAATTAACTCTTTAAGTGTTCAATTAACACTGGCAATTTCACTGTGTATAGTCTCCCAGAAGGTCCATCAGTCCGGGTTTTAAAATTCAGCTCAGTCTCTACGGAGTTCTGCGTGGCGTACAACATGCTTGCATGCATGCTACACAATGCAATGCATCCCTGCTTGAATGAAGACTCCAAAGGCACAAGTGCAGCGCTGCCAAGACTGTATTTAAAGACTCATTCATCACAACAAAGAAAGACACGGCCTCATGGGTGTGTAGGGTTTTTTTTTGTAATTTATTCACAATTGCCATCTGCTGCCCAGTTCACCGTCCATCATAGCCTGCCAGCAAATTAAGGAAGAAAAAAAAAAGGCTGTACAAAGAAAGAAAATCAGGGTGAGTGCAAAGCAGCTTTTTCTTATCAAAAAATAAAATAAAAATCATTTGCTAAAATATATGAAACCAGTACATGCCACACTTGAGATAAACATTGTGGATGTCGTGCAGACCAGTGAGTGAAAAAAAGTGACAAACATAAATTAAAATCCATCCAGAATGAGACAGAAAAACTGCTCAAAGTGTTTAAGTGCCCACTGATTGGTTGCTTCGCAGCAACAGGCAGACGGTGATAATTATGGCTAAATGCTAACGTTGGTGCTGATTCATGGAGTTTCTTGGAAACAACCTTCTTAGTGAACTAGAAGAAAGAAACGAGGACTCGAGTGGCTCAGCTCGTGCGATGTGTGGAACAAGAAGCAGAAATCAGCTTTAAATCGGGCAGGAGCAATTACATGAGTGGAGCATTAAAATCATTCACCAGCGCTTTAACTGCAACCTTTAGCAAACACATAGACTAAATAAACAAGTGGCAAACCAACCAACAGCCCACTGTGAACATGATCCTGTGAGTGGCATCAACAAGCTCCTACTTCCACCTGGTGTTTTATGCAAATAAATGTTAAAACATATGCTAGCTGTCGCCCCGGGATGAGTGAAGACGGATTAATTATTTACGACAATCTTCTCATTATACCGCCGGGAGGCGAGTAAATCAACGCTTTCCCAAAATTCCCACTGGACTTGTTTCTTAAAAATCAATGAAATTTAAAAAAAACAACAAAAAACAAAACAAACAAAACTCCAATTGCTACAGATTTCAAATTAAAAACTCCTCAAGTTTTCATGGGGCACAATTCCCATGTCACTAAAAATAAAAGACGCATGCAGACGACTCTAAGGGCTGCATGACCGCGTATGAGTCAGAGGTGAAGGGTCACCCTGAAAACTTTAACGCAGAGCTAACGCTGCTAATGCTCGACAAACGGACAACCAATCAGCTGCACGTATCCTCAGCTCATAAAATCAGATTTTTCTTTAGCAAAAAACAAAATGCACCTGAAAACTGGACTGAGACAAGTTAAAGGTCTGACCAGGTGTTACTGAAGACAAAATAAAAGGCACAACAAAAAGGTCCTGAGTAGCAACAGCTGTCTAAAAAAAAACGTTTGGCAATGCAGACGAGCTCTAGCTTGAAGAAAAGTGGAAATGGAGAACCAGGTAGACGTGTGCGTTAAGAGTGCGACCACCGCCAGGGGGCGCGCAGGCAAATCTTTCATACAACTGCTTCTGTGATTAGCGGAGACTTCTGCTCAGTCGTCAGTGCTACAGAAGAACAATGACAGGAAGTAGACGGCCAACATAGAATCCGAGACGTTCAAACGGATGAGGTTCGTAGGCAATGTTACAATTGTAGAAAAATGCTTCATGAGGTCAGAGAGGAACAGTCCCACTAGGTCAGGAGTTCTTTCTTTTTACCCTGGCTACCAAAGCTGCTCAGTTAAAGAGACAGTTCACCCACCAAGAGACTTCTATACGCAACACTAAATATTTTGTTTACGGATGGGGGGGGTTGCTTTGTTTGTTCTTTATTAGACTGCGCATAAATCCTGTGGATCATCTCAACAGAACAAAGATCTTTGCAGCTGATGCACCAAACACTCAGCAAGGGATTGAAGGAAAAACAGGTCACAGTGAACTGTCCCTTTAAAGGAAGGCTCGCTTATTCTCATCTTGTGTGCATGCTGAAACTGCTGCTCCTCTGTCCTTTAACTGGCTTCACCGAGCGTCGTTATGACGACGGCCTGTAGGGGGAGCCATTTCGTGTTGCCGTGTACACTTTAGCCCTCAGGTGCGAGGAACACAGTCAGTTTCACCCACTCAGCTGTAAACACTTTGACACTGCGGTGAACCGGGATGCTGCATTTGCTGTTTATTTCAGTGTTCCTCTTGCTCTTCAACGTTTTAGAATAAACTGTCTTGTGGCTTCGTGCAAAGCTATCCAGTTCATCCATCGACTGACCAATCCATCCCAAGTCTGAGGGGCAGAGGTTAATTAATTATTTCACCCTAAAGTATTTCAGTCCTTACGCTACGAATTATGATGCCTTCAGAGCAGCGACTGAGTGTAAGTGGACAGAAGTAACGCAGCAGCTTTTCAGCATGCAAGCGACATGCGGGTGTTTAATTAAGACAGACTTCAAAACTCAACCTGATCCTTTTAAGACTAACCCCCACCCAAAAAAAAAGAAGGGGCTGGGTACAACAGCTGTCAAAGCAAATTAAGTGCCGTCTTTATCTCATCTTTACAGTCACAAAACCTTCCCACTGTCGGGACAAAATAAGAACAGCAGCACCAAACAGGAAACTACAAGCATGTCATTTAATGTGAACCGAGCGGTGGCTGAAAATGCTTTTCTTTTAAAAAAAAAAATAAAATAAAAAAATAAAGGAGCAGATTATGGTAGAAGGAAGGAACAAAGAGGTTTGACTAATCGCTGTGTAACAGATACAGATGGTTTGTCCTCAGCCGTTCACGTGTCGTCGTCCCTTTAAGATGCCAAAGTGGAAACGACTCCTCCCTGAGAGTGATGGAGGAGCTCAACATGGAAGGACTAAAAGAACGGAGAAGGGGCGGGGGGCGTTCAACTAGGGAAATTAAAGGGTTGGGAAACATAACAGACAAAAGATGAAAAAAAAAAGAAAAGACCATGCTCCACTCCTGAGGTGAACAGAGATGTTTGGCACTTGATGTACTGACACGGGACAGACGGAATCAGCTGCAGGAAGGGCCGGCAGGAGGGTCTGAGGTCACGTTGAGTAAATGAAGGCAGGGGGCGCTCAGACGATGGTGTTGTTGGCTCGGAGGCCGACCCCGCGGGCGAACTGCTCCAGCAGGCCGGAGATGGCGCCGGAAGGGCTGGGCGCCGACGACTTGAGGCCCACTGTGGAGCTGTAGGCGGCCAGGAAGACCTCCCGCACCGCCTCCAGACGGGCCTGGCGCTCCGAGGGGAAGGGACACCTGCAGAGGAAGAGGAGGAGGAGGAGGAGGAGGAGGAGGAAGGGGAGGGCAGGAAGAGAAGAAGGTTACAGGAGGAAAATCCTGCCTCAGAGCAGACGCACCGCAGAGGGAGAAAGTGGGAGGAGACTCTCCATCCACGCCACACAAACAGACCTCATGTAACCATTTCCTGTCCGAGACTCATCTTGCCAGGTGGATCAAGCAGAAAAAGAATTAAAATGCGCCCCCTGGTGGGATCCGAGGATGAGTCGGATCGAAAACCTGATTCAATCACCGCCGATCTTTTGTTGCTCTGACAGCAACATAGACGACTCTGGGCTGCACACGGTGGGTTCGTGTTCTTTTTGCCGGTGAGTCACTCGTCTGAGGGGCTCTTAAATAACTATAGCGTCACGGCTAACATGCTGCTTAAAGAGGGCAATCTTTTTTCCTGAGCGGCGGCGCTGCTGATACAATAAAAGAGTTGAACACTTTTTATTGTGAAAACTTCTGCACGGGAGTCGTGCAGCTCCCTTTAGACCAGAGGACCAATAACGGCAGGTTTGGTTTATATTATTCAGATGCATTTGATAAAAAAAATAAATAGGTGAATAACAATGTATTGTGTCGCAGAATGGCTGTCAACCAACATATAACAAGGCATGGAGAATGGAGTCTTACTTCCATTCTTACTGAAAAGTGCAGGATCCACAAACTACCGAACTGAAGGTAAAAAAGACAAAATTCCAGTCGACCTTTTCGAGTCACATAATGGTCTGTTGATGGTGTGGAAGGTCGACATCGTGAAAACCCACTGACCATTCTGCCTTATGATGGCCACAAGTGACATTTAAAACCGAGCGAGTGGTCACTCTGCGGCCTCTCACTGCGTCTGAGGTCACTTCAGGTTCGCCCGCACACAGCGGCGCAGCTGAAGCGACTCTCACTCTTCTGAAAATCACAGAATTTCTATTCACGTCCGGCTCTGAATCTCAACATTTTAAACTTGAGATCCCACTTACGTTCGTCCGATGGGCCCCTCGTCCTGAAAGCTGAAGGGCAGCGGGGAGTCGTAAGCGGCGGCGACGGCGGACGAGGACGATGAGGCCGTGGAGGCCAGCGGCGGGGGGAAGTGGGCGTGGTCGTGAATGCTGCCGCAGCCTGAGACGATCTGCCAGCTGCCGTATTCGGTGGAGAGGGAGGAGCCCGAGCGGGTGTTCTCGGCTGCAAACCTGCGAGGGGACAGTGACATGGAAATCTCAGCGCTCATGTGTCTGGTCAGAGCAGGAGGAAACTGGGGTAAAGAAAATACAGTTTGTTTGATAAAAAAAAAAATCCTAGTTGAGCTGTTGAGGAACAAGTCTTCAGGAGGAGGAGGAAGATGCAACATGCTCACCTTCTCCCCGGGACGGCCAAGGGGCTGCTGCCGGTGCGCGTGGCGCAGTGCTCCGACTGGTTGGAGGAGGAGGAGCTGGAAGACCTGGCCTCATTGGACTGATGGGAGAGATGCTCCTCCAGAGGGTTCAGTTTGTTCCACACAACCATCTGGGGAGATGAGGTGATGCCCTTTCTCCTGCAGAGCAGGAAAGAAGAAAAATATCAAAAAAGACATCAATGAATTGAAAAGTGTCATTTTTCAATGAATAGCAGCTGAAAAGAGTAGTGGGAGGTACGGGCGAAAATAAATTGCTAGATAAAATGAATCACTTAATTTGTGTAAAATTTCAGATTTTTCTTGTGAAATTAGATTATTTGAGGAAATGTTGCATGAAAGACCAGGATGGTCATTTGGACATTTGACTGTAAATAAAACTGCGTGACTCAGATGGTCGATCCAAACTCTCTGGAAAAGTAACAAGAGAAAAAAAAAATTCTGGTGTGACACTGACCAGCTGGAGGCCTGGGGTTGGCTGGAGAACAGGTCCTGGTTGTCGTTGGTGAGGCTGGAGGGGCCGCCCGGCTCCTCGGTGATGAGGGAGAAATCGCTGCTCAGACTGGTCACGCTGCCGCGATCCCTCGGGTCTGAAATCACACACACAAACGCACACCAAGTGGTTGAGGCTCATCACTTGATGGAACAAAGCAGTTGAGAAGAGGCCCCTGCACAGGAAACAAAGGTGAGCGAAAGACAGAAACTTCCTGAGAGCCTCATTCATGCAACTGTTTCCGCTTCTCTTTAAGTCAAAATGTGACTTTTTCAAAATTTGACTAAATTGAAAAGAACTTCAGTTACATAAATCTTTTTCGAGAGCCTTTCAAAACTACACATAACCCTGAGTCAAGGGATATTATCGGCAGCGCTGCACCAAACACTCAGCGGTGCTCCTTCATCCCGGCACAAAGCAGGTAGGTAACACAAAAGAAGAGGGGCCATTAGAAGAGGTGAAAATCAAAAACAGACAGACAGATTAAGAGCAACTTCCGCAAATGGAAACACGACTGTGCCCAAAGTTCAGAGCCAGGAGACATTAAGGATGATGGTGATGCAAGAGGGTTTTTTCCTGTCTTTCTACAAGATGAAAGTGCAGCGTTATCAGTCAGACTCCCGCTGCCTCGTCTCTCAGAACCTCTCAAATTTCCTGGTTGCATCAGACCAGAGGGAGGTGGCAGGAGATCCCAGAGCTGCTCAAGTGCATCACCAGATTAAAAAAAATATTTATATCCAAAGATGACGCAACAAGCCAGGCTGAGGTTTTACATTATTACGTTTCCTACGCAAGCCTGTGTGTTTTTCACTCAACTGGATACTCGGTTCTGATACTTGATTCTGATTTCTTTCACGTACACTTATTTGAACCTAGACTCCTTTTCACCAGACCTGGAGAGACGGGAACTTACTTAACTGGCAGAGGTCTTCCACAGTGAAATCACTGTCTTTTAAATTGGAGTTCTTCCTCCTGAAAAGGAAAAAAAAAAAAAAAAAAAAAACGATGACGGTGATGATGGTGAAAACATTAAAATGAGTGAAAACTTGATTCACGCCAAATAAAAAGACACACCCACCGTTGTTTCTTTACAGCAGAAAACTTCTCTGAGACAATGTGCTTCAAAAAATTGAAGCAAAAAAAGAAAATCTGAGGAAGAGAGATGATTGTGGTGAGAAAACTTGTCTCGGTTGAGCGCTGGCCAACAAACGCCGGTAACAAGTCGTGAGCTGATTGTGCTTTAACGGGGCCAACTGCTATCCTGTGACACGTCTGAGAGAATATTAACATGCCGGGCAAATAAAACTTTAGTCACCGACTCACCTCCTCCCCTTTGGAGAGTCGATCTGGCAGCATGTGACTACAAAGTGAGAGAAAAATGAAAGGTGTTACACCAAGAAACAGTCGACATTTAAATAGTTTTAATTTTTTTCTTTTCCCCTTTCAAATGAATGACTTTCAGACACTCAAAATGTTAGAGACGTTCAGATATTGCTGAGAAGGTTTGACATTTACGAAATTGGAACTGGGGCAAATTTCTTTTCCCCCCTTTTCTAAAACTCACGGCCTCACTAAGACTTGGAAAGAAGTGAGGGGGTAAAAGGACCTGGGGGCTGCCTCTCCGTTTTATCCAACTTCATTCATTGATGCCTTTTAAAAACGCACGCGCGCACACACACACACACAACAAAGCCCACTCGAACGCACATCCAGCACCGGCACCACCTCCTCTGCTTGGCTTGAGTCCCGAGGGTCTGGAAGAGCCTGCCGATGTATAATTACAGAGGCAGGGAACTGGCAGAGAGGGGGTCTTCAAACCCGACTGTCTCTGATGAGCTCAAATGGAAGAGATTGGGCTGGTAATTAGAAAAGAAGAGCCCCGAGAGAGGGAGTGGGAGGATAAAAGACGCGGTCTAGAATACAGCCCTTCGCCCCAACCAGGGCTCCCAGTGCGCCAGCCAGCCAGCGTGCGAGCGCAGTCTGGCGTCGTGGACAAACAGTGCAGAGTCTCCTCCGACCAGATGGCACAGAGAAGTAGTCGCAAAAAATAAGGCGCCTCTAAAGTATTCATGTCAGCTAATGCACTCGCAGTTACGGCTCGCCAGGAAGTCATGAAATTGTGATGGTGGAGATTTATTTTTACCCAAAGAGAAACCAGTCGTAAGCGATGGTCAGGTAAAGGATCTGGGCCGGCTCCAGGCTGGCGTGCACAGCACCATCCTGCAGGGAGGAGGGACGGATGTCAAATTAGAACACACATCAGTTAATTTTCTCAAAAAACAAAAAAAACAGACATGAACTTGATATGTCAAACTACAATCAGGCAGCGCCTGTTCCTTAACTTTAACTGATACTTGTTCATTCTGTTTGAAGAAGAATTCCACACGTAGCTCCATGAGAAGCCCCCAGTATGTGGGACACGTCTTCAGAAAGGAAACTTACATATTCATAACAACGCAGCTCTATTTTTAAGAATGAAGGCAGAGGAGACTAATTAGACCTCGTGTTTGAAATGTTAAGATTTGTTTTTGAGGCAGGGTATCCAAGGCCGAGAGGACGCAGGAGGGACTCAGAGAGTGGGATTACACCCAAGAATAAATAGAGGCGTCGCAGTGAGAGACGCCGCTGCAGCAATGGGGAAAACACATGGAGACAAAGCGACTTACTGCCCACAGAGAGAGCCTGAGGAGGGACACGAACAGAGGCGTCCGGTCCCAGCCTGATATGCAGTGCACCAGTAAGCCGCTCTCATCTGCAGACAACACAAAGGCAACAGTCAAAGGTGATGCGCAAACACACAACTGGGAATCAGCACGTTTGTCATAAAACTCTTTGGTAGAAGCACGAGGAAATCAAACAACACAACATCAAATGATAAAACTGCACTGACTGTGCAAAGACTGTCGCAGGAAATATGCTAGTTGATAATCGTGGTGGTAAAAAAACTCATCTTTGTCTGTAGAGGGAATTCAAATATAAGATTAGTTCCGTTCCTGTGTGATCATAACAACACGGAACTGTTTCTATCCTGAAAACCTTCCTTAAAGCTCTTTTCAATCTTTTTAGCAAAACCAATCAGCATCCCCTTGGCTACCATGAGAGAAATAAAGACAATGTACGTGTAAATGTAAATAATCTCTTTACAGATCATGTCTGCTTATCAAAAGAAAGCACTTGTCATGAAGCCTTGTACTTGTATAACACTGGAATGATTAAAAAAATACATATATATAGAAAGACTCCGGTCATCTTCTGTTGACTTGAACACAGTTGGCTTCAAAAAATGTTACAATGGCGCTCTCTGCTGGATGGTACAGCACCTTCATCAGTAACAGCGTCACTACATTGCATTAGGTGAGAGGGAAAAGGTAGAAAAAGCTCGCTAGGAGGCACTGTAAGTGAAAATCTCTACCAGCAAATCAAATTTCACTACTGTAGTGAAATCGTCAATGAGAGAAACGTGTGAGAGACGGCGTCTTGAACAGAGCGGCAACGGAAGAGTGAACCCTCTGAAAACCCTGCTCACAGTCACCTACCATCACTGTTGATGATGTGCAGCAGCAGTTTCAGGTAGTTTTGGGTCTGCTGCACCAGGTCCCACGACTGAGAACAAAACAGATAATATAAGTGAGATTTCTTACCATGACCTCCTTTCTTATACAGGGAAACGGCACTGTCGGACAACAGGTGCCCCCAACACAACACTAACACAGCAATCAGGGAAAAGTCAGGCAGGGGGGATCACCTGGTACCGTGTCCAGTCAATGTTCAAGTTGCGAGTAAAGCACGGAGGGATTGTCAGAGGAGCGTCCACGTAGTCCTGTGGGCCCAAAGACAAATTAGCAGAGCAAAGCTAAAGCGATGCCAGAAGCAGATTGGACATGGACGCATCTAATACCTGATTCCAGTTGAAGACCAGACCCTCTGCTGTGTAGTCTCTGTCTTTGTAGTCCTTAAAAAATTCACACCCTAAGAGACAGGACAAATACTTTATTCATTTACCTTGAAATACACATTATTCAGTTACTTTGAGCTTTTTTTCCATTTACTTTAAGAGCTCTTCATCTCCACATTATTATTTTTTTTAAATGGACATAATGTGAAAGCGCTAGGGGTTTTACCTGGGTAAGGCACAGAGAGCAATGTGAAATCTGCATAGCGTTGGGCCTTGTCCACCTTCTCAGAGGACGTGACACTAGAGACACAAGAGGAAAGAGTTCAAAGACTGGGTGAGATACAAATGAAAATGAATAAATAAATTCAAATGCATTGGTGCGATTTCACTCACGCTTGTACAAAAACAGAGCCAATCAAGTAGGAAACTCGTGTTCAGCGAGGGCTACTTTGAAATTCTTAGACTAAACTTAATAAGTGTTACTAAACAGTATTAAGTGATCGCCGTTTGAAAAAAAAGGGCAGATATTGGAAAATGGATTGGCCCTTTAAATACCAAGAATAGTGTGACAAGCCAAAAATAACCAAATCTCAGTCCTCCCCAGCAAAGACTTAATCATAAGCACACACACACACACACACACACACACACTTCTGAGTCAGTTCTCTGCAAAAAAGGGGAACTCCTCACAGTCAGATGCGTCTCATGAGGTTTCCCCTCACAGAGTTGGCAGAAAGCAGTGAACTACAAATAGCCCGGCTCTGTTTGCTGGGCACCTTACTTTAGGCCGAACTTGACCTTCTTGTTTTCCACCATCAGGTCACAGATGTAGCGCACGGAGAGGTAGCGTAGCAGCTTAATGTCGTGGCCTCGCACCTTGTCGAAGAGCTGGGACTCCCCGTTCCTGGTGAGGGGAGAGGAGAAGAGGAGGAGCGATTAATAAAGGCGACAAAGGCCGACCACGAAATCAAGTTTGAGTGGGAGGAGCGTTGGATAAAGACTTTAAACACGGCCCTCTAGGGGCTTGCAAAGTCGAGACACACTGCAATTTGATGTTCTCTGGACGTTTATCTAAGGTGATGCGATTACCGGGCGACACTGTCGTCCTCCAGCACCTCCTCAGACTCCGTCCACGTGTCGTCGTTGCCCCCTGAGACAAAGAGAGGGGAAAGGGAGCACAAACCGCAATCATTGCACGGACAACGTCACCATTAAGGAGCTTTTGTGTTCAAACCATCTTTAAAGCTCAGCTACCTTGTAAAATCTTTAAGAACCTGGATTTACAATTTCATTTTCAACACATCTCTGTAAAAAGGTCTCTCCTAAATTTGATGGTAGCACCAAACAGTTTGAGACAGAATCACTGGAAACATCGCTGACTTATCACAATATAAAATTCTACAGGTAAATCGTTGCAGGTAAAAGTGTCAACGAGGAGTAAGATGACTTTGTGTGCATGGAGATGCAAGTAATGCACATAATATATTATGGCTCTTTAATACATCTGCATAATGTATTAAAGCTGTTCGCTCGACTAAGGCAGCTTATAGGTGCACTGACTAAGCACATTGCCAACAGTCTGCACAATGAGGTTGTATGTTTTAGTGGCTTTTGTTGGTGTGGAGGCTAAAGGTTCTTCCTCCAGGTGCATGTGATGAATGAATAGACATAATGGAAACAACCCTGCAGGTAAACCAGACTCTCAGCTTTTCTACTTGACCTACACTACCAGCCAAAAGTTTGGACACACCTTCTCATGCAATTTTTTTTTTTGTCTTTACAACTTTCTACACTGCAGATAGACACTGAAGACATCAAATACGTGAGCAAGATATATGTAATAATGCAGCAGAGAAAAACATGTTAAGTCACTCTAAATACTGGCTATTTTGAAGAATTTAAATAGAAAACGTGTTTGAGTTATTTTACACTTTGACTGCTTCCTACATAATTCCATATGTGTTCATACATAGTTGTGATGCCTTCCGTGAGAAACTGCAATGTCAATAGTCATGAGAATGAAAGAAAAGTAGTATAGGTTGATGATGGTGGCCAGAAACAGGATGTGGAGCAGGAGGTTAACCAGAGCTCTGATCGGAATCAGTCAAAAAGCTTTCAAGAACTCCTTCTAATGCCATTCTAATATCTATTTTATTAGGTTATTAACAATAGCTTGTGCAAAGTGTTGGAATAATGAAGGAAATTTTGATTCAGTGAAGCCACAATAAAAACAAAGTACTAATATAAGTGGGTGCTTTAACTATTATCCTCCCAAACCTTTTCATGGTACACAAATATGTTTAGACAATTTGATTGTGTGCATTTCAAGACACACAATGTTCCTTTTTTTTGCCATTCATCGTACTGCCGCATGTTCCGGAAAAAGACAAAGGCACAATATATATTTTAATAAAGTGACTCTATTCCAAGTCACCACATGGAAACAGTTGACAGCTGTCTGACTGCTGCTTTTCTTCTCCCGCGCGGGGAAGTTGAAGCGCAGACGGAAAATAAGTCATGCGTGGCTTCCTTCGCTCACTGAGAGTAGCGTGCGTGTTTGTGTTGTACCTGAGAAGATGTAGTTGTAGCCCGTGCGTCCGTACAACTCGCCCCATCCTGCCAGCGTGGACGACCGGCATATATGCTGCAGTGGAGTCGAAGCAGAGCAGCGACAGTGTTGTTACGTGCAAAGTGCAACCGCTAAAGTATAACCTGCAACATCCGACATGCTGCATACACAGACAAACAAGGTTTTGATGCCAACTGGTTGTGCAGCAGTTGCACAGCATGCATGCACGGGTTCTCATTAAAAATATATATTACAAAACCCGATGTTTAGAAGTTGGATGTGAGTGATAGAAGAAATTTGCATAATTACTGCAACAATACAGTAGAAAAGAATGGAGATTATATTGATTAAGGAGATATTAGGGAATACGATAAAATATTTATAGACTAAGAAGGAACAAACAAGATATTCACATTATATTGATAATATTGGCAATGCAAGTTACTGATATGTCAATATTTACAGCACAGGTTGGCCAATGCCTAATGGATAATGCAAAAATTTCTCTCGTTCTTCATAACGAGAGTTTGATAGAATATAACGATTCCACGTCAATATCTAACAAGTTTGAACACTAAAAGTCTTTTCAGAAATCAGTTTCGGCAACTGCGTAAAAAACAAAACATCAGCCTGACCAATCGGTCAAGTTAATTGTCAGGGTTGTGATAACCAAAGGTCCTGTTCATTCAAAGTTGTGTACCTTGCCGTTGTAGAGGATGACGGGACAGACAAACCTCCCTCTACAGCGGGCCATCTTGCTCCGGTTCACCAGATCCTGCAGCTTGGTGATCTGCACCGTGCTCTCAAACCTGAAACACAAGACGCGTGTCACAACTTCAGTGACATCTGTCAAGAGACGTGAAGCTCTTTAGGGCTCGGCTGAAGCTGTTGGCCGGGGTGACAGTACTTTCACAATTAATTCTTTCCGTTATGCTGCTGTGCATCAACTTGCAAATAAAGGATAGATAAGGTTTGTTTGTCCCCAGAGGTAAGTTGTTGTTCAAGAAAAAAAAAGCAACAACAACAACAAGTGAATAAAATCCCCGGCACTTCCACATAACAAGATAAAATCAAGCAAGCAGGAGGGCTATTTTAACGAGGCAACAGGCTCCAATTACATTGAATTAAAGGTGACAAAAACAGGTAGGACTGGGCAGTGATAATTAAATTAGGAAATTATCGCCTGTCTGGTGTCAGGTGAAATTCATCACTGGAGGCATCACAGCTCTGCCTCAGTGAATCACACTGGTAAAAAGGGAAACACTGTGTTGTCGGTGCAGCTTGAGATTTAGTGTTGACGCAGCCTTCGGCATCTAACAGCAAACCCTCCTGAATGGAAATCAATGGGAATTAACTGACTGTAACCAATAGCATGAAAGTCACTAAATTGCCCCAATTTATGGCTGAAGCGTGATCTCTCATGTGACGGCGCTCACTTCTGTTCAGTGAGGAGGAAACATCAGTACTGACCTTTGCCTTGTCCACCACAGTTAGGTGCACAGGATCAAAGGAGCGATACAAACAAACATGAGGGTAATTGGTAAGCGAGTGCACTGGACTTTGTCTGGAAAACGACGACGAGAGTGGGCAGGCGGCTGAGGCGTACCTCTCTCGCTCAACATCCGTGCTTTCATACTCCAGGAAAACGATCTGCCGGGGGTAGTGGCCACACACTTCTCCATTGGTGTTGTGGATGATGCTGAATTTATAATCACTGGCAAATAAGTCCAGACAGCGCTTCTCGATGGCCTCCACCTGAAAGGAAGCGGAGGTGGAGGGTTTAGTTTGAGCATGTCATTTCAAAACGGGTGGCAGGTTAACTGTGGCTAACACACAATATTAAAATCACAAACAATGAGCATCATCAAACAGGGTAACCCATATTGGTACTTTGCAAACCACAGTTTATTATCTTGTATCTGGCACTGTTAAATGCGTTTTGGCTCTTCAATGATAACGGCAGCTGGCACTTCTTATTCGCTGGTGGCAAATCATCTTCAAACTGTGTCTCACATCTTGGGAAACCGGATAGATTTATATTATCATAACTAATTACTGTCAACAGATTCGCAACTGGGCGGCTATAATCCAATTTGTAACTCATTTTCCAAAAGAAAAGCATGAGATAGTTGTGAGAGAAGAGTTGTTGTTGTGGTTTTTAATTCAGAGAAAAATCACAGAAGTTTCACTCATGAGTCATAGTCTGACATTTCTTGCAATGACTCAATTACTTCAATACAGTGTGATATCTAATGAGCCAGCATGAAGACTGTCAAAATAAATTCTGCATTTGTGGTGATCTCCGAATTATAAACTGATAAACGTGCCAAACACATTGATTCTTTTTTTGCCACCCCTATGACATTTATCATGGCATTCAGGTAATTACAAAAGTGTGATGTAAACAGTCTTACAAAATAATTATTTACGTGAACAATAAAAAAGTTAAATATCAACGTATTGATTTTGCCTGAATTGGGGACATCATTCAAATGAAAAAGGGATGTGGATTTAGGTTTATTGGTCATTTGAGAAGAACATGCGTGGGAGACAAAATTCAGGAAACATAATATTAGTCACTGAGTGGACAACATCCTCATAACTAACATGGGTTACAAGTACATATGTGATTGGGAAATGCATTAACAGCTAACACTTTTGACCTACTAAAAAGATTGCGAAAGCGACCTTTTGCTCATAAGTAACATCGGAAGGCACGCAGTGTTTTGCTGGTGGACACATTTCGACTAATTGATAACGCGGGAGAGCTGTAGCTTCAACTCAACAAAATAAAGATTAGCTTGGCAAACAGTGACCTGAGTGATGGTATTTCCTGCCTTACCCGAGGAGTGACTTCCTTCGCTCTGTACTGCATCTTGGAGAACAGCTCAATCAAATCCGCGATTTCTTCACTCTTCCTCACCGGCAGACCAGCGACCGTCAAGCCGCCGGGTGCGGTGGGCGAGGTGGCCATCATAGCGCCTCGACCCCCGGCCGCGGCCTCCAGCCTCACACGACCTCCTTCAAAAACCGCAGAACCTTGTCCTTTGGAACGGGGCGACCGACCAGGCCATCCCCTCCCGGCCAGCTTCTGCCTAACCGCCCGCTTGAGGGGGCCCGAACCGGGGATTCTTCCGGAATTCAGGGCACCGGTGAGCGGCTCCACCCTCCGAACACAAACCTCAAGCCGGCCCGCTCAGCCGGCCACACTCACAGCTGCAGCAGCCGGAGTTAGCCCCGCTAGCTCAGGCGCTAGCTGCAGCTCCCAAGACGCTCGCAGGCTGTACGCAGTGTCTTAAATCCGTCGCACACACATTTCACGTAACACTAGACGCCCGTAGTCCTCCGCATCACCACCGCTTTCAGTTTCCAAGACTCGACGTCCGACTGGCCCCACGCCTCCCCTCCCCAAACTCCCGGTCGGAACGACTCAGGAAAGCTCCAGGATCCTTCCCCGGCCTGCTCACGTTTTCCCACAATGTCACGTCGTCATGTTTCCTTGGTGAGTCCGAGCATGGTGACCCGATGTTCGGAGACACACAGCCAGGTAAGGCCCCACGGCTACAGGAACCCAGCGTCGCTCATGCTGTTGTGGATAAAAGCCACCACGGATTGGCAGTGAGTGCGCGAGTGTGACAAGCAGTGTGCTACAGTCTGACGGTACAATAACAGGCGGTAAACAGGAAGCTGGCGTGACCACGTGACAGTTGTCTCCTTGATGACGCAGGTTGTTGATAACGAGGTTGTTTTTTTCTACTCTGGTTTGTGTAATCGCCCCCCCCTAAACTCCGTCCTTTTGCCTCGACAGAGAAACAAACTCACCCCAGCGAATTCGATTCTATCTATCTGTCTTTTCTGGGGTGTCAAGAACAATCTGCCTTTAATCCTTTGTTGGAAGGCGGTTGGGTTAGGCAGCCCCAACGACCAGCAAACACACGACACATGAATAATACTGTTAGGAGAGAAAAAAAAAACGGTTTCTTCTATTTTTTTCTTTCAATATTCAACACCTCACACAAACGCCAGTGCTACTTACAATTACTCAGTGCGAGATATTTTCTAACTGAATAAGGGTGAATACATTGCGGATGCATAGGTTAGAGTCATCTGACAGTCACATTCAGCATCAACAGTTGTCTGGTGGTGAGGATGGTCACAAATATTCATGTATGGAATAATGAATGAAAATATACGTTTAAGTTACATCATTCCGAATTAAAATAAATGTTTTTGAAAGTGTTAGTTTAGTAAACTAAAACAGATAAATCCTAAACGAAAAAGGGAAGGAGCCGTTTGATCGATTCAATTACTGGTATACATTTCAATTTTTAGTTAACTACTGGACGTTCAGTTTCACCAAAATAAATTTACTGAAATTCTCATTCTCATCTTTTCTATTGACCGTTTCAATCTTTTTGAGATTATTATTATTATTATTATTATTATTATTATTATTATTATAATAATAATAATAATAATAATAATAATAATAATAATAATAATAATAACAGACACGATTCGTCGACGTTCCTTGGTTGCGCACGGTTTAACGCGCGCTGGAGAGAGAGAGAGAGAGAGAGAGAGAGAGAGAGAGAGAGAGAGTCTCAGCATCCGAAGCCACAGCCAAGAAGACGCCACAGTGTACAGAGTTGGACGACTGAGTCATATGTTCATGCACGATCTTTTTTTCTGCAAACTTTCCTTCTCTTAAATCGATTTTCCTCGTTCACACGCTGCATCGGTGTCATCCCGGATTTCTTTTTCTTTCCATCCTTCATCTCCCGAGCAGTGGACTGATCATCTCTGGGGGAGGAAACTCGACCAGCGCATCTCCATCCTCCTGAAGCCTTTCCTCGGCTTGGGATGCAGAGCGAGTTCGGTCCCAGCCGAGGCGACGAGTCGGAGGGAGACAATGGCGACAATGAGCCGGTCGCTCGCTGCCCGCCGCGTTTGGCTCCGTGAGCTCTGCCGTCGGCTCGGCTTCGGTTTTACGCTCTGAGACAAAGCGGAGGGTTTTTTTTTCTCTCCACCGAGACTGACTGATCAGTAGGGGGGGCATTTAAATGAAAGACTGTATCCAGAAAAAACAGCAGGATTTGGATGTGCTGCTCCGCTGGGCTCCAGGAGGGAGCAGAAGGCTGCAGAGCCATATTGGGCAATTCTTAACAGATGACTTGTTGTTTAAATTTTTTTTTCATTTGAATCTAATTTAATTTCAACACTTTTTAGCCAGAGGGAGATAACCAGGCTGCTGCTGCTGCTGTTGCTGCTGCCTGTGACAGGGAGGTGTGTGTGTGTGTGTGTGTGTGTGTGTGTGTGTGTGTGTGTGTGTGTGTGTGTGCCTATCAGAGGTGGTGGTGGGGAGAATAAAAATTAAAAAATGCTGCCCTCGCAAGAAGCTTCCAAAATCTACCATGACAATTACATGCGCAACTCCAGGGCCATCGGCGTCCTGTGGGCCATCTTCACCATCTGCCTGTCCATCATCAACGTGGTGGTGCTCATGCAGCCCTACTGGATCGGCGACAGCGTCAGCACACCACAGGCCGGCCACTTTGGCTTGTACCACTACTGCGTGGGCAACGGCAACGCCAACCGGGAGCTCCTGTGCCAAGGCACCTTCTCAGACTTTGCCTCCATCCCGTCGGGAGCCTTCAAGGCGGCCTCCTTCTTCGTGCTGATGTCCACAGTGCTCATCATCGGCTGCATCGGCTGCTTCGCGCTCTTCTTCTTCTGCAACACGGCCACAGTGTACAAGACGTGCGCTTGGATGCAGCTGCTCTGCGGTAAGGATGGGTCCACGCTTTTGTTTTTTTTATTTTGGGGGTTCTCAGTGATGAGGGGTGTCCTCATCAGTGTGCACCGTACCTCTGCAGTTCGACATCCCATCTGTCGAGGGGTATCAGCTCCTCCACGGGGGATGTGTGCATCAGGTATTCTGCTCACAAAGTCGTTTTCACGCCAGGAGTGCCCCCCCCCCGACCCTCTTCTTGAAGCACGCGCTGCTCAGATGTTCTCCAAACGGCTTGAAGAGGTTCTGAATGCATCTTAATTTGTGGATAATTTGATTTTTGACCTGCATGTTTGACATTTCTGTCATCTTGCTTCTCCTCTGCATCATCTGAAATTCTCTCTCGGACCAGTGGGGTCTTCCCCCAAACCTTTACCTCCACCACGGCCTCCACCTCCACCTCGCCGTCCTCCTCCTCCTCATCATCATCATCATCGTGCCACTGCCAGCCTTCTTTCTCACTCGGCTGGCTGAGAAAGTGTGTAATTGTATCGAGTTATGATAATGAAACGCCTCAAGTGGCGTTTGCATCGAAGATCACACCTTCTACTCCCGACAGCCATATCTGCCTCCCAGATTAGTCTGCATTATGCATGATATTTGCACATGCATATTATGCCCGCGACTCACTGGCATGTTCCTTCATCTGTGCACGACCGACTGGAGCGAAAAGCTGCGTCGGGCGCGCAATTGTGTTAAGAAGTTGCGGCAAAATGCCAGATAGTCACTGCGGAGGGTCATCGGCATAAAGAGTGAGTAAAGTTGCATAAGGATCAGAGGGGTGATAATGAAGTGCAAGACCCGTGTGCGTGTGTGTGCGTGTGCGTGTGTGTGTGTGCGTGCGTGTGTGTGTGTGCGTGCGTGTGTGTGTGTGCGCACATGAAGGGAGTGGGGATCCCTCTCATCAGCCAACAGCGAACAGATTGCCTCAGCAGGTGGAGCCCACAAGTGTCTCCCATTGGGCTCAGCTGACATCAAAGAATCCTCCCTTGGATTCCTAATCACACAAACTGCTAATTAACTAGGTGTAATGCGGATGAAACTGGTCTCAAACAGGCCGGGGGAGGTGCAGGTGTGGCATTGATTCATGACAGTAGGGAGACGAATTCTATCATGTTGAGAAAATATGTTTGATAATGGTTTTATTTTTCTTTCTTTGTGTTCAGTCAACATATTTCTCAGATCATGGCTTCAATGCTTTGGAGCAGAGTGTCTGGGTGTGCGTGCATGTGCGTGTGTGTAGAGGTAGAAGGAGGGCTAATTGAGCACTGGTCTGGAACGGCTGACATTATCTGGGAGGAGGTATTGATGGTTAGATTATCTCCTCTTGCAAGGCGGACGAAGCGTGGGGTCCGTAAGGGGCCTTTTAGACGTCATCGGCTTCTCCCCACTTTCTCCCACTCTGTGCACGAGAGTGGGAGGAAAACATTTGCGCAACCCACAAACTTTCTGTTAGCCAGACGCTTTCATACAGCAAGGTTCCGGCGCAGATCCCTCTTCAGCAGGCTGCCCCGGTTTCCCCTCCCATCCTCTTCCCCTCCTCAACACTGCTGGCCGGCTGTGCAATAAGGCTTGGAGGCACTGCCGAGTTATTGTGCAGTGCATCTTTGGCATTATGTCTCAGGCCATTAGGCAACAGAATGGAGGGGAGCTTCCTGTCTGCCGAGGTTCCGCTCAGCGGTGCCTACTGAGTCAGCGTCTCCTCACCAAAGAGGCCGAGGCTACGGCAGGGAGGCGCTGAGTTTATGAAGCATTAGCAAAGCCCCAAGAGAGGTGGAGTTGCTTGTAGGGCAAGAGTACTGTTGCACTTCAGTAGTATGTATGTATGTATGTATGTATGTATGTATGTATGTATGTATATCTGTTCAGTATTTTTGGTGTTTTTACGTGTTTTATGTGAATGAAATTAGACTTATTTGCACCTGTAATGGTTTAAATTGATCTTTGAGGACAAATAAAGGGAAAATCAAAGCATTTTGAATTGAATTGAATTGAATTGAATTGAATTGAATATTAGAGCCGTGGACTGTGCTGATTAGTAAGTCTTTAGGAAATCTCCAATGAAATCCTCAAATATATGATAGCAGTGCTTTAAGGAAGCCATTGTGATCCAGCCTGACAATCTGAGAACTTTGATGTTTTGGTCCATGTGTCTGCACATTCAAGGTACAAATGTGATGATTCTTTCTGTGGGATTGTTCTGCCAGTCCCATATTCACTAATACGGGTGTAAATTCAAAATGTGAGCTGAGGGTAGCACATTTAGTCTAGCAGGTCTTTGTGAACTCAGTGGAAAGGTAACTGTGCAGTGGCTCCTTCCCACAGCACGGATGGCCTTGGTGTCTCCCCAAGGTGCTGCTTGCACGCAAACAGCTCTGCCCTTACTCGCCGTCACAGCCGGTGGGTGGGCGGGTGGGTGGCTTTCTGAGGCCGATCTGACAGCTGACAAATGTTTGTGTGCACATCTGACGTGCCAGAGTGTCCTCACTCGGTCCAACACATCCCACGTGTTTGCATCCCGTGCCGTGTTTGTTGTTGTGCTCTGCTGCTGTCGCACGCTGAAGGCGAGAATGAAAAAAAAAACATGCCGTCGCGCTGGCGGAGGGACTGAACATTCACAGGCATTCACACCAGACAGATGACGACATGCGGTAGTATTGGTAGTCGTGGTCATGGCAGCAGAGCGATTCTCTTGACAACAACTCGTGACTGACTTCAGACACAAGAATGATACACAATGATGCACAACCAATGACGACAAAATGAACACCCCAGAATGCAAATTGTTTAGCCCTCTGTTTACAGTCTTCTGCTCAAAAAAAATCTGGGTTTTAACTTTCTGCTCAAGTTGTCACGCTTTATCATATGCGGTCAAATTTTCCAAAGCCCTGCTTGTAAAGAGTCAAACTGCATGACTTTTCCGATCTGCTACTGCTGCTACAGCCTGTGAGCGCCACAGTGTTTCCTCTCCAGACTGCCACTAGGAAAAGCTTCTGACACACAAGATTTAAAACAGGATTCAACCTGTTTATTCTGGCTGTTTTGTGCTCTGCATATGTCTTCGCAACATCCACCGTCGTCCCTTTTTGTTCTGAATCATTTGTTCATGTTAAACAAGATCCCAGGTAAAAAGAAAAAGCCTCAAAACAAATGGTTACCTCGGTGCCGTGACTCCTGCTGACACACTCGGCCTCAGCTGCAGCTTCTGAGCTTCTCTTCATCTGAAAAAAAGAGAGACCCAAAACGCTTTTGCATTAGACATGTGCTCTGCTCCTTAGTCACATGACAGCACAAGCTGTCCTCCTGTCCTGGAACAGGGAAGGAACTCTCGAGCTCTGGCCAGGTGCTGGAAATGCTACATGCCTTCATAACCAGGAAACATCACTTTCTTGTGTTTTTTCCCCGCGCTGACAAGAAATCGTGCCGTGCCACTTCGAAGCTGGCATGAGCTCAGCTGTAAGCTCAGTGATCTATAAACGATTGGCCCCCATAGGTGGCTTGCTGGGTCAGTGCAAAATACTTCCGTGCACTTGAGTCCTCCTGAAATTGGACTGATGTGAACTGAGTAGTTTAGACTTTTAACCACTTTCCATACTTAAACACATAAAGTGCCTTCGGTTTTGCACGGGAACAAACAAACTGAAGTCAAAGTGGGACAGAAGAATAAAAGATGCTCTCATATGAAAATGACCGAGATTAAAGTTACAGATGCCCCGAGACACGTTAAACAGAGAAAAACATTTCACCAGCTGCTCTCAGTGAGTCACCTCGGCACAATAGATGACTGGATAATACAGTTTTGTACACCAATTATATATAAAAATGTGGTCAACGTTCAAATCATCAAACTGGTGAATTCCTAATATAACATTTAGGCGGACCTCAGTCGATCAGTCCCAGTCCCAGTCCCAGTTCTGACAAATTCACGCAGTTATTTCTCATCCAGTCAGGTGGATCCTTGGTGCTTTAGCTTTTCTCCACCTTTTTTCATGAACTCAGCAACAACAGTCCTCGTCACCAAACCGGAAAGCCTTGAGGGGGCTGAACAGCAGCAGAGGGAAGGAGACTGTATGTGTGTTGCGTGTGCGCTGCAGTGGCTGCAGTGCGTATGTGTGTTTCACGTTAACGTCGAGCCACACAGCTACAGTTACACAACAACCGTGCAAACCTCTGCAGCCGCCTCACCGCTGTCGTCCTCAACGTGTTTTTACTCCAATGTTTCGTTTTGTCTTTATCTCAGCGGGACGACAAACTAATGTAGGAACATTTTGCTTGCTATCGTCTTAAGACTTTCTGTCCGAGAGCACCATTGATTTTCTGCTTTGGGCTTTGGGTTCTAGGTTGACTATGTGCTTTATTTTGCAGATGATTGTTGTTGTTGAAGCAAAGGGTGACAATCAACCAGCACTAGCAGGAAGAGGTTGTTCGCGTCCGTGCCCTCACTTGGTGTTTGTGTCGCGCCAGCTCTTCAACCGCGGTACAAATGTTGCGCTGCTGCGATTGTGCTGACGTGCGGCTGTGTGAAATGTGACTGATACCACTTGCAGTGGAGCGTTTTTTCACTGTGACCCAGTTGTTGACCTCATGGGTGCGTACACTTATGTGCTTGCGACTTAGAGAGTCGCGTAGAGCCCTGCAAAATAGGGCAACTCTGTAAGTCAACCTTGGATGACGTCTTACAGCCTTTGACGTAGACGGACAACCACACCTTCTGCTGAAGAGCCCAGTGAGCAGAAGAAGATCTGCGGCGCTCTCCTCCATCCACTTCCTCACCTCGCTCCCAGCGCACCACTCTGGGCAGCTGGATTGATATATTTTTTTAATGTCACAGCCGACACAGCCGCTCTTCCATCACCTCCTCCTCTTATCTATGGCCTGCATGAATCTCTGTTGATCCTGCGGGGCAACACTTGCATCCGGTGCCAGAGGTCGGCGCTGATACAGCAGCCGGAGTGACCTTTCTGTAGCGCGCGTCCCTGAAAGTTGGGTTTTTTTTATGGATGGGTGTTTGATTTATCCGACCGCTCGCAGGGAAGTGTGATGCGTTTATGAGGAAGATGCTCTAAATCGTGCCAAACGATCATTTATCTACCACGTTTGAGTGGAGGTTCATTGATTGTCAGAGGTGGGAGAGGTATTTACATTCTATCTAAAAATGGCAACAAAAAAAATAAATAAATAGTAAATGTACTGATTGAACTCTTGAGCAACAAGAACTATGGTAATAAGTGAATTACTTTTGACAGAATTTGTATCTTTTGAACAGTTAAAGACAAAAGTAACAAGCATGTTTTTCACAGTAATGATATTGGTATACATTTGTAGGGTGTAAAAGTCAGAAAAAGAAACACTCAAGTAAAGTATTGATGCCTTTATACCCCACTTAAGTACTAGTTATTTATACTATTTGTGCTAGCATTGCTTTGTTACTTCCCGCTCTGTTGATTGTGGGTGATCTATATCTGAAGGATCGCCTTCTGAGATTCTGCTCCAGGAATTCCAGCTGTTGGTGGGAAAATCTTCCCTTTCTTGAGAGCCTTTCTCACAGACTCCCACTGTGAAAAAAAAAAAAACAAAGCAAAGCCGGTGTGTTTTGTTTTAGTCCCTCCACAGAATAATCAGATGTGTTGTGAGATGTGAGAGAGATTCTTAAAGGTATAACAGACAAGCCTGAGACGAGGAAGAAGGGTAATTAAAAGATGTAAGGAGATCCAGTGGAGTGATATGAATGGAGTGCGAGTGGCCTGCAGGGAGCCCGCTGATGCAGAGCTAATCTCCAATCAGAGGGGAGACCGCCCGGGGTATCACATCTCACAGCCTACTCCACTTTCCCATAATCCTCGGCTGTCTTCCTAGAGGTTGAGCCTATGCCGGTTCTTCTCCGTGCCATGCAAAAACCACCATCAGCGGTACATCTGGCCATGAAGGGATGTTTTTTCTTTGTTTTTTCCTGCTATTATGCGCAGAGGAAAAGCTCAGCTGTTGTTTCAGGTCCTCAGAAAGCTGGCGGCATCTCAGCGACACCTGGTCCTGCCAGCCATCACATGGTTTACCGATCCAACCCGAAGCAGCAGAGCTGAGGTGGGAAGTTAACTATCGACACAACCGGTGCGCAGGTTCCTCCTGTGCACCGGACCTGTGACTTGGCGGGTCAGTTTTCCTGAAATCTGTTGCATTTGTTTTAAGGATCTATCCAGCAAAAAAAAAAAAACAAAAACATTTTTTTTTTTACTTCCAGAATTGGATTCAAAGAGTTCAACGCCTCCCGCTGGTGAAAATGAAAGGGTGTTTAGCTTAAAAAAAAAACATCTTTTCCATCAGGAAAATCCTTCAGTGCTGTCATTTCTTCTTTTAATGTAAATATATCATCCAGTTCAGCAGCAGGAGTCTCATATTTTTTGCCACAACTAAAAGGACTAATTTCTCAATTCTAAGACAAACTGAAATCAGTTTTGATTGGACCTCGGCAAGATGGGTTCACGAGCTGTCGGAATTTAGACTTCGACCATTCTGCTGTATTTCAAGATTTAGGTTGAGTGATATAGTGTTGGCGCATTTTAATTATTGCTTGTTGGCAATGAGTGCCTCAAGTACAGTGCAGCACAGCCTAAATGATTAACTGTCTGTGTGTTTGTGTGTGTGCTGGAGTTGTGCCTGACAACTCCAGCACACACAACTCCAGATGATAGTTTAATCAGCTCTGCTGTACAGCTCCGCAGTGGGGCCCCCACTGGCGACTAGGCCCTGTGAGCGAGCTCCGTGGTGAGACAGCAGCCGGCGTGACAGACGCTCCCTCGGTCAGAAACAGCAGAGGGACAGTTGCTCCCCTCCGGATCAAGTGGCAGCACCTCAACTGTCACATGAATCAAAAAAGAGCAGAGAGGACACTTAGCTTTGCTTTATTGACAGTTAGAGGTTCATGTGGATAAATGAAAAATGAGATTTTACCAGACACAAATGTCTATTAACTATTCATTTCAATGTAATTGCACAGGAGGCCACACATGAGCCCAGGTTGGCAACAAAACAGTTTCTTACCACAAAACTATCACAAACATTTTTAAGAAATGCCAATGACCAATGACCACATACAGTGCGCGCTTTCTGCACCTGCCTCATCACCAGACATACCAGCATTCAACCATAAATCAATCTAAAGCCTGCAATATACACGCAGCACACTGGCATGCGAGTGTCCTGTTTTTCATTGCCTGTGGATTACACGTCTGTCTCGTGTCGTGGTATCCAGAAGGGGGCAGAAGGTTTCCTCAGAGCCAAATTTAGGGCCGCAGTTCCGGGAAGGATGACAGACACAATGACTCTCCTCACCTCGTCCGAGAACTCAGCGGCTGAATGGGCAGCCCAAGGCAGCGCGGTGGCTGACACACGTTAGTCAGAAGGCTCTGCTTTCCTAACAGCCCCACTAATGAACCCGGGGATGCGAGAACATTTCCCTCAGCACAGTCTGAATCAGTGAGATCATGGCCCGGATGCTGTGACGGGGCCCAGAGCAGAGATGCTGCCTCCGTGAACAGTTAGTGGCTGACAAAAAAGGCGAGCCTGGGTTGCAGCATTGTGTTGAAGGTGTGAGCAACACCTGAAGTGTTTTCCACACCTCGAATCTATATTTTCTCTCGAACACGCAAAACACAAACACCCACGTCCCTCCAGAACATAGTGTGTGAACTGGAGTCCATACGACACATTTACAGGCACCTTCCTTCTTAAGATAAAACTAAAAGCACCGTCAATAACAACTTGGGAGATAAGATAAGGAAAAAGCCATTCATGTTCAGAGCAAAAAGTAAAGGTTAAAAAACAAACATGTCCATGTAAAAGCCAGGTCCATAGTAAAGGTTTAATTTCAAATTCCAAATGCACAAATAGTAAAAACTCTGTGTGCTGAGTTTAAAGTGCGGAGAGGAAACCAGCTATTATCTTCAAGAGAATTCTGAAAACCACAGCAATTATTTATTACTGAAAAACACATTTCCAACACTGGGTCTCAGAAAATTTGTGTTCCTTCACATCTTCCTTTTTCTCCCGAGAAGGTGGAAAGCATCATGAATGGAACACACCTCTCCCGAGACACCAGACCAGGCTCGGCAATCATAGTCGCACCAGGCTTACGCACGTTAACACACCAGCTTACATTCGTCATTGATTTGGTGAGCCAGTAATGGGGAAGCCAAAGAGAAACAAGAGCCACGCCTGCAGCAGGCCGAGCACAGTTGAGTCAAATGAGTTCACATTTACAGAAGCTGGTCTTTCAGTTCTCTGGAAAATATTGTTCTAAGGGCGGTGATGTCTAACTTGTTGTTATTCAAAATTTCACCCCATATTGTGATGGAAATCTTCATCTTACATGGATCTGGACGTTTAGCCATTAGTCTTAAAACTTGTCAATATCACATCCCATGTGGCTGCTCTAAACATCAACATATACATTATCTGTCCTGAAAGTCAATTTCCCCATAAGCAACAACAAGCGTTTCTGGTCAGTTATATCGTTGTTCATGACAGCAACAGCCTTTCAGCTTCTGAATGGCTGTTGCTGGTTTTATTCTTGAACACTGCTTTTTCCTTGAAGACAAAAACTTTATTTGTCTGATGTCTGATACTTGAAGTCCACATTGTGATGGAAATAATAACACAAAATATTGACCAATAGCACGGCACATATGCTCAGCAATGCGTGAGAGACGCGCAGTGATATGAAAACACTCTCTGGGTCTCACAGCAAATTTTTACATTTATATTTATTATTAACACTAGAAACCTTCTATATTTCCTAGGGGAAGAAACGACATATAGCCTGGATTATATAATACACACATTAGACACTCCTTCCAATTCAATATCTATCAAAAAGCACCACTTTGCTTTTAGATGAAAAAAAAACACGCAACCATAAACCATAACTTGAAAAGTCATCTGTCAATTTAGAGCTTCACCCACTCTTCATCTGCCAACATGGGTGAGGTATGACACCTGAGCTGTTCTGCATCCAGCCACTAGGGGGACATTTTGGTATTTTGTCTTAGATTGGGGAATTTAAATCAGGTCCATCCTTATTTCAGATAATGTGGATATGGAGCGACGGTGCACAAACATTAACCAACACTGAGGTGACACGACACAGGCTTAAAAAAATAAAGTAAGAAAAAGTCACTGGGCCCTAATGAGTTCTTGCCATTTTTTTGTTGTTGTTGTTTTTGATTTTCTGGAGTGACCTGAGACATTTGCAACGCTGGGCTGCTGCCTCTAATCGGGTGTGATACACTAGTGAGCGGCGGCTCTCTCTCGGGCGCAGCTCACTGGAGCCGCCGAGTCCGAGCGTTACATAAAGACCGTCGCTGTGCAAATTCACGAGGCCATTCAGGGACGCTCGTTCGCTGCTCACGGAGCGGGTTTTTTTTTTTGCGTTGTTTTTTTCCTTCCTTGACGACCGTGTGTGCGCTCGGCCGCGAGGCTGCGACGGCGAGAGGCTCCAGCGCGTGAGCGAAGTGCCCTCCGTCTGTCTGCTCCGCCAGGCAGCCAGCATCGTGTTCCCTCCCCTGCACTTCGCTCTGCCTCCTTAGCGCCTGACCTTTGTCGGGTTTCACAGACCAGCGTGCATCAGTGTTTCCTCTCGTTACTCCATTTGGGTCGCTGGATGCCAGTGGTCGGTCGGCACGCGGCTCATAATGACCGTTTCAAAGAGCCGGAGTCAGATTTTACATGCACACCATGCTTTGATTAGGGTCCCTGTCGAGGGTCCGTGTGGGCAGGACCCAAATGCAGAAAGCTATTTTGGTTGTGGGCTCGTTTGTATTGTAAGTAGAAGCAAGCATTTAAATGGCAGACTCAAACCTGAGCTTCACATGAACTTCTTCAGTCAACAGCGTCTTCACAGCCTTCCTCAAAGGGAAAGACAATAATCAAAAACCAGAATGGGAGGTTTATACTAAAAAAAAAAAAAAAGAAACAACACTGAAACTGATTTACAGACCTGGACGAAGATACAGACAACCGAGACGAAACCGATCAGACAACCAGGCGGAAACAACCACGATGGAACAGATGCAACAACCGAGCAGAAACAACGACCAAACAGAACCAAAGCCAGACAAGGACTATTTATACAAGAGGGCAACAGAACACAGGTGTCTGACAAGGAGACACAGGTGCTGAAATCAAGGGGCAAGAAAAAAAGGCAGGAAAACAGAAGCAGGAAGTAAAATATAGAAAAGACAAGGAGAGACTGGACTATCAGAGTAAAAGAGAAAAAAACAGTGAAACTGCAGTGAGTGTTTCTGTGGCAGACAGTCAACAGAGCGACACACATGGAGGGACGAGAGAGATGATGAAGGTCCACACATCAATGTAGTGCTCTTTAAATATCAGTCGCTCAGCTCTTTGTTAAACACTTTAGACCTACTCTTAGTTTTTGGATGTTTCCAGCAGCCTCGCTACACGTACACGTGCATGCACGTGCGGTGACTTGTCTGATTAGTTTGGCAACTTCTGTGAGTGCAAGTGTGTAACGCCGGCAAAAATGGGCAGTCGCGAGGGAACTGACCTCCACATTTCAAATGACAAGACTCCAAAATGAATGGGCTCACACACACTCCATCTCTCGCTTTCAACCCCCACCCCTCCCACCCCCTGACACACACACACACACACACACACACACAGATGCATTCCACCGTACATGTATTTCCTCATCATTAGACGTGAGTCACAATCGATGATGAGCTCCGAGGGGGCAGAAAGATGGGGCTGAGATGAATAACGTGCAGACAGGGACGGGAGAGAGCGAAAGAGGAGGATGTCGATGGAGGAGGAGAGGGGGAGGAATGAGTGAAGCGGATGGAGAAACTGGGTTGACAGAACTAGATGAAGGATAGACAGTGAGAGAGGGAGAGTGCAAGAATTCAGGGATTCAAGCGCAGGAGGGAAGGAGAGATAAGGGAGGGGTGTGTGGGAGGGAGAGGGCTGGGTTGCCTTGGCAACTGGCTGGAGCCGTGAAGCAGGAGGGGTGGGCTGTCGGTGGCTACAGTGGATAAAATACAACATCATCACTGAGACCCCGTTCTGACGGTAAAGCAGACGAGGACTCAGTGCATCAATCTGCGTCCTGGTCGGTGTCACCAGACCAAGACTTACCACTGAATTACACTGATTTATATACAAAGTTATCCAATAAAGCTTTCAAACAAGGAAACTGTATTTTCTTTAAATTCTTCTTGTAAAGCAGAGGTAGAATTTACTGATGAAACTAATAAATGATGAGGATAGAGATAGATAAAAAAAAAAAAAAAAATTGTTGTGTCTCTATGTTAATTTTGCGATGGATGTCTGGACTGAACACAGCCTGCGTGCTCATCTGCTCCTCATCCTCTGTCGGACTGAATGTTAATAACACCTTCGAAATGCCAAATCCTGAAGTGCCTCCGAGGAAACACTATTGTTATCATAGCCGTGCCGGCCGTGGGGGGGGAATCAATAACTATCATAGAAATCTGTGCAAAGTGTGGAAACCCGTCATGAAGACAAAGAAAACATTCTTTCCGAGGAATTTCCTGCCAATCACATCTTTTTCTTCCACACATTCATTTTGAACGAAATTAAGCGGCAGCGTCCGACCCCAGAAGAAAAGCTGATGCAACCACATTAAATTTCTTCATTTCCTGCTAAACCATGCAGCGAGTATGAGCTAAGGGTTTAATCATAAATCTCCAGGTTAGCATTCAATCTGCAGGATTTCTATCTAATGACGGAGCGCCGGCAGCCTGCGCAGCCCTGGGAAATCTCTCCTGCCATATTGCTCACAGTGTCGCCCGCCGCCAACAACATTTGCCGACAAAATGCTCCATCTGTGGAAAATATTTGGCAGAGCCGCTCTGGTCTCTCTCAGCTCTCGTCGTCCAAGTGTGGAAAACCTCGTCTTGAGCAGATTTACACACCGACGTAAACAGTAAACACCAAAGAGTGTGACAAACACAAGACGGGGAGCCCGGAATGCTCGCTGCTGATGCTGTGACTCATCCTGTGACTTGGCATGAAAGTGAAATCATCAGATGACATGATTCTGATTCTGTAAATAGTAATGATATTATAGAAGAAGCTGCCACAAAAACGCATCTTTTTATTTTATCTTTGATGGATTCAGCCGTTGGTTCTACAGCTTTCTGAGAAGTTCAACTCCCACCTCTCAAACTTTTTCCAATCTTGGCTGTCAGAACTGTTGATAATAAATACCAAGTCCTGTTTGCAGAGGAGCTTCTGCTGGCCTCCATTGCTTGGCAAAATCTGTTAACATAGGAATGGGCAGTGGCTGTTTGGGGAGGGTTTTAGCTTTCCAGGGTCAGCTACCTAACTTTGAAACTGTAAAAGGATTTTTAGCGACAGACTTCGAGTTGATGGTGCTGCAAAGTTTCATCTGCAGTGGGTCAGTAAATGAGGCATTCAGGGACCCATCTGCCAGGGCCATTCTGGTCTCAGCTGGACCCCTGACACACCAGGGGAACACTCAGGCCTTATGGGGCGCGCGCGCGCACGCACGCACGCACGCACACACACACACACACACACGAACAAGAGAAAAAAAATGTGCTCAACATTCACAAACACTCCTCCATGTGTCAGGCACACACATTTTCACTGTGTGCCTGACACAGAATCACAAATCAAGATTTTTTACTTGATGAAAAGTGACTTGAAGGTGTTTTTTCTCTATTTAAATGTTTTGTTCTTTGAAAAAAAGGATTTAAACATTTCTTCGAAACATTTAGTAAATTATTTTTAAAATTATTTAATTCTTTTAAAAAGTAAAGTATTTAGTAAATTATAAAAAACAAAACATCAACGCTAACCGTCCGTCCCTCTTGTTGAAATGCTCCATCTCTGTTTTGCTCTCCGCTGGTTCAAAGACTCGTTGGCTGGCACTCGACAACAGAGAGACGGAAGATACTGAAAATACCGGCGCAACATCCTCAATGCACTCCCTAGAGTGAAGTGGTGAAACAATATCCCGTCTCCTCTCTTCTCTCGCTTCCCCTCACACAACTCGCTCCCCTGCACCTGAGCCCGTTTGTTCCGACGTTCCGTCTCACTTTTGTTGTGCAGCTCGGCTCTTCCTGCATTGATTTTTCCACCCTCTGCTGCAAACTCGGCCACGTTGTTGTCGCTCCTATCGTCAACTTACAAAACCAGACTCCTTGGTCTCAAGACTGCTTTTAAGGGTCTCGGTCTCGTCTCGGACTCGGAGGCATTTTTACTTGGTCTTGTCTTGGACTGGGGATTTTTGATCAAGACCCATCAGGACTCAGCCAACACTCCAATGACAGATAATAATGGAAAAGAATCCAACTGCTACTGTTTACACTCTGTTTGTGACACCCAGAGTGACACAGACCCTTATTCCTACCAGTTATTTTTTTAATTTTATAAAGCAAAGTTCTTTTTTTCAAAATGGTTCAAAATAGTTGGCAAAGCAGCAAAATGTTGAAGAAATTGAGTAAAAGACACCTTGCTGAAAAGAAATGTTTTGATTTAGAAGCAAACTTGAATTTAAAAAAAATATACTGGTCCTTTTTTTCTGTTTTGTTGTTATTTTTCTTTCATATATAAAGTCTTGGTCTCTATAGTCTTGATAATGCCTCAGTCTAGGTTGGTGCCATCTTGACTACAACACTACCCGCTGACTATGTCTCGACTTTGCCTCCCCCGACCTCTGACCTGCAGCCGTGTGCCTGGTGCTCGGCTGCGTGATCTTCCCCAACGGCTGGGACGCCGAGGTGGTGCGGGACATGTGCGGCGAGGAGACGGGCCGCTACGCCCTGGGCAACTGCTCGGTGCGCTGGGCCTACATCCTGGCCATCATCGGCATCCTGGACGCCCTCATCCTCTCCTTCCTGGCCTTCGTGCTGGGAAACCGCCAGAGCGACTTCCTGCAGGAGGAGCTGAAGGCCGAGAGCAAAGGTAAAGACGTGTGTGAGAGCAGGTGTTTCACTTCAAGCGCCAGGGATTGGTCAGTGGCCGTTTTGGGGGAGGGGCTTAGTAAAGGGTCAGTTGTTAAAAAGTAATCATATTCAAATAATCATACTGGTACTGGTAAAGATAAATATGTGGTTTTTTTTCCAATTGGCGCCTGGTCTTTGTGTTAAATTGTGCTTGAAAAACTCAAGTTTTGATCAATATGAAATAAACATTTTTGTTTCTGTCTTTTTTTCAGACTTTGCTGTGTCAAGGGTGAGTTCATCATTCATTTTATATTTTATTCTTGCTGCTGGGATGTTTGGTTTCCTGACTGTCAAGTCCGAGGGCTGAGCAAGCTGAAAAATAAAATCTAAAAAACAACAAGATGGTGATTCAGTGATTCAAATGCTGGCAGGTTAACAAAAACCCTGTTATGTGCAGAACTTTGTGTGCCGGGGCTCTTTGTCCCTGAACTGAGCCCGTCAGGAAGCACACGCTGTTCTCCAGAAAAGACCACGGAAAGAGAGAAAGAGAGGCACCGCTGCATGTCTGATTTTTGCAAGTGCAACATGTCTGATAACATGTGGACAGGTTGAAGAAAACCGAGCAGTCTTTACTCAATGCTGGGGCGATAAGGAGCATTTAGCATTTTTGAGCATTTCAGCATTTATACCTGGCATTCAGACTTCAGAGAGAACGTCTGGTAACATGTTCAGAGCTGTACGAGAACAAGCCAATCAGTAGGGGGCGATAGTGGGGATTTTGGTGTCAATCCAGTACTGAGTAAATACAGGAAGTAGTATCACTGATGCCAATACTGATACTTTTTCATGGTCATGGTAAAACAAGGTTTTTAGGCAAATAACTTTTTTTAACTAACAGAAAAAACAAGTTAACAGTATTTCATAATAAAATAATTCCCATTCATTTAAAACACAGAGTCACTAGAGCAACATAACAAAAAAGCAACAATGTAACAAAATATGAACCGAACAATCTCAACAATGCAACAAAAACTACCTTCCATGACACGCAGAAATTTGTGAAAAATGAAATCAGGCAGCAGGGGGGTGTGATGCACCCTTGACAGAGGCAGACTTGGAGAGAAGCTGTGAGGAATTTGGTAAGTACCAATGCTCACCTTGGTATCAATAATATGGATATTTAGACCAATCCACCCAGGCCTGCCCTATTGGTCTGCAGAGGGTGGGTTAGACTGAGGGACGTTTACAAATCTGAAAACACAAAAACAGCAGCTGTAAAGCGTCGTGTTTTGTACATTAGTTTGGCCCGCGTGTTTCTGCAGCAGAGATTGTGTCCAACAAATAAAAATAAAAAAGCCAGAATGTTCCTGCACGTCGCTGATTCCATGCACGCCACATTCCATCAGCGAAAAGATCTGGGCACAGTCTCACCTCAGACGACGCCACCTGCTGTCAGGTCACATCTTCTGCACCCGTCCTCAGGAGGCCCTGGATGTTTTTGCTCCTGTAGCGTGTTGTGTGGCTGTCGTGCAGGGGGACGTCACGTCGGGCCGCTCCGAGGCAAGGAAGGGAAAGAGAGGGGAGAAAAAAAATAAAATGACAAAAAAAAAAAAAAAAAAAAAGGTGGTAAGATGACGTAAAAAGAAAACTGTCTTCAGGCGCAGGCCGACGCGCGCTCTCCCCGACGGAGACGCGGCTGAGAGCGCGGCGGAAACGTCGTGTCGAGGAAGGTTGTCGGTCCGTGTGTGTGTGTGTGTGTGTGTGCAACGTGCACCTGGCCCCGCGGCGCCTCTGTTCGTGTACATCAGTATCAAAGACGGAGCTGACGAGTGGAGGTGGAGGAGTGGGGGTCGGGGGGCAGCCTAATTACAAGCCGAGCTGATCTAACACACACACACACACAGAGAGACATGACGTGGGCAGCTGGGCGCCGCCGTGCGTGAACGATGAATCATTGAAAGCAGCGTGAAGACCAAGAAAGAAAGACATTCCTGCAAGACACGAGTGGAGTCTGCGTGAGTGCGTCGTGATTCTCGGCTCCTGCCGAAACACACAGCAGGTGTTCGTCCCTGGCACAGGTGGCTGGTATCCCATTGGCCCGCCTTGATGGTGGGCTCGTCCAATCACATTCCAAGGTTTTCTTGAAGGAATTCTCTCACTTTTCAGCAGCGTGTTAAGTTTTCCCAGATGGATTCGCCGGTGTGGGAAAATGTTTTTCAGTGAATAATTTGTGACTCAGCGGTGAAATTAAACTGGAATATATTTTTCAACCCTGTGACTTTTAATGGAGCAGCAGACGCATCATTTTGTCTGCTCCCGAAAAGTTTTCCTCCACACTGGGAGATGAAAACATATTTCTTAAAACTCCAGGGACTGCTCACACTGCATCATTTTAAAATCTATCCATTATTCCAACTCTTGTATGAGATTTTGTGTAATATCCATGGTGTCTATCCATGGTGTGCTTGTCCTGCCTCTCTTGACCAGGACTCCATTGAAAAACAAGAATTGCAGATTAATGAAAAATTTAACAGAATTTAACAGAAAAAATGTAGTCACATGTACAGGAAAGCGCTCAGAAATTTGTTTTTGACCTTTTTTTCTTCCTGTAGCTCCATCTGGGCTCCTCTCTGCGTATGGACGGAGTAAGACCGCCGTGTTTTCTCTCTCTAGGGTCCAGTTTGTCGAGCAGCATGACTCCCGAGCTTGCCGTGCACCCCCCCACCACCACCAATGGGTGCCCCTACCTGTGCCTTGACCTTGCCCAAACCTGCTTGTGCTTCTAATTATTTTCACTTGTACCTCACTGATCCCAGTAATGGTGCAGGTTTGCTGCCACTCAACCAGAGACAGTTTGAATCCATTAGATGGCATAACTGGCTGTGTTTGTGGAAATCAACTCATTGAGTCCAGGATGGTGTTAGAGCCCATTTCCGGCAAGCAATTTGCCTGCATTAGCCAATAAAATAAAAAATAAAAATAAAAGCTTTTTGCAAGTTTTGACACTTTTAAAGTCCTGATCATGCAGTAAAGGAAAAGTATGAAGGTGTGACCTTTGAAGGCGGTTGTTTTATTTATTTTTTCCTTTCTGTCATTTTGCTTGTGCTGACTCATATGTCAGACGTCCTCGCGTGGCCCCCAAACTGCCCTCAGCAGCCTAATGGAGCAGAAACATGGAGAGGAAGTGAAGTGTAGAAATGAAGATTAGAAAATAAAATAGAATCAAATAAAATCCACATGATGTTGAAAGAAAATGTTACGTTCGACCAGTTGGACATCAATTCTAGGATCTGTAAATCTTTTCCGTAGCAGACCAGATTGAAAACAGAGATTATAAAGCATCAGGTATGTTTTGGTCCCATCAGTCAATGCTGCCAGATTCGATTCCACCCCTAAAATATATAGTTTTACACAGCAGAACAGCAGCGGAGTTGGACACACAAGGACCTTCAGGCTGCAGTAGTGAGATGATGCAATTACTTTCACTGCCAGAGGGGGGAGACAGAGGTTCCTCACTTCCATCTGAGGGAAGTGCGACTGTATGCGGACCTTCCTGAATGCCCCCCTGCTGCTCCCATTTCTGTTTTTCGTCCTCCTCCTGAAACTCACATACATATTTGTCCTTAAACATCTTCACTTCTTTATCTCCACTGAAGCCTCATAGAATCCGTCTCTCCTCTTTTCTCTCTTTTCTCTCTTCTCTTCTTCTTTTCTCTCCTCTGTTTCTCCTCCAGATTGAAATCCGCGACCTGAAAGATCCCAGATTTGCAGTCCAGCGCTTCCACTGAGGGACAAATTCCTCCCCTTTTCTTCTCCCCTCCCTGCATCCCTCCTGTTGCTGTCCTCAACTGTCAACTTCTTCAGGTTGAATCTCCACTTGGCCGCTGGAGCCGGAGCTCAGCAAACACAGGCAGACTCTGTCAGGCCGGGACTCTTTCAATCTGCAGCTTTACCAAACTCTGGGATTACAATCATTCGCTAACGCACAGTGTCACTCCCTCTTCATAAAGATTCAAAGTGGTGGTACTACTTAAACTCCCAGTGGAAGCTCTCTGAGGCCCGTTTGTAAAGCCCCAGCTTTAAAAGCAATGTTGTTAAATTGCGTATTTAACAGCACACAGGTGCTACTTCTGACTCAAGTCAAAGAGAATGAAATAGGAGAAGACAAAAAGATTTTGTACAGCCACATTGTCACTGTGGAGTCTTTTTCAAGCCCCTTTTCAACTGCTCTTTGTATAAAATGAGGCCCGGAACACAGAAAAATGCACGTTTGTTGAGATGTTTCTACAGAAACAGGGTGAAAAGAGACTATTTTAAAAGAAAAGTCATATGCCTTCCTACCCTTAAATGTTAAAAAAAACAAAACAAAACAGAATCATCATTAGCTGTTCTAAAACAACATCATGGAATGAAGTGTTTTCCACTTGGTGACGGCTGACGTCGCCTGCCAGCCACTGACACAAATCAGACAAGTCGTGTTCCGCTCAGTTCTTTCAGTCCAACGGCCCTGCATGCTGCATCCACCTCAGGCCTGCACACGCAAGGCTTTTTACAAAGGGGGTAACAGCGGGGGTCCCGACAGAGTTCAGGTAGTCTGCTGCAGTGCACTGAAACCCCCCCTCCCCTCTCACTGCCCTCAATGACTCCCCCGAAACCTCCAGCTGAAGAGCACAGAGCCTCAGAGGGCAGAAGACGACGACAGACAACATTTCCATATGACAACCTTTGAGAGGCCCCTCGTCATTCAAAACAATACGAGTCTCCGGCCTGCCAGCCAACAGTCCGCCCGGAGTTTCTTTTGTCAGGGAAGGTCTCCGGGACGTGCGTCCCCACAGGATGTCGTTTATCAGCCCCTTCGTGAGCGTGAAAGGCCACTGATACCTCGTCCGGGGTGGCGACGGCCACCCCAGACGGGTGTTAACAGGCTTAAGTTCTGGCTACGCCCTGTCTTTGTTTGTCATTTGATCAGTTTCAGAGGAAGAGTTAAAACCAGGACTTTCTTTTGATTCCTGCTGTTTTCTGAGGCTGATTGGTGAACGTGCAGAGTTGCTCCACTGGAGGCTGAGATGTTGATTGAGACATGAAAATCGGGACAGTAAGGGACCTTTTCTGTTTTTAATAAAAACCTGCTTTTTTTCTGCAAATTTTGCTTCTGATGAGGTCAAACTGTGAAGGACTGACTTACTGCTGCCGTTTTGGGTTGCTGGCTTAATTAGTGTGAACTGTGACATTTCAGCTCCTGTTGAAACTGTTCCAACCTTCTGGGAGAATCTCTCTATCTCTCTCTCTCTCTCTCCCTCTCTCTCTCTCTCTCACACACACACACACACACACACACACACACCTTCTCTATGTGTTTTTACTATTCCACAACATTCTCTCCCTCTGTGTCTGTGCCGTTTTAACACCTGGAGTTTGGATTTTAATCTTCTGACGAGTTTCTTTCTTCTGTTCCCGCCGCTCAACAGAGCAAAGGTCAGCATGGCAGCCACTTTTCCTACAGTCACCAAACAGTGTTGTTGTTTTCAATGAGAAATTAAATAAAATGAGTCTTCTGATACGACTGCTCTGTGTTTGTGTCCACGTTAAAGTCTTTTCTATTTTGTGTGAATCATTTACAGACATTCATCCTGTGGTGTATGTCCACAGTTCTGCATGTCTTTCCCAGGCCAACAAGATTGTTTTCAATGAGGAACTGCTGATGCCTTATAAAATCGCTGACTATCACCATCACTATTTTGGTGCTGGCAGGGCACTGTCCAAGGTGCTGGATTTACTGAGCGGCACTTCCCATTAAAAAAGAGAATAGTGATTTGTTTGTACAACAGAACTGTATATGATCTGAGAGCTGAAAAATGTCTGCTTGCTGCAGGTTTAACAGTTGAATCACTTTGAATGTTCTCAGCTCAGACTTTTGTGTCTCGTGAAACATACACCAAAACTTTTCTCCCTAGAAATATATTTTTTTACGGTTTAACCCCTTTAAGGTTGTAAAACAAATTGTATGGAAATTTTTATCCTGATTTAAAGTTATTCTGGACCAGGACAAAAACCTCAAATCTACTGTATTACATGTCGTGAACTGGAGCCACAAAGCAGGACCCAGGCAGACCAAATGACTTCTACATTCACATCAGTGTTACAAAAAAACACAAGCGACTCCTTCACATGTCATGTCACAATGGTGGTTCTCAAAATGCATGACCACCATTGGTTAATTTATTACCACCAAAAACGCATTTTACATTACTAACATGTCTAGCCTCTTACAAAACATTTTGAGAGGGCACATTTCAAATACTGTAGTCACTACTAAGATCTACGGTGAGACATAAAACTAAGCAATAAAACAATATAGAAAGAGAAAAACAAAGAGGAACTCTTTTCTTTTTGCTGTGGCAGAAACCACAAACAAACCCGATGACCAGAAAATCGGGGATAAAAATGACAAATAGCAAAAAAATAAAATAGCAATAATGATAAAATAATGTAATAAAAATCATCTAAACGCGAGTTACGCAATCAATTCAGTAGAATATTTTTCTAAGACATTTGTGACAAATGTAGGACAATATGGCTACATTTGTGCAATTCATGTTTGGGGTGTGTGTGTGTGTGCGCGCGTGTGTGTGTTTTTCCAGCAGACACCTCAGGGCTGGATATGGTTGAAAAAAGTCATGGGTGAGTAGGTCAGGCCGTTGGGGGGAAGGCAGCAGCAAGCGATGGGGTGGGCTGAGGGGATGTGGCCCCCGGGGTTCGGCATGGCGATGGGGGGAAGGGGGCCGTGGAGGTGGTCTGGAGGCAACAGCCTTGCCGTGCGGCGCTTCTTTAATGGTACAGTTGACCCTGCAAATCCCAAACTGTAAACTGTGAGCGACTTGGAAGCAACGGCAACACAAAAACAACAAGGTCAACAGTCACTGTGTGTGTCTCTTTGCTTCTGTCACTTTTCAAAAAGTGTGTAGTGTTGGACCATCTGCCCTTTGTGATGTCACAAAGGGAGATGCATCCACGAACTGGGTTCATGACATTGTTCTGTCCTCTGAGACTCTCCTAGTCTAATGGTGATCACAATATCCTCAATTAATATTAATTAATATACGTACCACTGCAGAGGTAGTTGGGTGTGGAGCTGCTGCTGGTGCTTTGCTCGGAGGATGTGGATTCTGTGCCATCCTCAACACTTCCTGAGCAGCTCTCGTTCTCCAGCTCCTTCATCGATCTCTGTAACAGGATCACAAACATATCAGCACGTGTCCAAAAACAATTCAAATAACAGCAAACACACATGTTATACAGTATATATATAGAGTTTTACTGTAAGAATGAGTGTTTGCTCTCTTTTCTAATTTCTCTGCTTCTTCCTCTCACCTTCTTGTAGCAGCCGTAGGTGCCATCCATTAGGAGGGGGCGGGGGCGTGAGCGGGCTATCTCCCGTCTGTAGGGGGAAGTGAAGCGGACGAAGTGTTTGGGCGTCGTGTAGATCCGCGACGAGCTGGGGAGACCTGGCAAACTGTTGAGGATGGTGGCCAACGCCGTCGGGTCAGGGACCGCCTGCACTCGACGCTCAACCTCAGCTTCTTGCCGGAGCTTCTCTTCTGCAGGGACGTTGTCCTTCAACCATCTTGCCAGCAGGTACTGAAGGAAAACAAAAGGCGAAACTGTCAACACCACTGAATGCTCAACGGCCAGATGTTACTTCTGTGAGGTCCAATGTTCTCCCACCTTCTTTAAGCTGCCTCTGTAATTGCGCGTCGGGCCCTGGCCGTCTCCCTGACGTCTCTGGGTTAAGGTTCCAACTGGAGAGGTAGGAGGGGGCAGGGAGGGAGGGCTCAGCAGCCTCTCCCTGGGGCTCAGGTTGTGCTTCTGCGCAGGGCAGTTCTGGTTGGTCTCATGACAGGCGCACTCCACTGTGTAAAAACTTGTGTTGAGATAAAAAAAAAAAAAAAAGTTAAAATTCCACTTCATAAAATCAGAAACTAAATATTTTCTACTTTCTCCACTTCTATCTCAATACTAGTAGCAAGAAACTGCACGAACCAGCTGTTGAAATCATAGTCAAATCCAATGGTGACCTCGGCGTCCTTGGTGATTTCACTGACAGCATAGATGCACAGGTGGATCATGCCCTCAGCGATCATATGTCGGACCTGTGGAGGACAACTTCAGAGTGTTACAGAGGAAAACACCTCCAGAGCGAGCAGAGTGGGAGGACATCAGAGCTGTGGAGAAACAACCAGTCTTACCTCAGCATTGGGTGTACAGGACCTCCTGATGAAGCGAGCGTCATTCCCAAAGGTTCTTGCGTCCACACACATCTCCACATCGTTGAACTTGGAGTAGAAGAGCACGAACGGGTAGGGCCTGCACGCAACAATTGGATTGGATCAAAAATGAGTTCATTGTGTCCAACAATCAATCTGCAAATATTGGTTTTGCACCAGAGCAATGAATAAATATAAAAATAAAACAGTTGCATACTTGTTGAAGAAGTTCTCGCTGACTTTGAATTCTTGTTTGAGCATGACCTTCCCTCTGTACTCAATGATCAGAGTGTCTGGCTCCAGATTCTTGGCCGCTCTGACAATCTTACTGTGTTTCTGCAGGAGGGTCATTTGCCTAAACTGGAGAGGGAAACAGAATTGTGAATCTGTAAATCACATTGTTTTATACAGTTAAACAAAGCGTGGTATGATTTCCTTTGCTCAGTAAAGTTTTAGAGTCATAATTGAATAAAAGAGTGGTGGAGGATGCAGTGCTGACCTGCATCTGTGAATCCAGCACGGTGTTGTTACAGGCCAGCTCGGTGTCCAGGGTGCTGACTGATGCTTCCATCTGTGTGTTTGCCAGAGGTGCTGTAATGCTGGAGATGCTGGCTGTGTGGTGAAGCTGAAGAAGCATCAGGGCATCGAGACTGTACTTGTTGAACAGAGCCTCCTCATACTGGTCCGTCCACTGGCAGGTCCTGGGATCCCAAACTTCAGCTGTGTTCTCATCCAGAGCGTTGGTCATTACGGTGGAGTCCTAGACAGGATATTAGAAAGAAAAAGGGGATCAAGTATTTGGTTTGTTACAGAAGCTAAGAGAAATCAATCAGAGCTGGACAAATATAAATGAAAGCTATATGTTAGCAAACTACCTTCATTCTCCTGGATTTCTAGAACCCTCACTGAAAGCCTGAGAAGTTGAACCCTCTGTCTTCAGAGCACAAACTGAAAAAATGGTTTGGGGGTCCCAGGTATTTATCCTGACTGGGGAACACGTTAGAAGTGGTCCTAAGAGTTGTCCCACCCGTTACACCCAATCACTCATCATGTGATTTCTTTTGTTAAAACGTTGATAGGGTGAAACCAACTCACGCGTCGTTACTCTGACCCCTCGCTTGGGGGATCCCCCCCCTGCCACTGCAGAGGAAGCACTTTGTATCAAGGGATGAAAAAAAAGATCTGGCCAACTACAGGAGGTATTCACATGTATGCAGCAATGTGGTATGCAGGCAGACAAAAGTCAAAATACTGCAGATTATCTGTCCAAAGCAAGTCTCTGGCTGCTGGCCTGGCCTTTTACTTCGAAACATTGGGTTCATATTCTAAAACTTAAAACCTACAACTGCCTCACACTGTTTCTGAGTACTTGCAATACACTCAGAATGTTCAGAAACAATTGCAATATCCCATACAGTGGTATCTGAGGGTCGGATAATACAATGTACACTTTTCATATCTTTTGATGATGGCTTCCTAAGGTGTTCAGACCTGAGTGTGCAATAACCCCAGTTAGCCTCAAAGATAAAACAAATCAAGGTCAGGATAAACTTCATTGTCCCAGTGCGAAATTTGTTGTTGGTTTCTTTTTTCAACTATTTTATTTTCAGTTTTATATATGTATATGCAAAATGTAACAAAAAACGTCAATATGCAAACAGTATACAGGCAAAACCTATGTACACATATCGGGGATAAAAATGACAAATAGCAATAAAATAAAATAGCAATAATGATAAAATAATGTAATAAAAATCATCTAAACGCGAGTTACGCAATCAATTCAGTAGCATATTTTTCTATATATATATATATATGTACATAAACAAACAGTGTATAAAGTCACTACAAATGACTGACTTAGATACTTGGTGTAAGAGACAAGCAACTATGATCTAGACATAGCTGCCATATTTTCAAAAAGGTGTTTGTATCGTTTTCTGAGACGATATGTGATTCTTTTTTTCCAGGGGAATGCAACTATTCATTTCATGTTGTGGGTTTCTTTCACCCATGCTGCAGCCAGAGAGGAAGAGAGAAATATGAAAGATAAAAAAAAATAATGTAACAACAGATAAAAAATGTAAAAAACACAGTCAATAAATGGTAACAGAAACAAAATTAGCCTTTATAAGACAACATGAAATGAGTGGTATCACTAATGTCCCCCCGTCGCAAAAACAGGTTGTGTTCTGTTCACTTCTTCTAACGTTTGGACTTTATTTGGCTTCTGAGGCTCCTGCACAGAGATCAGGTAGTCTGCTACGGTGAAACCCCCAACCCCATGACTAGTTCAAACCAGCTGAAGAGCACAGAGCCTCAGAGGGCAGAAGACGACGACAGACAGCATTTCCATATGACAAGTTTGAGAGGTCCCTCGTTTTGTAAAACAATACGTGTCTCCAGCCTGTCAGTGAAAGTCCGCCCCGAGTTTCTTTTGTCAGAGGTGGTCTTCGGGCTGCGCGTCCCCACAGGATGCAGCTAATCATCCCCTTTGTGAGGTGAAAGGCCGCTGATATCTGGTCCAGGGCGGTGATAGCCGCCCCAGCCAGGTGCTAATTGGCTTAATTTCTGGCACGCCTCGTCTTTGTTATGTTACAGACATGCTCAGGGTTGAACAAAGCACCAGTGAACAAACTGACAGACTTCTGACACAGCTCGTCTCCATTTGTTTCCACATGAGCTTCAACTTCATCAAGTGTCTTAAATGTCTATATTTAGTCACATTAGAATTATTTCCTTACTTGAGAATTTTGAATCATTTAGACACGTTCATGTTTGTTGATTGATAACATTTATCTTTTTCTATTTGTGTGTGTGTGTGTGTGTGTGTGTGTGTAATAGTGAATTTCACCCCAGAGAACACAGGCAGCAAGTGTAAAAAAAAAAAAAAAAAAAAGTGTGGGCAGGATGACTACTCTGTTATCTACTGACTACAACAACACTGGGATTGATGGTAAATATATTTTTGCATCATCATAATCAGCAGCATCAGCAGGAACGTAAAGTTAGTGACAGTCAGACAGAAGAGTCGTGAGAAGTCTTGTGTGGCAAAGAAGAACATTCAAGACAGTCAGCTGAGTGGGGAGCTGGTGAACATGCCAGGCTGATTGCAGAGAATGAGTTGCACATGTGCTGATTAAAATGGCAGCGAGAGCAGGTGTGGCAGGAGCAGGGGAGGCCGAGCAGCAGATAATTACTGAGTCTGGGGTGAGTGACAAGGGAATGTGTTTTTTTTTTTCACATGCCAAGGCTAAAGCAATGTTTTAAAAGAGTCTCTTTTTAACATTGTTCCTGCAGTCTTAAAATCCATGTTTCAGTAAGTTTCTGAGCTCAGACCTCATCTTATACGAAGAGCAGTTGAAAAGGAGCCTGAAATAGACACCAGAGAGACAATGCAGCTGTAAAAATCTGTTTATTTTGTTTGCCTTTGGTCAGAAGTAGCACCTGTGTGCTGTTGATTATTTAATGTTAAATTTAAATGTTATTCGTAAAGCGGGGGGTGAGTTTTATCAAAGAACTTCCACGAGGAGTGTTATTAGTACCACCACTTTGAATCTTTATAATGAGAGAGTGACACTCTGCATTAGGGAATGATTGTAATCTCAGAGTTGGGGATTCGACCTGAAGTTGGAACCAGGAAGTCGGTGAGGGTAACTATTACCGTGTCAACATATTAGCTAAATAATATGCTGGTAGTTTGGGTTATCATCTCCATGGTGTTTGACCTGAGTTAGATTCCTGGATCTCCCTGCAGTTTTCAGGTTAGAGGTTTGATACTGATGAGTGTCAATTCTTCTCTAAAGGCTGTCAGTGAGGGTTCAAGAAAGTCCTCGAGAATGAAGGTAAAATCAATTCTATTTGTTGAGGAAAATGAAAGGAAATGAAGTAATAGATCCTCAATTTTTATTTTTATAATTCTGTGGAGGACTCGACCACAATGAAGGCCAACGTGCTGGACCAGAACACAGCTGAAGGCTGGGAGAGCAGGATCCGCCAATGGACGGACCAGTATGAGGAGGCTCTGGCCAACCAGTACAGCACCGACGTCCTGACGCTTCTGCAGCTTCACCGCACGGCCAGCACCTCCGTCTCCGAGGCCGAGTGCGGCACCACGACACCTCCAGCCAACACACAGGTGCAAGCGTCGGTGGGCGCCATGGACACCATCAACCGCACGGAGCTGGCCTGTAACAACACAGTGCTGGGCTCACAGATGCAGGTCAGCCTCAGTCCTCCACCACTCTGACACACCTACAATTGTCTTTTTATTCTTTTCTCAGTTGTAAAGTTCATTATGATGGTAACATTAAAGCAGATGGACTTCGTTTTCCTGACTAAATGAGATTTCCAATGTTAAATTCCATTTTACTAGCAGGGCCTCGTCAACAATGGTTTCAAAATCTTTACTATATATATATATATTTTTCATTTATTTATTTTTTCATATTCCAGCTCCAATGGGGACAAGTGGCACAGGTACAAAAACCCACAAAGATTATCAGAGCGACCAACGATCTGGCGCCAGACACTCTGATCACTGAGTACAGAGGGAAGGTCATGCTCAAACAAGAATTTAAAGTCAACGGGAACTTCTTCAGGAAGTATGCAAATGTGTTATTGTCATATTTATTCAGAGCTCTGGTGCAAAACAAATATTTGCAGATTGATTGTTGGACACAATGAACTCATTTTTGATCCAATCCTATTGTTGCGTGCAGGCCCTACCCATTCGTGCTCTTCTACTCCAAGTTCAACGATGTGGAGATGTGTGTGGACGCAAGAACCTTTGGGAATGACGCTCGCTTCATCAGGAGGTCCTGTACACCCAATGCTGAGGTAAGACTGGTTGTTTCTCCACAGCTCTGATGTCCTCCCACTCTGCTCGCTCTGGAGGTGTTTTCCTCTGTAACACTCTGAAGTTGTTCTCCACAGGTCCGACATATGATCGCTGAGGGCATGATCCACCTCTGCATCTTCGCTGTCAGTGAAATCACCAAGGACGCCGAGGTCACCATTGGATTTGACTATGATTTCAACAGCTGGTTCGTGCAGTTTCTTGCTACTAGTATTGAGATAGAAGTGGAGAAAGTAGAAAATACGTTTCTGACTCTATGTAGTGGATTTTTAACTCTTTTTATCTCAACGCCAGCTTTTACACAGTGGACTGCGCCTGTCATGCGACCAACCAGAACTGCCCTGCGCAGAAGCACAACCTGAGCCCCAGGGAGAGGCTGCTGAGCCCTCCCTCCCTGCCCCCTCCTACCTCTCCAGTTGGAACTGAGACCCAGAGAGGTCAGGGAGACGGCCAGGGCCCGACGCGCAATTACAGAGGCAGCTTTAAGAAGGTTGGGGGACATTGGACCTCACAGAAGTAACATCTAGTTGTTGAGCGTTCAATCATGTTTCACCTTTTGATTTCCTTCAGTACCTGCTGGCAAGATGGTTGAAGGACAACGTCCCTGCAGAAGAGAAGCTCCGGCAAGAAGCTGAGGTTGAGGGATCAGTGCAGACGGTCACTGATGCGACGGCGTTGGCCTCCATCCTCAACAGCCTGTCAGGTCTCCCAAACTCGTCTCGAATCTACACGACGCCCAAACATTTTGTCCCCTTCAGTCGTCCCTGCGTACAGGACAGACCCCGCACAATCCAAGTGGACAGCACCTACAGCTGCAACAAGAAGGTGAGAGGAGGATGCAAAGATGAGAAACGCGAGTTAACAAACATCCTTACAAAATACATTTGCATGCGTTTGTTAAAAGCCTTTGTGCACAAAATAAAACCTAGAATTGTGAAATAAAATGTTTGCTGATTTTTTTTTTTTTGTGTGTGTTGTTCTGATCAGAGATGGATAAATGAGAGCTGCTCAGGAAGTGTTGTGGACAACACAAAGTCCACATCCACCAAGCAAAGTCCCAGAAGCAGATTCACACCTAACTTCGTCTCCAGCGGTACGTACACAATCATCATGTGGTCGATTGATTGACTGCTGTTCATCATCCTGAACAAACTCATCAGCAAGATATGGCCTCCAAGTTGTTACTTTACACATTTTTAGATCTTAATTTTTTTGGACTCCAGTTAATCAGTGTCATACCCTTAATTATGTAAATAAAAATAACAACAACATACAACATTTGTTTCCTGATGAAGGTGGTACCTTGTTGGACCTTCCACATTTTTTGGAAGGGGATAAATCAAGAATCAAGAACAAGAAAATCCAAACATAGAATCCTTCACTGATGTTACTTTCTTACTTTTGAAAAAGTTGGTGGTAAGATGTGTACTACCAGCCCTTTGTGATGTCACAAAGGATGCCGAACCATCTCCGGGGTATGATGGCAACATCTCACACTAGATCAGTAGTGGGCAAGGAGCAGAAGAATGGAGTGTTTTGGTGACCAACCTCATAGGAGGAAAAAATATATCATGGGATATATAGAAAACGTGCTTTAATGTCAATTGAACAAAAGCAACGTTATAACAAAATGTGTCTTTGAAGCCCCACAGTATTTACAGTAGCCCTTTATTGAAATGACTCTTAAAACACTGAAAAAAAAAGACAAAATACAGCTATTTTATGACTTGCTTACTATTAACATAGTTTGCTCACCCTGCACTAGATGATTTTTCTGTACTGCACTGGTGGCGATAGACATTGCAGAACTCAGTTTGCCGTTGAAGAAGCGCCGCAGCAGGTACATGAAGGCGGCGGCAGCTTCAGACCACCACCTCCTTCGCCCTCCGACGCCCCTCACCCTGCCTCTGCCACCACCGCTGGCGGTCTCCTTACCCCAGCTCCTGCCCACCCCCTGCGGATTCTCCCTGCCCACCGGCCTGACCTGCTCACCAATGGCCTCGCTGCTGGCCAGCCGCTGCAGCCGGCTGCTGCAGTTTGAGGTACGGAAAACGATTCCCATCTCGCAATTTAATGTCGTGACAGATGTGCGTCCTGTCAATCAGTGAATTCATTCACAACATTTAGCTGAAATTAAATTTTTCCTGTTTTGTAATGCTAGGATATTAAAAATCTGTTAATCATTATTATTGATCTTTTTTTTAAAAAAAAAAAAATTGGCAGAACATGTAAACCTCAGAGGTGTCTCCTGTTCACCAGCCAGTCTCCTGAGGTTTGTCCATCTGCTTCTGTTCTCCTTTCACGCAATGTTCTGCTCATCACCACAAATACATGTTTTTAAGAATAATTTCTCTCATCTCCTCCAGTGTTTTCCCCGACCAACTCATGCGTGTCCTGGGACCACAGGACTGGGAACTGTCTAATAAATGGGAGTGTTGGAAAACGGTCTTTTTGTTGTCCTCCTGAAACTGACTCTTCAGAATGAGGGAGACCTTCTCACAAGGATGAGTTCAAGGACCTTGTTGTGCGTTTGGACGTCACCACCGATCAACTTTTTCCACTGCCACGGATCACTTGATTCTGTCCCTCCGTGTCCAGGCCATTTAAACAGCTGGATTTTGGATTTTAATCTAGGTGCTTGGTTCCAATGAGTTTCTTTCTTTCTTTTATTCCTGCTGGCGAGCAGCCAGTGTGACCGAACTGTATTGTCTGAGAAATGAAATAAACTGACTTTTAATTAGTCCACTTTTGCTTTTCTCATCATTTGCTTGCCAGTTTTTGTTCGAAGCTTGCACACACACACTGAAGGCAATTGTGTAGCGAAACTAGCTAACGGCTAACTTCACCCTTTTACACACATTTGCTCATTCGCGTTGCGGAGGCGGGACCACCAAACCGGAACTGGACCTTCGAGTGAACGACATCGTTCAACAGGTGTAATTAAAATGTGTTGATTACCCCATCAAAATTCATTCCGTTAGAATTATGTCTCTTATGTATACAATTCGACATAAACTAAGTTTTTTTTTTTTTTTAAATCGCTGCAGTGTAAAATTAACAGCCCAATGCTTCCCTCTAGTGGCCAGAGTCAGTTCTGCTTCATGTGAGTGACATTTACGTTTTAGTTACTTTTGAGATTTTTTTGTAATGATCATACTATATTAACAGCTGGAGAGGACTTTAGTGAATCAAGATGGTTTTTTGTTTTTTTTTTTTAAAAGTGCTTCACAATTAGATGACGAAAGAAATAATACAAAACTTTTATAATGTAGGCACATTTGCCAAGAAATTATTGCCCACCATGGCAATTTGATTACAATTTTACTTGTTCATCATTGTTGAATGTGCACTGAATGCTTGTATGTTCCCTGAAATGGTCACAAAACTTTCTTAGAAAATTGCTAATTGTGTCGATATCATCTTTCCCGTGCGCCCTCAACAGGAAAACTTCCACATTCTCATCAGTGTGCAAAACACAGTAGCGACTCCCTGGAATGGCACGTCACAATGGCAGTTTTCAAAATACATTACCATCATGGTCATTTTTTATTATAAAAATGCATTACATCTCTTGCTTCTTAAACCTTTTTTGGAGGGGGGAACAATTGAAATAGTTACTACTATGATCTGTGTAAAAATAAAAACAAAAGCAACAAAACAATCTCTTACAAAACAAGGTAGAACGCAGAGTCTCGTTGTTGTTGTGGCAGAAATCAGAAACAGACCCGATGATCATCTTTCAACCCATCAGACCCCCCTCCCCCACCCAAAATTTGAAAAACAAAACAAAAACAAAAATATCATGCGATAAATTCAGTGTACTATATTTTCTCCATACAAGTCTATATCACATTTCTTTCTATACATGTACACAGAGTCATACACATTGTCCTATTTGTGTCTTTTAGCTTGGATTTCTTTCATTGTTAAGGTGCTAAATTAATTTTGGGATCACAACTTTGCTGTTGTCAATTTGTCAAAACATTCATGTAACACGAGTACCCATTGTGTGAGAGCGAGTGCGTGTGCGTGTGTGTGTGTGGACTGATTGCTGGATGTCGACCAGGACTTCGGGTCCTTGAACTCATCCTGGTCAGGGTGGCAGGTGGTTTCGACCTCCCGCCCCTCCCCCACATCCTCCAGCACCACCAACACAATCGATCCAAAGTTTATGCCCCGCAGGAAAGGAGGGCGGAGCTCCCACCGCCGCGCAGCGTTCTGTCGGCTCTCGCTTGTCATTTCGGGAGACCGCTCTCATTCCGACAAAAAAACCGAAAATTAAAGTACAGCTATCTGTGGAGAGGGATGTAGCTCTCACAGGAGAACATAGCAGCTTTTCAAACCTCCCATTACTGAGCCACGCCCCAGTCTTGTGGTCACATGGAATGAGCGAACGGATGAATTGGTCAGGTAATACTTGCATTTATGTAAAACAAAAAGAAAACAAAAAAGAAGTTTAAACCTGGTGTTTGTTTGTTTTTTTTTTAGAAGGGAAGTTGGATTTTTTTTTTTCCAAATCATTTCTCCTGCATCTCATCCTGATGTGGTTGATGGGGTTTGAGGTTTTAGGTTTTTGGTTGTTGTTTTTTAAGGCAGGAGTTGATGGTAAAGGGGAGAAAATGAGGATGAGGCCGACTAGATTTCAAATTTATTGGGAACAAAATTTAAAACAAAGTATGCAGCACCATGAATCATAAGACCTGCATGTATCAAGTACAAATCAGGATGTGGACAATGAGGTCGTCCTGACGTGCAACAAAAAGAGTCCAGTGGGGATGAAGAACACCGAGAACCCAAAACAACCCAGGGTGGGGGGGATGGGTGTGTGTGTGTGTGTGTGTGTGTGTGGGAGGGAGGGGGGGTGGGGGGGGGGGAGTGGAGGAGATGGAGAAAACTGAGGAACCAAGGGGTGGTTTTCCATGGGATGTTCTTGGTGAGCGTGTTCACCAGATGGAATGATGCTGTCTGGGGAAGCCCCCCCCCCCTCCCTTCCCACGTCACTCAAACATCTTCAGGATGGGTGATCAACGCGTGGCCATCTGCCGGGGGCTGTTCCCGTCTTTCCAAATCCAAACTGCTATAACGGAGGACAGACTCGGCCAACTTGCCAAATCAAATAAAGCCATCGAAAGGGGAAAAGAAAAAGACAAACCAAAGAGGGAAGGGAAGAGGTGGGGCTTAAAAAAAATAATGTCCTGGTTTCAAGTTACAAATATGTCTCAGCATTTATCCAAGCTGGTTTACAATAACAACAGGTACAGCTTTTTATATCTTAGAACAGACATTTGTGTGGAACAGTGAAACTCCCCCCCATCTAATAGAACTCGTCTGCAAAGTCCGGCATAAAAATAACTTGGGGACAAATTTCAAGTTACATGTGATTTTTTTCTTCTTCTTCTTGTTTTTCCCCTCAAAAGGTCAGGGCCTTTATTGCCCCACTGATTCCATACAGACGTCCAAAGTCAACGATTAGCATTGTGCAGAATGTGGCAGAATGTGTGTGTGTGTGTGTGTGTGTGTGTGTGTGTATGTGATTTTTTTCTTTTTTTAATAAATTCTATTTCCCAAAAATAAAGAAAGAAAAGACAGAAAAGAAATGGAGAAATCAGTGAAGAAGTCCTCGCTCCTCTTAGGTCTGTACATTTCCCCTCCCCCGAACTGCCCAGACTGAGCCTCATTTCACCGTCGCTGTGGCAGGAGGTACCCAGCTTCACAGACACACACACACACACACTCTCACATACACACATATGCACTCACATACACACAGATGCGCGCACACACACATGCACACTTGTAGAAGGTCCTAAAAGCTTCCTGACTGTGTCCGTACTCCGGGTCCCTGGAGGGGGGAGTGCTGGAACTGGCTGAGGCCCGTCCCTCGCTGTGGGTAGTGTGTCGGTGCCGAGGCCGACAGCACCCTGGAGCTGGCCTGCAGCGCCGTCTGGCCTGGGTTGCCCGACTTCAGGCTGCGAGATGCCTGCTGCTGCAACTGCAGCTGCTGCTGCTGCTGCTGCTGCTGCTGCTGCTGACCCCCTCTGGGGGCCTGGGCACCTGAGTCTAGTTTAGTCTGCCCCTGGACCCTGGGGGCCGGGGCAGGGGTCCCTGCTTGACTGCCAATGTTCAAAAGGCTGGCTTTTAAGTGGCTGCTGCTGCTGCTGCTGCTGCCGTGGCCTCCGTCCAAGTTGCCGCTCTGCTGGTGTAGCGGGCCCGCCGGCGGCCTGCAGTCTGACAAGGAGGTGGGGGCGTGGCTGGGGTAGGGGGAGGGCGGGTGGTCCTGGGACAGTCCGGTGTGGGTGGGGGCGAGGCGGGGGTAGTAGCTCTGGCCTGATGAGGGACTGTAGGAACCCCGGAATGGAGAGCTGGAGGTCTGCTGGAGGAACGAGGGGCTGTTGGTCTGCCGGTGAGCGTCTGAGGACTGAACACACCACAGGTCAGCGCGTCGTCACGCACCGCGCTCACAGCTTCAAAGTTGCACTAGGCTTACATTCAAAGCTCTGTTGGTGTATATTGATGAAACAACAACAGTATGAAAACAAAAGGGTTGGACAAGATTTGCCTGATACCTGGTGTGAGTACACAGACGGACTGTATCTGTGTGGACTCTTCATGGGAGAAGCCATGGACGCCACCTGCATCTCGTAACGATCTGCATCTGCAAATGGAGAGAAACATATTGCAGCTGGTCAATTCCCACATCGAGTCAGTTCAACAACAACAAACACCAGTTCCTCTTAAAGGTTAAGTGTGTAATATTTTTGTTATAAAATAATATAATATACAATTTGGACATTTTGAAACATTTTAGATTGCAGCGTCTTTCAGTCTCCCCCCCCCTCCTGAGCTTGCCAGTGAGCTACGGCGGCCTGCACTCAAACCTGGATACCTCGTCCACCATCTCCTTCGCTGGTTTATTTGAAGAAGCGAGCAGTCTCCGCAATTACGAAACCCAATGCCAGGCGGGCTGGACTGTCCACACTACTTTTATTGTACTGCGATTGTACACATATTACACACTGAACCTTTAAAATGGCGGTTCTCTGTACCAGATTCCTTCTCCGTGGAGCCGTCGCTCCTCTTGTAATTCCGCTCCATCTTGATGCTCCGCAGCACTCGCTCCAGGACGCCGTGGCCCTCCCTCAGACGCTCCACAGTGGTGGGGACCATCCTTGGGTCAAGAACAGGCGACACCATACAGCTAAAACTGCTCAACAATCGACTTGGTAATCACAACAGACTAGAATTTGCTCCTGACCACTGGTCGTTGCCGTCCTGCCGCCTGGGCTGCACTGCCCCCTGGTGCTCTGGTGGGCTGACCTCTTCTACCTGTGGGACGTGTGCCGAGGAGGAGGCGGAGGAGGAGAAGGAGGAACTGTGTGGGGATGCCGGGGGCTGCATCTGCTGATGGGACAGCGGGTGATGGTGGGAGTCCTGGATGTAGTGAGAGGCAGGCCGGGTCGGGGTGCCCACCAAAGACGAGATGCCCCCGGTGGGATCGCAGTCGCGGCCGCTGCCTCCGCCGCCCCCTTGCTTCCTCTTGCGGTACTCCAGCAGTGACACCTGAATGGGTTTAAAAGAGAAAGAGGATGAGCAATGAAACGAGTGAAGACGGTCGTCACGACATCCAACGAGTTCACATCATTCACCAAAAAACCGAGCGATGGGCATACCGCATGCACCACACCGGAGAGGACTCACCTGGAAACAGTTTTCACAAGGATTCAATGCAACAGAGAGAAGAAAACACACTTCAATCACCACGGGGGAACCCCTGGGTTTAACACGAGGCAGTGTGCAATGAGCACAGTTTTTTTGCACATTGCGTAAAAGCTTCACAAGCTTCTTCTCGTTAGGGAATCGCTCGATACATCACTCCTCGGCGTCCTCTGAATGCACCGTTTGTTAGTAACATACAGCTTTGGCGGAAGAGCAGGCAAACTTTCAAGGCAACCACGCAGGGATGATGTAATCAGGCTGAAACACCAACGACTGCACAAACACTCATATCGACGTCCAAGGAGCACACACACGACACGTACACACATCTGCACTTCCAACAATGGGGATGAGAGCACTGATCCCGGCGGTATGGCGGTGGATGGGAGCGGGCGGGGAATGGGGGGGCGCAATGGCTGCACAGTCAGAGACCGACATGAATGGCTCTTGCCTGAATACAGCATAATGTTACATAACCAGGTCGTCACAGGGGGCTCTGAAGTTCTTCTTCAGTCTTGTCTTCATTCATAAGAGCAGTGACGGAAGGCAAATCTAACAACGTGCACTTCTTGTGTCCCTCCTCTTATGTCACATAAACTCCAGACACTGAGACACAATATGAAGTGAACTATTTAAATGGGTAATTATTTAGCACAGAAGTGGAAAAAGGGGGGGAAGTGTCTCATTGACGGAATTAATAGTCACTCAGTCACAACTGTCCATCTTTTCTTTTGATATTTAAGGAGCAGCTACAACTGCAAGGTAAAGCATCGCTGCAACTAAAGCACAATACTGATAGTACAATTCATAGGAGTGATGTTGTCATTTAAGAAAGTACAATCCCGTAAAATGGCTTATTTTTAATTAAAAAAAAAAAACAGAACACAAAAACAGAAGGATAAAACGTCTGTAGCAAATAATTGTAATTTAACATTCTAATTTTAAAATTCAACTACTGCAGTTTATACTTAAAATGACTAAATTTTGTACATTTTGTCCATTTGTACCCAATGTCTACCAACCGTTTCATCAAATGTCCTTTGCAATAAAAACAAACAGCATCAGCTTGTCTAAAGTTGAAGCAGCGACTGAGCTGGTAGACTGACTACATAACTCAAATTTATAATACAGGAAAAAAAATGCAGCAGAAAATTGGTTCAGGCTAATTGAACTGAATTGACGTGACATTGACACCGAATCAGGAGACTAAACTGCACATATTGGGTGGAATCATTAATCCCGCTCAGCGTCCCTCGATGTCATGCATTCTGCTGTTTGGCCACAGAACCCAGTTTGGAACGAGCCACGGATGAGATGGAGTGAGGCGATGGCCGCATCGGCGAAACCATCGCAACATTTCATAAACCATCTGGCCTGCGGCGTTGAGGCCGATGGATGAACCCGTGCTTGATCGAGTGACTGCAATGGTATTTCAACTTTTAAAAACTCCTGCTCACAGCCGAGTTTCATCATTGAATGCATGTTTCGGAGAAGGGTGGTGGTGGGGGAGGGGCGGCGCTGTCGGAAGGATGGGGAGGGGTAGGTGTTGTATGCAGATGCAGAGAAAACAATATTTACATGCACACTTCTAAAGATGTAGTTGTAGGGAGAATATTCACCATATTCTGTACAGGCTTGTATTCACTTCTTACATCTATAGTCTGGTAATCTGGTTTCCCTGTCAGCAGACTAATGGTATGCTGGTTGGCCCTCTGCCTTGGAAGAAAAGCGGAAGAGAGACTTGGCAAAGAGCGTCAAGGAAAAACAGGAGGGATAATCGGGGGAAGGGGAGGAAAGGAAGAGGAAGAGGAGGAGGAGGAGGAGGAGGATGGGTCACACCTAGTGAGCCCAAATCATTTTGGATAAACACTTAATTTGATGTTTTCTTTATGTCTGATTTAACAGAGCTGAGTGTTTTTTTTGTATTTGAGCACCTGACAGTTTTGTTAAAAGAAGTTAAAGGGCAAACACAGAGCCGGGAGGTGGGGAGAAGCACATCAAGAAGTTTGGAGGGTTTTTTTTGTATTTTTTGGGTTGCACAGATCACACTCAAGAGCCATTTGTACTTAAGAAGAACAAGTAAAAGTCCTGCGAGTATTTACCATGAAAGCTAAGGGACAACGCAAGCATCCTAAAGTTTTAGTATGAGGATGTGGAGAACTTGCCTTCTTCTTTTGTGGTGGGTTGCTGGTGTGAGGAGGTGTGCCACTGTCTGGGTAGCCGCCCACGTAATGCGGCTCGCCAAAGGGCGACATAGAGCCGGGGCCTACGTCTCCCAGCAGCCCCTGTCCACTTATGGAGCTGTGGAAGGACTCGGTGGGCGAGAAGCTGCCCTCTGACTGAGAGAGGCGACGGTCGGCAGCGGCGGCGACGGCGCCAGGGTTTCCCAGGTTGGCGTTGAGCGGGGAGCACGTGTATATGAGGTTGAACTCTGTCCTGAAAGCCTGCTCCCTGCTTGGGGGGTTGAGGTCCAAGGACGGACAGGACGCGGGGTTCAGGGAGCTGGTGCCGACGGAGGGCAAGCCCTGCGAGTCGTGGCCGCAGGAGGGGGCGCCGGGTAGAGAAAAGTCCTCAGAGTTTCCAGCCACGGGGCTCTCCAGGCTGGAGGAGAGCGACAGGTTGGGGAACGGAGCACGAGGGGCATCAAAGTCTGGCTGAAGACATGGCTGTGGGTGGAGGGAGAGAGAAAGGACAGAAAATGACTACAAAACCAATTTCAATGTGGCGATGAGCGGTGGGAGATGGCAGGGCGGACGAACCTCAGGAGATGGACTCTGGCCGGTGAACGGGAGACGCCTCGGGGGATGATATGTTCTAGAAAGAAAAAGGGACAGGTTTAAAACTCTTTGCTGGCTCGCACGTGCAGAAGCAAAATTTCACATCCCGTAGGATGTAAAATTTGTCCTCTGCATTTGACCCAGCAGCCCCTCCCAATCTTAGGCTTGACACGACCACTAGACCAGTGTTATTGAACCACTGTGCTGCAGCACACTAGTGTACCGTGAAAAATCATCCCATTTCACTAAATTGGTCTGAAAAAAATAATACTCCATTGTCAAGTGACTGTGCTTAAAAAGAAATGTGAGCCTATTTTCCTCCCTCAATTCCTCCCAGGACATCAGCTTTGTGTGCATCTAAACAGGCCCAGGTTTCACATTGAGTGAGTATAAATAAATTAAGAGTCATTATTAGTCATTATTAAAAAGTGTCATTTGCTAATGTTTTTGGTTGGTAGTGTGCAATGGGATTTTTTTCATGTAAAAAAATGTGCCGTGGCTCAAAAAGGCACACTTTTGAAAAGCACAAAAAATAACTGAAACTAAGAGAAACTATACAGCCTATGTAGAATTAAGAGGTGCCGCACAAACATACTCAACTTGTGACGTTGCTATTCTATTGTGAGGTGGAAGTGGTTTCCTTACTTCAAACTGCAGGGGCGTGTTGCAGCGGCTGGCGGACAGCGAGGGCATGGGCGAATAGGTCAGGCCGTTGGGGAGGAGGGCGCCGCAGGGGTTGGGGAGGGGAAGGTGGAGGGGGTCCTCAGGGATCGGCGGCGTGATGGGCGACAGGGGGCGAAGGAGGTGGTCCGAAGGTGCTGGTGTCATATCCGCTATGTATTTGGCGCGGCGCTTCTTTAACGGTATGTTGAGCTCTGCGATTTCAGGACATGAAAGGGTGAGTAACTTTGTTTTTACACTGTTAATGCAAAAAAGAAACATATACACATATATACACCAAGGTTTGTATAATGTGAGAGCTTGGAGGCACTGGGCAGTAGTAGTGTACATACCGGTGGAGAGGGGGTTGGGTGTGGATCTGCTGCTGGTGCTTTGTTGGGAGGATGTGGACTCCGTGCCGTCCTCAACGCTTCCTGAGCAGCTCTCGTTCTCCAGCTCCTTTATCCATCTCTGCATCAGAGCCACAAAATAGTATCAGCATTTGTCAAGAAGACCATGTAAAGACCATTTATGTTCTCTCTCTTTGCATCAAGCCTCCTACTCATTTTTACTGACAACTTCAAAACTTTTCCACAACTTTTCTATGACCTTGTGTGAAATTTCCACGACTTACCGCAACCTATAAATACAGGACACTAGCCTACGGCAGGGCAGAACAATAATTCTGCTAGTTCGTAAGGGTTCACAGTCAAAATTCATGACTTTTCGAAAACCTTCAGCCATTTTGCAAAATCCCATGACTTTTCCACGCCTGGAAAATGACATTTGGCCTCTGCTCTCACCTTCTTGTAGCAGCCATAGGTGCCGTCCGTCTGGAGTGGGCGGGGCCGGCGTCTCTCAGGGTTGAAGGGGGAATTGAAGCGGACGAAGTGCCGGGGCATTGTGCAGATGAGCGATGAGTGTGTGAGACCGGGCAGCATGTTGAGGGTGGTGGCCAGCACCGTCGGGTCAGTGGATATCCGCAGTGGCCGTTCGACCGGAGCTTCTTGCTGGACCTTCTCCCCAGGAGGGATCTTATCGTTCAACCACTCTGTCACCAGGTACTAAGGGAAAAACAAAAGGCAAAAAGATTAACACGATTATGTTGACTTTATTCTGTGCATTGTGAAATATTTGGAGATTTTGAAGCAGAAACAGCAAGATCAAGTGGCTACATGTTAGATTGCAGCGTCTTCACACTCCCTCCCCTCCCGAGTATGCCTGTAAGCTACGGTGGCCTGCACACCCAAATGTGGATACCCAGCTTATTCACATTAATTTTGTATCTTTGGGCAGTATATTAAGCTTTTACCAAAATAAAAAAAATCATAAATCAAGCCAAATATTACACACACAACCTCTAATAATACTACTGCTACTACTACTAATAATAATAATAATAATAATAATAATAATAATAATAATAATAATAATAATAATAATAATAATAATGATAGAAAACTGAAAGTTTCCCAACCTTCTTGGTCTTGGGGTAGCGCAAGTTGCCTTTGTTGATGCAGTTGAGGCCCTGGCCGTCTCCATCAAGGAGATGACTACCGAGACCTCCTTCTCCGTGGCTGTGCTCGGCACCGTAGGGGCCCTGAGATCCCTCCTCGTCCTGAGCGGTGCCATGGTCGGAGAGCGATGGCATCGCTGCCATCGCCGCTGCTGCAGCCGCAGCCGCCGCCGCCTGCTGCTGGGCGAGGGCTTGGCGCTGCCGCCGTGCACGCTGCGACGAGCTTGACCTGTAGCGAGAGATCCGACTTTTGGGGCGAGGCTTGGAGGGTCGCACAGGTTTGGCGGGGGCGATGGGAGCGGGCAGGCTGGGTGAGGAAGCCTTCTCTTCGACAGATGGCACGTCCTTAAAAAAAAAGGAAAGGAGAAATACATTGATAAAGAAACATTCTAGACACAATTGGGTCTTCGCCTTGGTGTAGAAAAAATAAAAAAGGTGAAAATAGACAGCTGTAGACAGACTGAATTTTTCTCACCACAACATAAGTTGTGCGTCTCGTGCTGACCCCCACTCCACTACTTGGCGTGGGAGCGCCACCAACAGGATTCCCTGCGACTTCCTCATTTTCCAGGCCATCCTCGTCTTTAAGCTCTGCTCCTCCAGCTCTCCTCCGCCGCCGGTCCAGGCTGCTGGACGTCTGCAATAAACAGAAACGGGTGCAGAGTTAGAAAATTCACTTCAAAGGGGGGGAGCGCAACAACCGTGTTAAGAAAAAACAACACACTCTTTTATTTGAGATTGGAAGTCCATTTTCATCCACCTCGCCTTCCTCTGCTTCCTCAGCCTTCATATCGTCCATCATTAGTCGCTCCTGAGTGTGAAAGGCAGACGACACGTGAGGAAAACGTCTTCCCCGCCCTGCAGGAAGCGGCGATGTTTCCATGTGGGAGCAACTGATGGCACGCACCTCGCCGTCACTCGTCCCCTGTACATCTTTGGCCTCTTGCTGCTGGTCCAAGGTCTGGCTGCCGTCGCTACCCAGGCCGCCCTCCAGCTCTCTCCGCCGGGCTTTCCGTCGGCGGGTCTCGGCACCGACCAGGGGCGTGGTAATGGGCAGGGAGGGAGGGCTCAGCAGGCTCTCCCTGGGGCTCAGGTTGTGCTTCTGCACAGGGCAGTTCTGGTTGCTCTTGTGACAGGCACAGTCCACTTTGTAATTGCTGGCGTTGAAAGGAAAGAGCATCGCGAGAGAAAACATGTCAGCGACGAGGATGTCGGCAGTGGCATACAAATTCTGATGGGGGGAAGATGAAAGTCAAAATACAGCTAAATAAAAAGAACAACTCTTTTATCTTGTTATGTTCGACTTTAATCTCCTTATCTCTACAAATGAGTCTATCGTTAGTGTTGGCTGAACGAGGCTGATTGACAGGATAGACAAACTTCACAAACCAGCTGTTGAATTCGTAATCAAATCCAATGGTGACCTCGGCGTCCTTGGTGATTTCACTGACAGCATAGATGCAGAGGTGGATCATGCCCTCAGCGATCATATGTCGGACCTGTGGAGGAGAACTTCAGTGTGTTACAGAGGAAAACACCTCCAGAGCGAGCAGAGTGGGAGGACATCAGAGCTGTGGAGAAACAACCAGTCTTACCTCAGCATTGGGTGTACAAGACCTCCTGATGAAGCGAGCGTCATTCCCAAAGGTTCTTGCGTCCACACACATCTCCACATCGTTGAACTTGGAGTAGAAGAGCACGAACGGGTAGGGCCTGCACGCAACAATTGGATTGGATCAAAAATAAGAACAGTTTCCAGCGACCAATCGGCTTACATTGCCTTTGCACGAGAGCGCTAAATAAATGACAAAAGAGTTGCATACTTTTTGAAGAAGTGCCCGTTGACTTCAAACTGTTGTTTGAGCATGACCTTCCCCCGGTACTCAATGATCAGAGTGTCTGCCTCCAGATTCTTGGCCGCTCGGAGAATCTTCCTGTGTTTCTGCACCCGTGTCACTCGCCCCAACTGGAGCTGGAAAGAGACAAAGCACATTTATACAATAAATGAACAATGATACTCAACAATTTTTTGTTGTTTGTAGCACATCACAGTGAATTTATTGAATTAGAAGAGATTCTTGTCAGAGTGGTGGAGGACTGAGGCTGACCTGCATCTGTGAGCCCAGCACTGTGTTGTTACAGGCCAGCTCCGTGCGGTTGATGGTGTCCATGGCGCCCACTGACGCTTGCACCTGTGTGTTGGCTGGAGGTGTCGTGGTGCCGCACTCGGCCTCGGAGACGGAGGTGCTGGCCGTGCGGTGAAGCTGCAGAAGCGTCAGGACGTCGGCGCTGTACTGGTTGACCAGAGCCTCCTCATACTGGTCCGTCCATTGGCGGATCCTGCTCTCCCAGCCTTCAGCTGTGTTTTCGTCCAGCACGTTGGCTTCCATTGTTGAGTTCTGTACAAAGAACATATATATGCAGAAGAATTGAATTGAGGCTTTATTGGTTCATTTGCTCTTTGTACAGAAAATGAGAGGCACAAATCAGGAGGAGTTGACCAATAAAATGAATCCCACCTTCATTCTCATGGATTTTCTTGAACCCTCTCTGAAAGCCTAAAAAGAAGAATTGACAGTCAGATTTGTGGCACCCAATAAATAAAATGGTTGCATTGATGTGATGACTGATTAATATGAGTCTATTTCTTACAAACCTTGACTTTTTTGCCTTTTGGAGTCCCCCTGGACTTCTCTGTACTCTTCTTCCTCTTTTTCGATTTACTCCGTTTGACCCGGTTGACAGTGAGTTTGATGCTGGTGGGCGTGTGCTGGGTGGCCGTGTAGGAGATAGAGGGCGACACCTCTTCGTCCCCACTTTCCGTCGCACTGCTTTCTCCAGCTGTTACACGACCGACAAAGAGACTTCAGGATCACTCTAGTCGTTATTTCTTAGCCTTTAGACTATGAAAAATTAAAAATAATAAAAAATAAACTTGTGGAAAGTGGAAAAAAACAAACCCGAGACATTCTCCGTTTTTCTGTGCTGACCCTCTGCTCCTTTCCTCCTGTCCAATCCCCTGCAAAAGAAGACATTCATAAGAACATAATGCAAAATCCCAAACTTGTATAATTAAAAATAGTGTGTAGCAATAATAGAAATTTAAAAAAAAAAACATGAAGTTGGCCTGAGTCTTGATGCCCGACCTGCAGTTTTCACATTTAATGAGCAGGCGCTCGGGCGTCAGGCTGCAGTGACACCTGCTGGCCACTACCCCGTCCTCCTCTGAGGAGCTGTCGCTGTCGGCTGAGTTGTCCTCAGTCGTTTCATGATAGCGGGAGCTGTGCACCACGCCATTGAGATCCATACGGGGAATGATGGTTTGGGAGAGCGGGGAGGCAGGTGGGGTGGGGGAGGGTGCGCCATAGTTGTGATCCTGACAACACACAACGGAAGACTGTTGCATCTTCAAACAACGGGTGTTCAGGCAAAAAAAAAAAAAAGGGAAACGGAAAATGGAGACGAATGAAAATGAGGGCAAAAAACAGGTGTGTGAAACAGTACAGCTGTTAATAACAGAAGTAGTTTGTGGTTGCAAAAAGACTAATAGTAGGATAGACATTCATCTATTCAATCAAAATATGAGCAATTCCAATCCTTAGTTTTACTTTAGCTCTTCTACATTCACAGAACAAAGAACTTGAAAAGATTAGAAAACAAGAAAAGACTGGATAGATTAAACTGAGCAAAACATGTTTAATTGTAGAAAACACAGAGACTCATTAAGCAATAACACGAAATCCACAAAATATGACATGCTATGATTAGAATCTGTGATGAGAGAGAACTATATGAACTCACAGCATATGGCAGTCCCCGATACCCATGACTCTGTGCGCTCCCACAGGTGTGGTTGGTATAATTTTTCTCGTTCACGGCAGGGCTTGCTTCAACTGACTCAGGGCTGCAGAGCAACGAGAAGAATTACTTTAAGGAAGGGGAATAACACGGCACAGCAGAACATATTTTCAACTTAAGCTTCACCGAGGAAGGGATACAAACTGCTTTTATAAAAGTCGGTCTCTAGATGGCACCAAAGTCCTTAAGTTTTTGCCCTACTGGAAGAAAAGAAATGTACTTATGGTAATAGGATGCAGGCCTCCATTATGTTATGTGCCTTCTACATGAGCTTTGGCCACACGGTATGTTGAACGTGTAAACATGTATGCGGCTTTTACTGGAATTCATCCATTGAAGCATAGAGGTTTAGCAATTAAAAAGTCTCCTTGTGCCGATAATCATTCCTCTCTCCTAACAAACTAGTCGGAAACTATAGGGGGCACTGAAACAGACAGGCGGGCGACCACCAGTGCACTGAATACAACCAAGGTTGCAAGCAAACTCGGGCACACAGAGGCAGCAATGGCTCTGATGAACGTGTGTCCAGACAGCTGAGGAGGGATGCAGCAATGTGCCATGTTGACAGATCTCACACTAGCTGCGTTTACATGACAGTTTCTTTGCATAATAAAAGCATACAAAATACAGTCTTCACAATAACAAAAATTAAAAAAAATTAAAAAATAGGAGGACACCTGTCAAGGTCCCATGAGGAGTGATTAGGGTGATATAAAAATACAAAACTTTAGTATGACATGTGCACCCCCCCGCCCCAACTCAGTGAAGGACGTACTCTGATCCAGCAGCCATATCTGAGTAAGACGTTTCATGTGTGTTGACTCCCAGCGCGATTACTATGCTCATGACGTCCAGCACAGCGACGCGAGGGAGGGAAGAGGGGAAGGAGGGGGAAAGGGAAGGGAGGGGCAGGATGGGATGGGGGGGAGGAGGAGCGGGGAGCACAGGAATCACAGGGTCCCGACTAGAGCAGCAGCAGACCGCTCCGGGGGTGGGGGGCCACCGAGCCGCAGCCCACGGCTCACGGTCATGGGGGACCTGAGGGGGCAGAGGGAGAGAGAGAGAGAGAGAGAGAGAGAGAGAGAGAGAGAGAGAGAGAGAGAGAGAGAGAGAGAGAGAGAGAGAGCTTTAGTTAGATACGCACACACACACAGAGCTGGGAAAACAGCTCACTGCATGACTCAGCACGTCATGTGATCCGTTTTGAGTTTATCAGAGAGAGCAACAAAAGAAGCAGAGTCCTCACCGAGGGACAAGTTGCTCAAACAAACTCAAGATCAACATGTTACAACATTAACTCTTCACAGTAACAGTAAAACCAGGTTGATCCCCAAAGAGGAGTTCAGTTTGTACATTTAACGTGTACTGATGTACTAATCCGTAATCATTCATCAATTTTTTTTGTTGTTTTTCAGAAGATGAGTTTACAAATGTCTCATTTGGCATTAAACAATAACAAGAGGGTTATTGGCATAATGGCCGATGTCAGGTCAGTAATTATGTGATGAATTACTTCTGCACCAAGCTGAAGCAGGATTCAGTCAAGGACAGGAATGCACGGTTATAAATAGCGAGCCATAAGTACAGGGAATCTAATAAGTGTGTAACTTTAGCAGTTACTTAAAAAAAGAAAAGAGAAGACAGGAAGAAACAAGGAACAAACAAGATTGCACTCTGTCCTGTTTTTCCTCAACAGACAGAACATGTTTGATTAGCAACACACAGAAAAAATCCCCGTCAGGAAACAGCAAACCGGCTGCGTTTTGACTTTCTTCACTTTTATACCCTTCCTGTGGTTAAAACAACAGTTTGCAGTGTCATCAAATGTTGCTGTGAGGCCACTAAACATGTGCTCATGCTCCCCTCAGGAGAGGTGATGTCATGAAGCAATTACTGAGGGGAAAAAAAGTCGGCGTAAAAATAAGATGCCTTTCCTGTAATAATGTGGTCTTGACATTTTATATGAGCCCTAACACTCATGTGCAAAATATGGCTTTGCTTGTGGGAACATTTCTAAATAGGGTTGCGCCAAACAACTTGCTTGCCGATTATCACTGGCTGATATTCTATGACCCGTGTTTGGCTGCCAGAAGGTCTGATTGGACCACAAAGCCAGACGGTTTAACTCGTTATTTAGCGTAATCCTGCTCCTGCTCTTTCCTTTCTGTTTTTAAGGCACGTGTTTTTTGCTAAATTGTTAGTCTCCGGCGTTGCTGGACATCTGAGTCAGAGGCTTTGAATCCGGGCTGCATTCAAAACCAGCGCTGAGAACCAGTAGTGCGGTGCGGCGGTTAGCCGAGGGTCGCAGGTAAGGAACACAACAGGAGCCATTGTGTGACTTCAAGACGCACGTGTTCTGCTGTTTAGCAACCGCAGCATGATGCAGACACTGCGACAATGAAGAGTTGAACCGCTCTTGGCCGAGCCCGGCATCACTGAATCACCAAGCCTGCCTTCACTGAATGCAGCGGAGAATACAGTATTCAAACACAATATACCGAGACAGCAATATGAGAGAGGAAAAAATAACCAGAGCAACTGAAAAATGATGCCATTAATGATTGCAAATCACTGTTCGAAGCAGAATTTGAAGCAGAACGTTCTGGTACTTAATCCACTGGACAGTATCAACTGAACTCTCAAAATGGTATTTGCCAAATTCTGTGATCACCCTCAAAAATTCTGATCAGACACAATTACCATCATACTTATAATATACAATAATACAACATTTGTTTGTTCAAAGATTTGCAAATATATGTAAAGCAAGCCATAGGAAAACCATACAGAAAGCACTTGATATATAATAAAATATAAAAACTTCATTAAAAAACTACATTAATGGTTAAAAAGGAAAGATGGACACTACCCCTTTTGTGTATGAAGATTAAAATGTAATGAGATTCAAATAAAACCTTCAAACCTGGACTTTGTCACTAGCCTGAGGCAAAGAAATTATTAAAAGGTTAAGTTTCGTTGACAAAGAAGAAAACATCTAAATCACATACACTTTAAACCAGGTCTTTGAACTCAAGTGCACAAGAGGTGCCCTGGTTGAACATTAACAGTGCTGACACATCTTTATCAGCCCGGCTTGGAACAGGAGAAAAACAATCTCTCGTGCCGGATTTCACTGAGCAGTATTTACAGAAGGCAAGCTGTTATACTGGTCCCAGCAAACAGCTCACCTACCCGCCTTTAAAAAACAATAAGGATAGTTTCACTCGAGCAATAAGCCCCTTTCACATTCACACAGACGGCACCACCGTGAATCAGGGGAGCCGTGGGGGATTTCTCAGCTCCATTAGTTCGCTTCCCATCAGGCTGCACTTGCAGATGGAACCAGCAGGAGGTGCCGTCCTTCCAGATGCCTGTAGAGGTGAGTCATCCTTCATGAGGCCCAGCCCTCCAAATCATGTGACCAGGCACTGCTAAAACACTGACCCACACTCTCTCTCTCTCTCTGTCTCTCTCCCTCCCTCTGAGCTGCCCAGTCACACTCAGAGCTGCAGCAGCAGAGGAGGAGAAGGTCTCCTTCTTGTGCCCAGCTCACACACCACCACCATCACCACCACTACCACCGACAGGATTTTGGAATTATGCTACGGTCACCCTCCGGGCAAACAACCACAAAAATACATGTTCTCCAACGCTAGACAAAAACAAAACAAACAAAAAAATCAAAAAAAAAAATCAGATTTTTCACCACTGACGCGGCGAGATTGCCTTTTTACCCGGCAGCCTCGGCGACGGGATGCGTGACATTTGTGTAGCGCTTCCCCCGGCTACGGCAACTGCTCCCCTCACTCTGGGGGCACCGAGGCAACCACAGCGAGGTTGTGGTGGGGGTGGGAGTGGGGTTGGGGGGGTGTTCCAATAATGTCAAGGTCAGTTCAGCCGGGGCTTCTCTGCACCGTGGAGAATGTCAGCCCTTATTCAACTGGACCGGACCGGGAGGAGAGCGGGTGAGAAATGTCAGCCCGGCGGTTTGTTTACCGGAGCGTTTGCAGCATTTTTAGATTTACTTTTTGAGTTTTACACGTTTGGGAAGAGAGTTTGGCTCGTCATCGGGCCTCACTGGACAACCGCGAGAGGAGCGGGAGCGGCGCACCGGAGGGCTGACCACGGCCGCGGTGTGACAGGCGTGATGGATGGGACCGGACACCCCCGGAGCAACCGTGCGCAGCTTTTCCGAGAGCCCGCCAGCCCCGACGCTCAAACACAGCAGCCTCGCTGCTACCTGGCTCACAAAGGGAGACACTATTTGGGCCTCTTCCAAAACAACCAGACGGTGAACAGGGGAGGTAAATTCCACACGAAGAAGGAAAGCCTTTCTTTGCCCTCCCACCTCCACCCCCTCCCTCCCTCACCTCCCTTTTCCCCTTGTTCATTCCTCCGACCATGAATACCAGGCTCAGATTACCAGCAGGCTCAACAAAGTCTTTTCACTTCCACTAGAACAGACAGAGGCCATTTTGGAGAGCAAAGGGGGGAGGGAGGGACGCATACACAAAATGAGCAGCAGAGGAGACACTCGCCCTCTCTTATCTCTCACGCTACTCTTCCCTCTTGTCATTTTAGCACTCGTCCCATTTGACATTAAAAAAGAAAAACACTAAAGTTTCAACATTGTAATACAGTGGCTAATGCGAAGCGAGGTCGAAACCACCGGGACCCTGAACACAACACAAAATGCCACAGAAAGAGAGCTCTGCAGTAAATTGTGTTTCAAAAACATGATTTTGTTTTTTATTGAATTAGTTTAGTCATACAGACAGCAACATAGTGACATGCAGCAGAACACCAGAGTTGTGACTGGCGATGGCCATTGTAGCCATGACAGTGTCTGAATGTACTATAAAATACATGAAAAGAACAAATGATGAGGATGCAGCACTTGCAGGAATACATTGCTTTTAAACATGAACACGTAACTATGCTTAAAATGAAACCGTCAGGAGATACCAGCTGATGGAAAATGTTTAAAAAAAAAAAAAAAAAAAGTCCCATCCGTCAACACAACATCCTGTAAAAGACGTCAACGCAAGAGCAAAAAGAGTTTTTTTTTTTCCACTTTTCACTTCCACTGGGATGGCACGAGAAAATTATAGTTGCGTAGATTTGACTTGAATTACACGCACAAAACACACAGACGCATCTAACTGTATGGACAGAGGAACAGACACACATCGCACATGCATTAGCAGGTTTTGGCAGTGAGAGCCGACTAGCTGCAATCCAAACTCAAATGACAGACTGACATGGTGCTGGAGGTTGCAGTCGTGGCTGGAACGAGGAAATACATTATATGAATACTCGCAAAGCCTGTTTTTAAGCGGAGCAGCTCAGCGTGCGCTGCTGATATTCAGGCCTCGCAGTATCTTTGCCAGTTAGGCCATCAGTCAAATATTTTTCTGTCAGGTCTCACATTTGTCTTTGATCAGGTGGGTGTACATGAACAATAAGCACATAGCAAAACCAGGCCAATGGATCTTTGAGGTTGCAAATATTTAAATAGCAACTTAAACAATGGTGCATTACGAACAAACACACTTTTTGCATAATGAAGGAAACTGAGGAAATCTGTGAAAACACCACTGTGAGTGATGAGTTAAACACAATCGAAAAAGCCCAACACAATCATAAGTTGCGCACACAACACAAACCATAACAACTGAACAGGATATTAACCATTGTCAGTTTAGCAGGTCACAGCTGGTTGGATGAGTAGCAGTCACAACTTTAGTTTCAGCAATCTTGGCAACAGTCTCTGAAACTGAACTGAAACTTTCCTCTAAACACCATTTGACCATCTAGGTTTTGAAAGGTCGTGATGACTCAATGGAGCTGTTGCACTTCCAAGAGCCAACTGTCACACCGGTGGAGTTCAGTGTGTTTAGTTTGTTGAAGCCATTGTCAACTCTGACCATCTTTTGTCCCAGCCAGGAATTAAACTGGCAACATGTGCGTTAATGGAAACAGATCACTGCCTTCCATTAGACCAGTGTTTCTCAAAGTGGGTGGAGGGCCCCCCTGGGGCTGGGGGTGCAGAGTCATGTCGGAGGAGGCACAAAACATGAGGTGGGGTTTGCTGTTGTTTATTTACACAACATAAATGAAGGTTATTAGCACAACAGGTGAGAGGAATGTTAATTTTTAATGTTGTTTCAATAAAGTTGAAAACAGACTATATTGTCACCATTCTGTCAGTGGGGAGGGGGGAAAGGGGGGCATGAAAAATATTCTTGGAATTTTTGAGTTTTGAGTCATCTACTCACACAACTGGTTAGAAATGTTCAGTTTTGGTTCACGCTCTTTCTCCACTCACTGCCTCACCCCTGAAGAGGTCATACGCACACGGACGCAGAAAAAAAGAAAAGAAAAAAAAAATGAACTGTGTGTCCATAGTCACACAATGTCCACCTGTGCCTGAGCAAAAACCTCCGCAACACATCCAGTCCGCTGAGATTACACCCGCCCACTCAGTCGGCCCCCGCACACATGCTTACTGTACGAGGCAGGATATGAATATCTGCGGTGCGTGCGCACTGTGCAGGTCGCGCTGCACTCTCTGATCTACGGCAGGAGGAAATTAAAGATGAGCGGTCGCGTCGCTGTGGCCTTGGCGCACGTGGCCAGAGTGAAAAGAAGGTGCAGTGTGGGCCGCCACCGGCATTTTAGCTGGTAGCAACCTGAGGTCTGTCCCAGCTCAGCTGATTCAATTTACACAAAGCTTAGAGAATTACAGTGTAAAGATGATCTAAGTCAGGGGTAGGCAAACTTTTTGACTGATAGGGCCACGATGGGTTCTAAAATTTGACAGAGGAGGCCAGATCAGGAGCAGATGGAGGGAGTGTAATAGTGACCCAGCTCATAGGAGGAAAAATATCATGGGATTATGTAGAAAACGTGCTTTCATGTCTATTGAAAATGATCAAAAGCAAAGTTAAAACAAAATCAGTGTCTTTGAAGCCTCATGCTATTTAGCCCTTTATTGAAATGACTCTTAAAGTACTGACAAAATGGAGGAAATATAGCCATTTCATGACTTACATTTCTTGAAGTTCGGTGGGCCGGATTATGGCCGCATGTGGTCCCCTGGCCGTAGTTTGCCCATGTCTCTGATGTAAGCACTAGTATTTAGAAACTTACATGCATATTGTGCGTTTTTTTCACGACATATTCAAGCACAGGAAACATCTTTATGGGTTTAATCCCAATAGACGTATACTAAAATGCAAGGTTCCAATCCTCTGTTTTCACCCCCGGCCCATTTTGTCGTGTTACTGAGATGCTCCGACGCGGCACAAACAAAACAATTATGTGATGTAATGGGACGAACCATTTCTCATCGTTGGCCTTCACCACAATTGCAAAGCACAGGACCTAGCCAAAGCAGATACAGCGGCGGCAGCAGCAGAGCCAGGTGGAAAACACTCCTCAACACGAGCACTTCTTGTGCTTGGACTGAGAGATTACAAAAAAAAGCCGCACAGACCGAGTCCGCACGCCGAGTTCACGACGTGGAGGTGAAAAAATAACGGCAGTGGGGGAAAGAAAACAACGCGAACATCTGCCGCGGTGTTGTGAAATGTGCGTCTGCGCGTTTCAAAAAAAAAAAAAAGGTCCTGCGGCCAAAGTTGTATTGTCGCAGGACAATGCTCGCGCCCGAGCCGTGGTGTGGCCGTTTGTCATGCTGAGCAGCCCGGCATCCTGGGAGCGCAGTGCGACCCGCCATTAATGCGGCAATGTCCAGCTGCTTGAATGGACCGGGGACTAGACTAGGGATGAAAGACACACAATGGAGAACAAAGGCCAAGTAGGTGCTATGGGGTATGCGTGCATATGAGTGTGTGTGTGTCTGGGGGGTGACAGCGGGGCCAGCGTGACACAAAATCAATCATTTGTTTGGGCCCAACCAAGCCGGCCACTGTCCATTTGTGGTTTCAGCGACGCAGGCGAGGATTTAAAAAAAAAAAGGAAAAAAGGAGCCAGTAACGTTAAAAAGGCGTCAACGAGAAAACGTGTTGGTTCGTCATGTCTGGGATAAACACTGGGATTAAAGTGCTGAGTTTTTAAAATCAGCAGGACGTGTGTATATTGTGCCATTAGCGTTTTGGCTTTATGTAATAGTCTAATGGATAGAATTTGAAGGCAGGATTGCAGCAAAAACAGCAGCAGCATCAAGGATGTATTTTTTGTGCAGGTCAATATTTCATTTCCAACTCTGGTTTTCACCGCAAGTCCCTTCATGCAGACAGCAAATATGAGGCAGCAAAAAGATGACGTTACTAACTGAGGTATAGAATCTTTGGAGCGTTCGCCCGGCAACTAAACACGTCAACCAATCACACTGTGTGAAGGTAAGAGATACACTGTGTCTCTTACCGCCCCGCTGTGTTTTACACTGGATACAAACATTACTCAAATGATTAACAGAAAGACAAAGTGCAGGAAAACATTGGCAAACAACTTGGCTATGAAAATAGTGAGTCGCAAATTTGTGTGTAAGACGGCAGCCTACACGAAGAAGATGATCAGATTTTTGGTGAAAGTATGTCTACCTCCGGAACATTAGGTGGTGCTGTACTCTTTTCGACTGGCGGGTATTACAACACTTGGGGGTTTTCTCGCAACTCTTTTGAATAAATCTTTGTTCCTTTGTCCTTCTACCGGATCTGCTGGAATGCGTGTGCTGCTCGCTGACGCCACTGTGATTAGCAGGACAACGCCGCTCATCATCAACAACTCATCCCGTCAACTCACAAATACATGTAAATGCACACAGCCCCTGCAGATAATAGCTAGAAAACATCAGGATGCCAGAGCATACACTACCAGTCAAACACCTTCTCATGCAAATGATTTTTTTTAATAAATCTTTTCAACGTTCTACACTGCAGATAGATACGGAGGACATCAAATATATGAACAAGATATATGTAATAATGCAGCAAAGAAAAACATGTTAAACAAGTGTAAATATGCCTTTTTATGAAATGTGACTATATTGAAGAACTCAAATATAAAACGTGTTTGAGTTATTTTACACTTTTATTGTTTCCTACATCATTCCATGCGTGTTCATACGTAATGTATGAGTTACCTCTGGTGTATATCTAGAGGTAACTCTCCTCATGGTGGTGGCAGTAATTCACGTAAACCACCGACACCCAGATGGGGAAGAATGATTTTCAAGTGTTCGACTATCAACGCCACGAGGCCCTAAACCGTCTTGCCATTAGATAAGCCAGCGCTCTGGCGCTCTGACACGAAGCAGACGCCCTCTCGTCTCGCGCCACGTGATCTTACAGCATGACAAACACATTTGCATGACATTTCCATTTCCTCTTCTGGCCCGCAGGCTTAATCGGGGCGACAGATGAGGCTTGCGCTGGCTCAACCTCACAACCCCATTTGTAACGCGTACATGCGAGAGCAGCCAATGCCAAGACTGCAAAGTGTCGCACCAACCCCAAAAATACAAAAAAAAAAAAAAAAGGGAAAAGGGTAGACCTGTGGGCTTGCTCATTGGTCATTTTTGGAATACATTTAAATAAATAAAAAAGCCCTGAAAATGTCAAACCCAAATGTGTATGAACGTGGATGAGACATTATTTTCTATTTCCTCTTATTGATGCCAGGCTTTGTTGAGGAAGTAAATCAAATCTAGGTTCAGAGGGTTCAGAGGCAGCCGTCTATTTTAAGACCCAGCCTGTTTTCAACGTGTGAGTGAATGGCCCCGGATAAGCCTGTTTACAAAAAGGAGGGCTGAAACACCCACCTCAATCTACCCAACAGGAACCATTTGTCTCAAGGTGACAGAGCGAGGAACTCACGAACAACAACAACCCAAGAAAAAGAAAAAGAAAGAATGGCAGCAACCATTCAATTCCTCTCTCGATTTCAGTGCCGCTGTAGTGCATTACAAAACATGGCAGCTTGTGAGCGGCGGCTTGGTGTCAGATGACACGACTTTGGTGCAAACGCTACCTCGCTTGTTTTTCCCCCCTCGCGTCTCGCTTCTTGTTTGCCTTGTTTCCCTCTCCCTGCCTGGCAACACCCTGAGCAAACACGCTCGCAAATGCACTCGAGGATTTTCCAATCTCAGTTTCGCCCGACGGAGAGAGAATGTGGGTGTTATCATCCACCTTTATCTCTGAACACAGTCACTGCCCTGTTTAGTTATGTGGCAAAGGGGGAGGACAGGGTCTGTGTGTGTGTGTGTGGAGGGGGGGGTCAAAAATGAGGAAAGAGAGAAAGAGAGAGAGGGAGGGAAGGGTTAATTTGAAAGCCTAAAATGGCTGCCTGCAGTTAAGGTAGAGACAGAAAATGTGACCACTGGTCAGCCAAGTATGAAAAAAACAACGCAGACAGCCAGTGTGACAGTGAGAGAAAAAGAAGGAAATGAAGGACAGAACACAGGGGGGCAATAAAACAAGAAAGGAGAGAGGGAGGGCGAGAGCGAGCGAGCGAGGGAGCGGGCGAGAGAGATGACTACGTAGATTGCCTGCCTCACCCCCCTTTCAGCATGTTTTTTTTTTTTTTTGCCCTACTCGTTCTTCCTCGTCCACCTCCTCCTCCTCCTACTCCATTATTCTCCCAAGAAGCATTGCTTCTCGGCACGAAACGGAATCAACCAGCACAGCCCTCTGCAACACGGCTCTCGCAGCGCTGAGGAAACGCAGTGGCCCATTGGAGCAGCTCCAGAGCTGCTCGGCCAATGGGAGCGTGCCGATGAGGCAGGCGTCACAGCAACTTGTTTTTTAACCCCGTTGTGCAAGTCCGGGAGCCACACAGGACACGGTGGCTGCAGAGGAGAGGCGACGGCGGAGGGGAGGTTTGTTCGGACGGACGGGAGCGGTGCACCATTTTCAAATTTTAAAGGAAATTAAAAGGTATCTCAAGTCAGTCTTTTGAATATAACCACAGGGAAGAAAAAAATCTACTTGATATGTATAAAGAAATGTTTATTGTACACAGATTTTCATATGCTTTTTATATAAGGCAGAGAGATGTAAAAAAAACTATTTTCATCACTCGCCACGAGCGATTAAAGGGGAATAAAAGCATCAAGCGATAGACGACACACGGCTACTGCTTGTTGGAATTTATTTGTTTAGCTTCCATATGGAACGACAGCCAAGACACTGGCTCAGTTGACGTGGTCACATAGGCACAACACACATGAAGCCTCATTAACATGTCAATAGCTACACCTGCCCTCTACGTAATGATTCGGACAGCCATCAGCATGCAAATGGAAAAGCTAAAGGGCCAGCCGCCCCAATTCCTATTCCTCACAGCCATACTCTCCACTCCCTCTTCTCCGAGCGTCTGCACCAAGACAGAATCCTGTCTTCTTCTGGAAAGGGGCCAACATCCTGCCTCGGTCACTCTCATACAAACACAAGCACAAACCAGGGTTTACAATCTGCGCAGTACCGGATCAAGTCTCATCAGAACACACGTCTCACAATTTTTTTTTTTTATCACGTTTCCAAGAACAACTCGGCCCGGCAGTTAAATGTTTTGCGTTGTATACTCGATATATGAATGTGAATGAGAGACACGGGCTTTATTTCCTCACCAAACAGAAAAAACTAGGGAAGGCTAACCTTGAATGTCTGCACATTCCTTAGATCTCCACTGTTTCAGAGGCCCATATTGGGGAACAAGGGTCCACATCCTTGTCCACACTCATAAAGCACAAAGCTGTTTTTAAAAAAAAAAAAGTTTTAGCCAACGGGTGTTACTTATCAACCCTGACACAAATCTTGCTGTAATACACTTATACACTAGATTCAACAAACAGGTTTTTAATGGCATTAAAGTGAGAGCACCACCAGGATGTAAAAGGACTGCAACGCAGGTTTGTTCCTCATTCTTACTTGTTTTTTTTACAAGCTGACTAAATTACAGTGGACGTTCATGAATGTGTGTTGGAGTTCAGTTTCCACTGTAAAATTGGCAAAGAAAGAAAATCAGCCATGCCAAGTCAACTTGAGATCAAACTGATAAGTACAGATTTACCTGACCTAAAAATAAATTGAGACTGTAGACTTTCACACCAAATCAAAGTTCAGATGTGAAATGGTGTGTTTATGTCTGATAAAAATAGAGAGGAACTATTGCTTAAGGGGACTAGAAGGCCAAGGTGGCGTGGTCAGTACATGACGGCGCAATAACAAGGAGCCAAGCTGTACATGGCACGCTTTCCCAGGGTGGTAGTGTGAGTTACGAAGGCACGCCAGGGTTAGAGGCAGTGCTGGAGGGGCTCGTGTTTCCAATGATTCTGAGTGGCCAGGTTTGTAAGCTGCAGCCCACACAGTCTATTAAAAGATGTGAAACATATTCAGAGAATGTCGGTGGCAACCAATGAAATAGAGGCTAAACACACAGCAAGCTAGCTTCCAACAGGCATCAAGATCAATCCAAATACTTGGCTGAAGTTGACCCCATGGCAGGGCAATGGTGTATATTACCGTGCCCAGCTTGTATTCTTGCACTCAAGCAAGTTTGAAAGACGATAAAGACTATGACTATATTTTTTTTTAAAAACAAAAACAAAAACACTGCAATTATTCCAACATTACATTTTCATTCTGTTTAGCATACAAGCACAAAATATGTGCTGCTGAGGAGCCACCCAGCTGCCTACTGACTTGGTGACTTGGAAGGGGGGGGGGGGAATCGAGAGCTTCGATAGTTGGTCTGACAGTGTTTAATTACAAGCAAAGTAATGTCTAATCTCTGCGCCTGCCGCGGCTCTCACTGCTCAGGACTCAAAGCACAACAACACAATGCCAGCCTACGTGGTGCAGCCTGGAGAAGCAGCGCTACTCAGGTTGCGTTAGCAGCAGCCATTTGTGATTAGAAGAACCGGGTCTTAATTAATCAACGAATCTCGAAGAGACGCTACATTTCTCACAATTGCTTTTGCACCGTGACGGTCGATCGCACACATTCCTCTTTCTACCAGAAATCCCCCCATACGTGTGGTCAGCTACACGGAGGAAATTACATGATCTTTTAGACTCATTCGTACCTATTTATGAGGCTGGCAAAAGACATTCGTGAAAACTAATCTCTTTTCACCTTTAGTGTATATACAAATACCTATATACACCAAAGTGAACAGTATGTAAAGGAGAGAGCGGACCGTAACGAGGTGTGTTTGTCGATTGAAACTTGTACGCTACGTTCCGACTCAACGACAATGTGTATTCGCGCTGTCACAGCAGGTTAAAAATAAAAGAAAGAAAGAAAAACGGGGGCTAAAAAAGGAAACAAGAGCTCCCCTCTAAAATACCACCCGTTTCTCCTAACCGCCACTGAAGCTGGGGGTTGGTAGGTGGGGGAGGTGAAGAACAGCAAGTCACTACCCCACAGATCAGGTTTTGTGATTGCTAGATCCCACACGCAGGGGGAAACACACACACACACACACACACACACACACACACACACACACACACACACACACACAAATAGAGAAAAACACGGTCGGGCTTTCAGTTTGATTCACACGCCTGAACGAAGTTAGGAATGTTGCCTAAGACAACTACATATGATGTAGCCAACACCATCACGATGCAGACAACATGTTATTCCACCAAATTAAACGAGCTAATCCCCCAAAATGTACCAGAAACTGCGTGGCCAAAATGCAAATGCGACCTCTGGTTTAGACATAACATCCGGTTTCTGGTGAGAATGTCGCGAAATATGGACTCGGAATAAGAGCACAGCCAAGTGGAAAACATCCTAAAAGTTAGCTAGGAAGCTAGCATAGCAATTGTTGCCTATTGCTTGTCTGCTAACGAGCCAAGACAGCAGCTGCTTGCTGAGCTAACATGAATAGCAAATAATCAATGATCGAATTACAATTGGGACACGGCCAACTTTCCGATATTTCGACAGTTTCGTGGTTGCACGACAACATTTAGCACACTATTGTCAAAACAACATAGCAAATGTTTGTAGTTGGGTCTGATACAACAAGTTTACACGTTACCTTGCGCGGTCTAATTCTCAACTTCCTAGCCCAATAGATGAGGTGCACGTCGAGTCTAATGTTACTCCCAGTCACACATCAAAACTACAAAATCAACTGTGATAAAACTACCCAGAATATGCAGTTCATCCGGTGTTCCATCCATAATATTTTGGCAGGTAGACCTCCGGTTAAAACACATTTTATAAAGTTGCTCAGCAAAACAAATGTATCCACGTTTCAACGAACTTATGAGAGACGTTGTTGGGTTAAGCAAAGGTGGACCTGAAGTCCACTTGATAATGTTTAAACGCCACAGTCGTACATATGTGTGTTTTATTCTCGTTATCCAAACTGAGGTTAACACTTGGGTTGAGAACGCATATTGGACTAAATGTCAAGCTATTGAAACTTCTTGGAACTTGCATAATATTGTGGAGTTATATGGAGCCCGTGTCTTGAAATAATGTTTTAACATTTGCATACATAACTCGCAACGGTGGTGATTTGCCATACCAACGAGCTAGCGATCAAAATCAACACGAGGAGCTGTTCAAAGCCATAGCCCAGTCCAGACACAGCCATGAGCAGCACTGCAAGGCAGTCTATCAACATTGGGAGCTTTTTGACTAGCCAAGCAAGCCGCTTATAAGTGGAAAGGTACTCTGAGCAACCAACTTGGTTTAATAAACTTACACCGGGTACTTAGCTTGCTAAGTTAGATAGCTGTATAGCTATGTTTGTACGGCTTATAACACGAATAAAACCAATATTTTGCTACAGCATGCATATGTAAGCTGTTCAGTTAAACACATTTATGTTACTTACCTAAACCGGCATTCCAAACTTGTACAGGCGAGGCAAATTCAAGTGGAATACGAAGTCCTCAGAGTATCCCAACATCAAATCCAACCTGACCAGTAGGCCTGAAAAGCGGCCTCGGAGTCTCCTGTATCCTTTGCCCTTAAAAGTAGCTCCCTCTCCAGGGGTAGGAAACAAACTTCTCAGCGTCTCCCACGCATAGGCAGAAAGTTAAATTCCCTGTCCTGTTCAGGTGCACATCATCCAGAGGGTGTCTATTACAGGTCCACGTTGAAATAATCCATTTATATTAGTGTTCTGAATATTTACAGTCGGTATTTATAATGGGGTATGTGCTGCTGAATGTGATACAGGGGTCTGATTCTGTCTCAGGTCCTTACATTCGCCGAGGCGCCCATCCCCCTCCTCACCGGCATCGACCGCGGGTCCCAACGAATTTGACACACAACCACGCCACGGGGTTTCCCCGGCGACCGTGCAGGGGCTCTCTCCTTGGGCGGCCCTTGCCACGTTTCCCCGCCTCTCGCCCGGCATTGGTTAGCCATGAGTCAGTCATGTTACACGTGAGCAATACACGTCAGTCTTTGGTAAATAGGAACGTCGATTACTTTTTTTCTCCATCCCTTACGTAAAGGGGGGCGGGCCTCGCGTTGAGGAGTGGTGTGAAAATCCAGTTTCTTGAGAGATGTGCGTGCTGTTGGCATTACAGGGAGGAGAGCTCGAGAGAGCAGCTGGATCCGGAATATAATTTGACACCCAAAAGAGGATCTATGTATCTTCAAAGTTTCGGGAATCGCTCGCTATAAAAACTCAGATGCAGTGGGATTAATTTCCTGTCGATAGCGGGATTAATATTTTTTTTCTCCACTTTATGGGCTATATTCACGAGTCTTACGTGGACGGAGCTTTCACACTTAGCACACAGTTAGCTAGCTAGCTACACGGGGTCTCTGGGGCCCAGTTCCAGGGACACAAGAGGTAGGGTTCGCCCACTGGGTCAGCCCCACCTACCGGCATGTCAGATGAACGGAGAGTGAGGTGTCGCTCTTGTAGCATCTGGCGAGGTTGGACAGGCAAATTGGCCAGTGGGTCCGTGTGTTGCGTCTACATATTATTGGTCCCTCCTACTTTTGTCCTCGCTGCTGCTGTTACTGAGGCTCTTCCCACAGTCGGCCGTACCAGGGGAAAAAACAACACTTAACACCCTCATTTAGCAATGGCTCACTAACACAAGAGTTTCTTCAGAGTAACCGGGAAACAAAACAAGCTGTTATGTTCGCTTAATCAATTTAAGAACGTCTCTTGTTTCTCACAAAGATGAGCGAACGTATCTAACTGTCATGTCAAAGAAATGTACGACAGCCACGAAGCGATTTTTTTTTTTTTTTTTTTTTTTAAATAGAAAAACGCACAGTGAAAGTGATGCGATTAGTTTCGTGCCAGGTCATGACACTCGTAAGGGGACTTTGGTTGAAGTGATTAATGCCAACGTCATTTGTTGCACAGGTCATAAACACCCATTGTACCACGAAATTAAGTTTGGCAATAGGGCCTGTCTGCCCAGGGCTTCCGGGAGATTGAATAGATACGGGTTTTGTTTTTTGAACAGACGTTCAGAAGGAAGCAGTGCAGTATCAAGTTGTTGTTTTTTAAAAATAAGATACATACATCCAACACTGTACTTTACCATTGCAGAGAGACAATTAATTGCCAACGAAGCGGCGGCATGTTTTAGTATTAATATGTATCAGTGAGAGGAAATTTAAAAAGGCTGGCGCGGATCAGCGTGTGTTGCAACAGAAGGTAATGGCTAACTGGTCGTGTAACGTAGCCAATAATTTGGTGTGTCCACATCCGTCGTCGCAAGTCCAAAGTAATGCGGGAATCTGAATCATTTCCTATATGTGCGTTCGACCCGAGGATGCCGTCGAGGCAGCCACAGGGACTTCCGTGGACAGACAAGACGTCCATTGTTAGCTGCGGAGAAAACAGCAGCGTCATACGGCCGTTCTTCTCTGCAACATGGCTGCTCTCCTCCCACCCCCACCACACTCTCACTGCCACCACCCCACATATTTCTTCCCCGTTGGAACATAGTGTGAAAGAGGAAAGGATAATAACACGACCTGGTCTGCTCTTTCTTTTTTTCTTTTTTTTGAAGTTGAAATTGATTTATTTCTCTCCATAATTCACACAGATATGGTATAAGACAGGAGGAAGTGTCGCTGTGTGGGAAAGGCTCCTAAAATATGACGGCGGTAGATGGTCTGCAGTAAATTAGACTTTGCTATCGCATGCATTAACTGTCCCATACAAATACCGATTTTTTTTTTTTTTTTTTTTAAAGAGTAATACAAAGCTAGAGACACGTTAGAATGAACACAGACACAAGACAGCTCGCAAGTAATTGTATATTAATCTTGTTTAAGAGTATTGAGCAAAATTTGTTTTTCTTTTACTGTAAACCATCACCTTGCGTCATTCGGCGTTAACACACGACACTGTTGACTCCGCAGAGCCTCATGTTTACCATTAAATCCAAACCACACCCCCAAAATATCAACGTTGCCTTTCTTTTCACATCAAGAAAATACGATGCAGTCCATTAATTGTGCGTAATGTTTAGTATGGCACAACACCAGTACATGGCCTCAATAGGTATACGTACAGGAAATATACCATTTATCCATTTGTTTGAACTGACTGGATCTAAGGGGGTGATTGATGCTTTGGGAAATAATTGTAAAACAACACACACACATTGTATCTTAAGAAACAGGTGACTATAGATGATCACTGAACGACACCCTTTTACACGGGAGTACAGGATCGAACAAGGAAAGCTATTCATGCAATGGGTGTGGCGCAACTTCCATATTAGATACCCATAAAGAAAAAAAAAAAAAGATTACCGTCTATGCCATTGCAGAACTGGACAAAAAAAACGGATAAATATGAGAGTAGCCGTAAGACTCTTTTGAACAGATGAATTTTTGAAAAAAGAAAAGGTTAGAAAAGGACCGCCTCCATCTTGCGAACGACCTCTCTCCCTTCAGGCTGCAGACAGCTGACTGAGCGATGATAAAGAATGAAAAGGAAAGAACGTTTGAGAGTGTATCTTCTGCTGCTGGGCTATTTCCCATGCTCTTACTGTCTTTGATTTTTTTTTTTTTCTCTCTCTCTTTTTTAATAAATGTTACTCTCGCGCATGCCGAGGCTACTCCTCTGCTGCTGGGGAATGCCGCACTCTGCTGGCTGCACAGTGGCACTGCACAGGCACGCCTCTTCCCAATTGTGGCGTTTCAGCTTCTTCAGAGCAGTTTCAAACTCCCGGTAACGTTGTTAACCATCTCCTCCTCGCCCATGATGGCCAGGACAGTACGGGAACCAGACTCGACCTGCCGAAAAACAAGAGGCTCTGAGCTTCAACTCTCTTAATGTGTTGACACCAGAGTAGTGCTGTAGTATTCAACCAATAAGTTATTTTGTGACATACACAACAAAGTTTAATAATGACAATTGACATAACATTTGGCAAAATTCTCTTCCCACCTGGGTAAGCCCTGCATCCTGGACCAGATAAGTGGGCAAACTGAGGCTCATAGCCAGGGCCTGCAGCTCCAGGAGATGAGCAACACTGGTGCCTTGGAGCACCACCTTCTTGGCTCTGCACACACATCATAGACATTTCTACTTATTCAGGACAATGACAGGTGTAAAACTAGAATACTAATTGCTCACTCAACAGGCCTTACCCACTGTGGTCCCACTTCCAGGCCATCTCCCTCCAGCTGTTCTTCTCCTGTAGAGCCTGGTACAACCCCACAGCGGCATGTCCAACCTGGGCAGCAACCTATACAGAACATTCAGCATATCCCAACACAAGTTAACATTTTTTTGGTTGTGCTAAATATCATTTCAGACAAACAAGCTGGTCTTTAAACAAAGAACGACACTCATTCAATTATTTTTTTAATACTACAAACCCCAAAATTTACACACACAAAGAGATTTACAAATGTAGAAGCAGGGACAGATGTACAGATGAAAGTTGTTCATCCCTGTGTCTTTTTTCAGGATATATAAATATAAATATAAAAAAAAAACAACCCCACCTTTCCAACACCCATGGCAAGGTCCATGTTCACCACAAATACCATTTTGAACATCAGGTCATCATCCCCTTCCTCCTGAGGGTGACAGAACACAGGAGGAGACACTGAGATTTGGCTTTGGACGAAGTGCACAAGGTCTTACGTACCATGGTGTACCTGTGGGGACTAAGGCTAGCTTATGGGCACCTCATTCTCCAGCTTGTTGAAGTAGTACATGGCCGCCTCCTCGGCCGACACGTTCCGAGTGTGCAGCAGAGCCTGTGGGGGAAAAACAAGAGTGCCTGTGTCAAAATAGGGTCATCATACAGCACACTGACCATGTTCAAGTGAAGTTAAAATGAGTGTTAGTGTCCACGATACACTTATCATCTAGAAGATGAATAGGTCCTTGATTATGTGACCTGAACGAAAATCCAAGCTTCCCACCTGTTTGGCTGCCTCCTCCGGGATGTCGAGCTCCCTGAGCTGCTGCAGGAACACCGGGTTGACGTCCTGAGAGCCTGAGTCTGGGCCCGACTGCTCGGATGGCTCCATTCCTCTCTAGCAGCAAAAAAAAAAAAAAAAAGAGAGAGAAAGAATGTCAAGTGTAGCTAACACATTAAAAAAAAGTAAAACAAGTTTAAAAAAAAAAAAAAAATTATATGCATTCTAACAGAATAATGACATAATGGGGTGGGGTGGGTGGGGGGTGATATTAAAAAAACACACACACACACAAAGGGTTTAGGTATTGTTTAAAATTATGTATTGTGCCTTGTTTGTAATAGGTGTGTTATTGTCTGTTTCGCTGTTGCCAAGCAAATGTGTTGGATTGGGAGAACAGTGACAAAGACCCATCGTATGCCTTACTGCCCTATGTCTTTTTGAATTACGAGTGAGAAAACGGTGGTAATAACACCCAGCCTCACAATTACAAAAGTAACATCATTGCCAAGGTGACGGGGGTTTCGTCTAACCCTCTACGTATATAACATACAGGAGAATCTAAATAGACTAATATTTTCTCCCTGTGCATTACAAAGAATACAAAAGAAAATTTAGAAAATACAAAGAAAACGAAGCTGTAGTGTGCAGATGACTTGACAGTGGCAGCAGAATAGCAGGGATGCAATGAATGTGTTTTGGTTCGCTTTCGGAGCGATCCAAGGCACATTCCCTGCGATGATTGTTGACAAAGCAGAGCCTATAATTAAATTTAAAAAAAAAAAAAACAAAAAACAGAGCTGATATTACCTTAAAATTAAAGTATGAAAAAGTATTACGGTAGACAATATACCTTTCTGGTGAACGAGACGAGTTACGCAGTTAAAATCAGTCAAATCTATGTGCCGAAATGCGGCGTTAACGTGCGATGAGCGCTTGCAATGCTATGAGCTAATAGCTAACGCTGCTGAACCCATTCAAAATTCTAGCAAGAAGCCCAGTGGTTATAGTTGATTTTAGCTCACTTTTGACAATGACACATTGAGATAATAGTTTCAACGTGCAATATGCTTCGCGCATTCAGGAAAAGAGCAGTTCAGACAGTGGAAAAACAGATGCTCCTTGAATTTTGGCTAACAGTAGCCACTAACAGCTAGCATTATGCAGAAGATGAATCTATTTACCTGTTTCGCGCAGGGCTATCACGACGGCACAAACGACGGCGACTGACCCACAGTCTGTTTCTTCTCGGTATTTGACTGAGGACCGATTAATTATGCTTCGAGATGTGTAAATGCATACAATAGGATCCCCGTTCGTCTTGTCCAGGGCGCTGACGCTACTCCATGTTGGACCACTTGGGTACTGACAGAATGTTTCCTTTTACGTTGGAATCAACTGTGCAGATTGCAGAACTCAGATGTCCCCTGGCGTGAATAATAAATAATAATAATAATAATAATAATAATAATAATAATAATAATAATAATAATAATAATAATAATAATAATAATAGTAGTAGTTTGATTATTATTATATTACTGGAGGTGCAAAGGTTCCCCACAACACCCACGTTAGTTTAATATTGGTGCATTTTATTTAAACATTGTAGATAACTGTAGGTCCTCCACTTGACATTAGATTACCCATGATTACATATGTATAGAGAGTTGGACAAAAAAAAAAAAAAAAGGAAAGACACCACGTCCTCTTAGGAATACTTTATTACATCAGCATCTGTGAGAAGTTACACCTTCTCTTATTAAACAGGTTAAATCACTACAGTTACATTTTAAAATCAGTATGTACATTGATATTAACACACAATAAGACGCATCCTTAAAACTGCTCCTTGCAGAGCCTGCTCTACATTGCCAAATTTATACAGACTAAAAAGAAGAGTTCTATCTTTTCCCTCACATAGTTTGTCTCTGATCTGGGAGAACAATCAGTACATGGGAGCGACTGGTGGCTTGTATGATTGCTGATGGCCTGGGCTGGTTATTACAAATCATTAGTTCCTAAGTGAGGATGGAGATCTGGAGGATGGAGGCTCAGTCTCTTTATCTTGTGTATCTTCCAGGGCTAACCATAGTTTTAACTTAAAACTAAATTCAAGAAATAGTTTGCCTATAAACGATTACCAGTATAATTTATTATCACTGACATGTTTCTGGTGCAGCACTGCCCTGTCCTGCCCAACAAATAGTAAAAAAAACAAAACATGAATTACACTGTTGGAATGTGATAATCCCAAACTTGATATGAAATGAAAGACTTGTGTGGATTGAAAATAAATAATTTACACTTAAAACATGAAATATTGTAAAGTTCAGCTGAATTTATGAAAGGAATGAGAACAGTCATAACTGCTCTAAATTAAGTTTACACGAAATCTTTGAAATCAAGCTTTTGGGAGTAATAAGTTGCCTCTTGCTGTTCTTTCCATGTTCAACAACAACAGTGTGGGCACTTCAGGCGTTTAACGAGATTCAAATGGACTTATCTGTTATTTAATGGACTCATTTTCAGAATTAAGCAAACGTGCCCTTTAAACAGCAACCAGAAAAGGGCAGCGCTGTACGGAATACCTGGTTTAAGACCATCAAAAGACAGGAACCAAAGCCAACCAAGGTAACCCACTGAAGCCGCCCCATTACCGGTCAATCATCAGCAGTTAATAGTTGAACAGGTCTCTGCTCTGCACCGTGTGGCAGTATGAGTGCGGAGCAGTATCAGAATCATCAACAAAACCTGTACGAACCAGAAAAGCAACATTTAACCTTCAGCACGTGCAACAGTGCCACCTGGTGTTCAATAAAAAATAAACAGCACTGTGACCGCATGGCCATCGCTGACAACATCACAACATGTACCACTGGTTGAGTCACACCATTACACACACACACACACACACACACAGACACACACACTGTTAAAGAAATAAATTCACGGGAATGTTTAAAAAAAGAAAGTACAGAACAGTAAAATGACCGATAGGATAACAGACTGGTGCTGTGCAGCCACTTCTTGTTCCACCTTCAATGACCTTTGACTTGCAACACTTCCAAATACAATCGCACAAGTGGAGGAACGGAAATCAAGTACCTCAAGACGAGGCTGGTGGGAGTGTCACCGTCGCAGCCCTGGAGGACAGTTAGCTGAAGTATGCGCGGCAGCGTGGGTGATGTTTCGAGTGTTTTGACGCTGCGGCGCAGCAGGCTGAGGTAGAGATGCAGTGACTGATCAAACTCCCAAGTGGCTGCTGGGAAGAGCCAGTAACTATTTTGATCATGGACAATCTGTTTCAGTCGTTTGCATCAAGTGTGGAGTTTGACCACTTTTTCTTTGCTGCCTCTGATAAGAAGTAACGAGACTCTGTGATTCACGGTAGAGTTTTACGGATGACATGAGGCGTCAGGGACAGGGGATATTAATGGTGATGCAACCATAATGTTGTCAAATATCAGAGAGTAAAGACAAGGAGAGAAAAGGTCTGACTTCTACATTGGAAATATGACAGCATGTTGCCAAAATACTTGGTACCAGAGAGCGGAAATGTAAACACACGGGAGCGCACGCACACACACAACCATACAACACACACACACACACACACACACACACACACACACACACACACAGATAAAAGATGTGGCCATACAGCAGTGACGAGCACACAGGGTGTAAGAGGTACCGCTTTATAAAATTCACTCCAAAGGGAAAACAGTGACACAAAAGTCTTTTACCAGATCAGAGAGGGCTGATTGTGAGCCAGCTGGTTTCTACTGCCTGTAAAAGTCTCTTTTTAGAAAAAAAAAAAAAAAAAAAAATGGATGGACTGACTGGTTTCGCTGTCTACGTCTGTCTGCTGTCCGTGAGCTGTCCTGCTCCTGCAGATAGCCGAGAACTGAAGTCGCCAAACTTCAATCGTCTGATTCTTCATGAATAAAATGTATCGCGACTCTTCCTCTTCCTCCTCCTCCTCTTCCCCCTCCACCTCCTCAAAAAAGGCATCTTGCTCTTAGTTCAACACCTCCAGAACCCACTTGGGCTCTTTTGGCGGCACTGCAGAGTGTCTCCTCTGTCACAAGTCGGTGACTTTATTCTCCACGGCAGCGGCAATCTGCTGCAGCCGATAGCCGAGCTGCATCTTCTGGGCTGTGGTGTCCTCCTCCAGCGCCGTGATGATCTGAAGAGAGATGGCATGACTTTAGAGGATCTCTACTCCTTCACACACACTGATTCCCAGTGTGGGAATTTGCATCCTGCACTCTAAGATCTCACAGAGAAATGACTGCGATCACACTCAAACCGCTTGCACACATTACCTGGTCGTAATATTTGTTGATGTACTTGTACAGCTCGTGCAGGGCCACCAGGTAGTTGAGCTCTCCGGAGTAGTTCTGAAAGCACAAAGAGGAACAATCGGCACTGGTTCCGTAGCGTAGTTTGATCCTCGCGGCTGCCTCTCAAAGCAGTGAGCAACACTCACCCGAGACAGCTCGGCCAGAGCCGAGTTCATTTCCTGGTCGCTGGCTGAGATGGTCTGCCGGATGTCGGCGTAGTACCTGCAGTGAGAGCGCACGGCGTCAGTCAAATACATACATGGGTGGTCAAGATAGAGCTTGAACAGATAGATAGATACCTAAAAGAAATGTATATATACAACTCGGCAGTGATATATACACCTATCAGATTTAATTTGCTGCTTGCCAGTTACATTAATTTATTTAAAAAAAATTTGTTTTGTGGAATATGTTTCTAGATTTGCAAACTTTTTTTCTGCAGATATAGATTTTCTAGCGATTTGGCAAAACTAGCAGATGTATGCAAACTGAAATGACAGTGACCAATTTAAGTTGCCCGATTAATGAATTAATAAGCAAGTCAGGCCTCCTCGAGTTGGTGAGTCAAACGTGACACATAGTGGTGTTGTTTGGTAGGAAACGCTGGACATTTTGGAAAACATTGAAAGAAAAAGCTTTCATTGCGTTTCGCAACGATAGCCAAACTGTATCCAGTTCACACAGACAGACTCAGGTGTGAGCTCACCTTTCCACCATCTGTTTGTAGCGAGGGATGTCTCTGGCGTACAGCAGCTTGTTGATGGGTGAATCCTGCTCAAAGATAAATTTCCCATTACGATATAATACGGTAAGTACCAACAATTATTCGAACATGTCTGACGCTTCCTCTCACCCGCCCCAGCTTGTGCTCGGCGATGGTGCAGGAGTCCATGAATGTCTGCGCGATGACCGAGAGCACGGCGTCCACGTGGTCCGACGCCTGCACGTCGAATATGAACTGGGGGTTCTTCACGATGTTGATCCAGAAACGCAGAGGGAGGCTGCGGAGGTAGAGGAGGAGAAAGGACCGACCGAGATCAAACGGCGACCTCCAGAACTTCCTTCCCGTGTGGAGCTGTGTGAGTGCGAGCGCCGTCCAAGTTACCTGTTGGTCTTCCAGATGTGTATCGTCTCCGGGTCGGAGATGCCGTGCTGGCCTGCCTGGTCGTCCAGCAGGTCGAAAAAATACTTGACGGCCAGCGGAACAGGACGGCTGGTGCTGAGAATGACCGTGAAGAGGTCGTCCACAAACTTCTGTAACGTACCCTAAAAAAAGAAGGAAAAACACATCGGAATGAAATGATGCCGTTCAATAAATGAACTGCTTGAGTGTGAGCGTGTGTGTTTGATACCTTCATGGACAGCAGCCGTGTCAGGTAAATCTCGGGGATGGCCTTGGCCCTCTCTCGCTCCCTCAAGCTGCCTCGACGGTGTTTCGGCAGCTCCGGCTCTTCGCTGGCTTTCACCAGGTGCCACAGCCTGACTCCGCCTTCATCCGCGTCCTCCAGCATCGGAGTCTCTGCACAGGAGGCGTTCTTTTAGCATCGCTTCCTGTCACTTTACTCACATTTGCTGCAGTCATTTATCCTAAGCAGTTAAAGATTATTCAGATTCTTTTTTTTTTAACTGTGAATTATTATAAGCATGGGGGGCAGCACCGGGAAGTGTTATGTTTTTTGTTTTTTTTACCAGGGCAAGAGAGGCGGCAGTAGCCATTGTTTTGTTTGTTTGCTTGAAATGGAAAAATCAATCAATAAAAAACTTAAATTCTTCGCCTGGACAATGGACTCCGTCGTATCCCTGTGTAAATTCACTCCCTCGCTGCGATCCAATTAAAAAAGCTCCCTCCAGTTGAGAAACGCTGCTCTCTTTGTATCAACTTGTGTCACAAACCCCAAATCTATGTTACATTTAATAGTATCAGGCAAAACCCAGTGTACTGCTTTCGTTATTGCATCATGATGACGGCGCTGCAACGAGCTAACAGCCCACCAGTGAACTCACTCTCTCCTGCCACGTAGTCGTGGTTGTCGTGGTGAATGTGCTTGGTGTGACGAGGGACCAGCGCCACCGTGGCACCGTCGGGAACCTGGCCGAAGACACAAAACACGCAGGCCGTTTTTTAAGCTTTTCAGGGTGAGACGGTGCACGTGGTCTTTGTGGGTTGGTTGGTTAGCGGGGATTCTGACCTTGTAATGCTGCAGCGTGTTGAGTCGCTTCCAGCTGCCCTGGACCACCGACGTCAGGTCCTCGTCGGACAGGATGAGATGTCCGGCGACACCGGACCGCCACTCTGAACAGGGCACAGTGGACAGTCAGCACAATGTGAGCAAATGTGTGTACATACGACTGATTTTAAGTTGTATTAATTATTAGTATTTATTTCTGCAGCACTGGAGAAGCCTGTGTCTGCAAACCTGGAGAATGCAGATTCAGACCCACTGTTCTGTTCTGGTCATTTCTTGTTTATTTTCTCTGTTTTTTGTGACAGTGCCACCTGCCAAACTCCTCACCCTAATGGTGAACTTTTAATTGGATTAACCCTGTTACTTACAGTTAAAAGTAAACTGCCAAAATAAAGGTGTATCCCTCAAGGTTCACCCACAGTAATCAGGAAACTGGCAAAAACCAAAGTACTCCACTAGACTTGCGCGCAGAGCCCTTCGACTTTATTCTTGACATTTTGACTTACTTCACGTTGACATTGTTTGAATAATTTCAATTTTATTCACGAAATTTCGTTGTTTTTTTTTTTTACGTCAACTTCATTCTCGATATTTCAACTTTATTGGAAATTTAGAAAAAAATTATAGCTTCATTTTTTTCTCTTATTGTGGCCCTAATCCTCTTCAGTAGCAGTCACATAATACTATGGAGTGGTGGTTGAAAAATAAACTCTGTTTTGACTGCATTTACTGTTTACTTGCAGCAGGGGGCACTAAAGTTCAATAAATCAGCGAGAGCAGATGATTTCAGGATGGAAAAATGAACAGCAGGCTTTGGGTGCATATCAGGCGTTCTCACCCAGGTCCAGTGAGTCGGCGTGGGGCCGGTGGGAGAACGAAGTGCCCTTGAACACCTGGTCCAGCAGCTTCTCCTTCACCTGCGTGATGGTGTCACAGTCCAGCACCTTGGAGGGCAGCGGCTGGGTCTCGTTCACTCCCCCGCCCTGGACCAGGACATTCAGGGTCTGCCAGGGGGGGAAAAAGAGGGAGAAAGAGTTGAGGAAACGAAGGAGGGTGGCGAGGAAACGTTCGAGCTCGTCAGCATCTAAGAAGGAGAAGAAGGAGCCCGGATGTGGATGGAAATGAGTGTGAGGTGGTCGCCTCACCAGGGTTTTGTACTCCACGTCCTCTCGCAGCAGGCGGTTGTCATTCAGGGTGTACTTGGCCTTGCCGGTCACAGCGTCCACTGGGCCTTTATCCACCTGGTGCTTTATGGCCCTGAACAGCATGTAAAGAGACTCCCCTGCCGAGTCCTGCACAAAGGCCCAGGGAAAATGAAAAAGCTTGAAGGCGCACAGAGCCACAGGGAATTCTTCACAAGACAGGGTTCATATTTTCACCTACAGCTTCTCAAACATACTTTCTTGCTCAAACAGGATTTCCTTTTTTCCAAGAAGAAGATTCTTCTTGACGGTGGTGTTAACATGGCATTTATATCAGCAATATCCAGCCCCCTCATCACTAAAACCGTCTACTAAACAACACCGGTTGAACTCTGGGAGTGATATTTTTTAACACCGCAGCAACTTTTCACACAGAACAGCTGTGCCGTTAAATTATCGACTGACCCTGAGGAAAGCGTAGAGGCAGATGGACATCCAGTTAGTCAGCAGCTTCTCCACCACTGTCTCGGTTCTGCAAATGAAGAAGAAGAAGAAGGAAAAAAAGGTGAGTGCGAGTGCCAAACATCTTGAAAAACACCTCTGGCCTGTGAGCCATGGGGGGCGTGAAATCTCTTTTATTTCTCCCAAATTCCCTATTTTGTTTCCATTTCCATTTATTGGAATCCAGTGTTTTTCCCTTCAAAAGAAACCTTATCCTGAGAGTGTGTGGGCTACACTTGGTGATTTTATTTTCCCACAAAGTAGAATTTCAGCCAAGTAACTAAGTCTGTGCTGTTCAGAGTTTTTAAAAAACAGCCTGTGTTTGTTTTTTAAGAATTTCTGCCATTTCTACAATTGCAAAAATCAGAACTGGACCCCCCGCGTGAGACGCCTAGCTCCTTCTTACCGTCGCAGCATCAGTTTGGGGTTCTTGGCCACGTACTGCTCCACCAGGTCGTTGAGGAGAGTCTTGAGGATGTCCGTGAAGTACTCCAGCTTGCCGTGCAGCGCCACCGTCAGGAGGGAGGCCACGTAGGCCCGGTCCCTGGGGGAGAAAGTCCTCTGGCTCTCCAGGGTGTGGATGAACTGATGGAAGAAGAAGATTGAACATGGATTTAAGATCCTTCCTGCTTTAAGTCGACCTGCTCAGATCAGCTGGGGTCAGGTGAGGTCAGGTCGTGCGCTGGCGGCCACCTTGGTGAGGAAGAGCTTGCTGTTGAGCAGGTTGGACAGCTGCACCAGGCCCTGCTCCACCGTCTGCCGCCGGCACTCCTGCACGTCCAGGTCCCTGCGCAGCGGCGACTCCCGGTGGCCGGGGAAGAAAATGCGCTCGGCGTACATCCTGTAGTCGAGGAACGGGATGCCGGAGCCCACCAGGTCGCTGGACATGTCCATCATCTCCGTCATCAGATCTGAGGGGGTCAAAGGGTGAAAGGTCAGGAGGCTTTGCCACAGACGCCGACTAAATGCAGATTATATTCACGTCTCGGGGAGGGAGGAGGCCGGTCGACACTGACACTGGAGTGTGTCAGCGGACTAAATTTAAACTGTGTGTGTGTGAAAAAGGCTTCATCCAGGACGTGTGATGTAATGGGATCATTTTGTGAAGCCAGCGTGAAAACAAAGGAGATTCTGTCGGCCTCCATCAACTAAAATAAACTCTGCTGTTCTTCCGCTGCTGGCTGGCGGCTCTCCCCCCCTCTCCCTCTCACTGTCTCTCCCTCTCCACTGTCAACTTACTACAGAGGCCTGAGGTTTTATTTTCCCCACCGCCAGCTTTTTGAAGTCTTTTTCCAAAAGAGGAGAGAACATTTGCAGCAACACGTCTGCTGCTGCTGCTGCTGCTGCTGCTACTGATTTGAGATGAGGACGTGTTGATTTTAGAGGCTGCTACTGACGTGTCGCTCGCCTTCTGGAATTGTTGAGGACACACACGACAAACTAAGATCCGTCCGAATCTTATTGTCTACAGTTACACAGAACAAAGTCAATTTGTGGAAGTCTTGGGATAACCTCACTCCAGCTGTTCGAAACTGATGCGTTTGTGAGAACCATCGCTCTACTTTTTGACCTTTTCTTACCTGTAAACTCCTTTTTGCAGCGGTCTCTAACGCTGGTCTCCAGGTTCTCCAGCTGGATCTGAACCTTCTTGTAGTCCCTCAGGGCCTGCTTACTCTTCCTCCTGACGGGACATCGACCACAACAGGAGCAACAGTCAACAGGGTAAAGGTTGGCAGGATACCTGATCCCAGGTTCATAGTGGATTAACCCAAGTCAGTGAAAAAAAACTGTGAAAGGCCTGACTCATGTAATTTGAGCCAACAAACTCCCAGCAGTGAGAATGGGGGTCGACGGTGGGGGTCAGCGAAACGGAAACACTGGCTGATCTTGTAACAACCAAAAAGGCGACAGTCCTGACCGCTCTTTGAAAAGTGGCTTTAACCAGAAGCGCTGTTGGTGTCTCTGGGAGTCTGGAGCATAATGTTTGGATCGCACTGACTGGGAATCCACAGTGGCTCATATATTGTGGTGAGGCAAACTGTAGTGGTGCAGTAAACTATGGTGTCAGATGTTACATTTACTAAGAAAAACGTGTGAAAAGACTTCAATCTTTGCAGAACTTTGTAAATGTGGAATCCCCAGAAGTGGAAAAACAAGTTGGAAGAGGAGATAATTCACATTACATCCATCTGGTCCACTGACCTGTAAATGAGCACGATGATGAGGACAATGAGGGCGACGATGGACGCCCCGACTCCAACCCCAACCTGAGCCTCCAGGGGGAAGGTGGTCAGGCCCAGGTTGTCGTACTGGACCTTCCCCAGGGAGAAGTTCAGGTTGCCCATTTGAACCTAGAAATCACACACACACACCGACAGACTGCTCATTGAACTGCAGTAACCTCAGTGACCTCAGTGACCTCCCATGCTAATAGCGGCTGAAACACTCACAATGAATTCTGGGAAACTGTCGGAACCCTCGCGTTTCTTGCCGTTGGCCACTGTTGCAGGCTGCTGCGGCGGCGGCTCGCAGTACAGATGGTTTCTGGTCAAGGTCTTGACGGCGCACAAGCCGTCCCCGACCATCACCACCACCTCGTCCTTCGTGATTGCCAGGTCGAGGTTCTCTCCCTGAGAAAGCGAAGGCAACGGAACTTTTAGTCCGTCAGCAAAGATTTGGTTTCTCATCATTTAAAAACCAAAGGCAGAGGCTTGCGTGCTGAGCCTGGAAACTGACCTCCAGCTGGATGAAGCTGCCCGGGTTGTAGCGGTAGACCTTCAGGGGGTCCTGCTGGTTCAGGGGCCGCAGGACGGGGTTGGCCTCGTAGCTGAACGTCTGATCGTTCAGGCTGCTGAAGTCAAAGCGCAGGTTATCCAGCAGGAACTCCACGGTGACCTTTGACACCAAGACGGACGAGTCGACCATGGGCGAGCGACACAGGATCTGGGAAGAGGTGTTGACTTCGCAGCGCTCCACAAACTGATTGGACAGAGGGGCAAAGAGGATTATTGAAAAATGAGAAACTTTTTATTAACAACGACACAAAACACACACACACACACACACACACACACACACACACCTGTTTGACAGAGCACTGCGGGTCTTCGGCACAGATGGGGTCAGGGACCATCCTCGGCGGCCTTCTGAGAGTCTGGTGCACATCCTCCTCCTGCCCAGCGCTGCTCCTCCTCCTGCTGCTCCTCCTCTTTCTCCTTTTATTTTTACTGACGACAGTGACGACCATCCGGGGCTCCTGCACCACGTCCAGGTTGTTGCCCGACACGTAGATGAGCCGGCCACCGCTGAGGATGCGCAAATACTTTTTCACGGTTTGTTCATCGACAACATTTGCGGCCATCTATTTGGCTGGAGACGATAAAAGTCGCAGAGGTGGAGGCGAGACTCACTGGAGGAAGCTCTTTGCCGGCTTGGCTTCAGTGATGTTGGGGTTGAGGGTGTAGCGGTAGGCTGCTGCGTGAAGGTGGCGCTGGCTGCTGCCGTAATGCAGGGTGACCCTGTGGTCCCCCGTTTTGTTGTGGCTGCCCGTCACGCACTGCACGCTCGACTTCTGCACTTCTGACACACTGGGGAGGAGAGGAGGAGAGCGGACAAGATTGAAATCTGAGAGAATCTCCGTCTATCAGTGAGGATTTCTTGCCACGTGGTTATGCGTACTTACACAACACAAGGCACGCCTCCTACAGTAACGGTCAGGTCAGAGGCACGTCCGGTCAGGAGGTTCCGGCCAGTGATGGTGAGGACAGTTCCCCCAGCTTTGGGCCCTCTCTCGGGGGACATCCCCATGACAAATGGGTCCTTAAAAAGGAGAAGACGGAAGAAAAAAAACAATATTTAGAATTCCGTCACTGCCTTAATGGTATAAGACAAAGAAACAGACACAACAGATCCAGGAAAATTCAAGACATGATAATCACATGTTTTCTGAGACCTTTCCTTCTTTTACACATCTGTTGAGCACTTGTTATACATCCATCCTTCCATCCATCCATCCATTTTTAATACCCTTTTCTTCCTGAAACCCAAAGGGGCCTGTACCTGATAGCTGAACGACTGGCTGGACAGGCCGAACTCCCCACCGCTCACTTTAACAGACACGTGGCCAACCTTCTCCCCGCCGCTGGCTTTGGTCCTGCACACGATCCTGAGAGCCAGACGACACTCGCAGGTTAGCAACGGTCAGGAACAGTTTGGCTGTTTTGTCTGTTGATATCAGAAACTCCAGAGCGGCTTGGTGCCTACCTGGAGGAGACCTCGTAGAGGCTCGGGGTGACCGTGCAAGGAATCCCAGCCACCGTCACCGAGTGCAGGATGTCCTCCGGCTTCTGGCCCAGGTTGGAGCCGGAGATGGTGACCGTGGTGCCGCCTTCCAGCAGGCCAGTCAGAGGCTCGATCTGAGGACGTCGGAGAAACGGTTCGTTTTTCCGAGCAACTTTCTGGATTTATCTGATGATTTATCTGCTACTTCCAACTTCCAAGGTGACGTACCGAGTGGATGACCGGGGCGGGGCAAGTCTGCTGCACAGGTTCGCCGCAGGAGTCGGAGTACAAGCAGCTGGCGTGCTGAGCGCCGCCGCACCACACGCAGCTGTACTTGGGCTCGGCCGTGTGGCAGCGGCTGCAGTCGGAGCGGCCGACGGAGCAGTTGTACAGGGTCACTGAGGGAGGCGAAGGGTTCAGATGCATGAACAGGCGGACGGCAATCACATTACGTGCACAGTGGGATTAAGGCAATAATTAGCAGGCCGCAATCTAAAACACGGGTTGGAACTCACCGTACAGATCTGGAGAACTGTCCACGTGGAAGGTGTCCCTCCTCTTCACGTACACCATGGCGTTGTACTCCTCCACCGGTGCTGAATACGAGTACTAGAGAGTTGGCAGACAGTGGGCGGATATCAATACAAGATGAAGTTTGACAGATCAACCGCCTCAGTCTGGTGACTTCAGACAGCCCTTAAAAAGGGTTAATTACTTTAAAACGTTATTTGTTCACGTCGTCTTTCAGGATCCGGGAAGGCGATAAAAGGCTCTCTCTTTTCATTGACCACAACGAACAACAGCTACCCACCGAGTTCCAGTTAATTAGCAAAAAGTAACTAGCCAGACTTCACTGCCACTCTGGTCTCCTGCCAATATGTTGTTGTTTTGGTTAAGACTCTTGAATGCCAGGACTGTGGGGCCTCGGCTACTGGAGCTCTATTGTCACAGCTGCGGCTCCATGACAGCACTCTTAAATATATTTTCGCTTTATTCTGTCAAGAGGCACACAGCAGCCTGCCTGCATTAATTTGACCTCTGTGCTGACGCCTCACGTTACAGAGTGGCAGTTTCAGCATCCCGGCATCCTGGCACTCATCACCACAGCACCTGCTTTTATCAAAATAACAAAAATGAGGAATAACACAGTGTTACTCCTGAGTGACTGCACGACATCAGACCTGGTGGAGTTGACACGTGATGTCAAAGTTGGACGGATTCATGTCGTCGGTCTCGACGTAGGCGTCCACCACCACCGTCTGTCCTTCGATGACCAGCACGCACTCATAGTCCAGTTCCGAGTCCTGGACGCAGAGAGATTCAGGGGGGGATTCAGCAGGGAGAGCTTGCAAAGGCTCAGACACTGTGTGTGTGTGTGTGTGTGTGTGTGTGTGTGTGTGGTACCTGATAGAGGTGCAGGTTCCGGGCCAGTAAAGTGATCTTTCTCTCCACTCTGACAGGCAGCAGTGGTGAACCCTGGACCTTCTCCACACAGGGACAAGCTGAGGAGCCCCAGCTGACAAAGGAGCCTTCGTCTCCCTGCAGCCCAAAACGCACAACATTCACGTTAAGCAGAAAAAGCTCAGCTCGTGCACAGAAGCGCAAGAACTCTGTGGGAGAAACAGCGGCGTCACAAATGAAAAACATAATAAATAAAAATTAAAGTTTGTTTTTTCTTATGACAAGTAACACCGAGCTGCAACAGTGGGACATTACAAGAGATGGAACACGGTGGAGAGAAAAAGGACAGCATGAGCAGCTGTTTTTCTTGGGGATCAGTTGGAAGTAAATGCAAAAACAACAAACTGGTCAGAGGGGAAGGACGGTAGAGGAAAGTTGAAAGAAAAAACCAGGGGCAGACAGTGGGAGCCGGGTGGAGCTTTTTTTGGTTCCTGCAGCGGGAGGGCGGAGGCGCTCTGCTGGCTTTGAGAGCGAGTTTTGCAGGCAGCTTTGAGAAGAAGCTGATGAAGAGAAGAAAGGAGCAGCAGCAGCAGGAGGAGGAGGAGCAGCAGCGAGGGCGGCGGCGGCCAGACTCACCGGGAGCAAAGCGTCGGCCGGATCGTACTGGTAGTCCAGCTCTGAGTCAGTGTCCAGCAGGTGGGGGTACGAGGGCGGGGCCTGGTCTACCTCACCGTCACCCGACAGCACCGTGGTGGCCGAGAACGTGGCCGTGTCGTTTTCCGGCTGGACGGCGCTCTCCGAGTGGACGTCCGTCTCTTCCGTCGGCCGGGGGAGCGAGTCGAGGTCCGAGTCGGGGCTTCGCGCTTCTGTCGGGGTTTCAAGGGTGGGCGCCGGGGTGGGAATCTGGTCCCGGTGGAGGTCGAACGAGGGCTCGGATGTTTCAGGCTGGCCCACTGGGGCGGCGGTGGGCAGGGGGAAGGCGGACAGGGTCGGCGTGGGGGGCTCTGCCACGCTTGGGATGCCCTCGGCTTCCGGCAGCGGCTCCTCCGTTAGCACCTCTGGTGGGGGGTCCAGGTCGTGGTGGAGGGGCGGGATCATCGCGGGCTCCACGGTGTCCGGCTCGGCGCTCAGATCGTCCGCCGTGGTGACGGCCGCCGAATCCTCAGCTCGGGTAACGACCACCAGCTCGCCGGCCTCGGCGGCGGCGCCCTCCGCCCCGGTGACGACCTCCGGCGGCGGGAGCGTGGTGGGAGCGTGCGTGGTGGGCGGAGCTGTTGGCGTGGTCGCGGGTGGGGCCGTGGGCGGGGGAGGGGGAGGAGGAGGAGTGGTCGGTGTCTGGGTGGCCGCCACGGTGACGGGAGCCGCCGTCGTCGTCGTCGTCGTTGTTGTTGTTGGTGGTGGAGTTGTTGTTGTTGTAGTTGTTGTTTGGGGAATAGTTGTCGTGGGCTGAGTGGTGGTGGTGGCGGTGGTGGTGGTGGTGGTCGTCGCCACGGTGGTGGTGGTGGTGGTGGTGCGTGTTGTGACAACTTTATCAGGTTTGGTTGTGGGAGGAGCCGAGGTGGGGAGTTTGAACTGGGGGATGGAGGGGGAGGAGGGGGAGACATGAGGAGAGGGTGAGGCAGAAACAAACTAATGGAGCAAAGGAAGAAAACGGGGACGGGTGAGGGACGCGGAGGGGGGGGGGCGACAACTCAACTCAAAAGTAATGTCGGACACATAACCTGCGGGTTATTGTGTTATTGTTGCTTATGAGACATGCATGACTGACAAATGAGCCACAACGAAACATTAACGTGTGCATGTAAAAGAATAAGTCTGACTGCCAACCAAAATCCATTTTGAGCCCATCCAGATTGAAACTGGATGTAGTCTGAACAGTCACAAATCACATGAAATCCAATTTTTGCAAAACGGACTTAAAACCACATTGGCTGCGTTCAGACTGCAGGCAAATCTGATTCCAATCAGATTCTGATTGGAATCAGAATCAGAAGAAGCACCAGGGCATGTATTGTATCAAGTCGCAACAGTTGCTACAGCAACCTGTCAGATCGGTCAACAATGTGGCCCAGAGTGAACAGAACCAGACCCCATTTGGACACTTGTTAAAAACAGTGTGGACAATCAGCCCTAAAAATCGGATTTGAGAAAGAATCTGAATTTGAATCAGACTCGCCTGCAGTCTGAACGCAGCCAAACTCGTATGCAGGGACGTGAACCAAGCTGTTATTTTAAGAGGGAAATTCTCGGCCTGCTCACGGCAGCACATTCATCTTAATTAATAGAGCGCTGAGTGACCGAGTGTGCACAAGGGAGATGGCTGGCGTGTTCCAATTACCGCATAGCTCCCTACCGCTCGAGTGGTTCCATGAGGGACGTGCGAAAGTGCAATATTCTCTTCACGCGTGCATTTGTGCCGGTTAACGCGATTCTGGCTGCTGCCGGTAAAACCAAACATGCAACAACCGTGGTTGTCACTTCCAGTCAGCATAAAATGTCAATGTGCAGTTTCTGGGGGGCAACAGTACCGGTGCGCCACACAAATCGCCTTGAAATACACAGACAGAAGAATGCGGGCTGGAACACAGCGCTGTTTATTGTTTGTCCAACTACTGTTTGCTTAAGACCTCGAATGACTGTAATTTGCCAGCGCTGAGTGATGATGACAAAGGTGAGATGTGTAGTAGTATGTGTGTATCTCAGGGAGCAGGGTGAACACACCCGCTGGCCTCTGTGAAACAATAAATATTTTGTAGGAAAATAGGGTTTCTGTCTGCCAAACATGACCGAGTGTTTTTGGTTGAAGAAAGTAAATACGAAAATGTCTATTTGGAGCAGAACTGAAGAATTAAACAACTCCATATATATTTGTTAGGTATCCAGACTGTCAGGTGCAGTTCCTAGAAAGTAGGCAACGAGCCACAAATCCGATCATAAACACCAGCACACAAACGTGGTCTTAAAAATGCGTCTGATATTTGTGTTAATCTGCACGCAAACGGCCGTCTGATCAGGAAAACAGGGATTAAGGAATCAAAATGTAATCTGCAAAGCTTCACACAGGCAAGAATCTGTTTTGCATGTATGTCACAAACTTGGAACATGCGAACTGTCACGAGTCCATCAAACCTGGCAACTTGAAAATGATTTTTACCGTCTCCATGACAGAAGAGGGGTTCAGCCCCTCTGTGGATACTTACGTGCTGGTTGTAGATGATCACCCCTTCTTCGCAGGTGGGCTTGTGGGTGCACAGGTGCTGGTGAACACACCAGTTGCAGCCCCATCGGCTCAAGACGCAACCGCGACAACTGCGTGTGCGGGAAAAGACAGAGAGCGACGGTTAGATGGACGGAAGGACAGAGGGTGGGAGTGATACAGCCAAATCAACGCAGGTGTAACCCGAGCGATAACAGCAGCCAGAGTTCTAACTAAATGGAGTGTGTTTTGAGTGGGGGAACCGGTTCCGGTGAGCAGAGCGAGGCGATGCTGATAGAGAGAGGATGTCCGGAAACACTGATGAAGATCAGGAGGAAGTGGAGGAGATAAAAATGCATTGTGAACTGATCTCGGTTCATGAAAACCACAACCATGGAATAAAAATGAAAAAAAAAGAAAAATCTACAAGCAGTTCCTCTAGTGATATCACATTTCAGTGTGTTGATGGCACACGTGCAAGTAAGAAGAACCAGATCCCAATGGCCACGGTTATCTAAGCAACACTAGTTGCGTTTCCATTACAGTTTTTCGCAAAATAAAACTGATATTTCTAAAATTTCGACAAAGTACAATTGTGATTTGCTGGTGTTTCCATTGAAGAGTGTGAAGCGCATAAGCCATAATTCTCAGAAAAACTCGTCTTGCGAGTGGCTGCTGTTAAGGAATAAAAATGGACAGTTGTGTTTATTTTATTCAAGAGGGAAAAGGTGCATTGATTACACGCATAGCACAAAATGTACCATTAGGTTATTTTACATCTCTTGCCTCAACTTGGGTAAGATTTAAACGCTAGCCTCTTGAGCTCCAGACAGAAAACGTCCCGACTGTGTGCTTCTTGCAGGGCACTTCTGGAGCGAACGCACTCATAGTCGCAAAGAAACGGGGCTGCAGGAAATACCACATTTCAAACGCGCTTCCTTGTGACACATGAGGCCCTGGCGTATCCTCAGGACTTGGAAGGTTCGGATAAAAGCAGAAATCCACTTCACATGGCAGAAGAAAACAGAGCAGGCCAGTGTCGTGTTTACAGACAACACCAGGGCTCAGCAAGCACAGCCCAGCCACGTAATGAGCTTATTATGTGGAGGTGGAGAGACAACGAAGCGAGCGAGGGGTCAGGTGCCGGCAGCCTTTCATGGACATTGGCCGATAATAAAGGGTTTTTATGCATCCTGAAGTATGGAGGCATGAGAGGACGACTGAAGAGCTGAAAAGCGTTTATTGTGCTGGGGTCACAGGTTTGGAGGGAAGCAATTAAAAAAAACATGAGAAGAAATGGAAAGAACGGACAGGTTGGCGGAGTCAGAGCGGAGGACAGGAGGATTTAATTAGGAGGTGCTGCGGATGTTAACTCACGGCATGCTGCCGGACAGCTGCTTCACAGCGGTGCAGTCGTAGAAGGTGAAGTCCCTCGACGTGATGGTGACGTTGCCGAAGCGGAGCGACAGAGTGACCGTGACAAAGTCTGCGGACGACAAGACAGGAAGAACGACAGCATGAGGAGGAGGAGGAGGAGGAGGAGGAGGAGGAGGAAGAACCAAAACAACACGGTTACATCACAGAGAAAGCCTCAGCAAAATATTTGGCCAGGCTTAGCGTCTGATGCAGGGAGTATGAGAAAGGGATGAGGACCATGTTTCTCATAACACAGTTTACAGGATGTGGGAGACGGTCGGTGCTGCCAGGAGGCCTAATAAAAGTCATGTGTGCCCAGAATCATGCAACACTGAGAAACACACTCATAGTAACACAGCTGGACCTGGAAAGAATTTAGAAATCTGGTCTTCATAGATTTCAACATTGGTTAAAATAAGATTGATTAGATGCAGAGACCAGGATTGACATGCTACAGCGTAAACTGTGGAAATAATGCACTGAAACGCGTCATCGCCTACATTTCACGGACGAAGCTGCAACTCTCTGAAAAAGGAATTAAAGAAAACAACTACTGGCACAGCAAAAAGGTCAAAATGTGACAATAGAAATCATATTACATCTTACATATCAATCAACCTCAAGCATAGATGAAGCACAAATATTACAACATTAGAACCAGTTTTGATGTGCTATTGATATCGGCAGAGGTTGACATCACACACATTTGAGAGGTTTTTCCGAGGTTAGGTGTTTTCATGAGCAGTTTTTTCTTGCGAGATTTAGGTTTTGCGTAATGGAAATGCAGCTTCTGTTTTGTGTTTCATGTCCACTTTAAGGACACCCCTTTCATGAAATATGATGCACTCACTTCAGCACTTGACTCTTCCTAGAGTTAAAGCTGTATGATGATGATGATGATGATGATGATGATGATGATGACGACTTGCTGCAGTCTGCTGCAGGAGCCAGGTGACAATCTCAAGTGCGAGCCCAAATGCAGCAGGTACTATTTCGGGCCTTTCAAAAGCTACGTCACTTTAATAAGTGAATGTTGCAACTAACCCTGTTAAAGCAGGCGTGAGCCCCCTGCTAGATCCCTAAATGCAGCCTGTGTGTCCATATCTCAGCACAAAGCCCGGGGGCTAACGCCGCCTGAGCCGTGCACCCTGAGAACCCCGGCGAGCTGCAAGCGGCCGGAATGCAGGCATGGGAACCAGTGTGTGCGTGTGTGTGTGTGTGTGTGTGTGTGTGTGTGTGTGTGTGTGTGTGTGTATGAATAACAGAAACGTACGGTCCACTCTGACCTCTGCTGGAGCTAAATTCATAAATCAGTCACCATTGACAGTGTATTTAAAAATAAAACAACATCTGGCCCCCTGCACACTAAATAATCACCCAGAACCCCGAAAAGAAAATCAAATAATAATAATAAATAGAATAAAATAATAATAAAAAAAATCAGGGTACAAAATCACTAGATGACATAGATATGAGGGCTCCTGCTTAAAAAAAAACAACCAACAGATTACTCCTTCATGATGCAGCTGGCCTACAGAGATGGAGTGGATTAGCCTGGATTTCAGGACACTAAACCGTATACGTTAATGTAATGCCACACACACACACACACACACACACACACACACATGCACATCCTCCAGTCCTGAAGGATGCGAGTGAAAAGCAGGGGGGCTAAAAATCAAAGGCCCATCAGGTCACGGCGAGTTAACCGCACTCACCCTGACCCGGCGTCACCATGGGTATCCCGCTGGTGTCAGGTGACTGGCAGGAGACCCCGCCCTCGGTGACCACGGCAGGGGTGTGGCTGTCCTCGAAGAAGCAGGAGTAGGCCTCGCCTTCCTCCAGCACCGGCACCCCGGGGACCGACAGAGACACCTGAGGGCGAACCAGAACACCGAATCAAACACACCCTAACAGTGAAAGAATGGACTGACTGATGGTGTGTAAAGTGAAAGCTCCATTTGGTGGATTTGTTGAGGCAGCATGATATTCCTTGCAGGTTTTTAACACCCATTGCACTAGTATTTCAAAATGTGATGATCACAATGACAGCGTCTGGACATGTAAATCTGCTGAAAGTCTGTGGGAATCACTTCATTTGAAAGCCAAATTAGTTCTTCTGCCGCAGGGCAAAAAAAAAAAAAAAGTCCTGACTCACGCAGCTCAAACTCCTCGTCAATTTATTGAGTGACGCTACAGCGAGTTTGTCTCATCCACATCCAGCCCCAGATTCAGCTGTCAATCACACAGGACGACCTTAACGGTGAAGTTATTAAAGGAAGCGTTTTGTTTTTTTCGTCAGGGTAGCGAGGCCATTGTGCAGTTAACACCAACAGAGACTTTTTTTTTTGATGGAAATGGAAACGCAAATTGCATTTTTCATGCATTGATTTCAGCGTCAATTATGAGTACAGCCAGGGACACGCAGCTAATTATCTTAAATATGGAAACTTAACATGGAGTCAATAAGCTCAAGTCTTTAAGTCATTTTCTCTTGTGTTAACGTAAAATGATAAAGACATGACTTAGGTATTTTTTAAGTCAATATTTCCCACTCGAGACGAATCATTCCGTGATTTGTAGCCTTTGAGCAGAATCAGCTGGTCAAGCCTTTGAGGAGTTGGAAAAACAACAACACAGAAACCACACTAGTCTGATGTAAATCAGTGATTCTCTCCTGGTGGAGTCTCAGGACCCACATTAGTTTCCTTACAATGAATCGCAAAGGGAAACTGCTCATGAAGCCGCAACCCAATCAAAACAGCTACGCGACCCACTCCTGGGCTGCGACCCACCAGTTGAGAAACGCTGATGTTAAGTCACTTGAGGCGATTAGAGATGCAGAGACTAAATATCAGCTACTTCCTCCCATGTGAGAGCCATTTTATCGCTCCGTTGCTTCCCACCGCCGCTCGCACAAGACAGATAACGTAACAGACACTGGCTCTATCACGGACATGACGGAACAGAGCTCTGATCCTTATCAGTTCTACAGACACACACACACAGCAAATTACTGTCTCAGCTGTCAAGGAATTCTAGGGAAAAATGATGACTTCATGCGATGTGGGTTTGACTTGTGACTTTGTTTTGGTTCATGAGGAGGCTGCTGTGTGGGGGGGGCATGTTGGGGCAGTTTGAGAAGCGAGGAAGTCTGTGAAAGAACCTGCACATCTTGAGGCTTGTAATCTCTTAATTTCTCAGTCGTAACTGAATCCCACCAAAGGATTTTTGCAGTCACACACCGCCAACATCCTTAATAATAATAAAGGCGACACGCTGGTGCAGTGTTTAGCGCGTTAGTGGTTAGTTGTGGGTTCAATCCCGGATGAAGCGGGTATTGAAACTGGATGGATGGATTACTATTATTATTATCATGTTATGGGGTGGTGGAGCCGCCTTGCCACCTGTCGTGGACTCACCATCCTGCTCTCGTCCTTGCTGATGTTGGAGGGGTTGAGCTCCTGGACGGCCAGACACTGCTGGTCCATGTCGAAGCTCCACAGCCACTGGCCCGGCTGACTGCCGCGAGAGCACTGGGACTGCAGCACACACCTGCAGAAATAGTTGGGGAGAGAGGTGAGAAAAAACAACAACATTGAGACGAGGTTGCCCTGTTACATCAGGCAACAACTTCATCACATGGGCCTCGCGAGTTCAAAGACAAGGTACTCGTGGGGGTGCGGCTTCCACTCAAATTAGCGAGACGGGCAGGGGTGATTTAGGAGGAAGTCGCATCGAGGGGCGTAAAGCGAGATCAGAGAGAGGCTGGAACGGTGAAGATAAGGTGAGAGAGAGAGAGGTGGTGGGGGGGGGGGGGGGGGAGGCAGAGCAGCGAAGAGGCACAGATGGGCTGGAGAGGTACAATTCTTTCATCACACTCTGAAACAATCCCAACGGACCAAACACAGACAATTTTTTTTTTTTTTTTTTTTTTTTAAACAAACTTGACTTGGCAAAAACACTGAAAGCTGCAAAAGTTGGTCAGCAGTCCAGTCTTCACTTATTTGCTGAGCACTCAACTTTGTTTTCCAGATAAAATTCTTTTGATGTGGACCAGTGTGAATCACTCACCCAAAAAAAACAAAAACTAACAGGGACCCAGCAATATAACGACAATTAATTTTGTTAGAATAGACCATTTTCTATGTTTCTATATGACTTTGTCAACTATTTCACAGTGTTAAGGCGACTTTTCAAGGGATGTTGGCGGCCGTGCGTCTCACCTTCCCTCCAGGACACACCAGCCGCAGTAGGGGTCGTGGGCCTGCACGCAGGAGTTGCAGTCTGGGTGCTGCTGGCATTCGGCCACGGGTCTCTTCTGCAGCTGGAAGCGGGACAAAACAATCATGTTCAGTCGTGCAAACTGTGCACAATAAGCTGCCGCAAATCTGATTAAGAAGAATAGGCGCCCCACATATTCGTGGTGGAACAATGCAAAAATGAAAATATGGTCATTAGAGTAATCCTAAAATGCGGGCTGACTTACTGGAAGAGAGAATTGGGGCAGAAACACTCAGAGCCTAAATGACTTTTTTTCCCCCCCGCTCTGTAATTTTGTCGCTACAGTGCACGAATGGCACCTCTGCACAGAGGACCCAGAAGGGACGGCAGGAGCGCAGCGGCTCCGTGTGAGGTGCACCTACCATGTTATGAGTCATGATGAAGAGATGCTCCTCTCTCTGGTCCAGGATGAGGTCTGACCTGATGGCCGAGTTCCTCTGAATGGAGACGACAGAGTACTCCTCCACCTCGCCATTAGGCCCCAGAAACACCTGAGGAGACACGCACACACACACACACACACATGCACATTGTTGGAACTGTTAGTGAAGACCTACATATTGTACGTCATTTCACGACAACAATATGAAGGAGACCAGTAAGAAGAAGAGCGTCAACTTTGGCAACACTTGGGGTTTTTTTTTTATATATGATGGCCAAGTTTTATTTTAAACCATAAACCTCCTTACATTAAAGTTCAACACAGCATTTTGATTGGACAAGATGCAATGCAAACAGATAGAGAAACAAGCCTTTCATTCCAACTTCTGCAGCATTCTAATCAGTCTAATCTAATTATTCTAATCATGATGAGCGACAACATCTGGCATAAAAACTCAACCTCTTGGGTGAGATGCAGAATTTGTCGGCAAAAACAGGCGTAGATAGGCTGAGATAAATACATACAAATCACGGCACTTTTCTTTCCATACTGCTAAAAATAGCAGGGGTGGTCGGAGAAGTGGGTCGAACGTCAGGAACCTGCGTGGCAGGAGCCGGCGGTGGAGAACAGCCAAGCGGCAGACGACATCAGGAGGCCTCTGTGGGCAGTCTGACTTTTTGTGTGAGCTGTTTAAAGTCCAAAGCTGCTGCGATGTGAGTTAATACAACAGGACAGCCTGACCAACTGCTCCGCATCATCCTTTAGATGTTATTTACAGGAGCCTGGACGTCGGCTTCATTCCATCTAATGTCATTAGAGTGATATTCCACCGGGTGGGTGTGTGTGTGTGTGTGTGTGTGTGTGTGTGTGTGTGTGGGGAGGAGGGGGGTTCCAGACGGCAATCATCCTAATGGTGAGGAGCAGCGCATGTCAGGGGGAAGTGTGGATTCCCCAAAGCGGCCTGTGATGTGCCGTGATGTTTGCCTAATGGCAGGCTAATCCCATCATCCCGCAGGTATGCGGAGGTTTGGAGGTCAGCTATGCAGTCGGACACTCTTTGATCCCATGCAGCTCCTCAAAAGACAGACTGTTTGAGGCTTTGGGAGCAAATTGCTGAAAGCGAGCCAGAGCGAGAGAAAAAGGGGGAGAGGCGGGAGGGAACTCAACGCAAACTACACGACATTCCACACTTTCAATGAGGGAAAAGAAGAACTGTTGGTTTAAAAACAGACAATCAAGTGTTTTTTTGAGGATCATACACACTACCGGTCAAAAGATTGGACACGCCCGTTTCTTCTTTATCTTCACTACTTTTTACACTGTAGATACATACGTCACGTTATATATATATATATTATATAAAGGGGGCTATTCTAGATCATCTAAAATATAAAACTTGTTTGAGTTGTTTCACACTTTTTTGTTTAATACATATTCCATATGTGTTCATTCATAGTTTTGATGCATTGATTGACAATCTACAATGTAAATAGTCATGAAAACAAAAGAAAACCCATTAAATCTGAAGTATGTGTCCAAACTTTTGACCGGAAAAAAAAGCAAATAACTCAGAGTTTGTCAAAGGAAGACGGCCAGATGGCATTAAGCTGCAAAACAGACTTTGCACGCTTTGCCGCACAAAACGCTCCTGTCTTCCAGCACAACGGATTCATTTTGAATCCATTAGTTTTACATTTAACAAAATTCTGTTTCTGATAAAGAAAAGCATGAGTCAAAACATTTTAACGATACAACAATATTGAATTAAGACTTTCTAAGCATATGAAAGATCTGGCAGTCATCTTTTAGTATTTTGTCTGGGGATTTGTCCTTTTAGAAAATCTGTTTTAGGCACGATTAAATTAAGTTGTTTGATTGTATTTTGAAAGGACCTTCCAACTTAAAATCATCCGTCCACATTGCAATTTTCCATGTGCAAATGTAGCAACACCAGGAAGAGATCGGAAGAAACAAATACTGGTGATAATATGATACTATCGCTGCCAAAACCAACGGCTCACTCTGTCTTTGACGCCCTTGTCTTGGGGCACTTCACACCTCGGCCTTCCTCTTCCGCACAAAGACGACGGAGGATGGAGGGTTTGATTTTTATGTTTCTCATGGTTGCTGCTGTCAGGCGGACACAGACCGACCGTGTGTTCACGGACGACATTGACACTGACACCGTCTGCAGCCGTGACCCATATTGGAATAATTCTGAATGAGGGTCTCTGTTGGGCTGGGAGCACATGTGTCAGCCAGTCAGCGATGACAGTGCACCACAACAAGCGTGGAGCTCTGTTATCTGCTCACCGTGCTGCTGCTGTCAGGGGGGTTTAGAGGGTCCGGCGTGACGTAACCGGGGGGGAATACGTTAATGGGTCGCATTGTGCCGCTCCAAACTTGAGCGTATATGTGTGTGTGTGTGTGTGTGTGTGTGTGTGTGCGTCAAGGGGGGGCCTCGACCACAAGCTACCACTGAGAAAAGAATCGCACAAAGGGCCGACTGTGTGCAGGCACGGCTCACCATCGGCTAATCCGATATCACACTCGCGGCCTCCCTGCTCAGTTTGCTGTTTCTTGTTATCAATAAGCAAAACCAATGCATGGAAGTTGTGTGTGATTATTCTGAGCCGCACGCTGAGCTGCTGTTTACTATGGAAACGGAAAAGATCACCATCATAATGGTCTCAGCGTCATCCCGACCTCTGTGTGAACCCACGGGGACGCTGCTGACACATGACACATGACCCCCTCAGTGACTGGGTGGCGACACCCACAATGCATCTGCAGCACCTTAAAATTCATGCTGAAAGCCCATTAAAGGACCAGTGTGTGGGGGCTAGTAGCATCATGTGGTTTATAAAAAAGCCAATTAGCAAACAGTGTTCATGCTTGTTTTGTGATGTCCAATTTAGACATCACAAAACAAAACAATGCAAGTTGTCCCACTGATGGTCATTTGTTTATTGTACATTCTAAAGTTACTGCACAGTCCACTCTGTGATCCAGCTGAAAACGATGACCAGGACTGAAATCATAGTGACTCCTTTCAAGTGCAGGCCAACGCAACCTGAGAAATCCCCTTTCTGAGCAAACTTGGAACTCGTTTGTACGAGGAGGGGGTGGAGAATGTTGCTTTCTGTCCTCAGTCGTCACTCCTGGAAAATGAAGGGAAAACTTTTCCCCCACAGAAGGCTAACTTAATAAATGGCAATGTAAAGAGCCCCCTTTAGTCAGTGTCGTTCCACTGCACCTTTGTGTACAACATGTTTTTCTGCTCAAGGAGTAAAAGGAGACGTGAGACTCGTTAAAAAAAGGGGGGGTGGGGGGGGGTTTACACTTCTGAAATGCCATGTTAACTTTTCTGTGATGACAAAAAGGTCCCAGAGCAGTGGTCGGTGAACTGCGATATTAGTTTGGGGTTTTTTGGAGGAGCGCAGACAAGTTAGATCTACTAGACATTTTGTTCATGACTTTAAAAAGACACAATGTCTGGACATTTCCCAGGCCGCTTCATTCAAGCTGCCTGACTCAGTACACACACTATTTTGGACCTCCACTATCTGCCAAATGCAGAGGCCTCAGTTTTTCTGGACAGAAAGGAAAAAAAAGTTTGGGGGTAGATACCCACTGTGCTGAGTAACATGTCTGTGCTGTGACAAGAAACAACAATTATATGAGAAATACCAAACACGTTTTTACCCAAATAAGGCTGGAACTCGGGGGGGCAAGAGACTCAGGTTTCCAGGTATTTCTGCAACTCAATAGCCTCCGCAGTCGACAGACACGGCGGTGACAGTGTGATGGTACCTTGTGCAGGCTCCCTCTGGAGTCCCCCAGGAAGGCGATGGTGTGTCCCGCCCTGACGCTGACCGCCACGGCAGTGAGGCGGGCCGATGGGCTGTCCAGTATGGTCTCGGCTTCCACGGCGACCCTGCTGGCCATGGGGCTGGGGGTGTGGTCGGAGCCGCAGGGGTAGGTATCCAGCGTGTTCTAACAGCCGGGGACACAGGAGGGAACCATTATCACATTTCACGTTTTGGCGCAAAAAGCAGATTGGATCATTTGAAATAACAAACCGGTCGGTGAACATTTTCTTTTCCTCATCTTTTCTTTTTTAGTGAGTGAGTCAGTCACCAAAAATAAAGCTGTGTGTTCTTAATATGGTCTTTGAAAATAAAGGATTTATTTTGGCGGGGGGAAGGACTTAGGGGTGGGCTTTGGGAATAAACTCCCACTGGACTGCACCAAGTTCTGGACTTTAAAGCTCACAAAATCATTTGTTTTTGCTTCCATAGCTTGGCAGCAGGGAGTCTTTACTGCGGCAGAGCTGTTGTTGTTGTTGTTTTTCGTCTCGGGACATTTAGCTTAAAGCGGGGCTCACTACTTTATCGGGGCGTTGGGGGAGGGAGGTGGTCCTAATCCCAAAAATAGGAAGTGGAGGCAATGAACCTAAGAGCTCTGCCTTCTGGTGGGGTCACTCGTAGTGATGGATTGTTCGTCGCCGGCTACGTGTTGTTGTAAATGGAGCCTGGATTGGCTTGGTTTTGTAAAAAAAAAAAAAAAAAAAAAAAAACCAGTCAGCTGTCCAATCAGCGCTGCTTGAGCTCCAGTCCAACCTCAGGATCATATAGATGTTATCTTACTTTCACAGGCTGCACAAAACTTTTAACAAGTCAAACATCCGAGATGTAAAATGCACAAACGGACATTTACAGCCTTGGTTAAGCATTGATGGAGACAATCGTGCAGTTAATGAGGGCAGCTCAGCCAACATCGTGGGAACTCGGCCATTAGACAGACAACAAGCCGGCTCAAATGCACGCTAAGAATAGCGCCAAATGGACATTATGACTACTGAAAGAGTTATGAGGCAAAGGGCGCCCGGTCCAACAACCTGGGCCGAAGCTGATGGCAGCCAGTGATTACACTGCAACACCGCAGACTGACGAGTTGTGAGCGGGCTGTAATCACCCGGAAATTAGTCTGTAACTCCAGGTAAAAAAAAAAAAACGCACAGGCGGGAGGTGATAAGATGGACGGCAAAGATTGCGGGAGTTTCATTTTTCGGGCCGATCAACAGCTGCAGAAGATTGTTTTTTTTCTTCCAAAAGCTCAGAGGTTGCGTGTCCCCTGGTGCAGATGGACAGTCCTGGCCGAGGCTGGAAATGGGATGAAGCAGCGCTGTTGTTGTTGTCCGTGTACCGGGATCCAATTGAGATTTGGCATCTTAATGACACTGTAAATCTCTTTTCAGCTCTAAATCCCCTCAGCCACTGTTCCTTTGTATCCATACGGTGTGCTCCGTGCACCACTACTTCAATTCACATTCACGTCAATCGCTAGTTTAGTTTTCTCACTGTCTGACTGTCTGTTTTCTCTGCCTCCAACCGCGTGAGGCCTTGTTCAACACGACCGTTAACCACGATCCCACCTAGTTCGCCTATCGCTGAAGATCGATTCCTCCCTGAGTGGCAATTCTATTAAATTACACCGTCTACTTTTCCCTGCCCTCCAGCTGATCGGCTGGACGGTGCGGCAAAGGGTCGGCGCTGCTGATCCGGGTCACAGGAGAGAGTGGAAGATGCCAAACTCAATCAGGATGACGACCACATTAGAAACGCACATGTGTGCACAGCAACAAAAGGCATCAATTCACATGTAGGAGCCAGTATATATCGGAATCCTTCCTTTGCAAGATTGGCATTGTAAAAAAAATTTGGATCTAATTGAAAAGAAAAGTTCAAACTGAATTTTATCCACTCCATATAGAGGTCAGTCTAGCAGAGCAGGACAGGCCTGGACTCATCCACTTCTATGGTACAAAATACGCATTTTCCGTCAACAGAAAAGGGGAAAACAAGAAGATAATTCACGGAATAATGAGGTTGTCTGGTGGTCAGCTCAAGGTGTTCCGCTCTGCGTCTGGCTAATGAGGACAACCTCATTCAAAGGCAGGCGACGTGCTCTCATATTTCAAAAACAAAACGGAACAGCGGCGGGTGAAACACGCAGCCACGCGTTTCATTTGTATTCGTGGCGGCGGCCACTGCTGCGCGAATGCTGCTCGTAAGTAAAATCCATTTGCTCAAACGCAGGTGCAAAATATGTTAATGCTTTTCCTAGGGGATCCTGAGCTGAATGTAAATCACACATAGTATTTACACACTGACCGGAAATGTATCATCTCCAGAAAATCAAGTGTGATGTTTTGGACCATTTTGGACTTAAATTTGTCAATGAAAATTGTTTCAATAAAAAAAAAAAAAAAAAAAAAAAATTTTTTGGTCATCCCAACAAAAACTGACCCCACTCAGATGAGAATCGCTCTCTGGTCATGTTGAATGGTAATAAACGTGATTATTTTATTAATGAGTAATTTATGTAGCCTGTTAGACTGTTTCAGTTGTACAATCAACAAAATGGTAAGATTTTTGGTAAATGATGGTAAATTGTAAAATTGTAAAATAAAATGTGTTACCTACTACTGTGCAAAACCAATCCAATTTTAATTTTCCCCCTTCACGGCAACCAATTTTAAATTTATTTTTACGTCAAACGATAATAACCCCATGGGGAGAGATAAAAAGCTAAATAAACAGTCTGAACTCACCTCCAGCAGGTTGGCACAGTTGGACTTGACGTCGTACTCAATGTAGGCCGCCTCGACCCCTGCTTCCTTCCCCATCTTGGTGTAGCACAGGTCCCTGGTGGAGTTGATCCTGCGGTCCACGTCTTCCAGGTCAAACACGCAGAGGGCCGAGTCCTCGGCGGGCCGGGTGGACGACGTGGAGTGTGTGGAGAAGACGCCCAGGAGGATTTCAGCGGCCTGACTCGTCTCACTGTCCTTGGCGAGACCGAGCTGGACGGCCTGCAGGAGGTTGTAGACCTTCCCCGACCTGGAGCGGCAGGTCAGGGGAACCTCCACGTAGGAGTAGTAGGCCGGGTCGTCAAAACAAACCCGTGACACGTAGGTGACAAACTCGCGGGACTGCGACTTCAGGTCCCGCCGGTAGAAGAGGAAGTAGACGTGGTGGCGGTGGGCGAAGGACGCCACAAAGTGGTGGTCGTACTCTGACAGGCGGCCGGCCACGGCCAGCTTGGCCGTCTCCTCGTAGGAGAAGATGAGGCCCTGGGCCAGATTGCGTGTTGAGATGGGCGGGTGGCTGCTGGTGAAGCCCCGGCCGACGAAGAGCACGGGTGGCTTGTCGGGGTGGTAGCGGACCACCAGCCCCACCGTGGTGATGTTGGGGTCGTTGGCCGCCACGTACTGGGTGTCCACCGGCTGATCGGTGGAGAAGAGCACCTCGCCCACAGAATCCAGGCTGCGCTTCTGGCATATCCCCTGGTTGACGCTGCCGCAGGTGATGAGCTCCTTGGAGTAGGGTTGACCAGCAGCAGCTTGTTGTGGTTGCTGGTTCTCCTGGCCTGCGGGCAGGTGCTCTCCGTCACGGGGGGGAGGCACTCGCGGCTGTCCGTGATGGGCCCCGTGTCGGTCTGCTGTGCCAGCTGGAGGGACGGGCTCAGCTGGAAGAGGTGATCTCTGGCGCCCACGTACACCCAGCCCTCGCTGGGGTCGGGGTGCAGGGCCAGGTGCTCGAACAGAGTGTCATTCCAGACGAATGTCGGGAAGGAGGGCGAAGAGTGCAATCCTCGGGCGGCGGCTAGCAGCAGAACGGAGAGCAGCGTCCGGACTGCCGACGCTGAAGAGTGACGCGCCATCCCCGGAGGCATGACAGCAGAGCTGCAGGGAGAACATGGAGGGTGAGGAGTCTGTGTGTGCTGCTGGATTCCAGAAAAAGAAACGCAAAAGAGTTTTCTACTGCTGGAAGAAGCAGTAGAAGACTAGTAGAGCTCCAAGTTTGAGATTCATATTCAACTGGAGAGTCCTCACCATTTGTTTCCGGCGGTGTTTTACAGAGGCATGTCACCTCTTGACCTCCCAGAAGATCAGGTTCAAAAAGAAGACATCCTTCAGGTCACAACCTGCAACACAGAGGAAACATATGAGGCCACAGTCCAGGTCACACAGAGTCGTCGATGACATTCAATGCAGGATTACCAAACTCAGGAGGCGTTAACGAGAAGATATTACAAGAAGGTTTTACAAGATACTTCATTATCATTGGTGTCCTCATTCAGCATCTTTTATCTTCTGCTATTTCTGCTGTCCATTATAAGTCATGGGAGGTTCCTGCACATTGAAATTCCAGTGAGAAAGGCAGCATCAGTTTTTTTCCCCTTTCTTTTTTTTTGTAAGCAAAAATGCTCCTGAGCAGAGGCCAATAGAAGCAGTGTCTGTCCAAGAGGGCTTTCAGCACCACACACACTTGCAGCACACAATCCTCCCCCATTGCTAGGATACAAGGTACAAAACCCTTTGGTTTCAAAGTCCCTGCCAGAAAAACAAGTTGCTGTTAGGTCAGGCACGATGGCATGAGAAATTCTGAAGAGGGGAGAACTTCCTTGTTTTGGAATTTAAAGTGATTTCTAAATGCTTTCTTCACAAACGAATGTCATATCGCTTAACTGCACTGAATTCTACATCTCTTGCTCTATATAAATCATATCCTCCTTTAAAACCCATCAACCCCAGTTTATAATCCCTCCCCCTCCTTTTCCCTCCACCTATTCCATCCTCCATTGCCTCCCAATTCTATCACTGGTACAGAAGCAGGATTATCTCCAGCGAGTTCAGGCGGATCTCCAGCGGGCTTATTCAAATTGAAGGTTGAGAGAGAGGAGACTGAAAAAGACACCATTCACCTCACGCGCCAACACCTCTTGCTGGCCACACCAGAATCATCAGAAAGCCTGTTTTGTAAGTGCCAGTCTCTCGTGTGTGGGAATGAGGCTGAAGACCTGGCAGCAGCCCAAACACATGGTGGGGCGGGGGAGATGGAGCACAATAACTATCATGGAGAATGTTTGTCTTACCAAAAGTCAATGTAATCTCTACTTTCTATCACGGAGCTCTGATTCAGAGCTGTCACTACTTTGGACAGAAGTGGTGGACTCGTCACTTTGAAAAGGAGACTTCCACCACTGGGGGAGGGGACAAGGAGAAGCCTCAGTATTTCAGGGGATAAAGAGTCTGAACCCTGCAGTCAGCAGAGCAACGGCTCCTTGCTGGAAAGAAAATTTCCAGCTCTGTGCAGACAATCCAGGAAGGTGCAACCCAGAGATAATCACGACTGGCAGGAGCAACAAATAAAGGGCGTTTCTGCTGCTTCCTGCTGGAGGTGTATTATATATTAGCAAGGCTTGTAATGTCTCCTTCGCCGAAATCACTCAAAACCAGCCAGCCAGGTCACGGCTTCTCGGGACTTTATAGGGAGGTTTTGTCTCTACTGCGGAAAATAATCCAATAGAGGCAAAACTTCATTCAGGGCTACAGACACACGAGAACGAGGAAATGGACTCCTGATTCGATTCCCCCACGTGAAAAATCACATCTCGCCCAGAGCAGAAGCCTATTTTTCCCTCTCCAAAGTTGGGTGTTTGTTGGATGAGTGGAGGCGGCGACCAAATGTGTTGTGGATATTATTGCATTAGGTGTCTCTTTGCTTTCAGGTAATGGACTCAAAACTGCTGTGGGAGGAGACAGGGACGAGAACGGACAGAACGGTAAGGTTGGGTGATGTGTAGGGATGTCTGATCGTATCAGTCGGACAATAGTAACATAATTCTGTAATATCTGTATCGTTATCGTTTTTTTCCTCTGATAATGAAAACCCCATGATGATAATGTCTGGATTTTGTTAAATGTGCTTCTGAGGCCATGAAACATTTGCCGGTGCACAAATAATGACCTCATCAACAGTGCATTTGTGTAAAATGATTTTTGGGAATTTGTTGATATAGGAAATGGTAATTAAGTGTTTTGACAATATATCGGATATTGGCAAAAAGTCAATTTCGAACATTCCTGGTGACGTGTTCTGACAGACGTGCTCTGGTGGAAAATGGTCGAAACCTGCATATATAGGGCCACGTCTCATGTGACTGACGGGACGAGCAGGGTAGCAGTCCAGAAAGTGAACCCACCACACAGTTGGGGGGCCACAGGCGTCACATAACAGCCGCTACAGTGGGGCACATTCAGCTGAGCCTCCACCCGCTTCACTGAGTTCAGCCTTTCTTTCACTTTCAACCAAACTATCCCACATTTAGGAGGAGACCAGGGCAGGAAGAGGAGCCGGGGAGTGAGGGGGAGCATATCTGAAGTGAATGAAGGCGGCCGAGTAGCATTAGCGGACAGAAACGGGGTTACAGAAGACAATAGTGAAAGGGGGGGACCACGCATGGTGGGTGGGGGGAAGGGAGGAGGGAGACAAGAAAAAGCAGCGCAAAACAAGTGCTCGCAAGCCTGAGCGCTCACTGAGAAGAGATGGAATGTGACCGGCAGTGATAATGAGAGAAGGACAGAGTGAGGGAGAATGGTGGGTGGGGGGGTGGCCATTAATTACAGTACCCAGAATGCCCCATTCTCTCTCTCTCACATACACCCTCGCTTATTTGCAGAAACAAGTGGGGGGAGGGGAAATAAAGCAAGTTTCTAATTAGCGACAGGACTGCGTCCATAAACACACAGGCAAAGACACGCGGATATAATGAGTGGCCCTCCTCTGTGGCCTTTAAACAAATAAACACACACACACACACACACACACACACACACACACACACAGTGTTTCTCTCCGTCTCTATCACACACACACTCAGTAATATCTGGACTGAGCTTGAGTGGATGCAGCCATCTGCCATCAGTCTTTGCCGTTACATCAACAAACAGTGTTTACAAAGGACGCTTTAGTAGCTCCGAGAGCCTCCCGGTGTTCGATTACACAAACAGCAGCCGTCCACGTCCCACCGCTGCTACAGAAAGTGTCACAAAGTGACGGGAAGGGTGAAGAGAATGTCCAAATGTCTGATATTTCACCACCGGATCCGGGTCAGTTTTAACAGAGGGGGAAATAAAACTGGGAATGGCTGGTTGGTGGTGACGGAGGGGCACAAACTCAGACGGCTGATCCGCCGTCATGTGGTGCAGCAAATGTCTGTTACTTTTGGCCACCCGGCACTTTTTAGTACCTATAAATATCAGTCATAACAAGAGCAGCTGTATCACTTGGCCCGCCCCGCGTAATCTGGCTGCACACTTAAAGCCACCGACAGACGTGTTTATGACAAACTGGAAGATTTACGCTTCTCTCGTTGGAACAACATTAACCAACATCCATCTCAAATATTAGATAAATCAGAAGTTGGTCGTCTTGGCGACATTTTCTTTTCATTTTTTTCCCCCTTCTTCTTCATGCAGCGCCTATATAAAGTGTTGGATTTCACATGGTGCTTTTCCCCTCTCAGAGCTCCGTGGCCGGACAGCTCAACTGGCCGGCTGACAAGAAGTTATTTATAGAGGGAGCCCCAGACAATGGCCGGCCATCTAGAAAGAACACATTCCTCCTCGGCCGATGAACTTCGCAGAAAGACAGAAAGGGAGAGGACGGACGGGCGGATGGAGGAGGAAGAGGAAGAGTGGGAGGGGAGGGGAGGATCATCACTTAGTGGCGTCTTCCGGAAACTGTCCTCGTAGAAACAGAGATGTGAAGGTCTCCCGGGTGCCCCTGATCAGCCCCTTTTAAGGGCCCGAGTCCCTCGCTGACGTGACAGCGGGCTCTTGTGGGCACGTTTCAGTAGTCAGAGGGGAGAGCCACTTGTTCCCGGAGAGGAGCTGGGCGGCTGGAGGAAGTTCCCATGGCTGTTAAACTTTATGGCCCAGAAGAAATCGCCCTGGGGGTGACCGAGGTCGGGCCCGGACACAAGAGAGAACGGATATCCAGGTCGCAGGGATCTTCTCCGCGTTCGGGCGGTTCTCAGTAGCTGGTGGAGAAACGTCGCTTCACGCTTTTCCCGTTTCCCTCCCGGTGATGTAACATTGACGCCTGATGTGAAGCTGACTGCAAGTGGCAGCTTACAAAGCATGCTTACCGTTTGTAAATATGTATATATAATAAACTGAACTGCAATCAAAAGTTTAGATACACAATGTAATGCAATGTTTTTCTTTATCTTTAGTTTTGTAAATTTGTAAAATATGACAGTGCCATTTTAAAATGAATTCATCTGATGTACCTTCTGCTTGAAAGGATTAAAAAATAATGGAAAACAGCAGCACAGCTTCTACATTGGGAACATTCATCATTCTTCCGCCTCAGATCACTGATTTATGGACCAGCTGTGAAATTAAAGTAAGAAAATTAGGCGAGATCTGACAATTCAAACAGAACCTCAGTTTTAACTAATCGTGCGTTGTGCTTTGTTTTCAGATTGCCACCATTGTTGAAATATCAATGATAATGGGGACAATCAGGAGACAATAGTCCTTTGAGCCTGTCAGCATGATGAAGGGGCTACGGTCTCTGTCGGAATTAGATGTTAAAGGTCACACATGAGAGCAGGTAGCGAGTTGGAAGGGGCTTCCATAAAGACTCGCAGCTGCCAGACAGGAAGCTATGAGAGTCTGTTGCGTTTCTCTGGATCGTAACTCACACGCAGACAGGTGCGGCAGGCAACGTACACGTCATAGATTATGTAGGATGGTGCTCGGGCGGTGGAAGCGATGGAAGGTTGAGTCACCGCTCAAATCTTCTGTCCTGGGAGTGAGAGGAAAGTATCGGCGGTGGCCTTGAACTTAGCAGGAGGGCTGGAAAACACCACCGTGTGGTGATGAGGCAAGTCTGGGCGAAGACACGCCACTCTGACCTACATCATGCCAGTGATGGGAACAGGCATGTTTGTTCATAGGCACCGCAATAAAAGTAAATCATTATCCGTTTTTCTTTGGTTTTACGAGGCTGAAACCTCAAATTAAAAATGTTAAGACTTCACGTGAAGGAAAATAAACTGATGGATAACACAAAGTTTTTCTACCCCGAACCACGGTGCTTTTCCATCTTGCATTTTCATTTTGAATGTCCTGCACTTTAAAGTTTCAAACCTTACCAGAAAGCAGAAGTCAAAGTGTCTGCACATCAAACTGGCTGGTCAATAGGAGAACAGTAACCTCTGCGCCACACTGGGCTGGGCTAAATATAGAGTGGTGCGTGTCTGTGTGTGTGTGTGTGTGAGAGCGAGCGAGCGAGAGAGAGGAATAGAGAGAGAGGAATAGGGAGAGAGATCAGTCCCAGTGTGTCATTGTGTTGCTGTGGACAGTCACTGAGGATGGCAGCTGTCCAAGGGGGACACAAAGGAAGAGAGCAGGGCGGGGACCCACAGGTTATCATTAGCGGCTTAACGCCGAGACTCCCGCACCCACTGTTTAACTTTTCAAGGGTCCGAGTGCTTCCGCGGAGACGCGGCCATACCTGTTAAACTGATTAAAAAGAAAGAAGCACAACGTTGCGCTTGCATGAGAGTGGGCGAGAACGCCGACAGCCAGTCACAGCCTCAGGAAGTTGGAAAAAAAAAAATCAGTTCAGTGAATAGTTTGGCTGTTTCTGCCGGAGCTCCTGTGGGCAGGACGGCACTTAGCCCGAGGCAAATTAGCCCAAACACGACCTCTGACACTGGTGCGCTGTGTGCCGACCGCCCCGCCACTGCCCACAGCAGACACCAGCGCAGGCCTGCAGGTCTGCCTGTTGTCTTTGTTTAACAGAAAAGTGAGTATAAAAACTCAGCAAAAGCTGCTCAGTGGAGAGTGGAGGCACAGAGATTTAGTTTGGAGGGCAATAAATTATTCATATGACAAACGAAAAACGAAAAGCACAAGTGCACGAAAAAAAAGACCCTCTTGGTTAACTTTGAGTGTCATTGTCTGTAGGATCACACACACTGAGGAAGACTTAAGTGGAAACGCATCTGTGGTGTTGGTCCTGTGGCTGCCACTGAGACAAATAAAAGAATTGTTTCACTTGAGTGCTGCTGGCCTTTCTATATTTTCGACAGTGTTTCCTGGGCCTTGCACCTCTAGTTTTTTGTGCATTTTGGAGAGTGTTTGTTTTTCCCACTTTGTTGACAAAATAAAATCAGCTGAAAAATCACTTTTGGGATGACTGAAACAGTGACCGTTTTTGGGGGGTTGTGATGACATAGCCCTTCCCCGAACTGCAAGCTTGTGATGGAAAGACTGTTGGTCATGATTCACGGCGTGCAGCAGCGCTGCTCGGCGCTCTCCAAGCCGACCAAGGCCCTGCTGGCAAAACACCGAGGCTGATTCAAACTGATCATTTCATTTATTTATTTTAACTTCAAGATGCAGACAGAAGCTACAGCCTGTGATGCGTCTCTGCTCCGCTGGGCTGTGCGCTCAGCTCCCATCACGCTCATTTTAAACGGCGTAAAGTCACTGTCTCGCACCAGCTCACTCAGATCTTTTTTAATTGTTTTTTTTGTAAGTTTATGCATGCAAAAATATGTTGTTTTTTTTTCACGTTTGTCAACGTTTTTGCAGGCAAAATTATAGCCTGCGCTCCGACTCGCTGATTATGGCTGGGGGGGAAACTATGCAGACGCAGTCAGGAAGAATGCAGCGTGTCCACTAACGGGGGAAGAAAGTGCGAATGGCAAGAGCTATTTCCTCCTGTCCTTTCCTTTACACCGCCGAGCTGACGCTCAGCTGGGAAGAGAGGGGAACCGCTGCCTCAACCAGAGCCAACAAATAAAAAGAAATTGGAGTGAACGCACGAATGGCAAAAACATCTGAAAGGCGAGTTGCTGAGTCGTTTAGGGTACAAAGAGGCCTCGCTAAATTATTCAGCACGTCAACAGAAGCCCCGCCGCAAAACTCTATTCACGAACGTTGTCTCGGAATTTATAAACACAGGTGGTAACGTTTAAAACAAGAAAACACAATGTTATGTCAGGCCTGAACTTCCAAAAGTCAAAAGTCCAACATGATGCAAAATTTCCTGGATTGGCTGTTGGCCTTTTGCATGAGTCGTCGATGAGTATTGATATTTAGCGCGCTAGATATCTGGGAGGCACCAGGGACACATCAGCCAACCTCAACCTGAACAGCTCGCTCTCTCTCTCTCTCTCTCTCTCTCTCTCTCTCTCTCACACACACACACACACAAACATGTTTTTGGACTGCGGGAGGAAGCTGGAGAACCCGGACAGAACCCACGCAGCGCTAACCACTGCACCACCGTGTCGCCCATCTATAAAAATTTTGCAGGAAACAAGACAAAAAACAAAGCAGCCCAATAAAAAAAAACACTGATCACTGCGACGTGTCTAATTAACAAGGTGACAATGAAGGACAAACAAATAATGTTTATCGGTCAAGGACAAGTCCGTTTACTGCCACGTCCTATTAAAAAAGGAAATTAATCTTAATAGCGGCGAGAATAGAGTTTTAACAACCTTGTATATCAAAGTGACATGAAAACAATCGACTCTCACGTGACCTCTAGCAATAAAAATAAAATAAAATGCACCACACTGCCTGCAAAAACCACCCCCAGAAATCTGTGCGCGCCACAGTCTCAAAGGCAGTCAAGAGTAGCAGGCAGAAGAACAGCACACATTCTCAGACGGAATCCACTCCGAGGCATTTCGGGCTGTCACTGGTTCCACGCAGACTCTTGTCTGAAGCAGACTGAAGGCGGTGGGCGCTCAGCGAGGACGAGCAGGCTGGCTGATAACGAATTCACATTTGGCTGAGGGAAGGCACTACATCTGTCAAGGAAAGGAGGGGGAAAAAAAATAATGGGCTGAATAATAATAGCCTCCATTAAAAAGTCAACCTTCCCTACAACAAGAAAAGGTCTTTGACAGTTGGCCTTCTAGAATAATTCTACTGATATTACGCTTTTTATATTGACGGCAAAAAATGTTAAATACAAATAACTTTAAAATCATGTTGTAAAGCAAACTGAATCCATTGGAATTTGTAATTTTCAGTCGGGATGTGTGATCCAGATTTTATAAGAATCAGTCTGGGGTCTGCACACCCCTGTCAGACCCACCCCTCCCCACTGGCCAGCATCACTTCACCTCCACCTGCGCTGGTCTTGGCCTCAGCAGACAAAAGTGCTGGTTCAGGGTTGGAATCGAGCCGGCCGGGGCCGCGGCGCCGCTCCCACTCCGTCGCTCTCATCTCTGGTTTGATGCTGCGTGTGAGTGACTGAACAAAGCCAGGAGCTCCTCCATATTCATGACTCCAGTCGCAGGAGAGGAGGGAGACACACACTCACACACAGACACACGCACACGCATGTACACCCTCGGGCCCCGACAGCTTGTTAATGCTGCCTTGGCCTTGCAGTGGAGGATTTCTTGCCAGCAGCGCAATGTTAACTCCAAGAAGTGGACCAGTACTCAAGTCACAAAATAAAAAAAGGGAGATTGTTGTGGCTGTTTAAATTCAACAAGAGAGCGACGCGAGGGGCTTCGCTTCCTGTCCCGTATTGATTGTGTGTTGGAAAACAAAACGGAAGCAAAGCAGCCAAAAACCCAACCTCGCCTAAATTTTAATGATCTGCTGCTTTTGCATGCAAGTCTGCTGCGGCAGCAGGGTAATGAGAGGGTGATGCATTTACTACAGAGCTGGCTGGAGTTTGAACTAAATAATGAACAAACTGGAACAATTTGACACACGTGTGTGTGTGGGAGTGAAGCCAGAGAGATAAATTGCTGCATGTCAGGGATGATCCCCACATGTTATGTTCCGTTTAAATTCACTCACTGCGTGGATTAATTACGGCAGCATTGTTTTGTTTTCTTTAATTACCATGAATGCTTTACACCGAGTACATTTCAGACGGACTATGGGATTATACGCACAATTTGGTTCATAATAAATATTGTACGTGAAATCAATCTCAAGACACTCGAGAGTCTTCTTTTATCGCTGAGAACAGAGCCTGACGCGCCGGCATTAATATTTCAACTGCAATGCACGAAAAGCTGTCAGCTTTAAAAAAAAAAAAAAAGCAGGAGACAGGAGACGGGGAGGCTGTTTACAGTTGGGATCCAGAGCTTCCAGAGCTCAGAACGCAGGAGTGGGGAGTCAACAAGACACAAATTCAAGACGGCAGACGCAAGTCGAGGCAACGCAATTCATTCCTGCTTAGCCAGATGACGGAATAATTCATTAGGCATTCAGAGGTCAACGTGCGCTGATTCCTCCTCGTTGAATCTACAAGTCGCCACACACAGTCTGGTGTGTTTGGCTTGCCGCAGAACCTGAAGAGAGCTTCTGGAGGCTTTGTTGGATCGGTTGAACCCTGAGTCATTGACCGAACAAGTCCAAGTCCTTCAGGGGCTCGACTAGACAAGACAAGAAATCATTAACGCTGGTGTATAACTAAGTACATTCTTAGCTATGATGCAGAGATGTTAATGGTTAACCAAACAACAGCCGAGCGAAGCAGTGGGACGAATCGTGGCAGGTTAATGCAGTCGGCCGAAGCCAAGGTTTAGAAAAACACAAGAAGGTGAGTCACTGAAATTGTGAAGGCAAAGAAAGACCTCAACTTGCTGCTGAGCAGAAGCAAAAAAACCAGCAAGTCACGATGAAGACTGACTGTGCGTCCGCAGGTCTTCATCTCACCGTCCCACCGATGTATCAGTCAGTATTCACGAAACTTTGGCTCACATGTAATGGTCTGAAATTTCTCTTTAGTGTTTGTGAGGGACACAAATCTAACAGCAGCAAAAAAATGACAAAGTTATTTAGAGGCCACAACTTTTGTAAGGGTAACACAAAACTGTGAAAAAAAAACTAAACAAAACAAAAAACACTGTGCGACAACAGCATTTCAACCGTGCCATATGCAGATCCCTTCAAGTTCATCCAACAGCCTGGGCGCTGCACACTCTTCAAGGACGTCCAACGACAAAATACAAAAGCCACTGTGCGTCCAGGATTTTTTTTTTTGTTGTTGTTGCTTGTTCTCTGCACGACAAATAAAAAGTGCACATTCAGGCCCCAGGCGGCGGCGGCCGTCTGGCCTTGCTGCTCCGAGATCAGCGGAGGCTCAGCCTGCAGCAGCAACCCTGAAACACTGAACAACTGTTCCCAAAATTCTGCCCCTCACCACCTCCCCAACCCCAACCCCCCCCCCGAGCACTCATTCACAATACGCCTTCTACTCTGTCCACCATAATCCTCTTTTCCTCACAACACTGGTCTTTTTTCCCTCCCCAGCAGCAGGTTAAGTGTGAGCTGCTGCTGCTGCTGCTGGTCGAAGTCGTGGGATGACGTTAAACGGCAGCGTTCTTGCAGGAGGGGTCGCGGAGGTGATTTCGCAAGGCAAGGCTAGCGTGCACCCGTAGTGGGGCAGGGCAGACGTATACACACGCGCACACACACACACACACTTGGGGGACGCATAAAGGCTCCTTTCTGTGAGTGCCTGGGCGACAACAAGGGCAGAGCAGTGAGAGTGAAGGGTAAATGTTAGTGTGGCTGCTGTGTTGTCTGGTCCTCCCCTGAATGCCGCGTGTGTGAAAACCGGCTGCAGCACAAAGAGCCCCTTTGTGGTCCAGTTGTGGTTTAATGCTGCTTTTCCATAGTGTTGCCTCAATAAAACATTAGGGTGTACGTCCGTGCGGCGCGCGTGTTTGTGTGTTTTTGCACGCTGCTGCTGGAACCTGATTGTTATGTAATACACGACGGGTGAGAATGAGATTGTAAAACAGTTTGAGGCCGCAAAAGTGTCTGGTGGGTAGCAAAAAAAGCGAGTCAACATCGACACTGACAAATCATGATCCTATCAGAGAGGAAGACAGCGAAGCCGAGGTGATGACAAACCATGAAGCTGTGAAGAGCCTCAGGCACTCCCACACCGGTGACTCACGTAATGAAGTGATATGCAAGGTGAGTAACAACAGACGACACAAAGTCAGGGGGCGCTCTGTAAATCTGAGTTCCCTTTTTTTCTTTTCAGTAAATACATAAAATAAAGCAAAAAGCACACTTTTAAACAAATTTCTTTACTTTATTTTCAGACTTTAGTTGGCACCTAAAAAAATAAAAAGACTTGACTCATGTTCAACCCTGGACCTGCTGCAGAAATTCATAGAAGCTTTTACGCCACCATGCAAATGTACCTGGGATTTCTGGATCTAGCAAAGGGGGTGGAGGGCAGACGCTTAATGCATCTGCTAGTGTGTGTAAGTGTGTGTGTGTGTGTCAGGCAGGCACAGGGGTAGCAGGATATTGGCGCGGATGTGGATCCTAAGTATCCGTGCGAGCTCATACTGTAACGCCGGAGGGGAGGACGGTGTTTGTGCGTGTGTCACATAATCGAACGCAACACCGTGAAAGCTCCGGCGAGTTACCTCTCGCTGTAACGTGGCACTAAAAGCCGTGACGCTGTCTGAAGCTATGAGGAAATCTCTACCTGCTCTGCCGCGGCAGGACCACCCCGGGGGTTCGGCCTGCACTCGTTGACTGGAGCGTGGCGTGCTGGTTCCAGCACAGCCGACGTGGAGAGAGAGGTGGAGGGAGCTGAGCAACGTCCCCGTCATAGGGGAGCGTCGACGACAAGAATTCGTCAACGCGAAAATTCAAGCGTCGACGTGATTTGCTGAATGATAAAACCCACACTCCAGCCGCTACATGTCCATTTGTACCTGCAGTGCAGTACTGAGCGCTGATGGTGGCAGTGTCGCTCGTTGCTTACACCCTGCAAAAAACAGAAGAAGAACGGCTTCTTCTCTGAAAAGGCTCGGAAATTCCGAAAACTACAGTTAAAGAATATTTCATAGAAAATGAAGCAGCGAAACACACGTCCGGCGCAAACTCCGTGAAGCTCACCTAGCACTGCGGCTATACGCGAACACCTGAAACGCCGACACCCAGGAGTCGCTGTATCATCACGCACCGCAAAGAGGAGTTCACAAATAACGTCGAGGATAGATATGGCTTATTTGTTAATTAATCATCAGTACATAATTATTATGAAGTACATAATCCGTTTTTTTGTACGTCTTAAAATCGTGGAACATGCTAGCTTAGCAAACGATCGTTCACTTAGGTAAATGCGTACTTTACGCGAGTAATTAGCGAATTTCTGCCCCTGTCAATACAAGTGTTTATAGTGTTTTGTAACACTCTTTCACTTACCGCTTACCAACTGTGTTATTTCGGTATAAAGGTTGTAAGAAATCTGTTTGAAGTATATAACTGATAAACATTGCATATAACCTTTAAATCGTGAATTAATTTACCTATGATAATTTACGTTGAAAAATATAACAACAATTTCACAGATAAATGCTTTGTGTGTCATTATTTAGATATATTTGTTTTAAAAACTTATGCTGTCAGAGTACAACAGTGTAACAGGTGTGAAGATTTAAGCAAGTTAGGTTAAACAGAAGTCGAAAATAGGTGGTGAAAATAAACAAGATAGACAGATTAGTCAACAAAAATAATTGTGAATTGCAGTCCTAGAGATTACAGGAGCGTGACTGTGACTCACTTGGGGCCTGTTTGACAGAGCAGGAAGTCGACCAGAGGTCGCTGAAGGACGCGCGTGGTTATTAAGGGCAGGGGTGGGAGGATCGTTAAAGGAATTATCCTGCTCTTCTTCATCCCACCTGGACACGTCAGTCATTTGTTCGTAGAGGCCATGTGACTTGAGTGATAGAGGGATGGATTAAAAAAAAAAAGGAATCTGCTGTAGAAATGCAAAAACCGATGGAATCAGCTTTTATTTGACTGAAACTTGAGTTGAGAGAAAGAAGAAACAAAGCAGGTGCCCTGAAAGCCAAAAGAAAAACTGAAGGTCGTCACCTTCTCAAAATATCCTCAAACCATCCCTCCCCATCTTTTACCGATGACTTCTACCCATCAGGGGATTTCACTGCGCGGCGCCCGATCTCCTTCGTGCAGAGTTAAAAAGTCTTCCGAGACGGAGGGAACGCCTCCCTCTGAGCTCCTGCCCCCCCCGCCTCCTGCTGAGAACACACAATGAGATCCACAGAAGCCCCGCGCGCTGCTAAAGGTGAACCTGGAGGAGCCAGCTTTAAATTATTCCTGTTGCACTCCACAATGGGGGAACGTAAAAGTTTAAAAAGGTCTTGAAAATTTATCACCATTTGAAAAGAGCATGACTTTTTTTGTTGTTTTTTTTTTAAATACAGTGGGAGGCTCGGAGTGAAGACTGTTTTTATTTTCTTTTAACTGTGGTTAAATATGAGGGCGACACTGCCTGGACATATTGATTGGGCCTCTGGGCAAAAGTCAAGTCATTATTTCAGAGGCTATTTTCAGCAAGCGTGACGGTTAGTGTGGGACTCTTCGCTGTTCAATCATTAAAAAAGGGGGGTTTGAGAAACTGAGGAGCACTGAGGGAGGCGTCACACCATCCTGAAGGCTGCAGTGGGGGCTGTAAATTTTATGCTTGTCACACACAGAGATAGTATTTTTGGGTGGCGGTATTGAAGATGTTCAAACAAAAATGAAAAAACGCAAAATGATGAAAGATAAAGAGAATAAAAAGCGAAGTGCGGATTGAAGACGGAGCAAAGACGGAGCAAACAATGAAGAAGTCTCACACCTCCTCTAATAATCCCATTCATCACTGTGCTCAGCGCGCACCTCTATCACACACACACATGCACACTTGCACAAACACACAGCTCATTGTGTGGGAAGGCACAGTGCACCAGGCCGGGCCGCCTCTACTTTGAATTCTCCTCGAGCATCATCCATATCTACACAAGGTCTGAGTGACCTGACCTTACAGAGCTGGCAGCAGCAGCCAACATTTTTCTTTCATCTAGGCAGGAGGCAGAGACTCGGGCAGATAAACAGCAGCCCACTGCCAAGATGAGCGGGGGACGAGAAAGTGCTGGACAAACAAAAAGAAACGTAAAAAAAACAAAATGACGCTGCTGACCTGGTCCACCGGCGATGAGGCTGTGAGGTTTGTCCCGTGGCTGCTGCCCAGGGGGTCAGTTGCTAGGTTGGATCACCTTGGTCTTCAGATGTGACTCTACAAAGAGACAGAACGTGTTTTTATGAGCGGAGCTCGGTTTTGCAAGAGTAGAAGTGAAACTGCTCAGCAAGTGAAGGCGACAGACGGAAGAGCGTCCCCCCCCATCTACCAGATTGAACACAGCAAATACAAAATGGGAAATGAACAAGAACAACCAACTAGAAACATACACTGATGAAGACATGCTCATTCACAGGTTCAGTACTTGAGCTGGGGCATCCTGAGGCTAACTATACAACTTTTGTATAAATTTGAATCACCAATGAATCAAATAAAGTTCTTTTTTTTTCTTTTCTTTTTTAAGTTTTCCATAGAAATAAACTCAAATTACACCAGTGCTCTCCATGCTACAGTGCAGGCTTTCTTTTTCAACTCTTATTTTTTTTTTAAGTGGAGGCTCCTCTGAGTCCAGTGGCTGCAGCTCTGCAGGCCGAGCGCTAGTTCAACATTGTTGGTAAAAGGATCAATGAGATTACACCATGTCAGCAGGTACACAGCTGTCCGACCACTGATAAGCGGGGTGACAATGTGTGTGTGCGTGTGTGTCAGAGGTCGTGACACACATCCACTTCAAACTCAGCGTCATGACAGGCCAACCCGCCCCCAAACACACATCCCCAGCTCCACCCCCCAAACCCCAGGAGGTAAAAACCACAGAGCTCCCTCTTCCCATCCGCCTCGGTACCTCAGTCCCTCATTTGAATACAATAAGGGTTCCAGTCAATTCCCAGTGTGAGCAAGCCAGACATGGCTGGGATAAGGGGAGGAAAAAAACCAGGGCCTCTGTACACAGGGACGTATGGAATTGAAGGGGGGATGATTGGATGCTGGGACAGGTCATGAGCTTGATTTATGACTCATCCCAACCGTCGCGGTGCAATCAAACTGCACCAGTGCTCCGTATCCTCCTCCCCCAGCGGCACAGCCAGGGCGGATGGGACAGAGAGAAAGGGTGTGTGTGTGTGTGTGTGTTGGGTGATAGTTGTGTGGCCTACTCTGTGAACACCTCTCACCCCTTCTGCCACAAAACAAGGGAAGCGCAGCTATATTAAAAATACAATAGGTCCCATCAGTCTCCTGCTGGTTGCGTTTAGTGGCCTCCATTAGTGTGTGTGTGTGTGTGTGTGTGTGTGTGTGTGTGTGTGTGTGTGTGTGTGTGTGTGTGTGTCAGACTAAAAACAACCATTGGAAAGGCTCACAAACATAACCACTTGCAAAGCAAACTCAATATTTTTACTTTTACTCATACTCATATGAGTATAAATATGTACCGATACCACAACACTGATACCAGTTGTATATGTATGTAGATGACAATTTTGTGTTTGTACTGCACTGAAACTTCTTACAGTCACCCCATGCTCTAGAAAAACATGCTGAGGAATGTTGTTCAAATAACAGAACATCTGTGGAAAAACTTTAAAAAATCTGAGTAATTCTGTGATGTGTAGGGGCTTATTAAGTACTCGTATCAGTGAGTACTGAAATGCAAGTACTCATATTCTACTCCTTCTGTAAAAACGTGGTATTGGAGCATCCCTAGTTATCACTATGAGTCAGTGGAGGAGATGTTGGATAAACAGGAGAAGAGAATTAGTGAAAACAACCCTGAAAAATCCTCAGTCCTGCAGCAATCAGACGTCATTTTTCAGGCTGTTTGGTCAAATATTATGATGATTTATTTGTGCCTCGTACCGTACAACACACAGTGAAAAAAAAAAGGCCAGTCTAAAACTATGGGAACAATGGACGCAGGTTACTGAAGCGGATGAAAACCCTTCTCCCACAGCGCTGCGCTGCCCTGCGCCAATGGCCACAACGCCCGATTTGGTCTGAATGCAGTCTTCCAGGTTGCTACACAGTAATCACCAGACGGGCCTGAGTGTGTGTGCCTGTGTGTTGTTTTGGCCACGCAAACACACAGTTAGACAACAATAGACCTTCAGCCACAGAATGCAACCACACCCTGACTCTACCGCAGATCGTCAACATAATGCATCTCTGTTTGCTGTCGTCCGCTCCTTTAAATTTACAGCTTTGTAATGGCCAGGGAGTCCATTAACCCCGCTGATGGTAGCTCTGATTACAGCTGCAGGATCAGTTCGAATGATGTTGTTTTCCCATCATAAGAAGAGAAAAAAACAGCTGCAAAAAAATGTAGCCAGCAAAATAAGAATTTAAAAGTTCATCTTCCCATCTGTTTTTTGGGAATATCCAGTGCAAATCCGAGACTACAGACAAGAGAATAGACTCCCAGCCTGACTGATAAAGCCCAGCTTAGGTTCCAGGACAGGTCTCAGTTAGTCGGGACTTCGAGTGGATCAGTGAGTGGCTTTAGTTTGCATTTAATTACAGCTTCAGCTCCTGCAAAGAAGCCAGTGAGACGCCATAAACAAAACCAATGAGTGCAAGACTCTTTTTTTCAATTTGAGTGCCCTAAATCTGTAGGAGCAAATTAAAAAGAGCGGTTTCTCACAGTAGCACTTCACCACGTTGATGTGGTTAAGCCCCACGACGCACAAGAAAACATGTTTATTCCTTCTTTGTCAGAAACCCTCAAGGGGGCGGAAAATATTTGGTTTGCTTGTTTTAAGCTCCGCTCGACTCCCCTGTACTTTATCTTTGCCTCTCGTCTTCAGTGTGTTTAGCGTGTGTGCGTGTGGGTGTGATGGATGCTGCAGCGGTTAAAGTCAGACCGAGGGATTGACAGCAGTTTTCCACAAGCTTTCCCCACCAGCCGTTCTCTGCCCAGAGGCCTGACAGCAGGCTGAATACTAGTCATTACTCCGTCCTCCCGGCCGGCCAGTTCAGACGGAGGCAAACTCGCTTCAGCAGCTCCTTGCTGTCAACGTCGAGCGATGCTTCGCGATGGTCGACACAAATGCAGCTGTTTACGCATGATTGCGCAGTGGATTCAAAGGTGATTTAGTTTTAATGTACTTGAATGCATACTCTAACAATTCATACGTCAAAACCTAAAAACTGTCAATAAGAACAAAATGCATTCACATTCACATGCAACACATTCCCCATCTCATCCTAATGTACAATGACTTAAAAATAATATAAAAATCTGCAACACTAATTGGTTGACGGACTCAATTTAAAGGGTCAGTAAGCACAAAATCTATAGAAATCTATGAGCCAGCTATGAGAAATAGGACAAAAGCTGCAAATCTACACTTCCAGTCAAAAGTTTGGACACACCTGTTTCTTCTTTATCTTCACTACTTTCTACACTGTAGATACACACTGAAGACATCAAATATATGACCAAGGTGACCACCCTTCATATTTTATATGAAGGGTGGCTATTCTAGATCATCTAAAATCTAAAACTTGTTTGAGTTCTTTTACACTTTTTTGTTTAATACATATTCCATATGTGTTCATTCATAGTTTTAATGGCTCGAGTGACAATCTACAACGTAAATAGTCATGAAAATAAAAAGCCATTAAATCAGAAGTATGTGGCCAAACGTTTCACTGGTAGTGTACATGTTTGTTTTAACTGATAAAGTTCCACAACATGAATCAACACTGACAGCACGTCAACATGGAAGAAGTCAATCACTGTGTGCTTTTCAATCAAATCACAGCATGTAAATGAAAGGCATAGAGTTGGATGAAGAACCACAATTTTGACTAATGAGCAGCACACTTAACATGAGACCAAAAGACAGAGCAACCCATTAAAAATAAAGGGTGCAAACCAACAAAAAACCAAGACTGGTGGCATCATTCATAGATGACAAAAAACTGATGAGAGACAAAATTTTCATAGACGAAACCCAACCCTAATATCAGTGAGGAAGAGTTTGCATTTCATGTTCCCTCTGTGTCGTGGACAGGTTTGCATAACGAGTCAGCATCTGATGAGGACACGAGTGTATTCAGTTTCACAAGCTGCCGGCTGCCGCTCCTTCCGTACTTGTGGCCTTTGAAAGAGTCAGGTAACAGATGGGCAAGCTGGCACTAAACCAGAGAGCAGGAATTTACAAACACACACATACAAACACAAGTCTTATGAATGTGCTAGCGCAGCCACATCACAGTGCTGCTTCAATTCCCAAACGTCTTCATTAATTCTCCTTTATAGGAGCGAGTCCTCTCTGGTCCGGTGTGTACTCGACTCTATAACGCTGCCATCAAACACGAGCCAGAGTGTGAGCACAAATGGCCCGACTGTCCGGCATGTGCTCTGCTGAGCTTTAACAGTCGACGCGCTGACAAGGTCGCTGTGGAGACGACCACCCTCTGCTGCGTGAGGGTCCACACGCCCCTTTTTAATTGGCCCTCGTTTTCTCCCCGGGACATCCCGTTTGAGATGAAACGCGTTTGGCACTTCCTTTGGTCGCCCTGTGCTGACTTCCAGGAGACAAAATGTCCCTCCCGCCAATGAAAAAAACAAAAACCAAACAAAAACACTGTGATGAAGTGTGTTGTCCGACAGAGCAATGTCTTGTGTGCGTCTGTACGTGTGAAAGCCTCCCGATGGGTCATCAATCCTGGCAGATAGACAAAAGAGCATCCGTTTTTTCTCAATTTGTTATCAAAAGTGCACCTTTCATGAAATCCTGCTATGGTTTGAAAAAAAACCCAGAGCATTTCCCATAAATTCTCAACAAGACTCTTTGTGACCATCGCTGCACACTCCTCTAGACTGACGTTCAGGCTCAACTTTTTAGTTGCCACGTTCACGTTCAAGTCCAAGTCCACCTCATGTCGTGGCTGTCAATTATGCCTCCCGTCCAACCGACACCGCAAACGATGCCGTGGCTCCTTTTATGCTAACTGAGGGCAAACCAGAACGGCGAGGAGGGAATCCTGCCCGATTTGGATTCATCTGGTATGAATATAGCCTTTCTTGTCCTCTACTCTCTGCAAAAAAGTGTGCAAAGATGTGACCTAAGCAACGTCATGGTCAGATGACTCACTACAAATCTCACAAAGTGGCTTATTTTTGTCGACAATGGAGAGCGAATGACTCTGTGCTTGAAAGAGGCTCCGTGCTTACAGCTACAACAGCAGTGTCATAAAAACAAAATGCCTCCATTCCCACGACCATGTGATGGGTTCTCCATCTGCACCCCAACTGATGCAACTCACTCAGGCTTCCAAACATCACAGGTTTTTATCAATGCGCATTTTCTCCCACAGATCAGCTCCCCATGCTTGTTCTCTCCAAAGAAAAATATTTAACATGTCAGCGGTTGAAGCAAAAAGCAAACGGGCGGGATGGATTCCAATTTGTTTCGGCCGCCCGCCGCCCCCTCATGGGACCCACGACGGTGTGTGAATGTGTGTGTAGCGAGGAGGGGGGAGGGTGTGAATTGTTCCTGCACTCCCTGAGGTGCGCGCCGGTGAGCGCGAGTGTATGGGCCGGACAGGCTGCTCCCTCAGAAGCGGCGCACCTTATTGATCAGCCTCATGTGTGTTTAACTGTACCTCTGGGTGCCATCTGGCATTCCTCTCTAATCTTTCCATTGTCTCTCCCAATACATCTTATCTTCTTGCCCTGTCAATATCCTCTCCATCCTACCCTCCGCTCCCTCTCCTTGCGCCCTGCGCCACCTAATTTAGCTTTCTGCGCGTCTGCGTCTTTGCTCTTTCACAGTCTACCTATTAATTTAGTCTGTCTGGGATGAAGAGGGGGAGGTGAGGTGGGGAGGAAGGACACAGGCAGAGAGGGTGGACTGTTAAATGGAAGAGAGGTGCAGCTTTGGGGACAAGGTGGAGGAAGGGAATGAACAAGGGACAACTCAAGTGTAAAAAGACATCTCAGTATGGAGCGTTGCTGATATTTAGGACTTCCACTATGACTGTGTGATTCTAAATCTCAGTCGCTATGCCATCCTCTTTTTTTTCAATATTTTTGAATATCAAAGGACAAGAAACATTGCAGCTCAATGCAAAGCTGAGGATAACATGTGTTTTTGTTAATGCCATTTTCATTTTTGATTGTTTGGACAAAATAGACTGCAGACAATTGATGAAGTGAAGTAGAATAAAATATATTTGATAATGATAAGTGAAAATACTGAAGCTCTTCATCTTTAGAGCCCCTTGTTTCCGCTTTTCCCTTTTATAACCAGGCACAATATGGAAGGGAAACCCATGGATGACCTACTTTTTTTTTTTTTTTTTTTTGCCTCTCCCTCCATTTGGACAGTGGAGGCCATGAACATCAAAGCGATGCATGCGTTAAGAGCCCTCCACCCAGGTCAGGTTTAATATCCTTAAGGCCTAAAGCTTCTTGAAGGAGGACAGCGTCACAATTAGATATAAAACTAAATGGAAAAAAGCTTGAGGCTGCTGAAAAAGCCAGAGGTCCGTGAGAGAACGTCATGGAAATGGTCAAGCGGTGATTGAGATTCTGCACCTTGCTCTGCTGTCCGGGAAGCTCAAGATGAATGTAGGTGACTTTAGAATAAAACAAGGGGAGGACTCAATCAGTGGAATGAGTGAGTGTCCGTTACTCTCTGCTCCTCCGTCTCATTCAAAGAAGAAATGTGGAGTTCAGGTGCAGTTCATGAGTCTCCTGAGACAAGATCACAGTCCGGGGAAAAAAAGTGAAGAAGACAAGAGGACGACTAAATGACATGATTTGATTATATTGTTCTGCTTGGGGTGAGGCCCACTCCAGGAAAGTCACCTTGTCTCGCCGAGGGTGCGGAGATAAGCGGAAGGTCGGCTGTGTTTGGCATTACATCACCTGTTTGTTTAGAGCTTAGATGATCCATTCGACAGACGGGGAAATACATAAAAACTACTCTTTTTTTTTTTTTAACCCCAAACAAGGCAGCAGTGGAACACAACACAAAGTGCACCGTCTCTGTCATCAGGAACATCTAGTTCGACTGAACAAATGGCCTTGCCTGAGATTTACGGTCCTCAGGGAATGGATTTATGATTAGTGACCACTTTCTGTGATGACCACATCCTTCATGCACGACGACACGTACACCAAGTGATAATGGATGCACCGCGGACCGTCTAAAAGTCACCAAAGTACCTCGTACAAACATCATTAGATCCCACGTGGTCACCTCTGCGGGGAAAAAAATAGTGCCATTTGTTGCATTTGCCTTCACATCCTCCAGAGGCTTAACGCTCTGTCTGTTTGTTAATCCTACCATGCTTCAAATTTGTGCCACGATCTATTTAATTACGTAGGTCACGGAGAGTGCCACACTGTATTTCCAAAAAAAAAAAGAAGAAGAAAAAAAAAGAACAGGGTCAGTTTTTCCTTTGTTGGATCTGAATGAAAGAGTTTCATGATTACTGAAGGTGGTAATCCAGCCTCGTTTTAGTGGAAATCTGTGAGCGTTGACAGCACCACTTGGCCACGAGTCCATTAGTTGAACAGCATCCTTTCATGCCCACGCCTGAAAATGTCTACTTTTCCACTGGGAGCCTTAAAGGCAACATTCATTAATCCGCAAAAGGCACAAGGGTACATGGGCGTCTAACGTAACACTCAGTTGAAGTGTCGAAGGAATGGCCCTGCTCATTGCTTGCAACTCTGTTGGCACGATGGATCATGTAGGTTCGAACAATACCATAGGAAATGAACTATAATCCCACTAATATTAACTGTTGGGATCACAAACATGTGATCTTCCAAAATACAAAAAAGCTCAACATTTGCAAGCAGCGGATAGAGTGGTAGGTTCGAGCTGAAAAACAAGTTGTTCTTGACAACGCTGAGAAAAATGAACTCAATGGTGGCACTGAACCGAGGGAGAGACTGTCGTCATTACTGTCGTCATTAGCAAGCCTCACCTTGTACAGTTTTCCTGAGAACACACTGGCGTTTGCTGGCAGTGCCATTTAACATATGTCTGACAGTTTTCCTTTCCACTTAGTCATCGTCTGTGAGCTGGACACGTAGCTCCAGGAGCTGCCAGCGGACACAAGCATGTTGCCTCGTACACAAAAAGGCACTGAAGCAAAAGGAGGTCCTGTATCAAATACCAAGTCAACAACAGCGGTCCCCATTAATGAAGCCTGGGACTCCTGTAAATCCCATAACACAGTATGGGTCAACCTAAGCTGGTTTATTTGGTATCGCTCCCATTTCTTTATCAAACCTCCTGCTGTGAGTTAAGATGTCTGATACGCTTAAAAGCATACTAATCAGCTGCTGCCCCCTCCCTCCTCATCTCTCACAGCTGAGGTCCACACTGTAGCAGGGCCGGCCCCTGCTCCTGCAAGACCTGCAGCAGATGTGTGGTAACACATGTCTGAGGAAGGAGTCTTTTGTTCTCCAAGCCACAGCATACCACGCGCGCACACAACTTTCTATTTCACAACAGCTGTCGTATCGTGTCTTTGTTTGCCATCTGCAACACCAAGTATGGAAGTGGACCTTTCAGTCTGACCTGAGATATTACTGGCAAGGCAAACGGGCCGTGCTGGCAGCAGCGCAGCCAGCGGATTGCAGGTGTGGACTCATACCAACACTGCTGCGGGCGTCTGCAGAAACTCTCGCCAGACCTGCCGCCAGTGCAGGTTTAGGTTTACATTGTAACGTCGCGAAGTAAACGGTACACCGAAAACAGTTTAGGTCAGACTGGCCCGATTAAACGAAACAAGTCAACTGTAATGGTTGCGCGTAGCAACTCAGAGGCAGCCCAGAGGCAGCAGGCTGGGGATTTGCCTTCCTGTGGTGTGATTTATCATGTTTAAATGAGAAAATAAGAAAATGTGACAGTGAACACATTGTAATGGCTGTCTATATCACTGATACACCTGAAATATTAAGCTCCAGCTTATTTTTCTGTGCTGGTACAGTTGTTTAAATTGCTTCAGTTTAAGCAGTAACATACTTAGAACAACAAGAGTTGGACTTTTTTCAAAATTAATCTATCCAGGTGATCCGTGTGCGAGGCTCTCTCTGATCTCCGCCTCTTTATGCGAAATCAGATCATAGACAGTCGGCCTTTCACTTGGTGTGCACAGTGCCGACATACAACTTGTTTTTCAGGTTGTTTTTAGCGAGGGACGGTGCGGGCAAAGGAAGCGTGCACACACTAACACACACACACAAGAACACACTTGTCCAAACACACACTTCTCCTCACGTAGATCTCCTGCAGTGCTTCCTGTCTGCGCTGGCTGATCATTTCCCCGTAATCTAATGCTCGCCTGCTCATCTCCGGTCGGCAAGAGCTATGTGTGTGTTTTCCCGGGCAACTGTCCCCCTGTGTCATGATTTCTGGGAACAACAGAGACCGGTCATTTATTTATACGGACAGAAAACTTGTGTAACTTGCAGAAACCTTTTTTTAGAGTGCCCCATTTCCACTTTGCAAGTATTACGAGTTAAACATTGTGGGACACCGGGCTTGGCTGCAGAAATATTTTGCATGTAAAACAAGGTCATGTGTTCAGGCAAAAGTCTGTTAGCAGTCAGGAATGGAAAGGGTGGGTGGTGGGATTGAACGCGTGTGTTAACAGTCAAAGTGAAATAAACAAAACAAAACCAGAATGAGTCGAAAACCACACGCACAGATGAAACCTTTCTTTTGATCAATGCTGGAGTGAAGTATGTGCCCCAGGGCTCCAGGGGAGTGAACTGGTGTTTGCACTGAAATCACAGACTCAGTCAAGTGCTGAAAACGGGCAGAGTTAATGTGGACATAAGGTGACTTAATGATAACCTTTGGGAAGTGCAGTTCGTGTCCTTTTACAGAAATACCAACAGCCACAAAGCAGGGCTGAGCATTCAAAGCTGATTGAGTATGGGCCATTATTCTACTTTTTATTATTATTCTTCTATTCACAAAATGGAGCTTAAAACCATCACATTCTATCTATTATTTGGAAAATATCATAAATAACCACTGTTCAACCTTTGTGCACTACTGCCACTTCTGCTGTGCATTCAGTCGATTGATCATGTCTGACCACCGTCCGGTCAACATAAACAGGTCACTAGTACTGAGATATAGATTCATCTATTGATGGATTGTACTAGATTGTCCCCGTTTCTGCCACACAACTAAAACTGAGAATGGTGATGTGCCAGCAAACCCACATAACAAGATAAGCAAATATTTAACTCAATACTTGGTCAGTAATTTCTTTGACAAACCAGTCCAGTGAATGTCTCAATTGTTTCATCACATATAAATACATTTAGAATATGGATAAAAATGTGTTCTACTAAGGTGAAAACAAATCTATCAACCATCTCTAAAATCTTGCTGTGAATTCTCTTTAATTAAAAATGCATTTATTACAATGTTGTGTTACTTAAACACATTCTCCCTTGTGCATATCCATAGCCCTATGACTGTGTGTGTGGAATTAATTGATAATTAACTGCTGCTGATGGTAATGAAGGACACCCACTGCAAGTGCAAAGCTCTTTGAGGGACTCTGAATATGGTAATCCTTGAATGTCAAACCAAGAACTGACAAACATAACTGTGCTGCAGAGAATGCGACTCTGCAAGGACAACAGAAGGGCGTTTGAGATGAGTGACAGACTAGCATAAGACAAAAATGACATTGAGGCACAATGGAACTCAATAATTGTTTGGGCTTCATGGATTGGTCAAACATTAATCCGCAGAGCAAATCAAAGGGACTTTGACCAGTCACTGTGGGGTGGACATCATTATTCCAGCAAAAGTAGACTTTAAAACTCTAAAAGAGGGCTGGTATTAGGCTGTGTTATCGTCAGCAGGGTGTATGCTTTAGACCAAAAAGAGTCAGTGTCTTAGACCTACAGCTGAAGGACGTGTCTTGGTTGCTAAAGGTGCATGATGGGGTTTTGGCTGCGGACAGAAACCGCTGAAAGAGAGATCGGACCTTGGGGTGATAAACCTTTTTGTGACAGGTGGTTGGAGGCATTGCCCATAAAGAGAGGTTACAATGAGACACCCACGGAACACCCACCACCTGATTCAACCACAACTTCCTGGATTCTCCCTCTCTGGCCTGCCCGCCCACGGGGTCTTCCACACTTCTCCACCCTGGGAATAAAAAGTCCTGACTCCACTTTCACGATATAATCAAAACATCGGGTTTCTGTGGGAGAGCCCAAGCACGGGGGCCTGGCACAGCGGCGGGATAGGGAGGGGAATGGCGGAGGGAGGAGATGAAGTTCATATTCCAAGGTCAGCCGAAAGAAAAACACAATAATCCTTGGCAACAGTGGAACCAGCAAGAGCACATGGGAGGAGGGCTAACAGAAGTAGGGGAACTATGAAAACAAACAGATAAAAGGCTCGGTGGGGAGGCCCTCCGCTGGCGTGGACCGAGCTTCTGGTCTGGCGTGGGGAGGAGTAATTGGGAGCAGCCGCTGACTCTTTAAATAGCTGCCGAGCGTGGTGGGATGCGGTTTGTGGGGAAGTAGACCTGACACAGGCAGGAGGAGGAAACTAAAGTCCCACGAGCCTTTGTGTAAATCAGATGAATTAAAGGAAATAGTTAAATGAGCCCAGAGCGATTGCTCCCAAGATGCATCTGGCTATTTTGGTGTGACATCAGCAGTACTCCCACGCCTAGCTCAAAATATATGCACATATAATTTCAGTAAGCTTTACTCTCTACTTCTGCAAATGTAGTGAAGTTTAGGCTTCCAACAATTCAGTTTGGTTTTATCGCTGACTCCATTTCTTCTATGGCTCCCACGGGTGTTTATCCAGCTACAGACAGTTAGGAAATTAACCTAAAATCATTTTTCCAGCCTTCTTGCATAAAACACCACAGCATTAAATTAAGTATAATGTGAATGAACATTAAATAACCATACTGCGGATATACATGATGATAGCTTAAGTGAGTGGCTTAAGGATCCCTTCTGCATGGCATGCTGAACACATTTGCAAAGCCCGTTAGTCTCTGTTTTCACACAAGGTAACTATTGCTCAGTAAACGTCCGTCTGAGTGTGAAAAAGACAAATGACTGGAATAGAAAAGCAATGCAGAGGTGAACGACGCACCAAACATTTCAACTAAATACGTCATTAATCAAAATGGAATTTTTGGCTTGTCGATACTTATAGAACAGAAACATTTTGTGGAGAGTTAAATATTTATTTTTGAGTTTAGCTTCTCGAAACTTCATTCGACTTCTGGTGGTGTGATTGAATATGTATGAAATGAAAATTATGTTATGAATTATTGTGGATTCGCTAAATTATTTGAGACAGGAATTCATGCACCGCATCTATCTTTGGCAGTGTTACTAGGTCAGAAAATTTGCTTTTCGCTTTTAACTTACAAGATTTGGGCTATGTATTACCAGTCACGCAATATTCTGTGTTGATGAAACTGCAAATAATATGAAAAAAAAAAACTTTAGATACCATGCCTCCTAAATCCTAGTTAACTGTACAGCAGTTCTGCTAGCTGACCCCGCAGCTCTTACCTCTGTCCTCGGGCTGGAATGTGTTGGCTCTTGTTTTATGGTGGCTGCCTCTGGCGAGAAACTAGCTCAGACATAAGTCGCAAGCTAACTCATATACCGCTGCCACTTATCTCTGACCCAGGCTGCGGAGGATGAGGCCAGAAGCTGAGTTGTGTTAGGACAACCCCAGTGATGAATGGCGCAGAGGGTTGTTTGGTGGAATGGTGCGCTGAGAGGATTGATATGACAGGAAGAGGGAAGGATTGTCCTCTTTGCTCCACTGTTTGTTCCCCGAAGTGAGTTGACGTGTAAGACACAATGCTTCATCAAGGCTGAGCAAACAGAGAGAAAAGGCCGTGATCAAGGGGACCAAAGCCCCTTTTACTTTGAGGAAATCAGTAAATAAATCCGTCTTTTGGGAGAAACGGGGGAAGAGCAGCAGAGTCTTTGGCCAAAAAGGCTCATTTGACGTGAGGCCAAAGGAAGAAAACTTATGTGAGAGCACTGACACGACACCAGCCAGAGACACACTCTCACACTAAGCAGCAGCGGATGCGTTTAAGCCTTAATGGGCCTCTTTGTGCCCGTGAAAAGGGACTGTGCCAATTTCAGCCAGGCCTCCCCTTGTTAGGGAAAAGTACAGTGACTCAACTGGTGACATGGTGTGTTCACTGACCCGTTGCCAAAACCAGTGAGTCATCCACCAAAAATAAAGGGAGGGGAGGCCAACGCCAGCCCTCACCTCCCTCTTGAAAATATACATAAATGAACGGACATCACGGCCGTTCTGCCGACGTCAAGTTCGCTGCTCTGAACGCAGAAGGCAATCTTGACAGTGCCGAGAGGAGCACTGCTAAAGTGAAATCAGGTCAGATTAACAAGAGGGGGGGAAGGAAAATACAAGTGCCACAGTGTGGCAGAGGCAGGGGGCATATTTTCTGTAAACAGGGGGCGCATCTTTCAAAGAAGCCAAAGTCGCTTGAAAAAAACGGATTCTCGTGAGAAAGCGGACTTCAAACAGAGGCCATTTCCAGGCATTATAAAGTCTTAGTCCAGCTTTCACTGCCGACTGCTGGGCGGATTTTGGTGCACATGGTATTACCAAAGTCTGTGTGTGTGTTTGCTTTTCTTTTAGCCGGTATTTTAACTGTGCCTTGACTTCATAGCCTAAACACATCAAATAACTGGCTGGTTGCAGGGGGGAAACGACCCAGCTTCACCAAAAACCAAACAGTGCCACCATTCCTGAGGTTGTTTAACAGTCAGCCTTCAAACTACCGTCGACAGTGTGCCTTTGGCTACAGCTGCTCTGTAATTAAACACCAGAAATTTCAGCCTCCCCTCCTCTGTCCCTTGGAAAATATATCCAGGGTCTAAATACAACTCGGGGCCCTGCCTTTCTGCACAGGGCCGATGCCATCCTGCTTCTATCCTGCTCCCACATCTGGCTGCTCGACCACAGCGACAGTGAGCGAGCGGTCGCCGGACAAACACGTTTCACGAGGGGAAAAGCCAGAGAAGCTAGCCCCTTCTGTCCAAGCTGAAATCATACTGTGATTGAATTCCAGTCAGCCAGATGTCCATGTGCCTCGTCTTAATGTGTGAGGGGAGGAATTAAACTTTACAGTGAACTAATGAGTGTCTGTGCATCTTTCTCTAAGCCTCAATAAGATAGCGGATGATTTTTTTCCCCCTCCCCAGCCAAAGCTTGGTCATTAAGTCTAATTGTGCTCTCACACAGAACATGACAAGCAGCCCACTGCCTCTGTGGGCCAACTCGTTCATTTGCAGTACCATGTTTTCTAATTACATGCAAAAACGGTTTAAGCTCATCATGGTAATCTGACAACACATGCCATGTGTACCCATTCCCCCAATTTCCATTAGCTGTGATTGATTTTTTAAGGCAGTTGGGGGAAATGCAAACAAAGGTCATCAGCTATGCCTCATCTGCCGGCTTTAATTACCACCCCACTTTACTGTCCATCCCAACAGCCTCATTTTTTTTTTTTTAAAGCAAAGTAGGGACTTTTGCTCAGAGAAAATTCCGTCAGAAAAAGGATTATCTCTTATCTATACGCACGCGCCGTCTTATATAAATTAAAACTGCATTTAATGTCTAAATCCTGTCTCATTTTGCAGGCTCAGACGAACATCCTGTAGGGATTTTAATATTCTGCATTATTGTCTTTGTGAGCAAAAACTGCGCATTTACGTTAGTTATTTGTAAACACTGACAACAGCATTTCCAGTGTCGGTATGATGGTTAAAGTTATTTCCAGGATATCGCTGACATTGTATGATGAAGCATAGTGTGTGTCTTCCCATGGACTTTGAAATGGCTTTTGGTCGTAGGTAATCCTTAAGGCTCACTATAACATAATTTGTGGGACGAAGCCTCCTCTTGATCATAAACTTTTTGTAGAGCTGGTGCTTTTCCTGTTGAGCTACCCTGCTTTTAGGAGAATTATTCATCTTTTCAATCTTATACTAGTGTGGGTGTATTTTGATAACTATGCAATAACCTTCATTTAGCGACGTGTTACCAATATTGAAAAATATTGTGGTTACCAAAACACCCAAATGTCGAACACACACTAGGACAGTAGGAACAGGTCAAGCGCCTCCCTGAGGGCCATGGACATGGCTCACCATGGTCATCTGGCCCTGGTGACCAAGCGTGAACAAAATGTCACGGCCCACCGTCCACTCACCGAAAAATATATCTTTTACCCTGGAACAAAACGTCTGCTGTTGATAAGACTAAACAAACAAAAAATCCAGTTGGCTTTTGTGACTAAACAACTTTTCAAATATTTTTGGAATGAACAAAATACATTCTCTGACGTTATACTACAAATGAACAATAATATAGCACATCAAAAATGAAGTTGTATACTAAAGCAGAAGTTGTAACCGTTAATACTTGACTGGACTGATGTTATGAACTGAAGGGATGATGCTGATGACAATCGATTGACACATAGTTGCAGCTTTTTTCTCATTTAATGTGAATGAGCAGGGTTTACCTTTGTAAAGACAGTAACACTGAGAGGTATTTTGCTATTTTTATCACTAACCCCTGCTCCCATCACGTCTCCCTCATTATCTCACTCGTCTCTTCGCCCGAGGCTCAAAAACCCAGTGAGTCCAGCCTTAATCTCCCAGGCACATTCTTCCACATCTGCGGAACTGCAAGCTGGAGCACTGCTGCAGTCGTTGACTTGTGGATTCATTGGATTTAGAGGCGGCAGAAAGCAGGATCGTGAACCCTGCAGCCGTTACATTTGCTAAGAATGATGTCATGCCTCAATCATCAAAAGCATCCAAAAATTCCTCAAGAGATTCCGAGGTATCATGCATGAACTTGTCCTCCTACTTTCAGGTTGAGGCTAAAAACAGCTGTAACATGCAGTAGCAGAGGCCTGGGGGTGATCAATGAGATTAACCCCACTGCCTCTGTGCCAAACCCATGTGGCCCACGGCGGTAGTCCAGTTGTTTAACTAGCCACTCTGAGAAAATCAGGACAAATCATTGTCAGTTGCTTTCACAAGACAGCTCATTCCCGAAGGAAACGGGATGAACTTCCTGCTAATAATAAAATACACAATTATATTGTAATGTAATGTTGAAAGCAACAAGTTGTTCCTGTCCGGGAAATCTGCACACATATGACTCACAGCTTAATCTCAAGCATGATGAGGACACGCGGTGCCAGGCTCACGCTCAATTTAATATTAGACATGGCTGTTTTATTTTCATTCCTTTCAAATTATTCAATATAAATCTCATTAGGTCTGTGGAACTTTTCTTCTCCAACATCCCATTAGCGAGGTCAGGCACCAAGTGATAAATGCCTGGGTGAGGAGAAAGCATTTCATAGCTGGTGGCGTGACACTTGTACAAGGTATGCTCCGTGTTGTTGGAGCCTGCACTGTTATGAAAACACGAAGCAATGTTGTACTAACTAATTATTAAATGAGCAGTTGGCGTCAATGACGGGGAACAGCAAACTGTCAATATCGCCGTCACACAGTAACAACTTTGGTTACTGTTGAAGAAGTGAATTGAGTAAATATTTAGAATAAAGAATCAAAAGTCCAAGTGTGCGTGTCCAGCTGATTCCAAGCAAATGCCGAGGTTGAAAGAAACAAATGGTTGAACTGCAGTTTTCAACTTTTCTTTGTCGACTGAACAACTGACAGAAGTAGCAGAGCCTGCCGGAAAGATTATGGCCTGCTTGAGAAGGGATTGCTCATTCCTTTAGCCGCCCATACCTGTAATCTGCTTTTCCAATCAAATCAAATCCACTACTAGCTTTGAGTGCTGCTAATGCTGCTACTTAAGATCTAGACCGGGTCACATCTTAAGGTACAGCAGACCGGAAGCAGCCTGACGCCTTGAAGTTCAAAATTTCCAAAGAGAGGCAACAACCCTTTTGATTCAACACATGGTGTCGGGTCATGGACTCACTGTAGTCTTTGTGTGTAGTGTGTTATCATTTTCAGGTATTATCAATAAGAAGCAGACTCAGAGTAAATCATTAGTAAAGGCCAGGGGAGGATTTTTAAGTGGTGTATCAGAGCATTGAGTGTGGGCTAATCAGCGGCATTCCTGACGTTTAGACTTTCACAGGACCAAAGGTGCCTTCTTGCTTTTGCTGGGATTCATACCAGGATATAACTTCTAACCTAAAAAACTGTCAGACACCCACCAAAATGCTGTATTCAAGAAGGCTGTGGACTTCTGTGGTCAACCTGATTCAACAGCAAGTCTCGGTACGAAGCAAGAGACAAGAGGCGGTCAGCACTGCTTGTGTTGCGTATGGCATTAGTAAAGTGACTCCACTTTGTCCGTGTTGGATGCCAGCAGGAGCTCGAGGTCAGCAGAGTAACTAGTTGCACTTGAAGAATGGGAGGAGCAACGTGAGTTTCTTCAGGCTGCGCTGCCCGGCTAGGCAGCTGATCCCTTAACCTCATGACCCCTCCAGACCCCTACAGTTTTGTTCACACCTTCTGAACACGCCACACACAGAGACCTGACACGCAGATGTCTGCCTCTGCAGACTGAAGACAAGAACAGACTAGACTAAAGACTGGATATATGAGTAGGATTAATTTTAACATGGGTTAAGATTTCAGTTCAGTTTCGGTTTTTATTCAAATGACGTGTTGCAAATGGAGGTCTGGTGTTCCTACTAGTAAAACCCAATGCAGATGAATCCCATTAGGACATCTGTTCAAAACATGTGGGCTTCAGAGTGCCGATTACATGTGCAATCAAACCACCACACCAACACCCGAAACATGTTCTTTTAAACCAGAGAACTTGGGTTTCAACATTTTCTGAAAATTCCTTCACTGTTGTGTGTTTTCCAGCAGCCAGATTACCAGTCCCTTTTTTTTAAAAAAAAAACATAGGTTTAAGATTTTTCTTTTCAGGAATTAAGTACAAGTATACAGGTGGTTATAGTATGCAGGTCCAGAATTTTTTCTTTTTTAACAGAGAAGGAGTGAAAAAGTGGCACTTTGATTGCTTGCAGATGTACAAACCTTTCTGACTTGATGTTTGATGGTTTAAGGGTTATACCTCCCATAACGCCTGCAGCAGAGACTTACAGAGAAAAAAAGATTAGGAGTAAAAAGCTTAAAGTTTTAAAATTGAATGTTTGCTGACTTGTACAGTGTATTCATTTAAAGCGTCTCATTACAATCCCCCAGACTGCGGGGGCATGTCCAGACTGCTCTGTACCTTCAACTAAAAAGAGACTGAATCAAACACTTTGAACACCTGTAGGGGTGTTCAAAGCATTCAAGGATCAGAAAAACCACTAACTACATGTTGCAACAAGTCCTACAATAATGCTGTGTGGTATGATTTGACCTCTGATGTTTTTGTTGGATTACTTCAATCCACAGCATTTAGTACACATATATATGTCTACATATATGTCACATTTCATACCTTTAAAGTGATGCGTAATTAATCAAGTTAACAGGAAATGTTGTGTTCGGTGTCAGATATCTGAATGCTGAAATACGAGACAATTAACAACCAGTCTAAGCTACTCAAGTGGAAACAATGTTTAATGTTTCTCAGTAAAACACAGTAACAACCAAACGGTAGTAGTATATGAGCTATAAAAAAATTTAAGAGTCGCCTCCTGCTGAGTAATGCCTGGAAAACCACCAACATCTCAAGATCACTTTTTTTGTCTGCATACAGATGAACTACTATGGCTGAAGCTATGCAGAACTCATAGTTAGGCACAACTACTAATGTTTTGGAAGTAAACAATTAATTGTCACCTTGAGTTTGCTGCTGTCGTGTGTGTGTTTTGTTTCCAGCTTTGGGTTTCGCCCTTAGACACACATTCATTACCATGTTGAATAATGCTCCCTTTCCAAATTTCAGCAATGATTGAAAAAGATGCCAAAAATTAAAAAGAAAGAAATAAAAATGACAAAATAAGGGTGCAATTTTACGCGGCCTCCATGTTTTACGCAAGTTCACGACAAAGTCAACCCAATGCGTTGTTGTCTCAATGTGCACGTCTACCTGCCCCCTGGGGGTCTGGCTGTATCAGTGGGAACCCTGTAGGTCTCAAGTTGTGTTGATGGTTCAGTGGAAGGAATGTTAATGGCACGGGGCCCGACTTTGACACTTGACTTGGCAAGAAAGGAAGAGTGCAATCTTCACATGGATTAATTAATACATGTAAATCCAGGTAGAAAAATAAAATAAAATGATCATCACAGTTACTTTCTTCATGGTAGCTGTTGGGATTTGTTTAAATCTTGCCAGAAATTAAGTTCTTGTGAGGTGAATCAAAACGACCATATCGAAGAATGAAAATGTTTCTGCTGCGTATAAACACTTGTTTGGTGCTCTGTCAAATTATGACTGAATTGCCTTGCCTATCCTTAAAGGAGATAGCAAGAGCAAAATAGGCAGGCCATAAACAATTTTTTGCGGCATATTTGCACTCCAAATGACGATATAAAGTGCTGCCTGAGTTGCAAGGACTTGGAGGGGTGGGGCGAACAGCACAGCGACACATTCACATTCCCACCCCCCCCCTCCGAGAGCTCCATAACCCCTGGAAACAGAGGGCTGCTTCATTTGCAGCCAGATTAAGTCTACTGAGGTGGAGCGGGTGGAAAAGATTATTCCTCGCAAACAAGAAAAAAAAAATCCCTGCATTAATAACGTGAGGAGAATGTTATTTATGAAAGCTGACTCAGGGTCATCGGCATGCAACAAAAATCTAGTATTCTGCGTGTTGTGTTGAGCCACAATGTGCATTATGGAGGGTATGCGAATGTTGGATTGCTCTGGTTGTGGATTACAGTGCAGGAAATAAGAAAACAGGCAGAATTTCTGATCGGCTTAAAGGAACACCTGAATCAAAGCCTCACAAATCCAGCCCAATGAGAGCCACGGATCTGCCAGTACACTGGGGCTCTTGTGTGCCTCGAAACACAGTGTGCCAAAGGTTTGCCAGGAAACGCAGTGGGTCCAGAGGGCGTTCATATGCGCTCACATACAAAAACACAGGCGGTCAGAGAATCCTTTCAAAAAGAAATCTGTCCAAGTATCTCTGCACCGGTAAACGCAGCACTGAGGGAGAGAGGGCAGTTTTACACCCGGCGTATAGTGTCACAGTCATGAAAACAGAGCCTGTGACCTCTGACCCCTTTCGGGAGGCTGAACCAACAGGAAGTGTCATGTTAAGGAGATCCGTGATTGGCTGCTTGTAAAAACACTGCTCTGCTAAGGGCAGATGTCCGTAAATAAGGCCGCTGGCAACAGGTTGGTGTAAGATAACACTGATGTGTTATTATTAGTCATTTTGTGTCCAAACAAAGAATCAAAAACATGTCTGTTTCATCCAGATGACTAATTAATACAGCACAGTGCACGCAGGGCTGAATTCTTGATGCATTTTGCAGAATTGAACACACATTGCACTGATGTGTGTTACTTATGAGTAACAATGGTGGCAATACGCCATCCTCCTTTTCACTGCGGACCCCCTGGACTCTGGGAGCCCTGGGGTTCCCCTGATGTCCACTGGCTAGTGGCTACCCAGGCCATCCTAACGTTCCCTGTATCATTTCCGCCTGCACACCTACAGCACGGTTGTCTCAGACATCGCGGCAGCATTTCCCTTTCGGTCCAACAGCAGCCGGCCAAGGTCCTGAACTTTTAACAAGCCCGTCCAACATTCGGCTTTGGCTTCCCATTGCAGCTCCACTTTTCCCAGGACGACCGGTCCCTCCCCCCCTGGACGTTTTAAAGAGAGTTGGGGGATGGTGGGGGTCAATTTGAAGGGGGGGTGGGCAGGCTTGACAAAAAGGGCGTTTCTGAGGAAACTCAAAGCTCAATGTTCTCTTGGGGCTTTCATGGCTGCCACTTGGCAACAGTCGACTGTTGGCATTTCGTAATGCCGCTTTTCATGGCTGCCTGCATACCACAAAGAGGCAAATGCACACGCTGCCGTGAAGTGAGGAAGAGCCCCGGTACCACAGCACCACAGCAGATGCCTTTTTCTGTTGTTGCCTCAGGAGTCAAAAAAAAATGATGTCATGTAAATGATATTCAATTTCGAGCGTGCTCCTAAGCCCATTCACTTCAAATCATAAGCCGGGAATGAATGACCACCTGTCTGACTGCAGTCATGCAAGGCTAAAAACCCAATTCAGGGAAGCCTGACGTGATTTCACAGCCTATTATTACAGCACCATGAAACCTTTTAAGGTTTTTTTTTGTGTAAAAAAAAAAGAGTAATTTGTTCCCACAAAGGCTGAATGACTTCTGAGATAACTTCAAACATGGTTATGCTGTGTGGATATAAAGGCCTGGATGCTGGATGTGCTCTTCCTTCTCGAGCCACACCGAACCTCACCTGTCCTCCTTCCTCGCAGGAGACAGTGGGAGGAGACGCTCTCACCGCCCATCCCCTCCCCTCTCTCCTCGAGGTACGCCCTCACCTCTCTCACCCCGACTTTTTCCCCCTCACAATTCCCCCCTCTCTCTCTGGTTGGCTGGTCTTTTCAGCCTACTCTCCAACAAAAGAGACAAAGGAGGCAGGGTTACTTTCCCTTTCCCCCCCCCACTCTCCCACCCCGCGTAGAGAAGAGGGGTGCAGGCCTGCAGGCCCACCCTTTTTAAAAATGCAAAGAGCAAGCGCAGCAAAAAGTGCCGACGTGCAAAATTCTTAGATGTGCAGGAGGGGGGCGGAAAAAAAAACACCTTGAGTAGCATTTTGTGGCATCGGTGCAGATGTGAGAATGCAGAGGAATGTGCAGGTGCAGAGACGCAGCAAACCGCTGTTTATTTTGTTTATGCGGTGCGATATAATTGCAGCTTTTCACACGTGTCCACTTGCCAGGGTGCTGCGCTGTGCCTCATTCCAGCAGGAGATCACATCCAGCCACCATCTCTTACACTGCTTTTGTTTCTACTGCTCCTCCATCTGCCCCCAGGATGGACCAGCTTGGTCTAAATATAGGATCTGTGTGGACGAGACACCGCCGAGTGCGGTTCAGACACTTTTGGGGTTAGCTGTTGGATCAATAATACCAGCCACAGCTGTACATTTTGGATTATCTATATATAAGATAAATACTAGTGCCAATGTGAACCACTTAATGAAGATTGTTTAGTACCGGGAGGCATTCGTAGTGAACGGAAGACCTCTCTGTCTGGTATATAAAGAAACATAATAACGATAAAACGTTTGTTGTTTTTTCTTCAGGGGAAAAACACACTGTGTCACTTTTGCAATGAATCACTATAAAACAGTCGTACACTGGCACCGGAAGAGATGCTCTCTGGCTAATATTACAAACAACCTCCATCTAAATTTGTTTCAGAATGTGTCAAGTACAATACAATTTTCACATGTACACTGTACATGGTAGAAATGATCTTATAGACATTGTATTTTTTTCTCAAGAGGTTGATGATTACATTTACATATCAAAGTGTTTCTGGGGAGAAAAACAAGTCAGAGAGGGCATTTTGGCTGTAATAAGTAAGTATGACACCACCTAATGGAAACCTTAGAGGCTTTTCACATTCCTCCATTTCTCTGTCTTATAAAGTCTCAACCCATGTCCAGAAATCTGCAAAGATGTTTCTGCAAAAATGGGACCAAATGCAAAAATCAGGCTCTGGTTTGCTTGACAGAACATTTCACCCTTCTGGCACACAGTGAATGCAAAATAACCAACAGCCTGCCATACAGACTGACAATGTCCTGTTGCGGAAAAAAAAAAAATACAAAAACAAGCCTCTATTGATATTTTGGCTCTGAAATGTTCTGGTATCAGAATCAGGGTCATTAGAAGTCGCATAAAGAGCGGGCTGAAACCTAGAAAGAGAGAAAGAGGGTAATCAACGCTGGGAATGCAGGCAAATGCTCGCCGTTTCCTCCACCCTCCACCCTCCACCTTCCCCAGGTGGAGGTCTCATCTTGCGAGCGCAGCGACAAAGCCATTCTCAGCTGTGTCACCCAATCTTAGCAGCCGGGCCTCTTTCTCTGAGGGCGTTCTACAGACGGCTGCTTCAGCTGCACAGAATGGCTCAGAGATGATACGGGACGACAGGTACGCCTGAATGCAGGAAGGGGGAATATATGATGGAAGGAGCACTGCGGGGGAACAGTCGAGTGTTGAGTGTGGAGGCATGAAATGCAATCAGGAGGGAAGATATTATGTGGTCGTTGACAAAGTGCAGTGAGAAGACAATGTATATGAAATGATAAGAGATCTGATCATGCTGAGAGAGAACAAAACAATCTGAGGCCACATCCTGAACTCCAGTCAGTGCTGAAATGTCAGTAGAAATACAACCCCACACAGGTACCTAAAACACATAGCTGAAAGCACTGTCCTTGAAGTTGTTGCCCAATTGCAAATCAGTCTCAACCGAAACATTCAACCAAACCATTGCTTTTCATTGTGTGATGAAGTGATGTCATAGGGTGGCAAAAACTTTGCATTTTAACTGACTGGCCTAGTCTATGTTTTTGACTGGTTATGATTACTTACATTCTCTGTTCAGACTGTAATTCTTACTTTAGTGCCACTACTGAAGGATGGGCTGCATGCCACACCAGGTGTGCCCATGGGTTGGGCCAACACGACCTTAAGCAAACACACCAACCTCATTCATTCATGATAGAGCTACTGAAAAGCACAAATGCACACACACACACACACACACACACACACACACACACACACACACTATGCAAGCTGCATGTGGATGAAGCATGCAGAGCATCTCGATGAGTTAATAATTCACACTCCTATGAAGCCCATCGCTGGCTGCTTCAAAGGGATTTTAACGCTGGCATCTATTTAACAATCCTCAGCACTCCACGTATCTGGGCCTCCATTTACATATCTGTATAATGAGGAAGCTTCTCCATCTAATTACATCCTCTGAGATCTGTTATCTGTTTTGTTGTTGTTTGTTTCAAAAAAAAAAAAAAAATCTGGCCAAAAAATAAGTGGAAATAAATCAAGGGTTTTGCTGATTCAGATATTGGGCTCAGACTTCATCCTGTCCGGCAACAGGACACTCATTGGATCAGGAACTGGAGAGAGGAAGCCACGCCCCTCACCCAGCAGCACCGAAATGCCAGAAATCATCACATATTAATCAATGTGACTTTAGGCTGTTTCTCTAATCAGTCTCACATTATACCAGGTGCAGACATCATTATGCTAATATACAAGCCTCCCAGATGTCTTTGTGCTTTTATCTTGGAGTTTGCATGTTCAACAAAAACAGTCAATGTTCAAATAATCAATGTTTCTCCACTACACTGAGACAAACACATACAGTATTGCCCTTGGACAAAGCTATTTTTAAGTTCTGCTATCTTGAGTAGCGAGTGTAGGTGTGTGTGTGTGTGTGTGTGTGCGGGGGTGGGTGGTGGTGGTGGTAGGGGGGGGGGTACATACATCGTATCAGATTCTAAGTCCGTCATTTATCCCTTCACCCAGAGTTTGCACCACCAGCATATTGTCCCTAATCTTGGTGCGTCTGTTGGCTTACAAAGCCCCATTACACAGCCAGACCACCCTGATAAGGTTACTGATTTAATGCGCAGTGACATAATTAAATTGGGTATTTAATCTGACCATAGAATGTGGAGGAGTGCTTGACCCCCGCTGCGCAAGAGCAGCGTCCACATCAAGTTTGGACTGGCATTGAAAATAACTTTGCTGGGCCTCGTATGTAAAGTCTGCTAACTTACCATGACGGAAACTGGAAAAAGAATTTAATAAAAAAAATAATAATAATGAAAAGTTTTTTAAGCTGAGGTTGTCCAGTTAAGTTGTCAGTTCAGTTTAAAGGTCATGGAAAAGATCCTTATCACTTACATGACATAAGCGTATTTTCAAACTACAGCCAGCTTCCTTTTGGTTGACGTTGTCCACATCATGCTGCGGCAGCCAGTCAAATCTTCCAGTGATCAAACACAAATATCGGTGAAGCACATTATAGTTCGATGTCACGCAATCGCTCCTGTTGTGTTAACGGAGACTCCCATAGCACGCAACCCTGCAGCATTTCGTGGCACCACTGCATTTGGTCTAAATACAAACTTAATCCTGGTCTAGGAGTAAAAATACACAAGTGTGATGTGGAAATTCAAACCTCTTCCCAGCCCTTGTTGAGCCCAAACTTCAACTCTATATGTATGTTAGACATTCTTGGGCTTGAGCCGTCTATTTGGCCAGAAAACACATTAAATGAGGGGGTTTCAGTTGGGAAACAGGGGGAATGATCGACACCACACACTCCCTGCAGTCCCTCCAGCTTCCAGACAGAAAAGAAAGCCCTCATCAGAACAGTCGACGCCCAACCCCCACGTCACCCTCTGACCTCTGACACCTAGAATGTGACAGAATTTGTGAGTGGAAACTTGCAGCTTGTTGGGGAGGCACATTAACACCTCCGCTACCACAAACTGGGTGTGTTAATGAGTCTATATAGTTAATATAAGTTAAGCAAACCCTTTCACCGCCCGCAGGTTTATTGAAGTGCAACAACAGAAATTAACTGGTGCTAAATTGATTTTTATAAAAAAAAAAAATCTTGAAACTCTGATGATTTCATTTTTTAAGACAAAATAAAGTCATTTTTCTGACATATTTCAAATTACATTTTCCTAGTGAAGTCATTGCAGGTCAACCCTTTCAAAGGTTAAATGTGAAACAGCAGAGCGGTGGCGTTTTAACACAGGATCAAAGGTCATTTCAGCAAGGCCAGACAGCTCCAGTTCTGGTGTGTGCCTCAAGTAAGTTAACTTAATTAGTAAGAGAATACACGTTTGGTTTCATTATTACAATTTCAATTTGGAGGAAAGACAAGCGAGTTGGCAGGACTACATCTCCAAACCCCATCACACAAGGGGAGCATCTGGGCAATAATCAACTTGGACCAGCATTAACTTAGGAATGCCATGTAGTCATGAATGGTGGAATATTAGGCCCAGCGTCTGGCCAAAAATTCTCTTGAGTGGTGCCAACACTCCCCTCACAATGTGGAGGCACGGCTAACAAACATGCAGGTTTGCACATAAATGTTCAGTGAAAAGTCTTATAAGCACTTTTCATTTTCAACAATAACGCATATGACATTATTCTAATGTGCGTGCACACACCGTTCACGCAAGTTCCTAAGTGAATTCCAAACTGTCGATTTCATACGAGTACAACACAACTGGAACAAATGATTGATTTATTTATGGTGATACTTTTACTTTTTCTGGTGTGAAATTGTCACCAACATAAAGAAAAAATATAATTATGAATATGGGCGAGTCTTTTATTAAGCATTTCCTTCCTTGAGAACAAGATTCGCATTTAATGTTCGGTCAATGCAGAAAGCCCTAAAACTGACTTTCCATTTGCACAGAGCAAACGAGAAGTAGCAAGGCATGATGTCGGGGCATGCCTCTGCCTTTTCAACAACGCAATTCAAAGTAAATGAGCAATCGCACTCATCAGCAGCAGCACAGGGAGGGGATATTTATTCCATCTCATTTCCTGGCTTACACTAAGCCATCACTTCAGTGATGAGGCAATGGGAGCAGATGGCAGAGGTAAAGGAAGACACTTCACTGTGAAAGGAGACCAACACCCACGGGACAAAAACAAGGGGTCGCACGCTCTCACGGGCAGTAGCTCTGATTGGGTGTAAGCCAAGACACATGTAAACCAAGTGGTCACAAAATTCAGCGTCCTTCGTACTTCCGCCCCGACAAAGACCTATAGTTGGCCTTTGGCCTTTGGGAATATTGTTGTCCCTGATCGCACTACTGCCTCAATTAAAGGGGAGGCTCCTTTAAATATCCTAAACTACACAACAGAGAAAAAAAAAACCTACAGGAGTATGGGGGCTGAAGTGGCTTCGTTGAAAAAAAGAAAATGCATATACATGATGTATAAGCAGAACACTAGAGATAAGAGTAGTGATTTTGTTTGTGACAACACAACATACATAACCTCCAACCCTTTGTGATATTTTGGAAACGCCTACCCTTTAAAATGTTATATGTAACGTGTAATGAAACAGTGACTAATGTAGTGGGAGGGGAAAACACCAACTCAGCCGTGTTCCACGGAAGAAGCTGGCACCGACCCAGGGCGACGGTCCCCGGGGCTATACCCGTTTGGGAGTCAGACGCCAATTCGATTACCCTTGACTTCAATTAATTTTTAACAGCCCGTTCCAAATGAGCACGACGTTTGGTTTGGTCACATCTAATCGCCGTAAAAAAAAAAAAAAAATGTTTTGGTCACACCTCCCACGAGTTAATGAGCATTAGTGATAGTAGCTGGTGGTGCTGGTGGTTGCTGGTGGTGGTGGCTCCGCCGTCAGCGGTGTGTATTGGAGAAGTTAGCTCGGCGGCCAGCAGTTGGTGTGTGTGTGTGTGCGCGCAGCGGGCTAACCCGGCGTTAGCTGCCGCTGCTAACTCGAGTTTATCAATTAAAAAAAAAAAGAACACAAAACGGTGAAAGAGAAAAGGCGGGCAGGGTGTAGAACAGCAAAGTTGCCATGGGAGATGAGGCGTTCAGGGGCTGCTTGCCGCCGCTGCCTCGGCCCCCCGGCGGCTCACATGAGACAGACGCTCGGTCGTGTAGCGGTGGTGAATCATTAGAAAGCACACTCGCACATGCATGCGTGCACACATTGGCACTCGTGTTTCAAGGTGCGACGGGGTGAATGTTATATTATCGAGGCGTGCAGCTCACCTGGTCCTGCGATGTAGTTTCCCACTGCCACTAAATCAGGAGAAAACACCGCCGCCTCACTTCTCCGCAGAAGCTCCGGGGGCAACTTTTCACTTGTTCCCTTTGCTTGGTATCCACTTTGCCTGCACACGGACTGAGTCGGGGGGACCCGATATTGTTATTCCCGGTCGTTACGAGAGACCACAAATTCCATCGTCGCTCAGTCCAACACTCGCAAAGATTTTCCCTTTCGGGCATCCAACTTTTTACTTCTTCGCACACCTTTTAACGCCCCTCCGCGTAAGGACTGGATAATTCCGTGCAGTTATTCCCCGCTGTGAGGGCTGGTGATTTGTTATTTTAGTTTTCCTTAGTTTCGTTTCTGTTCCCAGTCATTCCGCAGGTCTTCTTCGCCCCACATGTAACCGGCGAGTAGTGGGAGAGGTCTGGTGGTGCCTCGGTGCCCTGGCTGGCTGCTCCATCGGCGTGTAAAGGGGCTTGACAAAAACTGGGGGTATACCCGCTGCCTTCAAGTGCCGGTCGTATTTTCCTAAACCAGACAGGACACTCACGCATCACTCTTTTCGAATCAGCTTGTTTACCTGCGCCTTTGCGCAGCCTGTTAAATTTAGTCTCTAGCTGCAAATAAAATGAAACGTAAGTTTTAAATTGTGGCTTGACTGGTGATAAATACAGATCTGAGCTAACATTCTTGAACGCTAAATGCTAGACCGTCCAAGAAATAAAAAAGAAAACTCCTCTCGGGACATTTCATGACGGCTATGTCAAGAATGAGATGGATGTATGTTTAAATTTGGGTATATGAAAAATAATAGGGGAAAAAAATCACATTTAATGGGTTGGGAATCTCACTACTTCTACGATCAAATGAATACAGTGCTGGGTGTCGGTACTACATTTTGCCAGTCCTTGAATGCAGCACGGGTGTATGGTTAGAGCATGGCTGTTCTCTTCTGGTCATCCAGAGAACTGCAAGGATTCTTAAATCTTTGCAGTGCTCTGCAAGGATTCTCTGGAAGTGAGCCAGTGATCATTTCTATGGCGTTCGGGTTTCTGACCTTAGCTCCCCTCAGCTTAGAGACATCATAAGAGGCCACCTGTGAACAAGCATATATGCCATGGAGACCACTCAGCGGTCACACGACCTGTTTTACATCTTTGCCTTCCAAGTGTGAAAAGGAGCCCTTTACATCTCCTCTCTTGCTTCTCTTGTTATGTATGAGGATTCAAAGATCACTCATATCAACCTCACCCACCCTTACCAATCATTATCCCCCTGACCCCAAATTGGACTAGACAACAACTGAGTTTAACAAATATTGAACCTGAGAGCTTGAACCTGATTCAAAATATTATATCAAGCAAGTTAAACTCTGTCACCCAACATTATGGGACTGAGATGACTACTACGCCATTCTTTACTTTATTGTCAGCTTGCACGCTTTAATCTGTTCTGAAACACCTTTAAACGTATGCACACATGAATGATACGCACTAGCACTTCAGAATAACCTCTTATAGTTGCTACATGCATTGTCTGCAGTCTGTAAGACCACCAGTGTGCATAAATGTATGCATGTGTGTATTTCCGCCAGCCAGGACAGGCCTACATTCATATGAGCAGTGAGAGTTTGAAAATTGGAAAAAAGCACAGTGTGAATGAGCATGTCTGTGTGTCAGGAGCAGCACACTGTATTCAGCTCCCTGTGAGACACACTGGGCCATTCATCTCTAGCCATTTCTCTCTCTCTCTCTCTCTCTCTCTCACACACACACACACACACACACACACACACACACACACACACACACACACGTCCCAGTGGTGTCACTGTGAGAACCAACTTGTCTTCGCAGGGGAGTGAGAGTGGGGGGTGGCAAGCCTGGAGACCACAGGGCAGTGGTGATGGGTAGCTGGGGGAGGTGTGTGTGTAGGAGTGGGTCAGATGGCGACATCGCCCTTTCAGGAAGGTCCTGTATGTTAATTTTCACATGCACACAGAGCACAGTGACCACTTTCTCTCACTTTTCTCCCAGGCATGGAGGTTCATGGGGCATTTCTGAGTTAGTTAGTTGGGTGGGGAAGCAACACACATCCATGAGCTGGTGGTTCATGTTTGTCATGCTTAATCCACAACAGGGGTAAGAATTTCACATACAGCCTCAAATTATTTCACTGTCCCAAAATACATCAGGATGCACTGAGCTGTGTAGCTCATGATATGGCAATTATGTAATGGTGACCTTTTCAAATATGTATCTGTAGCTGGCAATCATAAGTAAGAAACACACAGTCAATGCTGAAATATCACACGAGTTGGTAAAATAATACAGTATCATGAACCTCAGATCACACATAGGTACCTAAAACAAGTAGCTGAAAGCCCTGTCTTTGAAATTGTTGCCCAATTGCAAATCATTATCAACCTAAACTTTCAACCTAAACATTCAACCAAACCGTTGCTTTTCCTTAAGTGATTTTATAGGGTGACAAGAATCTTTTGAGAACTTATTACTGACTGGTCAATGTTTTTGACTGGTCATTATTTACATTCTCTATCCAGAGAAATCTGTTGAATGAAAGTAGACTGTAATTCTTACTTTAGTGCCACTGCTGAAGGACAGGCTGCATGCCACACCAGGTGTGCTCACACACAAGGTCAGCACTGACCTTAAGCAAACACACACCAAACTCATTCATTCATGATTGAGCTATTGAAAAGCACAAATGTGCAAACACACACACACACGCTTTGCAAGCAGAATGTGAATGAAGCATGCAGAGTATCTTGATGAGTTATTTATAATAAACATACGCGCGCGCGCACGCATACACACACACATTTGTGTTTTTTCAAATTGCCCACTAGATGGAGCACCTGTTCTTTCAACAGAAGTCTGTCCTGCTTTTGACTGCCCAGGGCTGACAGCAAATAGTGTTAATGCTCTCAATTAATGTTTGAGATTAAAGTGCGTATGTTTACAACACATGCGTAAAGAGACAATCTCACAACCTCACACATCCCATGAAAAATAAATCGAAGCAAATTATTTAACAGGAAGCAGAAATGGAGGACAAAACACTACTTTTTCACTCAGCGGCCACGCGCATGCCGACGTCGTACGTGCGCGCCTCCGTGGAGCAGTGACAAATATGGCGGCCACCACCGGCGCAAGTGGTAAGCCGATTTTACCGATAGTTCAGACGTTATTTGTATCTATTTGCGGACGACAACACGTTTTCATTCCGGCGGCAACGCGTTGATTGCGTTCGAGTTTCACTGTACTGTACAGCGGTCAAGCGAAAGGGCTCGCTTAGCTCTGTCTGAATTCAGCGTCAAGGCAAAACGCTTTCGTACCTCTTCCAGCTAACACGCTAGCTGGCTAACTGGTGAGGCTAGCCCGGAGTCTGCGAGCAGAGATCAACCGTCTGCTGTGGGCATGCTGTGGTATCACGCTATCGCCCACGAACGGCATTTGGTACATTTTATTTGGGCGTGTCCGCCTGCCCCCCTCTCGCCCACTTTTTTTTTTTTTTTGTTTTTTTTTTGCCAGTGATGTCTGTTAGTTACGCTATTTGGAATGCGGCGACGCCCGTCAACGTAGCCTGGTGGCTCGATAAGTTGGTTTCTGTTAAGCTGCCCCGCAATCCTGAAAAAATGTACATAAGAAACTCGTCAATAATAATCGAACCAATCCGTGCCATTTCTACTATGATTTTCGGCTTTGAGATGGAGACCCACTGCTAAATTTACGTCAGATTCTGTTCAAAGTGTAGCTTCGGACAACTACTATGCTAACATTTGGCTTAGCCAAGCCAAAGCTAGTAACTTCATCCGTTCATCGGTTCACTGCACAATTTTCCACCCGCCTTCAGTGGAGAGTTTCTGTACGGCTATGCGTTTTATAATTGTTAATACATTTGTATAAAGTCGAATCTAACGCCGGTGTAATGGTTTAAACTCTTTCCGACTGTCAACGTATTTTGGCCATCAGTGCGTCAAGGGATATCTCCGGCTTTAGGTTCGAGTGTTGATCAGCCAGTTTGCCCAGCTGGTGTCTGATAGATTAATGCGTTTGCATCCACCCGTTCACATTTAAGAACCGTGCGTTTTAGATTTAGAAGACTATATAGTCAGGCCTCCCTGCTAGAAGGGGGCTTTCATTTTATTGGGATTGAGCAAGAAAACTCCCTTAAACCGTACCAGAATGCAAAACAATTTACCAAGTAATGCATTCAGGGTTAGGTTTAGGCTGACTTGTCTGTATGAATCCAGTCTATAGTCCAGCAAACAAATTTAGGCCATCATCGCCAATGTTTGAAATGGTGGAGTTAGTGACTGTATAACAGGAAGTGATGTACTCCAGTACTCCTGTACTACCCTTAGGAGTACAGGAGTACTGTTCCCTCCTTCCTAAGAGTGTTTGCATAAGTGACCATTTGACACGTTTGCAGAAGATTCTAATTTTCATGTTTTTCTTTTGTATTTTCCACCTGGATTTTACCATTTGTGTATTGCTCAAAATTTGTTTGGAATCTAGAGTACATCTCACTCTAACTATTCCCAAAATCTGTTTCATTTTATCAAGAGTGGTAAGGTTGTAGGATCAATTGTTTGACCAAGTAGTTGTACAATCAAATCTTCATGTTTCTCAACATAACACTATTAACTATTTAACTTACTAAAAGTGAAGTCAGCCCACTTACATTTGGGTGATTATGGAGAGGAGCAACGTAGCTGACGTATGTTTAAGGGTGGCCTTCAGGCCTGCTTATTAACGTCAGGTCTGAAAATCCTCAATTTGTGCCCACGGATGTGTTTTCATCAAACCCGTTTGTCTTTGCTTGAAGTTGTGGTTCCTCGTAATTTTCGGCTGCTGGAGGAACTGGATGAAGGCCAGAAAGGAGTTGGTGATGGAACCGTGAGCTGGGGCCTCGTAAATGATGATGACATATCACTCACTTCCTGGATTGCCATGATCATCGGCCCCCAGAAGGTGAGCCGCACCCTGCCCCAGGCAACATCTTTGTTGTAAACTTTCTTATGTGAATGAGGCCCTGTCCACACGGGGCTACCGGGTTTTTTTTTTTTTTCCTGGGTCGAAAAAAGTGGCGGCCACACGCTGGCAGATGGAAACGGAACGGTGGGTGAAAACGATGTAATGCGTATGCCACACCGAAACGTGGCGCTGTTAACAGACGCTGACACAGCCACCGGACCCAAGATTTAGAAAGAGGGCGTTTCTGCTACACACTAAACACACAGAAAACAAAAATGGCGAGTAGCGGAAAAAAAGTGAGTCTGAGGTTTTGTAGTAATATTGCCAACAAATCTTGAAGCGCCTGCAATACAAAGACAACTCCGCTCGCCGCCATCGTTGTTGTTTGCGCCGCTGCTGCCGCATTGCATGCCTTGTTTTTTCCGGTCACATGACGGTGATGGTGCGATGACGTCATTGTTTTACAAGGAAAAGCCGTTTTCACTGTCCAGACGGCAGCGATGTAACAACGACGAAATGGTGTTGTCAGATTTTCCCACTCTGGGACCCGTTTTCAAAAAATACCGTTTCAGGGGAACCAAAACGTTGTTGCCATACGGACGAAACGCTGTAACGGTTAAATACTTTACTGTTTCCACCAAAAAACGTTCCCGTGTGGACAGGACCTGAGAAGAGACTGTCTCATACGATTGATTCTGACTGTGATCCTTTACCTTTCATTATCAACAGCCTTGTCAGGTGTGGCTGCTTGGCTCATGAATGATTTGATTGATTTATTCTGTTGTTGGAATTAATCGTTTGTCCAATCAGTAGCAGTTGACATCTTAACACATAAAGACATAAAGCTCAGAAAGGAATGAGAATCATGATTTCTTTATATTCTTCATGCTTTCAGTATTTCCAAGTTCTACTTTCTTATCCGTCAGAATTCACGGCGTCATTTGTCATAGCAAAAAGTGTATTTTCTGAAACTTAATTTTTGTATTAAAATGAACAGCGCAGGAAATGCGAAATGTCGAAGTGTTTTGAACGCTGCTCTCCGTTGCAGACCACCTTCGATGGGAAGATTTATAGTCTGAAAATTGAATGTGGACCAAAGTACCCCGAGGTCCCGCCTCAGGTCCATTTTGTGAACAAGATCAACCTGTCTGGTGTCAACAGTTTAAATGGCTTGGTGAGTTTCCGAATTTCATTTCAATTGCAAGTGAAAAGTGAGAGGTTAACCTCTGTGATTTCTCTTTAAATCAAAAGTGCTGTTCTCTGTTTGGCTTTGTCCCCCATTATTTACATAGTTATTCATAGTGAACGTGTCACTACGAATTGGAAATGGAAAATCAAAAGTGTTTGACCAGCGGCTCCTTTTACAAGTGTCTCATTCTGCCTTAAAGACTTTTTCTCCTTGATAATTGTAACATTGTCATAACTTAAATTTCTTTTTTCACTCTTTAGTTTTTGTAAAATGTCTAAAAACATTTTCAAATTCACATTTCTTAAGATGATTGGGAAAATGATGTCCTAAAACTAACACAAAGCCGACATGACAACCTTAAAATCCCCATGTCAAGGCAATAACGAGGAACTCTTCCATCCTCTCTTCTCAAGGTGGACCTAAAGGCAGTGGCAAATCTCTCCAGGTGGAAAAAATCCAACACCATCCGCATGGTGCTGATGGAGATCAGAGGGCACATGTCATCGAAAGAGAACAGCCGACTCTCCCAGCCGCCTGATGGCAGCCAGTACAGCAACTGAACTCCCTCTAACTCTCTCTCCCCCGCTCTTTCTCTCTCTCTTCTCTCAATCTCTCTCTCTCCTCCTCTTTCTCTCGCTCACACACACACACACACACACACACACACACACACACACACACACACACACACACACACTCAGTTGTCATGTATTCCAGCTTCCTTCCCAGGGAGACCCCTGACGGGCAGAGAGGAGGGAGGCGCGGGGGACGGCGCGCACCCCCTGACAAAGTTGTTCGTCACACATTCGAGTTCACGGCGTAAAGCAGAATACTGTACATCCTAAGTTTGTTTTTTTTCCGATTTTGTTTTAATAATAAAAATTATTATTATCTTTGTGTTCTAAATCCAGAATGTAATAACCTTGATTGAGTGTGCCAGCCTGTGTGTCGTTAGAGTGTGTGCTGGATTCGTCACTAAAGGTGAATGTGGTTTGGGAAGCAAAATTGACTCACTATAGATATATATATCTTCCTGTAACCCCTGCTGAAATGTAAAACAATCATTCCATGTTGTTATTGGAAAAAGCAACAAACTTGAACTTCTACGGAATGCTTCCTTGAAAGAGAATTTAAAAAAAAAAAAACAACATAACAAACCTACTCCGTTCAAAATTCCCCAGCTTCCACCATCCCGACGATGTGAATTTGACGGGCCTTTTTCTGTAAACGAGCGCATGTCTGGTACTTGGGAATAAACTGCTATAAGACATTCAGCCAAACATATGTATTAACAGTGCACGATACCTGGCTCATCACTCATGTTCTGTGTGCCATATGGTTCATCTAGCGCTTTGTGATAGTGATTGATTATTAGCAGCCAGGAGGGAGATTACGAGGTGGAGGGTGCCTACAGGTCCGAGTTCTGTCTGTCATCAAAGAAGGTTGTTTGTACGATCACCACTGTGCTGTCCTGAGCAGGCGGAGCTGCAATATACATTTATACATATATATATATATATATGTATAAATATATATATATATATTTTTTTTTCATCCTTACTTCGGTTCAGACTTTTTTTTGTGGGGGTCCTCGGTTTGGTTTCTTTGGCCTCTGGGCTGACCTTTGTGTTCTCACTGAAGCCTTTGTCTTCACACACAGCAAAGGCCTGCTTTGGATGTTTATTTTATAACGGGTTGAATCTCTCGGGGTGATGGTGACCTGTCCCAATGATTTTATTTGAATTAAACGTTATTACTTTTGCACACCTTTGTGTCTTCATTCTTCGGGCTCTTACTGCACTGTGCAATTGGTAGCTAATTGTCCAGTCTAAAGTAAATGGTTAGTTTTACATTTTAAAAACTCCTGTTTTTTTTTTTTTTGTTTGTTTGTTTTAAACCTTGCTCTACTTGTAAGTAAATGTTTACAAGACATGCAAGATCTAATACTGTTTAGTGACAAATACCACCAGGTCTATTTTTTCTGTCCTGCTCTCTGTTGGGCAGTATTACTGACATTGTATGACTTTTCTTTATCATGTTTGGGAGCCTTCACAATGGTCCAGGAGAAATATACTTATTTTTGATATACTCCAAAAATAAGTATATCAGACCATAAAGAGCTATGCTGTCATAACAAGTTCCAATTGCAAGTAGGCTAATTAGTGATCACAATTTTGTTTGTTTTTTGAGTCTTAAAGACAAAAAGTTGCTTCAGTTCATCAGCTCCAAATGCCGTTTTTACAAGCATGTCTGTATGGACTCTTGTGGCAGAAGAGATTTTATATTCAACAATCAATCAGACAGTCAAGCGGCGTGCTTCTGTCAGAGAGCACAGACAGCACCGGCTCACCCAGCAGCCTGGGACAGACGGCAGTGCTGAAACTGGCTTTCGGAGGAGGCTGAGCCGGACGGCGGCGCACAGGAGCTCCTCCTCATCCATCTCGGCGGGTCCGGCAGCAAGATGCTCGCGGAAGCAAAACGAGACGCAGCGTCCCCGTCTGACAGCTGTTGTTGCCTCTTCTTATTTGCATCGTCTTTGCTGCAGGGAGGACGGGACAAAAGGCAGCACGTGACACACTCACACACATCCCCCTTGGGGGGGAAAAAAGGCCTTGGTTGAATCAATCACTGTGTGGGTGCTACAGCTGGGTGCTCTTCAATCGCTGCTATCCGACACGCAGAAGCTGCTGGCTGAGCTCCTCCAAGGAGAGGCAATCAGCCTGATGCCATGCTGCCACGCTAACGACGGAATCTTGCAAACAAAGTGAAGAAAACTGACTTGACCTGACCTCAAAAAGTTAAAAAAAAAAAAAAAATCGATATTAATTTAAAATAATTTTCTTTATTATAAACAACAGATTATGTTCATTTAATTACCACACACTAATTTTAAGTAAAAATACTGAAATAAAAGCCTTTCTTAGTCCTTCAAACCATGTCTTCCTTGTCTGACCCAATGTCTTAATTTCAACTAGTGTGTGTGTGTGTGTGTCTGTGTGTGTGTGTGTGTGTGAGAGAGAGAGAGAAAAGAGATCCACGAAACAAAAAATGTGACGGGCCCTCCATCACTCTAATCGTATCTCCTGTGATGGACAAGCAGCCCCACACCTCCACTGTATCAAACAGTGAAAGGGAAGCGGTTGCGTCGCGTGACGATCAATCAGAATGATTGTTGGGTAGCGGCAGGCAACATCTGTGCCGAAAGGAACAAAACGACATGATTGCAAAAAAGAAGAAGAAAAAAAGCATTGCAAACAGTGGCCTCCCTCTGCTGCCAGGACAAGACAAATCTGAACGGTCTTAGATTTTCAGGTGCTTATTTTTCTTCCGGGACTCTGGCACAGCAGCCTCGGACACTCGAGCATCCCAGAAATCCCTCCAGACTTCCAGAAATCCATTTAGTCTTCTGCTGCTTCCAGTGTTGTTGCTCCTTCTGCTCTAACTGATGTCTTGTGACCTTATAAATTTGTATTCAACAGTTCTCTCTAAATTGAAACTCATATAGTCTAAATATTATCACATCACAAATAAGGAAGAATCTTTTTTTTAATATTTCTTAACTTTTTCAAGTTTTGCATTTTTTTTTTTTTATCGTTCAAACCATTTATAAGGGATCCATGCAACCCAGAAGACCACAAGAGGCGACGTAAAGTCTCAAATCCAGCTCGAAGGAAACAGAAATTCAAAGACCCAAGAAACAAAACTGGTTGAATAAATGAATACAGGGAATTTTATTTTATTTCAATTTTTCCAGACAAAGTACTTGAGAAGGGCTGAACGCAGCACTGCCTTTTGAGAAATACTGTGCTGCCATTTGGGTCACTTTTCTCCTTAACGGTCCTTATTATCAGAAGCATTCAGGTGACCCCTCCATAATTGACTCAATTGGCTGGATTGCACTCCATTTGTCACATTCTCATGTAAAGCACAGGCTGAGGTGGAGCTGCTGGTGGTGGCGGTGGTGGGGGGGGGGGCTGTAGTCCGGCTGTGGGAGGTGTCAGATGGTCGCTGGCACACACACACACACACACACACACACACACACACACAGTCATTCACTCTCCCTTTTCGACCTGATGCATGTGTTTGGGGCTAAGCAGCGCAGTGTGGCGGAGCCCATCTGCTCGTGGGGTCACGTGCATGCACGCACGAGTGCAACAAACGCGCGGCCCATGCTGAGCGTGCCAATTAGTTTAATGAGACAGATTTTTTTTCCTTGTGGTTGATTTGCATTTTTGTTTTATACAGCTCGCATCAATGCGTTGAGATAAAACAAAAGAAAAAGTTGCTTTCGTCAGATGAAGTCGTGCACAGAAAGTCTTATGGGATGCTCACCACTTGTTGCAAAAATTCTAAATACAGAATCTAGCTGTTATATCTGTTGTCAATTACCCAGAAGTAGTTCTCCCTCACTGTCATCTGGCCAAACAAACAAAAAAATTAATTCAAAAAAAAAAAACAACGAAAAAAACAAAACAAAAAACAAAACAAAAAAAAGTTTCTCCCTGGTTGATGCATGTGTATTGTTTTAGTGCAGCAAGAGACAAGGCAGGTGTGTTTGTAGCCACTCTAGGTGTGTTTCCTCGCTGAGTCTCCAGTAACACTGGTTTAACTGTGAAGTCTCACTCTGCCGCTGCCCCGACCTGATCTGCCGTCAGCTGTACTCAAGACCGACCGTTTTCTCCACAGGATGTTTGATCTCTCTCATCCAGGAGGGGGGCAGGCAACCTGTTTTAAGGGCGACAGCAGGTTCCAGCTAGGTGCGGTTTTCGGCTGGATGTGGTGGGTCGCTCATATCAGATGCTGTGACAACGTGTTTCTGCCGTGTCATTCTTCAGAACGCCCTGCACTTCCTGGAGTGCCTGTCAAATCTGTCCAAACCGGTGCGGCAACAAAGTGACGCAGAGTCCAACGACGACGCTCTGCTGCTGCTGCTGCTGCTGCTGCTGCTGCTGCTGCTGCTTCTTTCTTTCCTGAAATAAAACAACTGAACTCCTGAACACAGTTGTGGGCCTGAAGAACAGGAAGTGAACAACAGGTGTCTGCAGGAGGAGGAGATCATTCTCAATGCTGCGTTTTGGGGAATCAATCTCAGCAAATAAAATGTCAATACTCAAAGAAGTGTTTTTTAATATAAGTTGTTTTTTTAATGATCAGGTGGTTTATTGTCCTCGTATTTCTAATTGCTGTTTTGTGGGTACATCAGGATATCAGTGGTACTTCTATGAAATCAACAATCTGAAATGTTTTCTCTGGGCTTTTCACCAGATGGATACGTCACATAAAGCAAAAGGGTTTAGGAAACATCCCATCTGGCGCAACAGATTAGATTGACACAACTTTAAAGGGACCACCAGTCTTAAGAATCACTAAGTCTTAAGTCCTCAGAATACTTTTACTCTGTAACGTGCTTTAAGACTTTAGGCACCACCTGCACACAACATTGATACCAGGGAGCAGAAAAAAGCCCTGTTCTGTCCAATAGGAATAGGTTGAATAAATGCCACACGATGCATTAATATGTGAACCTTAGTTTCAGACGTTGTGCTCGGGGATATTTTTTAAGGCTTCTTTACCTCGGCAGTGGGTGCTGATGATACTCCGTCTGGTTGCAGACTGCATTGAACCTTGAAGACCAAGAAATGTTTCATGTACAGAAAATTGGAGGTGGCGGGTGAAGCAAAAGATGTGTCTCCTGTGATGAGTTTTGCTCTGATGTCATGGTGGAAGTACTTGGAAGTATATGCACAAGTGAAAAAAAAAAAGATTGGGATGTAATTTGAATGAAAGCAGAGCAGAGTAGGAGGACACTTTGCAGCCTTAAGTAGAAAACTGTGAATTTTTTTTTGGCATATTCAAAAGTTCAACAAAAAGTCCAACTTATGACTGCTTTTGAAGTTCAACACATGTTTGATTTATATATATATGTATAAATAATTTTTCAGAGCACAAACCACATTGTAAAATGTAAATTTCCCTCTGTTTGAAAAACTTGCAATGAGACCCCACATCTAATGTCATTCTCTCATTCAAATGCAACTTAAGTTCAGTTCACTAAGATTTCAGCATCCTTGAAAATCTGCTGGAGGATCCGGTGAACCATCCGTCCCTCTCAGATATCAAAACTCAATTCCATATTCTATGTAACATGGCGATGCCGAGCCCAAGTTTGCTTCCTGGCGTTTCCACAAATGGCTTCTTCCCCCCTCTCTCTCTCTCTCTCTCGTTCCACTCCTCAACGAAATGAGCAATAAAAACCCGAGTGAGTGTTTGGGAAATGGAGAGTCATCGCCGTTGGGTCAGCGGGGCTGTAAATTTCGGAGCCGCTGCGGCCTCCTGTGGCCTGGCCCAGCGTGGCTCTGCGGCGTGGATGGTTGTGAGGTGACGGAATGTAGCCCCCTCCCCCTCCCCCGCCTCCCCTCCCTGCCCTCCCCTCAAGCCCCCCCATCCAGCCCCACAATGCCGCGACGCCTCCCCTCCTCACTCGCTCGCGACCATTATGAAATCTCAGCAGATGGCCGGGAGACAAAGGGTGTGCGAGGGTGAGAGTTCCCCGTCTAACCTAACAACACCCCCTCCCCCTCCCTCCCTCGACCTCTCACTTTTTCTGGTAAGCTCCCCCTAAATACTCCCCCAACCCCTCCACCCTCCAGAAAAAGAAAATCCCACTATGTCCAACAAGAGAAAATGCAGTCTGTTGCTGCTGCGGCGTTACAGCTGGAGCCCTGCAACGGTTCTTTCTCACCCCCCCTCCCTTTAAAACCAAACACACACACACACACACACACACACACACACACACACACACACACACACACACACACAGCTCCTTGTGACGCGCCTCTCAATTAGGACAAAATCGACGGCTCTCACTTTTTGTCCCTTGCTCATGCAGATGTGGTGATTTATCCTCGATTCCTCTCCTCTAACGGGCTCCTCTAATGCCGGGACATTAGCCTAAATGATTCCCGGTGTCCTTTATCATGCGAGTGCCACCATTTGGGACGGGTGGGTTGGATGGGGCGGGGGCCCCCGCGGCAGGTAATTCTCCTTTTGACAGTGCAATTGAACTGGCCTGCGCTGAAGGGCTATTTGGCGAAGAGCCATTTAGTGTAAGTGCTCTCAAGGCCGGCGAATGACACTTGTAGAGACAATGTCACCCGCAGTGACACCATCAGTTGATTGTGTATTGAACAGGGAATGGAGGAGCGGCGCGAGGCCCCGGGCCAGAGCTATGCAGCTTTTTCTCGGGCCGGGCCAAGTCCAAGGCGAGCGTCCGCAGGAAGGGCTGAAACTGGGCCGAGCTCTGCAGAGTTCTGTGTCAGTATCAGGTGACAAGGACGGCAGCACGGGGACCGTGAGCGAGGCCGGATGGTTCAGCGGGCGTTTTTGCTGCAGGATCATTTTTCACCGGGTGCAGAAGAGTGCAGAGGGACGCTTTGTGCTGGAACGCTCTTGACGTGCCGACGCGTGGCCTCGTGGAGAATCAGAGCCTGTGTGAATGTGGCACAGTGGTTGAAAAACACTGATTTAGAAGACATACAAATAAAAAGAAAAATGTTTCTGTGGCAAATATGGAGGATGTGCAAGCGTTCATTGATATTTGGTCATCTGAGGGTTTCTTTTTTTTTTTTAATATATGGTGACAAATAATTTGCAATAGTGAAGGAGATCATAAAAGGAACAACCTACTGCAGGCATTAGTACAGAAAACATCTCAGAAACAAATAACATCACAGTTGCTTGTGATCCATTATTTTGGTTGCAAACTTCCAAACCAGAGTTGATTTTCGGCCATTCAATTGCATGGATTTTTTTTCCCCCTCCTCATGCTTTTTTCTTTCCGTTCACTGCTCCTTCCGGTTGACGCCGTCCCAGAAACGAGCAGCTGCTGAAACTGTGTCGCTCAGTCCAGGTGGTTTTGGTTCACTTCTCTTTCAAAAATCATTGCGGGTAAATGCGGTATTTAGCGTGAATGCAGCTTGAGGCACAGTGTCTGGTTGGCATGGCTGAGCCCCCGGCTCAGGTTGTGCCGAGAGTGCGAACCCCAAATTACGCCTGATGGCCTCTTTACCAGCGCGGCAAAGTGTTTGCGACGATGCTGCCCCTCTCTTGAAGAGCAGGTGGCAGCGTGTCTGGCGGCCTGTGCAGACAGACTGTTGTTGAAGAGCTGATGTGTGTGAACGCTCAACGCTTTTCATCCCAGAAAAAACAGAGAAAGTCCAGAGTGGTTTATATATTTTACAACGCAGGAATAAGCACGCTTGGACAGACAAACAGACATTGAATGGAAATCTAAATGGTCAAAACTAATGAACCATAAATTGGGAAAAATTGTGTTTGAACAAGCAAGAGAGTGAAATCTGGACAATCACTGTGAGTAAAATAAAAAATGGGAAAGGAAAAAACATTAAAACATTGTTTTAGAAACATTCATTGACCAAGGAAAAACAATAATTCCAGATTTGCGGTGCCGTCTTTTATCCTCTTAACGTCGGGGGGTGGATGGGGCAGAATCTGCACGGCTTTCATCTGAAGCCCTGCAGGCACATTCTGGATTGTCTTCCAGGCAGCTCCTGCAGTTTGCCACGTTTCTCTGGTAAACACGGTGCACCTGTTGTTTGACTGTCTACCATCAGGCCGGTCATCACTCTGTCCTGCCTGCTCTCTCTCTCATTCTCTCTCCGTCTCCTTCACACGTACACACACACACACACACACACACACACACACACCCCTTTTCATCGCGCGGCTTCTTTCCAATTTGGACAGCATCTGTAGATCTGGCCCCCCGGCCGCTCCCCTGAGACCCCCAGTCCGCTGTTGCGGCAGCAGCCAGTGACACATGTGATTGATGACCCCCGGAATGGAAAAGAGGAAGATGGACAGATTCCTTTTATCAGGATTGAGGTTTGACTAGATTAAAATGCAGTTGTACAAGCCTCCTTCACCCCCTTTTGCCTTTTTCCACCCTTTTCTTTTTTTGGCATCCCATCTTCCCAACAGCGTCCCAACTGTATCCTCCTGCCACGCATCGGCCCTGATGGCTCGGAACCTTTTCCTCATCCCCTTCCCCGACCTCTTGAACCCGGACCCTCGCCGGAGAGACGGGCCGACCTGGGGGGGCCCCCCGCTTGTGCATGTGCAAGACTTTAACCAGTCACTTTCAAATTGACTGGAGGTGTTTTTGCTATTTGCTTCTGCGGCCGAGAAGTGCGAGACAAATCTCAGCGGAGCGTCCCTGACCCCATTTTGCACAACGCTGGTTAAAGTGTGTGTGTATAGGAGGGGGGTAAAAAAAAAAAAAAAGACGAAGTAGAAGAAGTGGGGGCGAAATAAAAAAAAAAAGAAATGTGTTGGAGCACAAATGACAAGTTGCTCTCCGCAGCGAGCCACAATCAGCCCCTTGAAAAAGCGCACAGAGTGAAGAGGGGAAATCCTCAATGTTCTCACTGGCGGCGCGCTGATTAAAAGAAAAGAGACAATCACTCTCATTCACCGGCGTGCAGCTGCCTCGTCGTCAGATGGCGGAGTGAGAGATTTTTTTTTTGAGAGCGAGAGAGAGTCGCTGAAAAGATGCCCGGGTGAAAGGGACTGGCGTTTGTTTTTCAGATGGCTCTCTAATGACTGGATGTGATTAGCACAAATTATCTCACTTATCACTGCTCAACAGGCTCAGATAGGGCCGCGCGCTCGCCCGTCGCCTCCGCCCGCTGCTTTACAAGCGTTTAATCAGCCTTGCCAGCCGGAGTCGCACGGCGCAGAAACGGCCAGATTTCTCCAGAGTGAGATTCCGCCCGTCACAGAAGAAACAGATTTATGGAGTCTCGATTATGTCAAAATGTTGTATTAATAGTGTGAGCTTCTTGTTTTCTCCTTTTTTGTTGGCATGAAAATGCTTTTATTGTGACAACATAGAAACGAAGCACTCTTTTAGGTAAATGGATATTTTTCCCACCAGATTTCAGTTCAAATTCAACTTTTTCATGGTCATATTTTAAATGTACCCTTTTTGGTTTTTGTTCTGAAATGTGCAAAAACCCAGAAAGGAGGATGAAAAAGTGCACAAGAACTTTTAAAATGGGAAGTAGTGAAGATCTCTTTAGACTCCATCTAAAAAGTCAGAAAAAGCCATAACCAGTCCCTGCCGCCTTCATTATCATATGGAATTTAGCAACTCTTTTGTTGCTTTAAGAGAAAAAACTGGTAGCAATGAATGAGTAGAAGCAAAAGCGCTGGAATCTCCAAACCAAACACATCCACTGGCTCCACAAAACTACCAAGGATTTTGTACGTCAACTTCTGCCAAAACAATACACAGAATGAATATTACAAATGCATAACACATTCAATATTGTTCTCACAAGTCCCAGGGAGTTTTTATCAAACATCGTGACATCAGGAGGAGACAGCCAGTGTGTGGGGAACGATTATCAGGGTGGGGTGTAATTATGTTGCCTCGGCTCATCAGTCACAGGACTGCAAAGGCAGCATTGAGTCTAATTGTCTTTTTTTCACTCTTGTGTTTTCACCTCCCTTTTGCTGATCAGTAGAAGTGTTGGGCATCATGTCATTAAATGCCAACAAATATGAAAAATATGAAATAATCATGATACCTGTCACTCTGGAACTCACTTACCTCTCTCTGCTTTAAGTCCATCTATTGTACTTGGGTGGTGCAAAGCGTCCAGTGCTTACTTGTGTTTCTAGATTTGACTTCTGCTCCGTCAGTGTCTCTCCGCACATTTACATCGACCATATAGATTCTATTCTATTCTAATGTGAACCGTGCACTGCTGAGCCAGCTGGGACTGCGGCGTCCAGGCTGCATCCAAGCTGCCGCCGCCTCTTCGGCCGTGCACCAATTTGACCCCGTGACCCCTCGCGGGCCCCCAGAGGTCAGCCAGTCACAGCCGACTGAGCGGAAGTCAGAGCCGGGGGCCTTTTTATCCATGTGACAGGTATATGGTTGTGTGGAGAGCTGAGGGCCCTACAGAGAGACATAAACCTGCCAGGGACGCACAGCGGATGGAGATGAAAATGGAAATATTAAACTGGCAGTTCGAACGGAGGCTTTAATTACATTTAAAAAAAAAGTTGGAGAGGTCCTTTTTTGTAGATAAACAATAATGGATATTTTAATCGCAATTTGTGATTTGTAGTTTATACGGAAGGTCCTGTGTCCTCCTATTTTTTCCAGAATCACATATCAAATAACTTCATGACAAATGTATTATTTTATTATGTAAAAAATCAGTTTACCACTTTATTAGAATAGTAACAATTGGCTGCTGCTTGGTTTCTGTGTTTTATGCTCTTTCCAAGCAAGTGGAAAGTGCAGCAAGCCATTATTTATTTATTTATTAAGGGCAGGAAGCTAAAACGAAAACCAAAAGTGTTTTTGTATAGGACAGAATGTGCTGTTTTCTGGAATAAAACCTGAATGGGGGAAGAATGTAGGCCCTGTAACAGATATAACAACAATATATCAAACCATATGTTCCACAATATCAGTTTATCTCAGATATCTGTTATTTTCTTGGAATTATCCTAATTCCTATCTTTTCATTGAATGCATTTTATATAAAACTCTTAGCATAAATTTAAAGATGTGTGTCACAGACATTGTTATAGATTCCGTCTGTTATATAAAAAAAATACCGGATTATTGATCAAGTCATCATAAATGATCAATCATAAATTGGATTATTGCTAAATAGTGAACCATCGGTGCATAATTAATGTTTATGATGTCCCTGCTGGAGGTGAAGCTGGTTCATCCCTGAACGGTGATGTCAGATAGCAACTAGTTATCGACTTCTGTGATCCTGCACTCCTGCAGATTTCTGATTGTGTGATCCTCTGCAGTGCACCCAAAATCAGTGAATATAACCATTACCGCATTGCTACAGCCAGTCATAAACTCGTGGCTGACACAAAAGAGGAGTGACTTTGGAGCGAAAACACAAATTTCAAGAGGCTTGTTGTGACAAATGTGGGACGTCTCTCAAACACCTGTAGGAGCTTTTTCGGCGCAACTTCACCGCCGTTGCAAAGGCGCGCGTGAGGACCGAGCATTAGTTCAGAACAAACGGAAGTGTCTTGACAAAAAAGAAAAGAAAAGGAATGGGCTTAACGGAGAGCGAGCAAAAGCCCGGGGGGCGCCGTGATTGACTTCCTGCAGGCATCAGATTCCTTCATGCGTCCCGCGTACGCTGCGGCTGACACTGATCCAAATTCGATGAGCGCGGCTCAATCCGCATTCTGCGGGGCCATTTGTACGCGTGAAGAACGAGCTGATGATGAAAAATCAGGTGGTGGAGGAGTCGGCGGTGTCGAGTGTGAGAGTGTGTGAGTGTGCGTGGGGAGGAGAAAGGGTGTGAGTCTGGTTGCGGAGGGAGGGGGGGGGGCAGCATAAATTGTGTTAGCTACTTCATTGAGAGACAATGGAGGACAAGATGTTGTGTGTAGTGTCACCCACGTGCTCCCTGCGCCACTATTGTCTGCTCCGCTTCCCTGGGAGAGAGGTGGAGGGAGGGTGAGGAGGAGGAGGGGGGCCGGAGACGGAGGGGTGAAAGGATGGAGGAGGAGGAGGAGGATGTGGGAGGAGGTGACTGCTGCCTGCGAGTGTGTGTGTGTGTGTGTGTGTGTGTACACGCGCAAGTGCGTGTGTGCGTGCGTGCGCGTGGGGAGAAGCACAGACGGCTCGTGGTAATTTGATGTGTGTCCCCGGGGATGTTTGATGGATTAATGCTAAGCAGCTCCCTCTTCCAAAGCACCACCTGATCTTTGGGGGCTCGTGCCCCACATATAAAAGGCTGCAGTAGTGCTGAGCTCAGCTAGTCCAGCCGTCTCTCTCGCTCTTGCTGTCTCTCTCTCTCTCTCTCTCTCTCTCTGCCTGCCTCTGCCTCTCCCTCCTCTCCATCCTCCCTGTCCCCTCTCTCTCCGTCTCTCTCTGTACTGCACTTTCGCTACACTTCATCTTCCCCCTCTGGCTCTAAAACATCCACGGGACGGGACTTTTGCAGCTCTTCTCTTCTCTTTTTTTAATCTACCTCTCTTGGCCTGTTACAACAAAAGGCCATCCAGGGAAACCTTGAGTGACTCTTTTTTTTTGTATTTTATTTGTTTTTTTTCTTTTTTATAGGACAATCTAGCATCATTTTTCGAATTTCATCCAAAAAAAAAAATATATATATATATATATATATATAAGAGAACCCAAACATGCCGCGATCCTTCCTGGTGAAGCAGCCGAAGGTTCATGACGTCTACCACCAGTACCAGCAGCACTGGGACGACCCGCGCTCGGTGACACATGCCATCGCAGAGTCGGCCACCAACCTGGCCGTGCGTCTGAGTGAGAACGGTGAGTCCACGTCCTTTCTAAACTTTCTGCACGTGCGCTTGCAGACTCGCCGTCTCTGCTCTTCCGTACGTCCATCCGTCCATCATCCGGCCGGTCGGTCGGTCGGCAGCCTTCGCAATAACAAAAGCCTTTTGCTGTTGTGTCGCTGAACCCTAATCGCTCCCGGATGATGACCCCCTTGAAAATCCTTCTCAGCACCCCCCCGCCAACCACACACACACACACACACACACACACACACAGACCATGCGTATTCCATCAGGACTTTTGTTTTCCAACTCGCAGGATGCTAAATAGTATTCAGGTCACGCCGGCTCAATCTGCTTAATACTCCAAACCAGATCACAGCATCATCAGCAGCAGCTACAGCAGCTACAGCTACAGCTGCAGCAGCAGCAGCGTTTGGCTTTAATACTATTGTGTACATGAATGATGAGATATACATGTACCCCCCCACCCACCACCACCACCACCGCTCACACACACACACACAAACGTGCACGTGCACGTCGGTCTGACGCAAGCCTTTGTCAGATCCAACGGGAAGCAGAGAGCAGAAAGCAGATAGCCACATGGGAGCGTGTTGTCCTTAGACGGTGCGGTCGTCCTTGAGTCTCTCCTCTTATCATCATCCATCCGTCCACCAACCCCCACTGCACACCCCCCCCCCCCACCCCCCGACACCACCTCCGCCACCGCCGTCGTCCATCATCTCTCCATCTCTCCCCCATCCGATCCTGCAGGATGTCAGAAAGCCACGGGGGGTAGGATTGCAGCAACACAATCCATACGAGGAGCGGCGGCGGAGGTGATGGAACAGGGTTCTTAGAGGAGGGGGGGAGAGCGGGGGGGTTAGGGAAGTGGGGGGGGGGGGTATTGACTGGAAAACACAGAGTGCTGCAGGTAATTCAATAAAGTGCAACGTGATCGGCGGCTCGGCGGCGGCAGACAGACAGACAGACAGACAGACAGACAGACAGACAGACAGACAGACTGTGGGGTTTTCATCATCCACGGCTTTTTTTTTTCCAAGACAATATGCTATGCGTGTGTGTGTGCTGGTCCGTGTGTGTGTGTGTGTGTGTGTGTGTGGGCTCTGAAAACATCCAGAGAAATGTGCGGCTTTGAGCCTCCCACCCACCCACCGGCAGCAGCATCACACATCTTGTGTTCGACTTGAATCGTTTGTCCCCCAGATTTAGGATGCCAGCTGTCTGCTTCCCTTTGTGCGGCACCGCGAGCGCGCGTGTGTGAGTGTGTGTGAGTGTGTGTGTGTGTGTATGAGTGCGGGGAGGGTGAATGGGCTCAATATACCATTGACTGCTGTCAAGATCAGACACCGCCCCCCTGCCCCCCAACCTACACACACACACACACACACACACACAGACACACAGACACACACCCCGGGACCCCCTCCCTCTTTTTACCCCCCCGCCCCCCCTTTTGCCAAATCGCAGTCGCCCCACCTGTCACTCAACCTTCCTCCCACTACGCTCATGAACGAGAGAGAGAGAGAAAAAAAAAGAGAAAAAACAGCACAGATGGGGAATGATCTGATTAAAATGATTTAGTGATTGAGGGGATTTCACCGCTTTGGTCTCACACACACACACACACACACACACACACACTGGGAGGGCTCTGCTGTTTGTGCTGCGGCGAGGCAGCGACAGGTGGATCGATCCGGAGCCAAACTATCGCTGTGTGTTCGTCCGGCGCCAGAGTCAGCACATTGTGTTTGACTGCGACTCAGCCGCTTTCTCTTCTTTTTTTTCTTTTTTTTTTCCTTCCTCCCTCCTTCTTCCGAGGGCACTTGTTGGAGCCATCGGATATATTGATTGGGGCAGAACTCGGCACTCATTAATATTTCATCCCCAAAAGCTTGCTGAACCTGGCACTTACAAATAGCTTCCTGCGTAGGTTCCGTATTGATTGGACGTTTGGGCCCGGAGAGCACTTTCCTTCAGAGGTTATTAAGATGTTCCATCCATTGATAAGATGAAAATCTACTCCAACGAATGTATGTTTTTCACCCCCCGCCTCTCCTCCAGGCTACATTCAGGATTACATCATCCCATCGGTGTTGCAGAGCACAAAGGAGTCCAGCCATGAGCCAACCGGGCTCTCCGCGGGGCCCCTGTGCTCCCCAGGCGGCAGTGCGGGCGAGGAGTTCTCCGACCACGACACGGAGGACCCGGACAGCCCGGCTTCCAGCGCTGCCGTCGAGTCGGACGCCAGCGGCGACCTGGAAACGTGCGCCATCGACGCTTTCCTGCACTCGGACGGACGCTCCAGCTCCTGCCGCCGCCGCCGGTTGCGGCAGCAGCAGCGCGCCCCGCAAAGCGAGCAGCCAGTCGGACAGCAGCAGCGGTGGCAGCGGCTCGGGGCGGGCTCGGCCGACTGCAGCCCCGACGAGGGGAAGCCGCGGGGCCGCCACGCCTGCTCCGAGTGCGGCAAGTCCTACGCCACCTCGTCCAACCTGAGCCGACACAAGCAGACCCACCGCAGCCTGGACAGCCAGCAGGCCCGCAAGTGCCCCACCTGCCACAAAGTGTACGTGTCCATGCCGGCGCTGGCCATGCACATGCTGACCCACGACCTCAAGCACGAGTGCGAGGTGTGCGGCAAGGCCTTCAGCCGGCCGTGGCTGCTGCAGGGCCACATGAGGTCGCACACGGGCGAGAAGCCCTTCGCCTGCGCCCACTGCGGCAAGGCCTTCGCTGACCGCTCCAACCTGCGCGCCCACATGCAGACACACTCGGCCTTCAAGCACCACTCGTGCGAGCGCTGCCACAAGAGCTTCGCGCTCAAGTCCTACCTGAACAAGCACTACGAGTCGGCCTGCTTCAAGGGGCCCCAACGAGGACGAGTGCAGCTCCGACGACTGAGGAAGCTCGTTTTTCTTCTTTTGATTGACTGACGTTTTTATGGGGTTGGGAACAACAAAGTCAGAGGGAAAACAAAAGAAACTTGGCGCTTCACTTCACTCAGGCCGCTGCCGTGCATGCATCATAATCCCCCCACCGCCTTTTGATGAGCAATAATCTCACTTTGACCTTTTCAGGAATTATGTAAAAAAAAAAAAAAAATCTCAGTGTTGATCACAAATGTAAAGTATTTTATATTCTTCTTTTTATAAATTAAATTGCAATAATTTACAGTGTTATTTTATATGCCAGCTAAATCCTAATTTACCTCAAACATTTCTTATTCTTTGTGATAATAATAATATTAATAATAATATTGATGATGATTGTGTATTTATTAATTTATTTAACTATTTATTTGCCAAATTTTAAAGATTATTTATTGATTTCTTTTTGTTGATGGATCGTGAATTTGACATTGTTTTATTAGAAATATTGGTCAATCTTGGATTTGTTTAAAACAAAAGCCAAAATATGTTGGAACACACCATTTCTCTGTCTGATCAATTTGGTGATGACAATAAAACTTACTGGAAATAAACCATGACTGTTGTTTCATAGAATTAAGCAGCCATTAATTGATTGACTTCAATGGACAGCAAATTTTGTTAGCAAGCCAGAAATGTTCTGAACTGTTCCTTTCTATAATTTAATTAGACATAAACCATATTCATTTTGGGAAATGTATAGAGTGTGAATAGTTTTCCTATTCCGCAACAACTTTTATTGCAAAACAAGTCTAAATAGGTTGGAAGACAACCTGCGATATTCCATGATTACATTGTTCAACGACCAGTCATATCGAATTTTCCATCAATGCAGTTCTTTCCCTGTCCAGCAGAGGGCACCCTCACATTCACGAGCGTTAACCTCCCATGACGGAGCACGTCGCCCTTGACACATGGTAAGTCTTGCTGAAAACGGCTGTATTAGCCAGTTAAAACTCCACCAAACTGTGTCAGCAGCAGCAGCAGCAGGCTCGCGTCCCTCCGTCTTCGCAACCTGCCATGTTGGGATATCATCAACTAGCGCATCACGGCGCAGCGCTGCACTGCGGCCTGACCACAGGATGTGATCTGGGTCAGGTGTCATGAGAACTGCGGCACTGGTCCAGACCAGACAGGGCTGAGTTGGTGGTGGAACCCCGGCCACCAAGCTCCCCTGGGAGAACAAGTATGTCACTAAAGAGACCGGAGACTGGATGTGGCTAAATTCAGAGCGAGGGGCCACCAGCAAAACAAACAATATTCATGTGTCTGCGTGCTGGCTGTTTACATTTGCTCATTTTGCTGTTGTGACAAAAAATAAGCCGCAAACTGTCAGGCAGGTAACAACTCTTAAAGATTTATGTGTGTGTGTGTTTATATGCCTATATCTGTAGAATAAATATACATACCTTTGACAGCTAGGATAGGCTCCAGCAGAACCACACAAAAGTTCAGGAAGAAGTGGGTATTGAAATTATATGAAATGCTATATATATCAATATCAATATATGTCTATATCTATAAATAGATATAGATATATGTAATAGAATTTGTCATTATTCTTTAATAAAATTAAATGAGGGTAGTCCATATTTCCACATAAATAATTAATTGGACACGTTTTTGTTTTTTTTCAATTTTTCAATTTGATCTCTCAGTTTGAAAGAATTCAATCCAATCACCAATAAGTGACCATCGGAACAAATTGGGTTTCAGGCCCCAGACTCTGAGAAGAATAGCACCATCCTGCTCTCCCCGTACATGTCTGCGGATGCTGACGTTGGGCTGCAGACAAAAGGGAGAAGGTCGGCACCGCTCACCAATCAGCGTGGAGGATGTGATCCGCCGCGTCCGCAGCGAGCGCGGCGACTTGGGGCCAAACGGATGAGTCTTTTTATAGCCTCCCTTATCAGGCGGCGAGCCGCGTCCCTTACATCGTGTCAGACAAGGTTTTACGGCCAACTTGTAGATTTCTCCACTGCGATAAACTCTCCTGACCCCCCCCGTCGGGTCCCAGGTGACTGTGGAGGAAGCCGACAGACGTGAGCCGGAGGGACGTCCAGCCCGGCCCGGTGCACATTAAAGGCAGCGGCGGGCTCCTCCAGAAGAATCATTGCGTGTGAGTTGACTTCCTGCAATGCATCTACTGGGAGGAGGGTGGGCCGTGCGAGTCCTCGGGGAGATGATGACGGACTGGTTCATCAGCCCCAGGATCAGGGAACACCTGCCTCTTTGGGCTATTTGGGCTCATAAAGAGTGTTTATTTTAGCTCGGATGTTACCTTCAGCTGCTCTTGGGTGGAACATGATAACATGATTTGCTCCGATGATGTTGACAGTTTTATATTGGCAGTTTGGGAGCAATCTTTGAAAGTCATTTAATTTTTTAAAAACAAAACACACAAAAAAAAGCAGGCAAACACTCATCTTGGCAGCCTTAAATGAAAAATGAATGAAGTTGAGTCACCGTAAGCGAGTGGAGACTGTGTTCTGACCGACACACCATCCCACCTGTCCCCAGTGCTCAGCCTGTCGTGGGGGACCCCTGAAAGACGATGAGTGTTTTTGGGTGGAACAAGAGCAGGAGAAGGTCGAGAACGAAGGCCGGTGGGACCGCACCGGGGTCGAGGCTTATCTGAGGTCACGGCGAGGGTTAAATGAAAGAAAACACAGTTGCCGCTGAACTCGGGGAGGAGGAGAGTTTACAGTAGCGTCGCCTTCGCCTGTGTGACAAACACCTGCTCTTTACTTATTTACCAGAGAAGACGGATCACAGGGACGACTGGGAGTGACTGCGAGACAGACAATAAGGACTCTATAATAATAATGATAATAATAATAATAATAATAATAATAATAATAATAATAACAAAGTCACTGCGACTGTAAAAATTTCATTGAGGAAAATTTTAAAAAGTAATCTTTTGTATCTGATCTTTTTAAACATATCTACTTCTTTAGTTTTTGTTTCACTGTCATTTAGAGGCATAACTTTTTTAATTGACTTACACTGGAGACAGAATTTTGCGTCAATCCCAAAAGTGGTGCATTTAAAAAGATTGTTAAATAATCAGATTTATTATTTCATCGATTTTTAACAAAATCAGAAAATTCATTTTAGATTTCAGACAGAAAACCACACATGAAATTATATTGAAGTCACATTTTCTATTCAGATGCCTTTGTGACTTTAAATCACACATTCACATAGGTCCTTATTTTATTTTTTCAATTTAAAGTAAAACTGGTCACAACAGGTTAAAAAAAAGAAAGTTGTCAGCAGAAGATAGTTGTTCCAGGAAAAGAAAAAAACTGCATTAGACATATAGTTTCTGTAAACACACACACACACACACACACACGCACGCAGGGATAAGTTATGGCTGCAGCAGCGTGCAGCTGGCTGTTAGGAGGAGACACTTTTCTCTCCAGTGCAGCTGTTTCCGATGAGTCAAGTTATCTGAGTGCAGCTTTTCCCAGCAGACGAGCAGCGCTCCTCCGCTCCTCCGCTCCTCCGCTCGCCGTCTCCACGCTGAGTGTGTGCGAGAGGGGCAGTGCGCTCTCTGCATGCGTTTCCGAAAACGTGCACCGTCTTGACTTTTTCTGGCGTGGCTTGTAGTGAGGGAAGGGATCTGCTTATTTTCCGCCGCTCGTCACGTGTGGTTCAAATTAAGCAGCGCCTCGCCGGGTGCGTTATTATGGAGGTCAGATATCAAAAGTGAACACTCAAGTCGAAAACTAGAGACGATTCTGCAAAAGAATTATCTTTGCAAATTGTATATGAATCATTATTCAAAGCATTTGTTACAATGGCATATTGCCTATAGGCGTAAAAACGTTGGATGATTGGAAATGATCTGTTTTTCATTCTATTGCTAGATGTTAAAGGAAGCTTCCGGAGATTTTGCACCTTTAACTTCAAGCTGTTGGTGTTGAGTTTGTGTTGGTGTGCTGAGCCCCTCGGTGACGCCACAACCTGCAGTCACTGCCATAAAAATGTGGAGGCTAAGGTACTTTAGAGGAGCGAGTGTGTCAGTAATGCACACACATAGTAAAGGATGAAACGAAGATGAACCCACGACATGAAAGTGTTCCTTACGTACTATTAGCTGGTACAAGGAGACTAACGAGTTGCTGCAGAGGGGAGTAGCAACATGTTTACCTCGAGCGATGTCACATGCATTTGTTAGCATGCCTTAGCATGTCTTGCCCATGTGTTCTTATCAATACCAAATCCTGCATCAACCTTTCAGTCTGATATTTAATGTTACTGTACACAGCATGTCAGAGCGAGAAAAAAACAATTCTATTAAGAATTGGCACTACTTTTGCCAGTCGTGACAGAGCTTTATTGTTTTTTTTTTAATGAGGAAAATATGCAGAAACAAACATGTATTTGTCATTTCACAATACCTACTTCCCAACACACAGCGCTCCCTCATCGGCCCTGACCAGCGACCCTCCCACCTCGCACACTTCATTAACGCCCCGACCACCTCAACAGGCATTTAATGGCATTCCTTTGGGTTGGTGCAGGGGCTAAAAGGAGGGTTTGGCGGATCTGGGGGGGTGGAGGGGGTGTGTGGTGTGGGCCCCGAGTATTTACGGTTCCAAACTGTGTCGAGGAGGGTGGGAGGGTGGTGTTGGAGGGGGGCGGGGGTGGGGGTGGGCCAGCGGGGTCGTGTTGCGTGCTAAACCACCGTGGTGCCCCGCTTTATGAGTGGAACCAGGTTCGGCACAGGTCGCCGTTGTTGGTGCAGCTGAGCCGGGGTCCAGGGGCCGACGGCGGCCCGGTTTGATGTGTCGAGGGGTTGTGTTTGTAAAAACACACCCTTTGATGACACCGTGGCCGCAGCACGGCCGGGCCCCTCCCCTTCCAGCAGCGCCGGTCAATCTGGAAGCCATTTGGCTGCTCCACGCGGAGAAAGTTCAGGCCTGATCACCTCCAGCATCTGCTGAGTGTTTATTTACCCGCAGCACTTAACCCATTAGACAAACTGAAATGGGGCAACTGTCGGGGCCACCGAACACATCGGCCCTCCGAGGACACGAGTTGCACCTACACATTGTCCACGGCCGCTTGGCGCAATAATCACAGCAGAGATCGCGTTGAATAATTTAAAAATATCACTGTCAGCTCTGTCCATGCTGTGTTTCTTCAGTTGCTCTGTTTATTCCAGTGCACTTATACCGCGAATGAAGCCAGTTCACTGCCTCCACTGTAAACCAGCATAAACATTTTGCACCCACAACTGCGCTTTTTTCTGTCTCTGCTGCAATCAGCTCCAACTGAGGTGTCACCGTGAAACAATCACACCGGCTTTGACAGAGTTGATTGTGTTTTCTTAAAGGCCAATTGACCAATTTCAAACATTTAGAGGCCCCAAATGAAGCAAAATTCACTTAACCAGTGTTTCTTTTCTCGCAGTATTCTGTGAGTTTATTGCCTTGCTCCACAAATCATCTCTGTGTGATGTCACAAAGGGGACGTATCTATCGCTGATGCCTCTTCCAGGTTAGTGACGACACCCAACCACCAGGTTATACTTCAGCCCTCTGACATTTTTTCTGTACAAGTATGTGGAAGAAAAACAAAAAGCTTGAAGCATCATTGCTAGCAGGTAGCTAAAACTAAGATTTAGTTACTGCCTCAGCTACTTATTAATATATCACTGAATAAATGTTCAATTAAAACAAATTGTGTGACCTTTCAGTCGTCGTGACACCAAAGCGTGGGGACACTTTGGCTTCACTGGCACAACTGGTGCAGACTGCTGGGAAGGAAATTCCAAAGTGCTGACCTCCACAAGACGTCTGCGAGGCTCCGAGTCACCACAGACCCCTTGACACCCTCAGCCATACCTCACCATAAACCCTCCCAGTCTGCCTCCGATTTTATCCTCACGGTGAACACAGCCTTGCCAAAGCACAACTCATCGTGTCAGACCTTCATATGCTGCGGAAACTGCATTCAGCTGCATCAAAACGAAAGACACTGTTAAACTGTTAAGGCTGCCAAACAAACCACTGAGTGCTGCGAGGAAATGCTGGGAGTGGAATCCTGAAAACCTCAGGCGTAGTGTTTTTAATAGGAAAAGGGTTGAGTGTCAGAGAAAACACGGTTTGATGAGCATTACACTATTATTTCTCATCGGTCACAAGGGAGGATTTACAAGGGAGTCATTGATGAATCAGACATTTCTTCTCAGTTTAGCCAATCAGGACAGTGCACAGCATGCTGAGGCTTCAGATAACTGAGAGTTGTTGTCTTGCAAAGTTGGTGTCTATCCCAGTGTTCACCATTTGAGTTAGTAGAAGTCAAATATTTCAAATTGGGCAACATTTGGGCAACATTTGGCAACTAAACACGCATGTGTGTGAGAGCACAGGCTGCGAGGCTGCGTGCACAGTCCACTCAGTGATGTGATTACTGCTGCTGCTGCAGTGAAGAGGCAGCTCCAAATGACTCACTGCTATTGCACGAGGGAGGCCCATGTTCAGACAAGGCAATGCACTGCTGCATGAGTTCTTCTTCTCTTGCTGAAAAAAACCAAAAAAAACCAAAAACAACCTTTAGGCTAATTTTATGTTCTATACTTGGAGCTTAAAGCCATAGTTGCCAAAATTAAAGACTCATGTTATTTTTTTAATCTGACATTTAGTTAATTAACACTTCAGCCAACACAAAAATATTAAAGTAAATGCAGTTCCCCATTCAAAGGGCCCAAACTACACAGATGTTTCAGATCTTTACTCTTAATCCTAGACGAGAGTCCTATCCTAGAGCGATGATCCAACTAACTTTACCCAGATAGACCTTCAGAATTCAGCATATGTAGCCATCTGTTTGCAGCCTCCAACAAAACACTCAGTCTTAACTTCTTGCTAAAAACCGACGCCTGTTGGACCATAAAGTGTTAAAGTAGTGACAAAAACAAGGTGGCTGTGAGGCCTCAGAGGCCAGAACAGAGACCTGGCTGAGGAATGCTTTCGGCAACCTGGGGCAGGTATCACTGCCCATGGTGACATCACAAAGAGATTATTTACAGTGTGTGTCTTTTAGCACCTATTTTCTGAAAAGCAGAGCAAGCCAGAGAAGTAAAATGATGGAGTTATCTTTTCTAGGGATTTCACCAACAGACTGGAGACACAGGGTATTATTAGGAAGTGAAATTTTCCGCAAAAACTGACCTTTCCTAAAAAAAACAAAAAACTTTGTCATCCAGCCACTCGATGAACTTTTCCACCAAGGCCAAACTTTTCCAAATGTCAACCTGACACTTGAGCATAATGCCTGCCAGTGTTTGCCTCTTTTTGTTCCCCGCTCATTAAATTTAAAAAAAAAAAAAAAAAAAAAAAAAAAAAAAAAAAAGCCTGCCTGTGTGTCATTTGGTGAGGGTGATCCCCAAGTGTCCGCAACCTTGGCAGATAAGTTAGACATTTTAGGACCAAGACATTTGGGGAGGATGGTGGCTCCATATGTGTGTTGTGCTCCACCCCTCTCTCCTCTTGCTCTCAGCTCAGCTGCTACTGTGGCTGTTATAAGAGCGCCTCCCTGATACCGACACCGTCACACTGGAGCAACAACGTCTGTGGGGGGAAGAAGCGACTCGCCCGACCGTGGATTAGTCAACAAAAAAGGACTGAGAGCGACTTTTACGCGGGACTCCAGTGTGCATGCCCTCCGCTCGAAAGAAACAACAACAACATCAACGACAACACGGGACAGGATGGCTTTCACCATGCTGAGGCCGGTGTCCACGCATCCTTTCTCTTACCCGGCCGACCTGACCTTGATGTCCGACGACGAGGAGGGGAACCGCAGCGAGAGCGACGGCAGCACCGACCTGAGCTGCGGCTGCTGCGGAGCCGCCGCAGGGGGCGGTGACGGCTGCAGGCGGGAGTCCGGCGGCGGAGGAGGCGGCGGCGGCGGCGGCGTGGTGCGTCAGCGGAACGCCGCCAACGCCCGGGAGCGCTACCGGACCCAGAACGTCAACACGGCCTTCACGGCGCTGAGGACGCTCATCCCCACGGAGCCCGTGGACAGGAAGCTGTCCAAGATCGAGACGCTGCGCCTGGCGTCCAGCTACATCTCGCACCTGGCCAACGTGCTGGTGGTGGGCGACGGCCGGGAGGACGGCCAGCCGTGTCTCAGCGCCGTGTACGCGGAGGTGAAGGGAGGCGGCAAACAGCCGCGGACTATCTGCACCTTCTGCCTCAGCAACCAGCGCAAAGGGGTAAAGAAAAAAAAAAAAATCATCCGCCAAAGAAAATTAGCATCTATTTAAACGAACATAACTTTTCCTCCTTTCTTTAGGAGCTCGTTCATAATTGTGATCCCCCACAGACTCGTGTCGAGCCAGTTAGCGGGATTTCTGTTTAGACTTGAGACCAGAGGTGGCAAAAGTATTCGCGTTCAGTAGCTACTTAAGTAAAAGTAGTTTTAAATACTCTGGTAAAAGTACTAATCCAACTCCTTTACTCAAGTAAAAGTACGGCTTCTGAAATATACTGCTATGAAAAGTTAAAATGAATGTTTTATTTTGCAATCAATGAAACAATACATTTCTTGATAATGTTGCTAAAATGAAAACGCTTTGGTACTGTCAATGCTATATATTTTTCTCTTTTTCAACTGCCAAACCAACCAAACTGTAATCACTAATAGCTATCACCAGTGAGTCATTATTAGATTTTTACACTTTTAATAGCTGTGCCCAATGTTATTTTTCGACATCTTTATTTTTCTCTGCACTGAACAATGACCCAAAAGCTGAGATGCTTTAAAATAATCTCCCTCTAAAATATGATATCCTTTTATATTTAACTTCACAACAGCATAGTACAAATTGTTTCTCTTTATGCAACAACACATATAAATAAGTTACTTACTTTGAACAGAATTTGTATATTTTAAATACAAAATGTAACCAGTATGTTTTTCCGATGTAAGAAGAAAGTACAGATATGTGTGTGGTAAGTAAAAGTAAAAAGTCGGCAGAAAAATAAATGCTTAAGTAAAGTACAGGTAACGGAAATGTCAACCTTAGTACAGTAACAAAGTATTTGTACTTCGTTACTTCTCACCTCTGCTTTAGAGATCAGTTTGACCAAATCTGCAGGCACAACCCACAGCTGAGGACGCAGAGTGTCTTGGCGACAGCTGCTGGAAAAAATATTTGGGTTTCATCTGAAAAGCTGGAGGGGGGGGAAAAATGGCTATTTAGCAGTTATTCATTTTGTTAGCTGGAGTGTGTACTGTTTACTGCTTGGGTTGCTGAACCCAAATATCAAAACTGACATGAGAGGTGTGGAAAAGATACCAGTCCAATATAAAATTGGTCCATTCTAATTCATCACTGTGAATGTTTTGGCAGTCTTTATTTTTCATGGCATTGCAATCATTTTAACCATCAAAATGAAAGGCAATTTGGATTTCCATAAACAAATTTTGTATCTTTTTTTTTTTAAACATCTCAATGTTACCAGTAACTGCATTTTCCCAACAGCTCATCAGCACAAATTGGAGGATAATTTGTTCAGCTGTGGAGGTCTTGTCACACTGTGGAGTCCCCAGTGTAAAATACAGTTTCAGTCCGTCTTGGCACTCAAAAGTCTGTGCTGGGATTTAGTTTATTTATAGCAGCCATATCATTCAGTTCATGCACATATCCTTTAAAGGAAGCTGTACCTTACTTTCATTCTGCACAGCAATGTCGTCGCTGAGAAGCTCTGCTCCAAACCATCTGAACTAAATAATCAGGTATTCTCAAAAGCCCTCGCTGACGATGCTGAAACTGACAGCCGCTGTCATTTCTTCCTCCCTTTTCAGGCGAAAGACAGACGGGACTACGTGAAAATGCACGGAGGCAACTCGAGGCTAAGTCGGCGATGACTCGGAGCAGGATGGGAGCTCCTCAGGTCAGACTGCCGTGGGCCACCGTTTAAGCATCTCAGCACCGCAGCAGTTGTTGCAGCAAGACTCAGACTTTTTCAGCGGAGTTTGGCTCAACAGTCACTTGGCCCAAAGGTGTCATACCTTAGGGTGAATCCATTGTGTATGTCACTGTGTGCTCATGTCACAGGAGAATGTTTTCAATCAAGAAAATACGAGCAATTGTTCCCCGTGGTCTGGGGGCTTCCTTATTTATGGACACATGAAGGAACTTTTGAAAATGACCTCCAGTCATCGTTCATTGGAAGATGTCTTTTCCTCTGAGTCAGTATTTTCTTGTTTCTGATGAAAATTCAGCCAAGAAAAAAAATATATCAAAACCAGCACAACTCATTCAGACCAATCACAATCAAGGGTTTCGGTTGAAAAAGTCAATGAATTTATGAAGTGTCAAAAAAAGTTTGTTTTGTTTTTTGGCTTTCATCAAACTCTGTCGTTTTGCGAAATTTGTGAAATGATTCCTAACATACATCACTGTCAACGTGACAGACTGATCAATCAGAGACAGGGATGTTTTGGGGGTTGTCCGTCCAGATACACTGCTCTGGATACAGGAACGAGTTGACAAACGTTTGTCAAAATAAAATTCAAGACTTCTGGAAGGTGAACTTGAGAACAAAATAAATGAAAAATGCCGACAGCAGAGCGAGACATCATCCATCCTCCCAAGTCTGCGCTTTGTGCAACGGGACATATTGGACACTATTGTGTTTGATTTTTCATTACATGTTGTAATCTACATTGAAATTAAATTTATTTTTTACAAACATGCATCTTCTGATTTAAAAAAAAAAAAAACTTTATTCATGCAGACTGTTTTTTTGTTTTTAATCTGCTCTTTTTTTGAAAATATGAATTTACTGTTTAACCACAAAACAAAAATAAGTGTGTCATTAGTTTTGTGAATATAATGAATGAACTTTTTGCAAATGACAATTCAGTTAGTTTAGCCTAATGCAAGACAAAGGAATGTATTTTCTTCATAGTTTTGGTTCACGATTATCTAATGGCCACTCCCTGCATGTGAGGTTATTCAAGAGGAATTGGAAAATTAACTTTTGAATTTCTGACTCATGCAGATTGATTTGAATCTTTCTTACCAAGGTCTTAAATCACTACACTAACTCAATATCACAGTAATATTTCATTCATTGAGGCTGTTTCCTGTTAAACTCTGAAAACTTCAAACCATCCAGTAAGTGTGTGCAACAACAGAAATTTCAGATTTTGTAATCTGCAAGTTTAGACAAATGAAAAAAATTATCTAGATTCCCTGTGTTCACAGATACAGTTTTATTACTTTGCATTGCGAACACCCAGTAGAAACTCTTATTATTTCCTTATTTCTTTTTTTTTCCCATGAATTGAAAGTTCCCTTTGATTTAGGGAAACCGGGACCAAAGGAAAAACCCACTTAACTTAACTGGCATCATCTGCCTTTAACTCCTCAGGAGAGGAAACCTACATGGGGATTTCCAGTGAAGGCTCACGTTTTTGTTTGAGTTATCCCAAAGAATCTCTCCAGAGGAAGCAATCAATCTCCTCTCCAGCGGTGTCCCTCAGAAAATGTTTCATTCCAGCTCTTTCTAAAAACCCCGTCAGGGTGGTAGGTGCCTGTTAGGCATTCATCAGAGTCAACCCTGGGAAAAACGTAAAGGCAAAACAGGAAAGACACAAATTAGTGTTTGCTGGATCCATTGTGGTGACGCATGATTACTCATGGGGACCATCAACGGTTGCTGCACATTACTGGAGCCTTGCCAACAGGACCAGCTATGTGCAGGAAGAAGCAGAGTCTCAAGTTTGGTGTTGGAGCTGAAAAACACCTCTTTAAAAATACATTTGTAGGTGCACGCCCTTGTCACAAGCACAGGGCCCTGATTGCAGCTGAACGCAGAGCAGCTTTCGCCCTGCTCTCGTGAATAGGTCCGTCTTTAAAAATCCTGGATATTTAGGACAGGTATCCAGGAAAATGCAAAAATTCTGCGGCTGGTCTTTGCCATGAGTCTACTTGGGTAGTAAATCTCCCCGGCTGGGGCCACATGTGGTGCTGATCAGTCACAGCTAATATCACCTCGCACCCTGTGTCCAGACAAACACAGCTGCCGATGAACTGAAGTTATACATCACAGCGAGAGAGCAGCGGAATGTGACGTGTGAGAATCACAGAGACTGTGAGAAAGCCAACATTTAATTTGAGGCAACAAATGTCTACGGTCAAGTCTTTTTCTTGCATAACCTCTCAACTCACGAATATTGGAAAAAACATACAAAAGGCTCATGATAATGGGACTTTCCTTCTAATCAAGTTAAAGTACTCTTTTATCTATGTGAGTTCTTGCAAAAAAAGAAGGTAAAACACAATTTCATATATTTGGGGAGCTTGTTAAGTTATTTTTTTTCCATTGAGTGATTAATATTACGTTTACACCTGTAAATTACTGTTGAAGCTCATGTCAGGAGGTCGTGAGTGTTATAAAACTCGGAACCTGGGTGACCCAGTTAGCCCATTCCAGTCCTTATTTATTTATTTATTTAGTTAGTTAGTTAATTAGTTAGTTAGTTAGTTCTTCCACGTGCTTCTAAATGTTTTACCTCTGCCCAAAAGACAAAATGCTTCTTAATCACTTGATCAAAGTATAAAAAACTCAACCACTACATTTCCATTAACTGTAGTCATATACCATAACACAGGAATTCTAGGACTAGAATGAATCTTTCAAATAAACCCCGAGGTCATATCTGGAGGTCCTTTTAAAGGAAGTTATTGGGCTCAAACCACATCCTCTGAGGCAACTCGAATAGCTGCACACTTGCTTAAAGCAACCCAAACCTCCAATTTCTGTCCACCTGTCAGCGCTAAAGCCTAATTAGAAGCTGCTGCCAGAGCCCCGAGGCCCCAGCAGAGCCTTGCTGGATGGCTCCCAGAGGTTCCCCCCAGGCAGGAAGATGTCATAGAGACACAGGAAGGAAAAGGCCTGAGTTTTTGACCCTGCCGAGGCCCTCCCCACGGGGCCCTGGGCTCTGGGTCGGTGCCAGTTTAGACATGGCCAGATGGTTGTCCGTGCTCAGCTGATGCTCGTTTCAAGTCCTGGGTGGGGAGAAAAAAAGAATGGCCGAACCAACCTCTGTGTCACGGTGCCGTGTCACAACTTAGACTGTACAACGGACTTTTTGTTTGCAACATATGCTGGGTTCGAGCTACCACATAATGGTAACTAATGTAAATGGGCCTTCAAGGATGGAAAATTCTGGTGCTCAAGTGAACCTGAGACTAAATGAATTATACCAATGTCCAAAAAAAAATTGCGTTTTCATTAAATTATATGCTCGTTTTTTAAATAATTGTTTACAATTCATTATATTTAAATGGTAAATATATAATTGTAATATATATGTAATATAAATGTAATTTAATATATGTATGATATGTATGTAATAAAAATATCATACATTCATCATATGCAAAGGTTGACAGCACACCTGACTTACCCTCTGTATGACTGTAATACTTCCTTGCCCAGAATCGCAATAGTGTGCTTGACCATGGTTAGATAGATAGATAGATAGATAGATAGATAGATAGATAGATAGATAGATGGATAGATAGATGCCAGTGCGTAACAAAAATAATTTTTAGAAAATCATTTAAAATACTGTGTTAAGATAGATAACCACATTGTGTTTCTGACACTTTTTCTAACCTATCAACCACCATTTTGGACATCATTTTGAGATAGAAAAACTGCACAGTGTTGGATTTTTTATGGTGTCAAAATCCTTTAGATACACCAGAGAAACAATAATCGTTACAGTATGGAGCAAACCACTCGGCCCGCTCTCCCAGGCAACTCAGTGATATCCCTGAGCAGGACAGTGTTAGGTTTCATCTGAACATAAATTAATGTGTCATTTCCTCAGCGGCACTTTTCCGATCTTCAACCCCATCTGGTAAGCATTAGAGGAGGACACCACGGGGCAAATAGGAAGGGCTAAGATTACGATTCGGTTCGCCTGCACCAGACTGAGCGCCGGACCGACCCTTGCGGCGCCGTATCTCACCTACCTGACAAGGCTGACAGCGTTCATGGCCTCGCTGTCTCTCGTTCAACCCTAGCGGAGAAGGGCGATCGCCGTTGGACACGCTCCGCGGCCTCTTTCATGGGACGGCGAGCTTGGATCCACTACTTCCGATTTTTATGATTGTTTTCCGCTGATGGGTGGAGTGGGAGAGTAGGGAAGCAACCCAATCCTCTGCAGCAGCCAACAGGCACTCACTGAGCCAAACACAGTAGTGTGTGTGCGTGTGTGTGTGTGTGTGTTTGCAGAATAACTATATGTTCACTTGCATTTTTTTTAATTTCCTGGAACTACAATCTTCTGACAACCTGTTGTCATCAGTTTTATTTTAAACTGAGGGCGTAAAATAAACATGTATGTGAATGTGTGATTTAACAGAGAAGAGTTTCTATTGTAAGCACTTTCTATGTCAGTATTGACCTGTAAAACAAAGCTCGACGATCACTGTAAATACTGTCAAAATCCAAAATCCAGAGATCTCAGATATATCTTTCAATTGATTTCAATCTCCATTAATAAGTAAAACAACTATTGTGATGGCTTTTAGTTAACCAGTATCTGCTGCAATACTGTTCATTAAGATTACTCTGCACATGTTCCATTCCCTAACTAGTCCATCTATCCGTCCATCATTCCATTTTGACTTGAACATTTCCAGTTATCTGAGGTTAAAGGTGGAGTACACCCTCGACAAGTCTCCATTTCATGGAATCATTGTAAGAGACCAAAGTACCCAGAGAGTGAGGACAATTGTGCCACTTGGATCTCATGAAAAACGTGCCATTCTTGTAAAACATCCAATACGTAACCCTTAAGTTGGGGTAGGAAAAGGAACTGTCTCCGCCTGCTGATGTCTATAGGATTGTGTGCAGACGTGTGTTCTGCCGAGCCGACGGTGTTGACGGACACCCGGGACTATTGTTTCCCTCCCGACATGCAGTGGGAGGAAGTGCTGGAATGACCTGAGACATTAGTGCAGACAATATCTGGGGAGGGTTGTGATTGCTCACCGCTTGGCTCCAACTCCAAGGTCTTGCCTCGGTCCTAGGGGCGGTGGTCCTTAATGCAGGGGTCAAAGGTGATAATCTAAAAACTAATCTGAAGCCCGATTTCACCCCCTTTCAAAATAATGCTACGGTACGCCTTGACTGACAGCTCTGGCGAAGGAAACTGGCAAACTTCCGCAGTGGCTATTATCCACTAACAAAATAAAGGTGTTGTGTTTATTTTATATGGCTTTACAAGTAAAAGACACTGGAAAGTGACATGCAAGGGCTCTAATGACCCACCCCCACTGTATCTCTCTCTCACCCATACAAAGATTTTTTTTTTTTAGATGGAGAACGTTTTCCACTTCCATTTTTCCACCATATAATTACAACGGTCTGTGAACTTCCCTTCAACCCCTGAGGTTTTTACAGCGCAATCATAGCTAGGTTGTCTTTGGGAGATTTTTAAGAGATAACTGTCTCTTGTGCCAAGAAAGCATACGCACACAGCAACATCTATTAAGTTGTTGTGACAATGCTGGGGAAAGTTTGTCCTCAGCATTGTCACAGCTAAGGAAGCCTGGGGATCTGCCGTCTAACACGAAGACATGAAGATTGATCTTTGGGCCAATAAATGCAATTGTTTGCTACTTGGGACCTCCTGTAAAAGAGACAGATGAATAGGAGGCATGGCCCGATGTGTGTCTGAAAACTTTGAACCAGTTTCAACACGGAGAGCAATTGTTTAGAGGATATCCTCAATCAAGACCCTTTAACGCACAATGAATAGTCTCCCTGTCAGAAACCGGCCCCCTCCGCCCCCCCACTTTAACCTTCTCGACCTGCCCACTGTCTGGTGATGAGGAATGAGTGTGGCTGGCTTCCGCTTCAAGCACAACGCCAACAGTGACACCCAAACTGTGTCTCTCACTGAGCGATGCCTAGTGAAGGTTCTGCCTTTTAAAACTAGTTACTCTGCGGTATTTTTTTATTTTATTTTTTTAAACGTTTTATTTATTTGCAAACATTTGCTAATAGGTCATGCTTGCCAGTGGAGCTGATTGAGTGTGAATCATTCTTTCAGTAATAATTCCAATTGAAGCTCAGGAGGTGGCACGGCCCACTTTCATTTACCTGATACTTCAATGTTTTGAAGAGGAAAATGAGACAACACCAGAATCCCTCAAAGATGACTGCATCTGGGCTGACGTCAAGGAGCGACCTGAGCAGCTGTGTTGGTTGCACAATATGCATACACCTATAACTGACACAAACAAATCAATAAAAAAAAAAAAAACACATTGGTTTGTTTCCTCACACTTTTTTTCCGAGGTTTTTCATCCACTTCTCAGTTGTGCTGTTCACCCTACAATGTATGACCATAAAAGATGAGGCGTTGCTGGAAAGGGAAAGGAACAACATTTCTAAACGCATAAGCTTCAAGCCAAAGATCAGGCCAACAACAGTCACAGTGATCAACTGCACACAAAGTTCCAAACTTTAAAACTAAAAACCACCTATTTTCTTTAAAAAAAAAAAAAAAAATGTCAATTTTGTAACATGATTAATGGGTTGTATTAGTTTTGGTTTTATTAGGTTGCTCATGTCTATCCATAACTTAGGTCAGTGCTTTCGTCTAGACTGCAGTTCATTGTGTATGAATTCAAATGTTGGGGCGCCACCTTTTGGAGTGATTTAAATTTTTTTCCACTGAAGAATTTATAACGACAAAAGCAATGCTTCCCTTAAAAGAAAAAGAAGTAAAATGTGATGTGAAATTTGCACAAGGTATTCATTAAACACTTTAGTCCTGTTTAGTTTATAATTTGTGAAATGTATAGACCTTTCAGGGGCAGTCATAGAATGCCGTAGAATCAAAAACTGACAAACTGCTTTTAGCTGGCATTTTGTACACCTCTGACGGGACACGGACTCTCTCTCTCTCTCTCTCTCTCTCTCTCTCTCTCTCTCTCTCTCTCTCACACACACACACACACACACACACACACACACACACACACACACACACACACACACACACACACTCTCTCTCTCTCTCTCTCTCTCTCTCTCTCTCTCACTCTCTCTCTCTTGCCCTCTCGAGCGGCTTGTCCTTTCGCGGCTTCCGTCCTGCCACTGGGGTACGTAGGTGGCGGTGGGCAGCCATATTGTCTCTGATACAGCAGAAATCACACTCTGCCATACTCTCCGGCGGCGGCGGAGAGAAGTCCACACCGTCGGCCGGACGATACTCACGTCATTGGAAAGCGTTTGGTCGTCGAATTCTTCTGGGGGGTCAGTATCCGCGCTATTGTTTCTCTAAAGGCGCGAAGAGTATGCATTTCCGGCCTTTGTGGCGTGCGAAAGGCTAACGTTAGCGCCGGCTAATGCTAGCAGGCTAAGAAGCTGGGCCCCGCCTAGAGCCGATAAGTTACCAACAGCTCTATTCTAGTTAGTTGGTGTAGGCGATTCTAGGCTCTTAAATTTAAGCAGTTTCTATCTTAAAGTGTTGCGAATTAAATTACTTTTTGTTAAAATGTGTTTCTATCCACAGTGTTTACATCAACATGAAATATCCAGTCCTCATTTTCGTGTGAGCGTAACGTGATCATAAACGTTACCTATGTCGCATAGTGTCGAGGGACTGCTTGCATAACGCCAGTGATATAGTTTTGCTAATTCTTGCTTTGCTGTTCAGGAATCTTAAATAAAATTGAATTAACTCCAGGGTGTAAAATTAAACAAATTCAAATGAGCTAGCTGGCTGGCTAGCTTTCATTAACATCGGCGATGTGGAGAATGTAGAGAGGTGTCGATGTGCAAGGTTTATGCTGCATCACTCCGTTCTCGCCAGTTACGGTAATTATTAAGTACTAGGTTTCAAACGCTCATCTATGGCTCTGGAGTTGAAACATTTCTGAGTTAAATTGCACAAGCTAGCGTCCAAAAATAATCAGTATTGTGATCTAATCGGTGCGATCGCTATTTATATTTTTTCGCAATGATATCTGTAATTTCTGGTGGGCGGTACGTAATATCTATCTAGCACTAAATTGGAGTCAGAGAGATTATATGACAATCTGCATATCCACAGATATGTACGTGCCTATAGAGTGGATAATGAGTTAATAATCAACTAGCACATTCCAGCATTTCAGAGCGTAGTTCAGATGCTACCGAAGCCTGAATAAAACCTGATCTAACCAGAGCCAGGTCATATCTGAAAGGTTATATGTCCACGAATAAATTGTTCAATATTTTGTACATTTATTATTTCTTCACAAGGACACTCAGAAAAGACAAACACTTTAATGCAGTGCCGTGAGTGTATCATGTGAACCAATTACAAATATAGCCAACATATTTTCATTGGCTCTATGCTACTGTATAAACTACACATTTACTGTTTTCATATATTTAAGTGGTAAAGGTTGCATGGATTAATGCATGTAGTCTTCTTAAACCAAAAAGCAGCTGTTAAGTGGACTGCATGACTGCTGTACCTTTTTATAGAGTGTGTATCTTGTAGGTAACGTTTTTTCACAATTTTTCACAAGTTTTCTTGAACATGGCTTGGAGATAATGATTGGTTGTAACCCAGAATTGCATTAGTTCTGCTGTTTGAGAAAATATAATCATCTGTTTAGGAGGAAGACTCTCTCCTAGGAACTTGGCTATAAAACTTTAGCTCTTATCTTACATCCCTTAAATGGGAGTAGCCAGAGTGTGTTTTACACTCAGCAGTGATCAAGTAGGAACAGCAATTAATTGTTGTAGTAAATGTTATCAGCAAAAGAAATAAAACTTAAAAATCCAAACCTCTTTGTCAGCAATAAAAAACACAAAAAAAACATTTAAAATGTTCAATAGTGATATGTCTTTTCAGGATTGGGTGTCTTAACTGCCTAGTTGTAGAATTAAATGAGCGAGACATCTGATAACTGGTACATTTGTTTAAACGGTGATACATTATTGTTGCTGTTATTTTCTTTTGAAAGATCAAAGGCTGACCGTATGTATCTGGAACTCTACCGTGAACATTTTTTTTTTTTTTTTTTAATCTCTCTGTTGTACCTCTCTCCCCCAGCTATCCCACCGTGCCCCTTGTGCCCCCTCCCCTGCCCTCACATAAAGTCCCCCCCAGGTCCCAAACCCTGCTGAAATTGGCTCCTCTCGTGCCCTGCCTCCCCTCCTCTTCCTCCCTCCCTCCCCACCCATCCTCCCTGCACTCCACCAGCCGTCCTCCGCCGTGAGATCTCCCCACCCACCTCTGCCAAGCTGTCGGACATGTCAGGACCCGTGCCAAGCCGGGCCAGAGTGTACACCGAGGTCAACACTCATCGGCCCAGGGAGTACTGGGACTACGAGTCTCACGTAGTTGAGTGGGGGTAAATATCCCCGTTGACCCTCGTGCAGACATTCACAGCATGCAAGCACTTCATCCAAGCTGATGTTCTTTTCCCCTCCTCTCTTCCCAGAAACCAAGATGACTTTCAGCTGGTGCGAAAACTTGGGCGTGGCAAGTACAGTGAAGTGTTTGAAGCAATCAACATCACCAACAACGAGAAAGTGGTGGTCAAGATTCTCAAGGTAAATCTACACAGAGATTGAAGCAAGAACCAGATGCACATAGTTTAATCTCCCATCTGATTTACTCTCCTTCTTCTTTGCTCTTTAGCCTGTGAAGAAAAAGAAAATCAAGCGTGAAATCAAGATTTTAGAGAATCTGCGTGGAGGTCCCAACATTATCTCTCTCATCGATATTGTGAAAGACCCCGTGGTAAGCTTTGCATTGTGGTACTTTGACTCTCATATAGCACAGGCCTCTTTTAATGAGTTACATTTTTTTCTGAAAACGTGAACTTATAGTTGTTCTGAAATATCATTACTGTACCAATAGCGAGGTGAGCCCAGCAGCTGCGCGAGCTTATCGCTTACACTTGGGTTTGGGAAGTATGTTTCTGTAAGTACTTGGCCATCCGTGACCCAAAATTAGGTAGATCGCAGCCTTGTAGTCCTGTGCTAATTTATGGGCTCTCTAAATTATTAGAATTTTGTGATAGTCATTGCGATAATAGATCCAAATTTGATTTGAAGGTAAAAGCGCATGTCTACATGGCAGGTCAAAAGTTGACACAGTATTCTTACACAGTTACACACAACAGTTACAACTTTTTGTCTTTACAGTAACTAACCTGAGCCTCACTAATATGTGCCGGTGCATATTACGTCCCATGTGCTTTTTAAATGCGTCTCCATGGTCACTTGCTGAGTTGAGCCCTGTGTCACTCATAGTTTCTGACAAGTGTCTGCAAATTGGAGAATTCTGTTGACTACAAAATCAGAAACATTTTCCTTCATGTGTGTATGGCAGAATAATGGCATTAGCATTCACAGTGAGTGATTACATTTAGCAGCAGAGGTTGGCTCCAGGCACCTCAGCCTAGTGTTGATGCTGGTGCTCGCCTCTCCATTAACTGTTGTCACCTCATAGAGTAGTTAACAGAAATATCCATACACCAGTGAGATGGTTTCTGAGAAACTGTTGGCCACGCTGTCCTTCTAAAAGTGTTTACTAGATGCTGGTTAATGGGCTACGAAACAATAGATGAATAGTGAAGGTCAGTAGCAGATGAGGTTCACACTGTGAGCAGCAGGTTGCCATTCATGTGTGGCCAGATAATCCTGAGTGGTCTGCTGTTAAAAATATTGAACAATCTTTTCTTGTACCCACAACATTTGTGAACATTTCAACATTACAGCATCATTCCAAGATTGCTGTGATATTCAAATAAAAAAAAAAGTGTAAATTAGCAAAAAATACTACTACTGTACGTTCACAGTGTGGCAACCTGACCCATTTGTACAGAGTTCATATTCGTGCAATAGCTATTTTAAATACTTTGTGTTGTATCAGATGAATCTAACTGGTTCAGTTGGTTGATGTTCAACATACTCATGAAAAGACCTGTTTTTTTCCCCCTCCCCCAGTCCAGGACGCCCGCCTTGGTCTTTGAACATGTTAACAACACTGACTTCAAGGTAGGAGCAAAACGTTTTCTCCACCTTCTCAGCAGCTGATGTGGAAACCTCCTTTCTTGGCATACCCGTTGTTTGCCCGTACTCGTGTGTGTATGTGATGGAGGAATATGAACAGTCCAGTGCTATGTCTTCGGTGCCAGAAAGTCAGCCATTTTCTGGTTCTATCCTCAATCACTGGCACATTCCCTCACTGTGTACGGCTCGAACTTAGTCCTGTCTATGACTGTTAGTATGTTTATTAACTTGTTTTGGGTTTTTTTGCAGCAACTTTACCAGACACTGACAGACTACGACATCCGATTCTACATGTACGAGATTCTTAAGGTTAGTTTTTTTTATGATTCAGCTGCGTAAAATCTGCGTTTCAGAAAAAAACGTTGTAATTTCCTTTGTGCTCCTATCAAGCGTGTGTGTGTCTGTTTCAGCTGTCAACAGTGTGTGTTTTGTAATGCAGGCATCATCGTCTAATCTGTTTGTTTGCAAATTCTTTGGGACGGGGTTATTGACTTTGACCATCAGACAACAATGTCCCTTTTTACTCCCCTGTGTGTAGGCCCTGGACTACTGCCACAGCATGGGGATCATGCATAGAGACGTGAAGCCACACAATGTGATGATTGATCACGAACACCGCAAGGTGGGTGACGATTCCAGTCGCTCGGCCAGGTTCAAGAGTCTGAACTCGGATATTTCAGTTTCTCCATGCTTCACTTTGCCCTCTGCAGTTGCGCCTTATCGACTGGGGTTTGGCTGAGTTCTACCACCCAGGACAAGAGTACAATGTGAGGGTGGCCTCCCGTTATTTCAAAGGCCCCGAGCTCCTGGTGGATTATCAGGTAATGCTGTAGGTTTTTAGTTAGTGACCGCTTTCCAATGCGCTGTCTTTTCATCCTTTCTCCCCCAGACAGACATACACTATGACATGACAGTTTTCGCAAAATAAAAGCGATATTTCTAAAATTTTGACAAAGTACAATTGCAATTTGCAGGTGTTTCCATTGAATGGTGTGAAGCGCATAAGCCGCAATTCTTGTAAAATCTTGCAGGATGAGATTTCACGAGAATCACGTTTGCTTCCGTTTATTTACGTTTCTTTGATGTCAAGAGCGGTTGTTATATTTTTCTCTTTGATTACTTGTAAAAAATATTCCATCTATTTTTGTCTCGCTGCTAAGGTTTTTTTATGTTGAGGATTGACCAACAAAACTGATTTGCCAATTACGACGCACAACGTTAATGTTAATCAAAACCTGTTCACTCTCCCGCTGACTCTTGTTTTGTGTTTCAGATGTACGACTACAGTCTGGATATGTGGAGCTTGGGTTGCATGTTGGCGAGCATGATCTTCAGGAAGGAGCCCTTCTTCCACGGTCATGACAACTACGACCAGGTAGAGCCGTCTTTTCTCATCTTTTCCATCATATGCATACTTCAGTTGTGCTTGTTTTCTGTTCTCTTCATTGACGATGCAGCAAGATACATTCCAACCAGTGCATCATTGTAGTCTGCAGCAACTGCACAACACCTCCTGTAATGTGTTTGCTACAGTCTGCAGCAGTGTTAGAGAATCTGCTGAAGAAGTGCTGACTGTCTGTTTCTTGTCTGTGCTGCTGCAGTTGGTGAGAATAGCCAAAGTTCTGGGGACGGAAGACCTGTACGACTACATCGACAAATACAACATTGAACTGGAACCTCGTTTCAATGACATTCTGGGGAGGTGAGAGTCAACTCTGTTGTTAGATTCCCCCTGTCAAGTCTTCGTGCGAGGTGCGATCCCTAATGTGCGTTTTGATCTCAGACACTCTCGTAAGCGGTGGGAGCGGTTCGTCCACAGTGAGAACCAGCACCTCGTCAGCCCGGAGGCTCTGGATTTCCTCGACAAGCTGCTGCGCTACGACCACCAGGCCCGGTTGACGGCCCGGGAGGCCATGGATCACCCCTACTTCTGTGAGCCCCAGCTTTTCTTTTGTTGTTATACAAAAATCTGCAGAAGTGTTTTTTTGTTTTTGTTTTACTGATTTCAACGATCTTATTTCCGCAGTCCCCATTGTGAAAGATCAGTCTCGCGTGGGCGGATCTGTCAACCTGCCCAGTGGTAACACAGCGGTCAGCACAGCTAACATGATCACAGGTGAGAACACGCTCAGTCAATTTGAGTTCATTTTGACCTGTGTGAAAAACTTCACTTCTCCAACGAAAAAGTCTTGTTTTGAATCCCAACACACAAGACTGACAAGGCCAATTTTTTTTCCCCCCATAAACATTTTATGTTTTTTTTTTCTCGCTCTTACGAAGCAGTTCAGTGTCTCATGTTTTGTTCAAATATAGAAAACTATTATATAAAGAAAAGCAATAACAGAAAAAATTTGGGAAATGACACATGGAAAAGGGCATTTCAAGAGCATAGCTTCTTTTGGAATTTTGGAGGTAATCCTCTCTAAATATATTACACCAACATCAAAGTCCTGAATGAAGTCAATGAAGGGCCCCCAAATCTCTTCAAGTTCTTGTGTATAAATGTTATTCTTTCCAAACATCTGTTTTAACAGATGTTGTCTGTTAAAACAGACCTCTGTTTTAACCATTGGGAGAAGGCCAAAACTTACCTCCTATTTAATAGGTGAATTTGAGCAGACAGCTTCTCTCAGAATTATGGCCTGTTATTATATGTATTTGTATTTGTGTGCCCATTACTTTATATCATAGTTGATCAAGTGAGCTTAAAATCTTGGAGAAACACAAATTGATCTGCCAAATGTTTAGCGGACCTTGCAGGTCTTTGGCTTTGCCGTCAGCGATCCTGATCGACTCTCACACCTCCTCTCCTCCTCCCCTCCTCCTCTCCTCCTCCCCTCCTCCTCTCCTCCTCCCCTCCTCTCCTCCCCACCCCTCCTCCCCTGCAGGTATCTCTGCCTTGCCAGCCTCCACTGCCCTGGGCCCTCTCACCGGCTCGCCCGTCCTGTCCACCGGCACCAACGCCCTGAGCACCCCGGTGCCCGCTGCTGCCGGCGCCCCGCAGTGACACCCCCACCCCCACCCTCCTCCCACCCCTCCTCCCTTTCAGCCGCCCTCTCCCCTCCCCCACAAGAATCTAGACAGGTGCCTCTCTGCAGCCGTCACCAACATCACCGCGTTAAAAAGAAACCGTGACGGCTCCTCTGCCGCCCCCCCACCCACCGACTGCAGGACCACGTCTAAAAAAAAAAATAAACCCCCACCCCACCTTTCCTTTCACTCCTCGAGTGAGTGTGCTAACCTGACATATGAGATGAATGTTCTGTGTAACTGAAATATACAGATATTCCTTTCATTGCTCCCCCCCCTCTGATGCGTTTCAGTGCGCTTCACGTGTGTGTGCGTGCGTGATTGAGTTCCGGGAGCGAGCGGCACTGGCGTCACGGCAGACGCCCTCGCGTGTTATGAACCCGAGTTTGGATCGCGGCGAACACTGGTTCGTAGCTCATCAGCAAAAGGCAAAGGAAAACTTGTTGGCCACCAGGACCAAAAAATCTAAAAGGAGCAGCACATCCTGTACAGTTTACTACTGCGGCATAAAAGAAAAAGCACCTGGCTCGGCCCCCCCCCTTCCCCGCCCCCGCCCTCGCAGCACGCCGGGAAGCGTCCGGTGCTGCTCCGTTCCGTTCTGGTCCCTGGTTTTGCGCAAGCACGATGACACGTTCGCACCGTCTCGGCTGGAAACGGTTCCGTCTTGCCTTTTCTTACCAAACCCGATCAGCGGTCTGTATCTCGATGAGCCGACCCCCCCCTCCCTCTCCCAATCACTTTTTGTCCGTTGTAAGAACTGTTTTTGTATCGGAACGTCCCGGACTGCTGGATTATCAAACGGTTCTTGGCCGCTTTGGCCCGCGCCCTTAGTGTTGTAGGATGATCTCCGTTAAGAAGCCAGGTAAGGTTCATTCAGGTTCTCAAAAAAACAAAAAAAAAACAAAACAACAAAGTTGTGGGTTCCTCAATCGTGCTGCTTCCCCACACCAATACCCCCACCCACCCCCTCTCCAGTTCCTTGAATTACTTCAAGTGGCTTTTCTTGAACTACTTCAAGACATAACCAAAGTTTACTCAGTTGGTGTGAGGAAGAGACTGACCAAACCTAGTTTTGTTTTGCGGTGAGCGACTCACGGCAGGTAGACGCTGTAAGGCAGTTGGGCGGGCGGGCGGGCGGCGTTGGTTGCACAACGGCAGCGGCGTTGCGTAATAACGGACTGCTGCGCGTCCAACATGCTGTTGGCGTCGGCGGAGAGCTCAGTTCTGTGGTGCAGCAACGTCTTTCACCAACACCTTGAAGGAAGTATTTGAAGTCAAAGTGTTGGAATAGCACTTGAGAGTAGAGTCCCCCCCCCCCCTCCCCAGTGTTATAGTGCCAGAGTTTGGAAGTGTTTTAGACCCTGCTGTACATAGCAATTTTTTTTTTTCATTTCTAAACCTGAAAAATGCAAATAAATCCCATCATGTATACATTGACCAGAAAACGGAGCAGTTTGAGTCCCTACATCACTGTATATATTTTTATGTCCTTATGTAGAAGACTAGTATTTGAAAATATTTGTGTAAATAAACACGTGTTTTATTTATCAGGTACATCTTGTACATCTTTTTGTCCCCTTAAAATATATAACCTATATATCTGGTATCTACAGCTTTTTTTCATGAGTAACTCTAAAGGCTAAATTAAGAAAATCTGGTCTAAACCTTGGTCTAAAAAGTAACATTTAAAGCACAGAATCACAACATTTCAACAATGTGAGGTAATGCTTTCCAGTAATTTAGCGGTCAATAAGATGCTTACAGTTAATTTGAAAAATACTTTTCTGTCAAATAACTTTATAGGAACAAACATGAGTTAAAGACCAAATCTCAGAAAAAACAACTAACTTCTATTATTTTAGTTATCTTATAATATAAAAAAAAAAAGAAAAAAAATTGACAAGGAAAAGAAAAACGTGGTTGAAGTCCAGATGTAAGAAAACGATGAGCAACAGATCCTTTGCAGCAGATTTACTTATGTCTCAACTCCAGCTGATGACATTTACAAGATGACATTTATTATTACACAAGTACTACAAATTCATTGTGATTTAAATGATTCAAACTGAAAGTATTGTTACACAGAAAATGCCACAATGTGACTACTTGTAAACAGGACAAACAATTGGTAGAAAGGTGATGATGTCATGCTCTCAGAGTTCTATTCTTCCCTCTGGCTGTGACGCTCAACTCCTTGCTGAGGCTCTTTTCGATTTTTCAACGCTGTTACCTTCTGCTAGAGTTCTAGTCTAGTGAACCACCATCTCACATTACACGGACATTAATATTGCTGTGGCTGATTTTATTGTTATTAATTCACAGATTTTGAGTTCTTTTTCTGAGGTAAAACTCAACAGACTCTTCATATCTAACAAATAAACCCACACTTGACCAAGAGTGCGCCTGGTTTGCAGTGACAAATTGGCTTCTGTAGACTCATTAAATATCCCTGAGATGACACTTTTTCCATGCTTTTTTTTTCAGTTTATCCCGATTGCTGATCTGATACCAGATATCCAGATTGCAATGTCACGCTTTTCGATAACTTCTTTACATCAGCTGATCATGAGATAAGAATAAATTGTCAATGCGTCCAATAACCACAAAGTCCCTAAGTTACTACCTAGAGTATATTGTATGCTGTCCTGCACACAGATTGCACATGACTATTGTGCTCCCCTCCTTTTCTCTGACACACGGGAAATAATTGGATGTTGTCAATCATGCGAATATAACACCCGTCACTGCAGACCGCACATCTTGTTCCACTGAGAGATTCAAGTACCAGGAAACACTCTTAGAAGTTTTTATCTGTTGCCGGAAAGTCACATGGTATAGGTGGATTCGCAAACAGATTGCTCCATTATTTTTGGTTAAGGTTTCGCAATCCTTGATGCTGAGACTGTGACGGGTACAATATTACCAAAGGTTTTATTGGTAATTTGTTATATTAATACCATAAAGCAAAAAGTAATACAGTAGTATAATGTTACTTTGGTCTTGCGGTCAATACTGGTCACATGATTTTGTCGTGGGTGTAATCTGACTGCCTGGTGTGCAGAGACACGCCAAAGTGGATCTATTATGTAAAATTGCTATACATGCGCACTGTAGACTGTCGCTGCAGTCATATCAAGTTCACCGGCCCTCGGTCAACCTAACACTGCACCCTCTGGTACTGCGGTGAAGTTGTCCTCCAGCCAATAAAGCTGCAGCATTCTTTACTGTGGTAAAACCTGCCGGGCGAGGAAGTGAGGGTGAATACACAATGCGACTTGTTTGCCTGCCATGGTCTGATGCAACAGGCCAGCTTGTACCTCTTTGAGCGTAGCTCCTTGTCAATCTCCTCCAGAGACTTGCCCTTTGTTTCTGGCAACAGCAAGAGGAAGAATATTCCAGCAGCCACTGCGACAATCCCGTACAGTAGAAACATCCCAGAAACACCAACAGCATCTTAAAGAAATAGACATCAGGCAAAAGTAATTTTGGTTAGAACTCACATAGCGTGAGGTTTAAATCGTGAAACAATCGCATCATAACATTACCTTTGTGCGCTCAGATAAAATACTGAGTAACATATTCATTAGGGGACAAACATGACTAAGGCATCCACAAGCCACGCCCAAAATTTGTTTGTATAGTCAAACTTTACAGATGCGCAGGTAGCTTTTTTTCTGTTACACACAAAGCAGGATAGTGAAAAAACTGAACATTTCCTTGTGTGACTCCTCAAGATGTCTCTGTTGAGAAAACTTACCAATAAAATTCAAGAAGGTACATGTGACCAGCAGGTTGGCGGCCCAGTTGAAGCAGTTGGTGAAAGCGAACGCCCTTCCCCGGACCTGAGCGGGGAATATTTCACTCAGGAGAAGCCAGGTCACTGCTCAGAGACAAGACAAAGCGCCAAAGAAGAGATCACAGGAACGGAAAAGTGTTAATGAACACGGCACCTGAACATGGCAATGACACATCTGCAAGTCCTCTCGCGGGCTGATAATACTACTTCTGATATGTCTTTTGTACGTACATGTCAGTCCCTTATATAAGAAAACATTTTGCTTGAAACAAAACACCTTCATATGAAACATTTCTGATGATAAGAAGTCTCGTCTCAGGGACCATTTAAAACTGTTAACTGTAAAGCATGCATGGTGACATTTACATAATGTGTCATGACTGAACGCTATCTAAAACTGCAGGTTACATCCTGAGTCTCAATTCTTCTGTGCTGTAGCTAAAGACATGCACCAAAATGAAAGTCACAATAAGTGTCAATACAATTCAATATTGAGATACAATCATAACAAGGATATACAAACTTGGTCCAAATCCAATAGAGTATGCACTGACGACAACCATCATGCACACTAGGATGATCCAGTTTGTTGCTGCCCCGTGGATGCTGGTGGACGGGGTAGAGTCCAGCACTACATCTCGGCCTGGTGTTACACTGTTGACGGGTCTCTGGCTCTGGAAGGTTGCGCCAAGATCTGACTGATTAGTGGCACCGCCGTGAGGTAAAAATGTCCCATTGGTGCTGATGTCCACGGCCTCACATGGCCTCTTGGTGTCCATCACTGAGCGTCCACTCAGGAGTCCCATGGTTATCATGCACAGTGCCATGGCTGCACAGCCACTGATGAGCAGCGGCCTCCTGCCCGCCCGGTCCGAGAACACCATGGAAGTGAGGGTAGCGGCCACTTTGACCAGTCCCAGGCCCAGAGAGGCCAGTACGGCCGAGGAGTCGCTGTGGAACCCCACCGAGTGGAAGATGGTGGAGGAGTAGAAGAGGACGTTGGGTTGACCGGTGAACTGCTGAAAGAGCACTAGACCAAGGCCCAGGGCTGTCCTGGTCCTCATGTTGTCTTTACGCTGGAGGAGGTACATAGTGTTGTACTCAACTTTCGGGCTTTTTCTTTCTACTCCAACATTTGAGGTCCCTGCTTCTGGGTTTTCGATGCTGCGCATGAGGTCCGCCTCAGACTGAAGGCACTCCTTCTGGCTGACCTTCTCCTCCACCCTGGGTGGTATGAACCAGATGGAGAGCAGCTGAATCAAAGTCGGTATTACGGCAAGTCCAAACATCCACTTCCAACCTCTGGCACAATCGGACAGGATGTAATTGGCAGTGTACGCTGCCAGAATGCCCACGGTAATCCCAGTTTCGTACAGAGACACCAGGAAGCCCCTGCGGTCAGGGGTAACGACCTCGGACACAAAGATGCAGCAGGACATGGAGGATATGCACATGGCAAAGCCCACCAGGATCCGGCCTGCAACCAGTGCTGCGTAGGAGGTGATGAGCAGGACCATGGTGCCCAGGAGGATCAGGACGTTGCTGAGGAGGATGCACTTCCTGCGGCCCTGGCGGTCGATCAGCCAGCCGCCCACGACGGACGCCAGTAGAGCTCCCATCAACAGGGAACTGACCAGCACCTCCTGCTGGACACACGAGAGGCCAAACTCGGCCTTGAGCTGCAGCAAGGCGCCAGAGATGATGCCCAGCTCATAGCCAAAGACCAGGCCACCGAGAGTGGACACCACACTGGCCAACAGGAGGATGGACTTCCCTGAGGAGAAGCAAACATTCAGAGATTGGATATTTTCAGGTGGATGCTCCTTGCCAATGGCAGGTGTTCACAACAAAACATGAACCACGGTTACATTTCTTGGCAGCAGAAAGTTTTCAAAGATAAAAAAAACAAAAACATTGTCACTTATTTGTGCTATTAAACACTATTGAGAACATCTTTGAGGGGAAAAATAAGTACTTTCAGAGTTTAATGAGCAATACTGCAGGCAGCCACCAGGTGGGGGATTGCGATATTTAACTTCACTTTTAAGGTGCCATCATATGATTCATCCATAGAGTAACATTATGAACACACTGGCAATGAATAGATCTGTTTTTTACTTCAAGATGGCAAAAAAAAATGTCAGTGGACACACAGCCTCAATTGTAATTACAACAAAGTAATCCTTTACAAGCGGATCAAACCACATTTATATATTTGTGATCGATGCACATTCATCACTGCAGTGTTTCTGCAGCTGCTCTTCACGGTAACCTGGCAGCCTTTCATGTGCAGCATCTATTAAAGGATATGCTAATGATCCAGATGGAAGCTGCAGAATCTCAACAGTGTTGATAGACAATCCCGATTTTCATTTTTAAAATGATGCTGACAGATTTTTTTTTTTTTTTGTCGGATGAATGAACCCAGACTGAGTTTTATATTCTTTTGGACCCAATGATTGGCACAGAAATCACATGTACCCAAACTGTTTATCGGTTACTTTGCATCACCGTTTAAGCAAGCTTCTGTTTGGGTTATGTTTTTCACATTACAGCTTCCCAATAGAAAATTTATTCATTCATATGGTTACTTACCCATTGCTTCTGTCCGGTTATTGCTGGTCTCTGTCATGCTGAAGGCGTCCAGACTTTGTTGTGTGAACACATCCTCTCTGGAACAACAGAAAAACATACCATCAGGACTCTTGGTAACGCTCAAACCGGACGGCTTGTGTCCTTTTGCAGCCCCCGTTGCCACAACAACTGTCCTGTTGATTGCCTTGATTTCACCAGGAGTCCACTTGATGCAGCTTCAACACAAACACGCAGCTGAGGAGAAAATCAACTGGTTTGTTTGGCCCTGGTGCCAAATGTTTCTGCTCCCGACAGAGACTGTGAATCTTGTATTCCTCAAAAAAATGACATGAAAAAAACAAAAACAAAAACACAACTTACATGGGTAGAAAGATAAAAAAGATTTTTGAGAGCATTCCTAATTATTTTTGGGGAAGATTTCTGCTATAGTTTTCTGAATGTACAACAACAACAATAGGGACAACTGAATGCTCAACTTTTTTTGAACACAAGCCCACATGTTGAGTAAATCATTTGGGAAAATGGTGTTAAACATTTTCAGTCGTATCTACTCTTAGAAAGTTCTTCAAAGTCGTGAGCGAGTCAAGTGGAGCTATTAAATTTGTTGAATGAATGACACAGGACTGATCGGTCACAAATCATGCTTGTGCATCCCTTCCTCAGAACAGACGTTATTTCAACACACACACACACACACACACACACACACACACACACACACACACACACACACACACATTAAAAGTCAGGTTCGCCACCAAAAACACCACGAGTCAGCACAACTTGGTGAGCTGCATCTAAAATGTCATTTTATCCAACCTTGTTAAGTCATTGTTGATAAATTGTTGATCATTATTGTGAGAACTCATTAATGTGATCAGTGTCTTCACACAGATGAGTATTAATAATAATATAAGGCTAACTGAGAAAATGACTTACTTCAGAAGAGCGTTGCAAGCTGGTTGCCCTTCACATGACTCCGTACCCAAGAAGTATCTCCCGGGTTCAAAAGGGTTAGCGACCCCTGCTCTAAACAAACACGGTACTAGATGGTGAAGCTTAAACATTCAACTGAAAGGACATCCTTCTGGCTGACGGGGCACGGGGCTATTTCAAGCCCTGATGCAAAACGTGTTCTCAGGTTGCCTTTGTTGTTAAATGAACAAAAGCAGCAAAAGGATCCAGGGTGAGGTGGCTGCAGGTAACTGATCCCGCCGCTCGTAGACAGTGTGGTGATATGAAACCATCGTCAACACAACCGATATCACACACGAAATGACCGATATCATCACGACATCACATTCAGTGGGGGTAAGAATGACACTGAAGTTACAACCATATGGCGCCACCTTGCGCGTTTGTGCGCAAATATTAAAATAATTGCGCAGTACTCACAGCTGATGCGTGAAATTAGAATGCATCAAAGTTCTCACCGGTTTTCTCCAACAGTCCGAGCCTGAGGTGTCCACAGCATCGGAATTCCGATTCGGCGGACTCAACGACAGCCCCGTTATTCAGGAATGCGGACTTGCATGAGCACATATGGAACAGCTCACATTGTCGTTGTGAGCGCCGAGGGCACTTTAGGATCCGATCCGCACTCGAACTGATCCGTTTTCGGGGGGAATTGTGGAGGTGCCGCGCACCGGCGGCAGGAGATGCTCCCCAGGGGAAAAAGTTGTGAACCTCCAGGAAGTTGAAGCTACGTGGCAGCAGATCGCTCAGCAGGAGGAGGAACCTCAGAGCCGAGGCGAGCAGCCTGGTACGGCGCGGCTCAGCTCATTTACAAAACACAATAAAAAAAGAAAGAAAGAAAGAAAAAGTCTCAAAGCAATTTAATGATAATAAAAAAATATATATATATAAAAAGTTGAAGCATTCCAGCCCAGCTAAACTCAAGCGTTTAAGTGTAAATAAGTCGCCTGCTGAAGTCTTTGACTCCGAGGTGCAGCCGGCTTTGTTCATTTCATTCCCTGTTGGCATAGAGAAATATTGTGACCATACCACCTGGAGAACTGTAGACGGCGAAGAAGTTAGTTTTCGATTGAAATGAATCACCAGATCCGGAACGTAAATCCGGATCCAGCTGCGTCTTTTTAGGGACCGTCGATAAATGTTGGCAGAACTTACCGTAACGCAAAAACTATCTGACTGCCATCAGTCAAACGTTCAACAAAGAAAAGAAAAGAAAAAAGCAAAGCAAAGAGAGAAGTACAGTAAAGATGCTGTGTGCACTGCATTTGAAAGTTCTGTGAAATATTATTTTTCTTGGACATTTACATAGAGAATAGTCTTTTGTATGACAGTTTTATGTATTCATTTACTCACGGTATATTTTGAAATAGAAACTTTTTATCATAACTTTTTTATTCAATAAAATCTCAGCAGCTTTTATGAAAGGATAAGGCATTGCTTGTAAACCTCTACGTGATTCAAAATACATTATTTGTATTTTGAAGGACAGATATGTGAAGTCATGTAATGTCATGTCATTGTGTATAGTTGTGTGTCCACACAATATGGCAGTTGTTTGCTTTATTTTTAAAATCTGTTTGACAGGGTATAGTTCATTTATAGGATATAGCTTTCGTTTTTAATTTTAAAACTTTGTCCAGTCCATCTGAACGATGTGCTTGCTGGCGGCTGCCACAAGGTGGCGGCTTGGGGCGAACAGGGCACCAGCAGAGCAGAGGAGAGGAAGCCGTCGGCAGAAGAGGGCGGAAGTAAACATGGCGGAGGAGAAGAGCATGGCGGTGTTGGAGTTTCTCGGCAAGGCAGAGTTACTGAAGCAGGGAGCAGAGGCCCGGGTTTATCGGGCTCACTTCCTGGGCAAGCCGACCATTGTGAAGCAGAGGTTCCCGAAGCGCTACAGGCACCCGACGCTGGACGAGAAGCTGACGCACCGCAGGACGACGCAGGAGGTCCGATCCATACTGCGCTGCCGGAAGGCAGGCAAGTGTCACAGCAGCTGCGGTTCCGTCAGAAACCGGGTCGTTGACTTCGTTTAAACTTCCCCTTGGTTGTTTTTACATCAGCATCTCTGACCACGTTATTGGACTGCAACCAGTCGTATCTGATTTTCGGATATCAGATTTATCTAGCAAGTGAATTGCATTTTAGTCGTTGCATCGCATCCTGTCCTTTCAATAGAATTAATCAGTCCAAATAAACTGACTCACATGTTGAGTCCAACTTGACGTCATCAGACTTGTCTCAGCATGAAAACAAGCAAGAAATGTTCCAGAAATAAATCAAATCTAGGAAGCCTTGGGGAAGAGAAGGAGCTGCAGAAACCACTTAGCTTCAACAGTTAGGTAAACTGTCTGTATCCCAGATACTGAACTCTTTTTTTGTTTTGTTTTCATTTGTCAACTGCAACAGTGCACAGCCTCATGCACAAAACCAACCAACCAAACAGAAGTTATAGTTAAATAAACTACATTTCTTCCTCTTCCCTCCTCCTCAGGCATCTCCACTCCTGTTGTGTACTTTGTGGACTATGCCTCCCACTGTATTTTCCTCGAGGAAATCCTGGATTCCTCCACTGTGCGCGACCACATCGCATCAACCCGGAAGTCCGACTCCTGCCAGCAGGCTGAACTGGAGCGACTGGCCGAGAGGATGGGTCAGATCCTGGCCAAGATGCACGACGAGGATGTCATCCACGGAGACCTGACCACCTCCAACATGCTGCTGAGGCGAAGCGGCGAGCAAGCAGAGTACAACTTGGTCCTCATTGACTTTGGCCTGAGTTACATCTCCGCCCTGCCAGAGGACAAGGGGGTGGACTTGTACGTGCTGGAGAAGGCCTTCCTCAGCACGCACCCAAACACAGAGGAGGTGTTTGAGAAGCTGCTGAAGAGCTACGCGTCGTCGTCCAAGAAGTCGTTGGCCGTCATCAAGAGGCTGGACGAGGTCCGTCTGAGAGGGAGGAAGAGGTCGATGGTGGGGTGATTCCCTAGGCTGTCAATTAAAAAGGCAATATTAGAAAAGCGGAGGGTATTTTTCTGCCAAGTTAAAGGACTCTTGAAATAAAAGGATAAAAAATGTTTTGCAAAAGAAACAAAAGTTCTTCTATTATTTTGCTATTTCACAAATAAAAAAAAGTTTGGATAAGAGCTGCCACTAGGTGGTGCACTGCCACAAGGTCATACTGCCAGGTTTGGGTTGGTTGCTTGGCTGTAGTCTAGTAGTCTATCGTGGGAGGCTCCACGGAGCACAGCTTGAGTCTTGATTTCATGGCTTGATCTGAAATTTCCTGTCAACTTATCTCTGCAATAAACTTGTATAACACTGGCATAGAGTCACTTTTTGTTGGTTCGACTGAGAAACACAATCATTTTTTAAAAGATTAAGGTTGATTGACAACGAAAGCGTCTGCGGTGGGTGCGGGCTACGGCGTGTCTGTGCTTGGAACCCGCCCTAACCCCAACCCCAACCCCAACCATAACCCTAAGCCCAACCCCAACAACCCTCACTCCAACCCTAACCCCAAACCCAACACTAACTCCAACACCCAACAACACCCCTAACCCCAACGTCCAACCCTAACACTAACCCCAGCAGCAACTCTAACCTCAATAACAACAACCCAACAAAAGATACAGTGACGACTTCTATGCTTTAAATTATATAGTTTATTATTTGGAATGGCAGTGTATGACAGCAAAATAATTACATCTCAGAGTTCATATACCATATACAAGGAAACAGAACCAGAACAGCTATCTTGCAGCTTGAATGTCAGGAAATAAAAAAAGCAAAGAAAGTAGAAAACGCTGAAAAAAATTTGCTGAAACACAACTGAGAACTGACGACCTGCTCATCACTTACTAGCACAGTCAACAAGGCATTTGCTGAGTGTCTACATGACAAGATTGTAAAGATTTTTTTTAAAGACTTTCATAGATTTAACTGTTGAAAAAAACAAAGATTTTTCTTGAAAGAACACAATTTGTATGGAGTTTAACATAACACTGAGTCAATACAAATATTTAAAGCTGTAACAACAGTTCACACAAAATAGCGGGCGCGCGCGCAGTGTTTTCAGTGCAGTTCTGTCCCCCGTCAGGTTTTATATCTTTGAAAGACTTCTTTACATGAAATAACTTGGTCCATTTGCATTTGGCAGGATGTGTTTCATGACATTCAGTCATATTTCAAGGTTGTGAAAAGATTGTTTACTGCACAGAAAAAACTTGTGTCACTGTTAATATGTTAAAATACCTGCAACATCTTACGGACAGATAAGGCGTTGTAAGGCAGAGCAGCAAACTAGAATACTTCAGCACTGGACGTGGTTCACAAATTTAACCTCAACGATACGGCAACACTTAAAATCTATAAAACACTTTCATTTTGGTCTGATCAGACACTTTTTTTCTTCTGCATTTAAAATTTGTTTATACTGTTAAAGCACATTAAATTCTGCATTCAATTTCTTCTGAATATATTACTCATAAACATATACTTATTGAACAGCAGACTTACTATCTTTCTTTAAGCTGTTGTGCTTAAAACATTGGATTGTCTTTTCATTTCCAGTTAATGAAAAAGTTCAAGATAATACAGGACAACCACATTAGTGTGCGCACCGTTATGGCACCTCTGATACCAGACCAGTTGTTGGACTTCAACAATCAAAACTTCAATAATGCAACTAGACATTCAGTAAAGCAGTAGGACTGAACCTTGAGCCCGTTCTTTGAGTCGAATGCAGGCAGTTTGGTTTAGTGCTGCTACGTTCGGAGGCGAGATCAGCTGAAGTCTCTGTTGGTGAGGACCATGGGGGCCATCAGGGTCCAGATGTACAGGGCCAGGCACACCCAGCTGGAGGTGATCTTCACCCACACCGCTGGCCACTTGCTGCTGATGGTGTAGTCCGAGTCAGGGCTGTCGAGAACGGAACAGTAATGCTGAATTTCTGGGACATTTGACGGGCCAAAATATACTTAAACATATTTTCCCTTTGTGAAACTTTGCAAACTGTTCCGTGGGTTAATTGCTTAGGAGTTAATAGGTCAGGAACTGAGTGAAGTTAGCCTTTAAATAGCTGGCAAATAGTTAAAATATGGCACCGGAGGAGGAATCACCAGCCGGCCTGCAGGACTGACCTGTACCAGTTGGTGAGGGTCATCATGATGTAGAGTGAAGCCAGGAAGAGCATGAAGTGGAAGAAGGAGTAGCTGTACTGGACCAAGTCCTGCTCGTTGTCCTGCACTCGGTGGACCCTGCCCGACTCCTCGGAGAGGTCGCTGGTGCTGCCGCCCTCGGCCAGGATCACCGCGTCCTTGGAGGCCATAGTCAGCTTGTTCACCTGGCTGGTGCTGGACGAGCGAATGCTGAGGGGAGGAGGTGAGCCGTCAACTCTACATGAGCTTTAGTGCACGAAGCAAGTCAGCGTGGTTGGCAAAAAAACTCAACCTTCTCTTTATATCTTGGTCAATAGATGATTCGATGAGTGAGTGGGAGGGAGGTGGGGGTGCACTTATCCAACATGAGAGTAATATTTAAAACAGATCTAAAGTCAAATTCTGTTAGTGCCAAAATCAAATGTGTCAACTGAAGCCGAGAAAGGTTTCAGTTACTGTCTGCTGTAGCAGGACATAAAATGTGTTGCACACATACATACTACTACTACTACTACTACTACTAATAATAATAATAATTAGTCAAGCTGGTAGCTTAAATCCATGTTGGGACGGTGGCTCTTCCTGTGCGACTCACTCAGGACAGAACAGCTCCACTAGGTTATAAATGAGAATCTATGTGAGCTGGAATTAGTCTGAAGGTGACATCAAAACAGCTGAGAGAAAGAAAATATTGTGTTCAGAGAGAGGAACTGTGTGCTTTGTTTCAAGTACAGATGAGCTGTTTGGCTTATTCATCCAATTTTAAACCAACTGCTAATGGCCGAATTAAATAAAAAACACATGTTCCCCGTACTCTCGTTTTTACTGAAATAAACTATAGTTAGACCCCAGAAATAACAGTCTCTGGTAAGGCAGCAACAACTGGGGATCTGAGATAAACCACATAATGCCGAATGATATAACCATAATAAAGCTCCAGGCAAGAACCAAATCACCGTGATTTTTGAGTCTTTTCACTGTCTGAGTGTTCCAACTGTGACATATTCTTTACGAGACGGAAAAGAGGGCTGGCGTGTGAACTGAGATGTGACATGTCTCCCACGGACACACATCAGTAATGACTTTATCTCTGGAGAACAAATGCCTTTGCTTCGCTTGGCTCTTGACTCCACTACAACTTGCAGCAGCCTCACTGTCCCTCAGTCATCCTACCTGGAGTAAAGGATGCAGAGGACAAACAGAGCCAGCCCCACGATGCTCTGGGCGTCCCACCACTGCAGGTAGGGGGAGTCGAGGACGGGCTCCTCTGTGCCGATGATCACCACCGATGTCCGGTTCTCGATCTGCGGAGGCGTCAGGGTCGGGGCGGCGATCTGCTGGAAGATGCTCAGCAGGCTGGGGTTGCATTCACGGTCTGAGCAGAGGAGGAGATAAAAAAGAAAAGAAAAGCAAAGCAGCGTGTTGAGTCTGCAGCTCTCTTGTGTTGCCACTTCTTGAGGAAAAGGTGCATTAAAAGGTCCCACACATGTAAATTTCATTTCCCATTGTTTATTATCGTCTTTAGCTGTAGATTGTTTTTTTGTTTTTTTAGGATAATAAATAACATGAGGCTGGTCCACTGGAGAGCAGCATGACAAGTATAAATCTTCACGTACATGATTTAGATGCTGTCAATGGGGTTGAGTACTCTACTCATAAAATACATGCTGATACCACAACACCAATACCAGTTGTATATGCATGTATGACACTTTTGTTAAATTTGTGTTTGTACTGCAGTGAAATTTGTGACAGTCACCCGTGTTCTCGAAAAACATGCTGAGGAACGTCGTTAATAACAGAACATGTGTGTAATTCTATAATATGTAATGGCCTTATGAAGTACTTGGTATCTGTGAGTGTTGAAATGCAACACTCATACTTGCACTTGTCCTTCTGTCAAACAGTGGTGTCGGTGCATCCCTAAAAAAAAACTTTATGAATAAATACACATAAACTACAACAAGCACAGACAAAAACGTTATGAATAAACTTCATAAATGAGACGCTTGCTTTGTGCAACAAAGAGTATCAAAGTGGAACGGCACCATTAAATCCATGACTAACAAGGCAGTAAGTGGGTCCCATGACAGCATGATGACCGCAAACTATGAGCGCGACTTACCGGGCTCATTGCTCATGGCCGACCAGGTCAGAAACATGGTGTACAGGGTGATGATGGAGGACTGCAGAAGACCTGAGCGCGGCTGACACTCCTGGGCCAAACACACAGGGATTAAGGGGATAAACAGCAGAGCTGCGTCTTGAAGACGCTGTCACATTTTTCACAATAAAAAGACGTGGACGCGAACCACAGGAGTTTGAACTGCACCTGAACTTTGGGCAGCACCGAGATGACGGAGGCCACCACACAGAACAACATGTTGAAGCTGATGAAGAACTTGTTGATGTAGCAGCCGCCAGGCGTGGTGTAGAAGACGAAGAAGAGCACGACGACGACGAAGGACAGGATGTAGTTGAAGATGGTGACACCCAGCAGCGCTGGACGAAGGAGGCACGAGAAGGGTCAACGGCCGAGTCCCTGGAATGTAAAGGGCTGCCACGCGCTCCGGGTCACTGACCTGCGTACCAGCCCCTCGGGTTCCCCGTCTCCATCTTGTCCACCCAGGACTCGTTCCAGGAGTGGGCAAAGTCCACCAGCAGCACCAGCTGGATCAGAATGAAGGAGAAGGCCCCGCCAGAGCCCACCACGAACCATGCTGTGACACACACACACACACACACACACACACACACACACACACACACACACACACACACACACACACACACACACACACACACACACACACACACACACACACGTCAGTCACTTTGATCATTTATCATCACCAGTGATATCGATGCAGTTTGAAGATCTTACTGTAGGTAAAAGGCCGGTCAGGGATGTAGAAGGCACCGACTGTGATCGCCACCAGGGCGGCGACCTTGAAGAACCAAAACCTGAGAGCGAATAAATGACGCATCGTTATTCTCCGGACCCAACTTACAATTTAAAGTTAGATTTCAACACGATGACGTGTGTTTCTTCTGTTGCGGCAACCCAATGGAAACTTTTTTAGTTTTAGTTCAACCTACGACATCTTGATGCGTCTTTACGTAAATAATTCAATAATAAAAATCACAACCGGTGATGCGTAAATGCAAAAGAAAGAGTGCGTGCGTGCGTGCGTTGCTTACCCGTTGTGGACGGCTGCACGGGGGTCTCGGCTGTTCTTGGTGTTGATCATCAGAACGGAGAACACCAGGAACCACACGCTCATGCCGAAGCAGAGGCGGTACACGGCCTTGTAGCCCACGAACATGTCGCAGTTGACGTCGGCCTGGATGCCAGGGACGGAGGAGCCTGCGCCATCTTCACAGAAGCCAGGAATCTGGAATCACAGCGCCAGAAGGAAAACAGCGCACGGCTTCTGTAAAAGTCGTCTTAAAAAAACGTCCTGAGAATCAGACTTTTTAAGTTGAGCTTGCTCTGCTTTAAATGACGCGACACTCGGTCCACTCTTACTCTCTTCAGCTGCTGATCGATGCCTGGCGACAGCATGATGCAGGCCACGATGGTCCCCAGCAGCAGGATGAAGGCGTAGATGACCCTGGTCACCGTGGAGTTCCTGATGCCCGGACAGCAGCTGCACACCAGACACGTTGCACTGCTGCAGAGACACGGCACCTGGAGGGGTGGAAGGCACAGGGTCGCGCTCGTCAGTGGTCAGAGTGAGGACGAGATCATTTCAGACGTCTCCACCACCGTTGTCACATCGATTACTTCAACCACCACAGCTGCTGACGTGACGAGCTAAAAATCACAGTGGGAAAGATTTTTGTTTTTTCAAGGTCCCCAACAATGTGTAATTAGTCTGAAGGTAGGTGGACAATTACTCGACTGAGAAGAAATGATCTCTTCTCTACGTAAAGGGTATTTGCCGCTATTTTGAGAGCACTAATGCTAGTAAAACAAAGGTGTTGAGAAGTAGAGGAAACCCGTAGACAGAATCAGTGAACAGACAATAAGTCTTGAGGACAAACTACTTGACATGAGCAGGAGACTCTCACAGACATAGAGCTTCTCTAAGCCAACCACTAGGGAGCAATCAAGATGCCCCCAGCAATCAGTTCTGATCACCAGATTTAAAAAAAAAAATAAAATAATCTTTTACTCATTTCAATACAACTTCCCTGCTGTCACTCTAAGGTTTCAGGTCACTTCTGAACGTCAGCGACAGCTTTCACTACTGTTTTAAGTAACTCCGAGACCTCTCACCCTTCCCTCTTTATCCTATCATCACAACAGTCAAAGTTACTCATACACGAAACTCAAATCGTATTTTACCTCTTTGAAATGAATCCAAACCGGTTATTCACTACATGGAAAACATTTTGTGATTCACGTTTTTGACAGAAGACAGTAAGAGCAAAGAAAGTTGAAAATGGTTGCTCTCTCTTGTTCCGAGTTGTGCAAGAACATAGATAACAGAGCAGTTGGGGAGGCTTTGTGGAGAAGGTGCTTGTCCTCGGCCCTCCACATTAAAAGGGACTTGTTGAGCTCAGATTAAACTGCACCTGTTTTCTCTGCAGAAACCCAATGGCCTAGTCACACCTGCACCAAACTCTTTAATGTAACAATGTCGCTAAAATCGAAAGTACCAATAAAATGTATACCTCCCTGTCAGTAGGTGTCGCACTCACTTTTGCCTCACTAACTGCCAGGTTTTAAAAAAAAACTCACCATTTGTACAGAGTTGCAGTAGTCAAAAGAAGACAGACTTGGAGATCTTTATCAGTTTATCAACCAACTTGCTGAAATGTAAACATTACAAACATTTTGGACTCAAATAAACTAAACCATTTTTGGAGGATAATATACTTTCATTCTTCTCCTCTCTAAAAATGCAGAGGACAGATTACCTGCTTTCCCTAAAATTGTTACCTTTCCGTAACTAAAAGGATTTACCAACCATTTGGTAATTCCAGTGGCTTGAATAAATCAGTTTGCCACTTTAAAGCTGCTCTGACTCTCTGGTGACCTACTTTAACAAGCACCCGGGGTTATTCTGCAGACTTTAGCCATTAAGCATGATGGCTGGTTTCTTTGGAGACGGAAGGAGGGAGGCTGCTACAGCACAGAACCGAAAACATTTGTTGCACAGGTTTAGGAAAGGTTGACAAACACAATTATGGTTGTGACAAAATAAGCTTTAACGTGTGTTCCTGAACAAGTCAACTATGTGCTTCACGCTCTACAAATCTTTCAGAACATAAAAAATTGTGTGTTTGGACCCTACTTTTCTCTAGTCTTGCTTTCAATAGTTGCTCCTGCTTTATTTCTTGCTGAACATATAAATACATGTTGTTGTTGTTGTGAAGCCTGACTGAAAATAATCAAAGCTGAAGGGAAACGCATGTGAATCCCATTTAGCATGCTTCACAGTCTATTAGCAGTAAAAATGAATTTCCTCTTGTGATTCTTTCTGCATGTTAAATGCATAAAGTTACTATTGCAGCACACAAACCCAGAACATTTCTTTACAACAGCAGTCTCATTCTCCTATGCACTACTTCACCATCCAATGACACTGCACATTGTGTTTTAACCGCAGATCGTGTTTAACTTTAATCAACTAAATCAACTGAGTGGCAAAGCAACAGAGAAGTTTTATTGCGCCACCTTCCACAAACAAGTAACTCTCTCTAGAGAGCGGAGGACCCAGGACACAGTAAACAAGTTAATACGCCAGCCTGCCAACCAGGGCCGACTTATCACCATGGGTGACAATTAATGAGCAGGCCAGACATAACAAAGTGAAGCCTTCCGCTGTCCTGCAATGAATTAAGTTAACTAAATTCATTTAACAGTGTTGAACTGATTTAAGTGCAGTCCTCAATTGTTTCAGCATCAGATATCAGGACACGCAGGAGAAAGATGGCGCTTGTAGAAACCAAACATTTTGATGCTTATTTTTTCAGAGTAAGCGCATTCATTTTTTATTTTTTTTAAATTAACGACCAACAAAACTGGCGCCGTTGTCATCACCTGCTCCCTGTTGTTGACAGTCTCACTGCGTTGGTTGCTTACAACAAAGCAGCATTAATCCAATTAATCACGTGTAAACAGATGACCGAGTGTGTTATGATTTAACCCTGTGACGACTTGAACGCAGAAGCGTCGCTTTAACGCATCGTGCACTGACTGTAAAAGTCGAACGCAAGAAGTGAGCGGCCGATTGTTTTCTGACAGGAAGTGAATCGCGCGTGTACTAAACGAAACACTCGGCCACAGTCAGTCACGCTGTTGAAACCGTAACCTAAATAAATGGAACCAGGAAGTGAGGACACAAGAGACCTAATGGTGGAAGTGAGACCGAAATGGCTTTTACCCGGCGTAAACATTTACTACTATATACATCTTGCTGTGCTGACTCTGAACTCGGAGAGTCGAAGTAAAAAAATAAAAAAAAAAATGACACCCCCTAAAAACCATTAATACTGTCAAACGAAGTTTGACTCGAGGCGCTATCAACGCTAACCGGGACGTACAGTGCAGCGGCGTGATGTAACCTGTTGCGCATGAAGTCATCGCGGAGTCACTGTGCGCTGCGTCCCCAACGAAGGGAGTAACGGTAGAAACAAAAGACACCTAACTGTGGTGACTTACACAGCTAGCCAAGGTGCAGGCCCCCAGCGCAGCCCCCATGGTTGCCCCGCTGTTAGCGCAGGAGAGGCGGACAGACGATCCGTAAAATCCGCGTCCCGCCGCCTCGTCGTCTTCTTCTTCGTCTTCTTCCTCTCGGCGTGTCCTCTTCTTCGCTCCTCCAGTGAGGATTGCAGACAAGAGGCGGGAAACTAACGGCGGCAGCTGAAACGTTAGCGTGACGCAGCCCGAGGGCACAGAAAATGAGCCGTTACAAGGCTGAAACGGGTTCAGTGCGGAACGAAGGTGGATGTCTTGCTCGGGATGTACAGTAACGATTGTTTTTCCGCCCAGTGCGTCACGCTGCGTGACGTCACCGCGCCGCTGACCTGTTGATAACTGTACCAAGCCACCATTGGACGCGTTTACGTAAAGGCAACAGGTAGCCTACATCGATAGACAGTATGCGACCATTGGCGAACATGTCAGTTCAAACGCAGCACATTTGGGCTACAATACCCTGCGATCAAGCCAACCAACAGGTGGACACATGGGGCACCAACTGTGTACACCAGGTATTACGGTAAAGGTGTTAACACAATGGCACAAAGAGATTGAATCGCTTTTCTCTGTGCTTGATTTCAGACGATTATTTCAGGAAAGTTCCTTGTTGTCATTTGAAAATAAGCAGTGGAAAAAAGCTCCTCCAAAAAATGTCACTGTGGTGATACTGTACTTGATTTCATGTTAATATTTTGGGTGAAATTCCTAGTTGTCACTCCACTTCAGGGCGGTAGTACATACACCACCAGGAGACCACCCACTCAATTAAAAAACAAACAAACAAAAAAAACATTGAACGGGAAACAATATTTTTATTGCTCTTTATTATTAACACCTTGCAATTTGTCTGCAGCAATCTGCAATGTTATGGAATGAACACAAAATGAGACAATAGTACAGAAGACACTGCTGTTTATAGGTGGAGAGGATGTAGAGTTGCATGTGTGGAAGATCTATATATATATATATATATATATATATATATATATATATATATATATATATATATATATATATATATATATATATATATATATATATATTTATTTATTTTTCATTCAATACTATGCCATCTCAGCAACCTCCTTCACGTTTCCCTTTCATCACTACTCATCCTAACCACTAGGTGGAGATAAATGGCAACGCTTCAACAATGTTTCATTTCTTTTCACAGAAAGTTCATTTAAAGCACTTTTTGTAAGATGTATAGAAAATATTTGGAGTCAGTAAATGTGACAGTGGCAGTCCTGTCACTATTCCTCCTTCCTTGATCATGCACCCTGGCTACTTGGTCAAAGGCATCGATCCCTTTGGCCGAATGGTTAAGCACGCATGGCTGTTGGGAGTCTGGGGGTTCAAAGCCTGCCTGGGCACTCTGCGCCTTGCCACATAAACAAAATGAAGCATGATTTGATATTCAAATTGCACCCAGCAGTCATGTATCATTATGCATGAAACGGAAATACAGGCTATTGACAACCGTAATTCGTTTTTCATGAGGCACCAGGTGGTTTGAGGGCAGGGATCACAGGCTGATTGTAGAAATGATTGTTTTATGGTCCAATACAACAGAATACAGCAACCAGACAGCAGCTGTGGCCTTGAAAGCAGTCACATGGCAATTGTGAGAGAGATAAAGATTTACTGGTTGGACTGCATATCATCAACGTTTATGAGATGGATTAAATTCTTGAGAAAAAATATCAGTTTATCTGTTGACATATTCTATTATTTATTTACACTGAGTGCTGCTGCAGGTCCACATCTTGTCATTCTGCCAACTCTTTAGCTCTGTTAAACACACACACACACACACACACACACACACACACACACACACACACACAGGGAGCGAGACAGAGAAATCACACCGGATGCTGGCTGATGAACCGCCTGTAATTTCCTCTATTATGTAGCATCTATTAGATTTCTTGATCACTGACACAGTTACATTTATGGTTTTCCCTGTTCGCTAAACCCTCATTTTGTTGTTTAATAATTAACTTTATATTGGAGGTTTGCCTATGATTATTGTGACAGGAAGTACCCATATAACCCACATCGTGCATCGTGCAAGACTTCATCGCAGCAGCTTCATAAAATTAATTAAATATCCAGACATCCTCACTAAGAAGCAACATATTTAGCCCTGTGTTTAGAGTTCTCAGTGGAAATCGCAATTTTAGCTAAAACTGATTCCTGGTTTGACATTCCACATGTTTTAAAGAAAAGCAATACCATCTCAGGGCTGAATGAACAGCAGCTAATCTGCAAGTGTGGCAAGTATGGTATTGCAAAGTAATGTTATGTGTGAATTCCAGAACTCTGTGTTTCAACATAATTATTTTGACCAGCGGAACAAAAAAATAAATAAAGAGTGGATTGTCTCATTTTCAGGCAAATCCAATAGCAAACTAGAGATATATATTACTATTGTACCACCAAAGGTCCAGTGTGTAAAATTTGGCCTGATTTATGATTTTTACATTAGTAAAGGTTTAACATACTGCCCATAAATAGATTAATAAAAGTAATTACTTGTAGTACAATAAAAATAATTTGGTTTTCCTACGCTTAGAACAGTTATAAGAATATACATAGACAAGGGGTCTTAGGTTAGCTGCCATCTTGCGCCGCCGTTTTTCAGGAAGCATGTTCTGAAAGGAAGCCCGCCTGATGGTGTCGTAAATATGAGGCGGGCTTCCTTAAATACTGGGCTTCCTTGAAGCACACTGGACCTTTAAAACTCATATCTTCAGAACCATCACCTAATGACTTTGTTGGTGGGTGGCGCTGTGATGGACATGAGGTGAAGGAGTTGTTACCAGAAAGATGGTGCAGCCAATTAGATTTTTCAGAAAGCCATGCCCTCTCACAGCCATGCAGCCAGCTGATCAGCTCAGATAATGAATTAATTCACTTAGAAATGAGGATGTTTTGTCAGACTAACAGAGTTTAATTCCTGCTCATTTAATTTCAGGCAAACCACAGTAAACCGCAGTGATGATCGCCTCTTCACTGCAAAATTTTGCCTTTGATATAACAAGGCTTACGCTCAATTAGAGTACTGAGAAACGATGAGTTTTGACATTGAAGTTAGAAAACAGTGAAGCTGCATTTCAGTTTGCATGCATTATTTTGCATCCTTTTCTTCTTTGATGTAAAATACAGTTTTGCAGTCACTTTCAATGAAGTCAGAAAGGGGCTGTGTAATAGCTCTGAGGAGAGCGACAGCAGCATTGAAGTTCTAACAGAGCATCAAGAAGAAAAATATTCTTTGTATTTGACTTTTATCATACCAAACTGATTTTTAGTCACTGGGGTCAAAATTACAAACAGCTCTCAAGTCAGAGACTGGAGTAGCATGCAAAAAAAAAAATAAATGCTTCTACCTTCGTGAATTATCCTGAGCAAAAAGACCCTAAAACGCATAATGACATTGAAGTCTGGAACACGACACTAAAGGCAGTGAGTATTAGTTTCATGTTTAGTTGACCTGTGAGCTCTTTATGCAAAGTAAGGATTTTTCTCAAGTGAGATTTTCTATTTATTTATTCATTTATTTTTACAGAAGTGAGTCATGTAGCAATGTACAGAGCAATGTATGCATCAGAGTGTGGAGAAGCTAAACAACTCAGCAATGCTAAGGAGTTGATCCCACAAACCATCAGAGCAGAAGTGATCAGAGTTAATCATGTGCTGCATTTTCAAGCTCTCTTCCTTCTACATTTTGCTCCTTGTAATGTGCAAAATTCAGGAAACCACAAACTCGCAGGTTTCAGCCAGGTCTCCTGCTTTCTACTCAACCCTAGCAGTAGTTGAGTTGTTTTTGTAAATCACTTTAACACTTGACACTGTCAGTTGACGTGACCATTTAGGGTGAAAGAACAGACATCCACTGGCTTTTGTAGAAATTAAACAATACTGGGTTTACGAAATAGCAAAGGAATGGCATGTAGCAGGGAGGACTGCACAGAATGATTCATTAAATTTGTGACCGGCTCTGCCCACATAGTTCAGTTCCAGCTCGGGAATAATGAGAAGATGCTGGGAATCAGTCTTTTAAATCAGACTGCGGAAAATCAACAGGAAGACATTAAGTCAATGCTTTCTGTTCAGGCACTTCCTTCACACAGTCACACATTTAACAGCCACAAGTACTTTTAATTCAAGTGTGAAAGGTTCTAAATGAGAGCAACCCTTTTATGACCAAACCCCCCCCCCCCTTTTTTTTTTTCCTCCTGTAGTTTAAACATGTGGCTCTCCCCCAATCTGAATCCTTGTGCTGCCTCCACAGGTGAATATTGACATCTTAGTAATATTCCATGTGATAAACACAGACTGGTCAGAAAAATACAAGAGGTGAATGAAGGATGAATAAGTGCACGCACCACACATCTTCCTTTGTTGTTTCAGCCTTCATATCATCCACCTTCCTCCTTAAAGAAGTCTGTTCTCTCTGTATCAAAATGGAGCTGAAACTGCCTTAGATGCAGACAACACATACCCAGTTGTTGATTGTTTCAGTTACGGACACATGCAAAGTATATTTATTGCCCTCGCAGTAAAACTCAACAACCCTCACTTCCCTCGGTCTGTGTTAAATTGATCTGCTTTTTTCTTCCCTCTTTTCCAGTTATTTTGGCCCTCATGTAAATAACAATTCAAGTCAACTTACTCTCACTCTGCGCACTCTGCATTGCTGGCAAACCAAAAGCAAATAGGCATCTGCATTCCATCAGTTCTTTTGTTGATTTTTTTTTTTCAAATCTGTTGTCAAATCGCCATGGCAGCATGGAAAACTTGCAGCCCTAATCTGGCCACACCTTCACGTCTCCGGTAAAACACCTCGTCTTAGCAAATGCAACATGCGGTGCAGTGCTGGTTGACTTTATTTCACAACTTGCAATATTCAAAGCAGTACACACAATCTGACATTTTTGCTGCCGACATGTACACAACAGGATTCTGTTTCCTGACACAGCTGCAATTTTAACATGCAGCTCTTTAGAGAGCTCTCGATAGACATTCATATTCAATGAAAGCAAAAACAAGGCATCTTATACCATTAGTTTGTTCGACAAAGTCACAACAAATAAATAGTTTGTTTGTTTATAGTTTTCTCATATGCCACTAATGCTACAAAATGTGGGGCTTTGGAGCAAAAAAAAAAAAAATAGGCACTTGCAAAAATAAAATAATACCTCATGTTTCAGGCCCACAGGGGTTTAAATAAAAAAGTACAATCCATAGTCAAGCATATTTAATGGCTCGCTTGTAACAGTGCAAAGGTTGTGCAATACGTCCTCCACTACCACACCTTCACAGCACTGTAGCAGACATGTGGAGCAGCAGTCACATTACACAGTAAAGACATACAACCATAGTGCAAAAACAGAGACATCAGCTTGGTGTGACGTTGAATACATACGACGATCAAACACGCAGACGACACACAATACCGTCGCTATTGTTCAGTATAACAGTATTCTGAATCTGGCAGGACTCATGTAAACTTTGTATTTTGATTTGATTCTTTTCCGATCTAAGTAGGACACAAACAATGGACATTTTCTCACCAGGAGCATTCTGTGAACAGTGACGCACAGTCCTCATTACACCTGCACCTGCAGTGGCTAATCATGGACATGCACTGCATATTCGTTTCCATCGGCACAAGTGCACAATCACTTTGTTTCCGTAACCTCAGAGGAACTTAAAGTTTTATTTTTCCCATCCTTCCAGGAACACATCCACTCCTGGTGCCATGGGGACGTGGAGAGGCTTCAACAGGCCTACCAGCAGGCTGAGGATGAACTTGCATAAATAAACATGACCACTGGTTGACGGTTTGCAGAGCCAGATTAAGGTTGAAGTTGCTTTGCGTTGCAGAGATGTAAATGCTCATTTGTGAGAGCCACGAAGAAAACGCCTGAACAGCCTTTTTCGAAAAAAAAAAGGTGGGGGCGGGGAGCAGACCTGCATGCGTGCGGACAGAAAAGTGCGGCGTTAGCAGGGGAAGGCCACAGAATGTCGCAGAGGTCTCCACTCGAGATCATCAGATTTGGAAAAATTGCAAAATGCGCAAAATTGTCACCGTTGCAAAATTGTCACCGTTGAGTACTTTGTTCCCGGAAATGTCACGTCTCCAGCCGCGCTCCAGCGATCAGGCGCTTCAAAAAAAATGGCGCGCTCAGTCAGCACGAGTTATCGTGCGTCTCGGGCAGCTACACCTCTTCGTCCGTCGTCTTGCGGTACAGCACGGTGTTTCTCAGGCCCGACACGGACAGCCGGGTCCGCTGGCCCAGCCGATGCAGCCTGGAGAGGAAATCGTCGTTGCCGACGATGTAAATGAGCGGGTTGAGCACGCTGTTGAGGCACGCCAGACACCTGCCCACCTGGTGCGCCACGTAGACGTCGGCGAAGCTGGCGCGGCACACGCCGCTCAGCTTGAGGATCCTGGTGCGCAGGTTGACGATGCGCAGCACGTGGTAGGGCACGAAGCACACGGAGAAGAGGATGACGAGGGTGGCCACCAGCGTCAGGCAGCGGTGCCTCAGCACCGGGTTGACGTTAGCCTTGGTGGCCAGCACCACCAGCACGTGGCCGTAACACACCAGGATGACGACGAGCGGAACGACGAAGCCCGTGACGGTCCAGAAGATGCTGTAGGGCAGGTAGGTGGAGACGAACTTGTCCGAGGTGGTGTCGAAGCACGAACCTCCCTTGCCCGCCTCCGGGTCGTTCTTGTCGAAGAACATGTCGGGCAGGATCTGCACGAAGACCAGCAGCCACACCAGGGCGCTCAGGGCCAGCGAGTGGAAGCTGGTGATCTTGCCCATCGCCCACATAGGGTGCACGATGCCGAAGTACCTGTAGAGGCTTATGCAGGTGAGGAAGCCGATGCTGCAGTACAGGTTGAGGTTGAAGCAGAAGCGCGTCACCTTGCAGAAGAACTCGCCGAAGCGCCAGCTGCTGGACGCTATGTAGTAGTCCACCAGGAAGGGCAGCGTGAAGAGGTAGAGCAGGTCGGCCAGGCCCAGGTTTAACATGAAGATGTTGATGTTGCCGATTTTGTTCCAGCTGTGGCACACGCTCCTCAGCCCCCACAGGTTGGACAGCATGCCCACGATGAACACGGTGGCGAAGACCGCAGGCAGGAGGGTGTGCGTAAAGTTCACGTCGATCCCCTCGCAAGTGGAGTTCGAGTTCGACGCATTGGCAGACATCGTTTTGATTATTGTTCCTTCTAAATGAAAACTGATTTTTCGATCAAGTCGGTCAGCCAGTCAGCCAGCCAGCCAGTCAGTCAGTTAGGCTCCGGGAGAAACATCTCCACGGCGGTGCAAGCAGTTGTGCGTACGTGCAAAGCAAAAGCGACTTGAGGCGAGAGGTAACGCCGCCCACTGGGCTGCGATCCGCCGACACATGCTGGGAAAGTCATATCAAGGCTGAAACGAAAGTCGACGTAAAAAATAAAAATAAAATAAAAAATCCCCTGGGAAAAAACGGTTTGCTTTCTTTTTATTCACCCGCGAGGTGTTTTATTCATGCGGGCAGCTCAAATGCCACAAGCCAACAATGAATCACTACAATCACTAATTTCCCTGCGTGCGTAAACACCCACACCTTCCCACTTCTAAGAATACAATTATGTAATCGCTTCTTAAAACTGAAGTGGCCTGTAACATATAAACATTTCAACCAAACGCATTCTTGTGACCGACAGGCTGCACCGATTTACATTAACCCTCAGCACAATGAAAGGAGGTTTGAGCATTAAAAAAAAAAAAAGAAACGTGCAAGCCAGGATGTGGAAAGTGAAGCAGCGCAGGTAAACCGCGGTTGTGTCGAAGCGCGCAAAAGATACGAGTGAAGTTCAGCGTACAGCCGTCACCCCTGATGATCGGAGCAGGAGCGTCGAGCTTACTTTGGCCGGGAGCCACGTTGTTTGTTTCAACTGCCCTCAAAGGGGTTTTCAGCTGCGAGTCTGTGTAAGCGCAGTCACTCTTTCACACGTTGTCAGTCATCTCAAGAGAGTTTGAGGTATCCTTAATTCACAACTTCACCATGCGGAGTAGTGAAAACACAAGTAAGCGTGCACTTCTGTTACTTTGACACAGACGTGGAAAGTAACAAAGTACAAATACTATGTGCTCAAGTAGATTTTTCACTACTTCATTTGCTGACCACTTTTTACTTTTACTTTAATATGAAAATATCTGTACTTTGTACTTCTCACATTGTTTAAAATAGCTCAAAAGATACAAATTTCTTAAAAAGTAATTCACTTATTACAGTAGTTGTAGCTTGTAGTAGAGCTTTGGCTTATTATTAACGAATGCATTGTTTAATCAACTGCAAAAAAACAAATATAGACTTTTACCTTTTACCAAAGTATGTCTCAAAACCTGTAATTTCTTATTTTTACTAAAGTAAAAAGTTGAATCAGTTCTTGTACTTTCACCAGAGTATTTTTTTTTAAAACTCATATTCATACTTTTACTTCATCACAGAATGTGAATACTTTTGCCACCTCTGATGTGACATAAATCCTTTTAGTTAAACAAGCAAAGAAATGCAAGTCATTGCATTGATCAAATAGAAGATCCTCTTGTACACGATTTGACATTTCTTGGTTAATACCTTGATTCATATATTTTTGGAAACCGTATAAGAGCGTGTTAAGACCTCAACCATTCAACTTGGCAGGCTAGGTCTGACACAGAAATCTTAGTGGAACACTTTTAGGTTTTCAGTTTCCTGCTAAGGCTTTGCATAAACTAGGTTAGGCACGTGTGCGTTTCTCATGTTGAGCAATGAACAATAACGTGAGAATTAAATCAGGGTGAGTCTTTATTTCCAAATCTGGATACAGAACATGTCAAGCTTCTAAATTGTGCTTGCATAGCTACAGGACCACGTGTGTACACAGCTCCCTACAGCCACTGTTTGAACTCTGTCTGAAATCCACACTAACGCTGAGCTAACACTGACACCAGTCTGCCCTGCCATCGGTTGATTTTGCAACGCTATATAAATTTGGATCGTTTCCTTCAGACAGGACCTGCCTGTCACCGCAGCGGCAAACGTTTCTCAATACCTGGCCGAGGACGGCGGGGACGTGAGCGGCGGCGTGCGGCAGGATGCGGGGCTGCAGGAGCACGACTCGATCACCATCACCTGATGCAGGATGAGTCGACCACGGGGGCAGCGGAACACCACCGGCGCCGTCCCAGTGTGGGAGGGGCTGCAGCAGCATCTGTCCGGACAGGCCAGGGCGCAGAACCTGGGCCGGAAGGTTCTGGTGCTCCAGCAGCCCTGGTGTTCCAGCAGCACGGACTGAGGTGAGGTGTAGCTGCTCTCACACACCCCTGAGCCCTGGGGGACACAAGATGACAGGAGTAATGACACGCACACAATGTCTGCTTCTCTGTAGGTTCTGACACATAAATCTCCTTTTATAGCCACGGAACAACAGATTTAGCCACTAATAACGAGGCTACTGGCTGCAGAGACAGCAGCGTTGCGTTTAATGAAAATGAGAATTTTGTGATGTAAGTACACTCATCATTTTTAATGGTTGACTTCAAAGAAAAATAACTGAAGCGTCATTTAACTAGACTGATTTGTCACTTGGCCAGTCACAATCTCGCTGTTGTTCCAACGAAGTTGTTGTGGTGGCTGGGAAATCTTCTTCTGCTCGATTTATGTCTTATAGACGACCTCGGAGAGTTCTGAGGAAAATAATCCAGTGAGGGCTTAAATCAAGCATGATTTTGACGAGGGGTAGTCACCATTCCGGGCTTTGTTTAGACTTGTTTTCTCATTCTGAGGCTGCTGCTTCCTATTTTGAGGATGACTAAAATGTTTTCTTTGTCATCACAAACGGAAAAAAACACCCATGCTTTTATACTGGCAAGACTTGATTACTGTAACACATTTGATGCTAGTGTTTCCCAGTTTGACCTCTTCATTAGCAAAGCAGGGCGTTAAAGTTATCAAACCAACTTCTGTTAGAAATCCCGGTGTCAAGGTGCAAATGACTGGACCGTTTCTGTTGCACCCACCTCTAATTCTCAGAACAGAACTGGTGTATAATCAGTTTTGTAGTGAAATGCTGTTCTTATAACTCTGAAGTTATTTTAAATTCATTTCAATTAACTTGTCGTGGGTTTATATAGATCTTTACATCTGTTTTCTAGAGCTATATAAACACATTTTGGTCAGTTGGCTGGTTTTGTTGATGTTGCCACAAGACAAACTCTGCCATTGCAATGAGAGAGGAAACTGATGGGCAGTGTTGGCGAGTAATCTATTACTAAGTAATCCACTACTGTAATTAAACTACTTTTTTAGTAACAGAGTAATGTCACGGGTTTACTGTGGCAAAAATGGTAATTATATCATAATTGCTTTATCAAGTAACAATTCCATTACTTTAGCGATATTTTGCAAGCTAAAATGTTTTATTATCCACAAAATGTCTGAAATTTAGAAAAACAACCGAAAACAATGATGAAGATGATGCAAAACAGCAGGAAACAAGGTGTTCTCAACTGTTATTTTATCTTTTTTAAACTAAAGTAATTAGTAATTGATTACTTATGAAACAAGGTAATTAAATAAGTAATTAGATTACTTTTTAAGGAGTACTCGCAAACAACAGATTCTTGATTGCAACTAAAACGTGTCGACTGTGCACCGACCGGCTGCAGCCTCCACAGTGCCGGCGCCAGAGCCCGGCGCGGCCTGACTTGGCACAGCCTGGTCTCAGTCTGCAGGCGACAGGCCCGGTTTCTGTTGGTGGAGCGGGTGGAGACACCTGGGCCACAGCTGCGGGAGCAGGGGCTCCAGTCCGAGGCCCAGTCCATGCAGTAGGAGGGGCCACCGCTGGACGGCGGGCCGGACGGGCTGCCCACAAGGTCCTGACGCAGATGCTCAGCTGGAGAGAAGTGCAGTGGAGGAGAAAAATATTGACTGTGTGCACGAAGCTGAAAGTTGTTTGAAGCGAGGAGCTTTGATGAGAGCTTATATGGCAGAGAATTTAGCGCAAACACTGTGTGACATGTTGTAAACGACGGCTCGGGTCAGCCGCGATTGTGTCTAATAATAGAGCTCGCAGATGTTTCACACATATCCAAACCCTTTGACATGTCCCTGGTATTGAACTGTTTACCTTTCAGAAGCCTCGGTGAGCAACCCAGCACTCTGTGCACTGTTGCTTCTTGGTAGAAACAAGGAAAATTCTGAACTCACTAAAGTAAGAAGGAGGCAGCTGTACCTTTGTTGGAAAATATAACTTAGAATTTTAGAGGTGACGTTCCTTCAATGTAGTATTTAATATTTGAAGGGTATACGTTTCACATCAACATCTCAGAAACAGCTTCCAGACAGTGTGAGGCAAGAGAGAGAGAGAAAACTTGTTATGCTCAAATGTTATTTGCTTTCAGTTTTTTGTTAGATTTTTTCCCTCTTCCCTATATTTAGGGGGATGGTGGGAGTGCCGGGAACTGCTGCTTCTGTGTGGGCTGGGTTAGTTCCCGTATTTCTGTCTCAATCAACTGGCTCCACCAGCTCCTTTTGTTTTATGTTGTTTTTTTGAGTCTGAATGAATGTCTTCCTTCCAGATAATCATCAGCACTGCAGTTCTTTTCCACAGAACTCTATTTTTCTGTCCTCCTTTAAGATGCTGTCATAATGACAGAGGCGACTGGCCCTGAAACATTCTCAGCTACCAAAAGTGATTTAGAGGGGAACTTTTCAAAAGATAAATCTGCAAGATTTAATATGACCCAGTTGGCCTTCATGGTTTCCCTTAAAGGGGTCCTCAAAAAAAACCTGACCATTTGAATGCTTTGTTTCTATGTTTTGTGTTTCTCTGCTGTCCTGATGTTCACATAAAGCTCTCCTGACGTGTCTTTGTTATAGACTGTAAATGGGCCGAGGGATCAAAATGTGACCGCATGCAGTTGGAAACCATCACCTGCCGATGGATACGGGGAAATGCTGTTGTCCGGGCCGTCACACAGCCACTCCTTGCAGCACCGCCCGGGCAGCCTCACCAGCTGAGGGTTGCCGCAGTCCTCGGCGGGCTTCTGCAGGTCGTTGCTGCACAGCGGTACGCAGGTCAGCCCTCCGCCGAGGCAGCGGCACAGCTGGGCGCAGGAGGGCTGGAACAGCTGCCCTTCCCCCAGCCTCCTGCCCTCCACCTCGCAGCCCAGCTCGTTCTGGCCTGCGCACAGGAACAAGTGAGAGCACAGTGAGAGCGATGACCTAATGGTTGGATGTCGTGGGCTGATGAGATGAGACGAGGGACTGCAAAAGATTTACGTTTCACAGAAATGTAGCAGAAGTCAGTGGCAATAAAATATATATACTGTATATATATTTTTTAATATATATACAGTATATATATATATATATGTACAATTATATATATATATATGTTTATGTTTAAATTCTTCAAAATAACCACCTTTCATCAAAGCATATTTAGTTATTTATCGTGTTTTTCTTTGCTGCATGATTACATTTATCTTGCCCAAATATTTGATGTCTTCAGTATCTATTTGCAGTGTAAAAAAAAAAAAAAAAAAAATTGCTTGAGAAGGTGTGTCCAAACTTTTGACTGGTAATGTATGTATACGTGTATATATGTATACATGTAGTTCAGAAAAATGTCAAAAGAGTTTATCATTACTTATCAGATTCAGGAAACCTTTTTTGTTTTTTTAAATGTAAAGAGGTCTTTTTTTGTAAAGTGCATTTCATATTTGGACCAGTATTTATATCTAACCAGAGAATTTTGCACTAGTGGCTGATGCCTCCATTATGTTGGAGTAGCGCACTTCCTGACACATCAACAGTTACTGAACACACACAAATAAAAAAACAGGGAACAGATTTTCTTTTATCTGTGATTAATTCCATCATGTTGCAGCAGCCTTATTATAAATGCTTTACAACTGAATACGTAGCGTGAAAGATGGTGCGTTTGGCCGGTGTCTCTTTAACCTAAGCGAGCGTGTTTTCAACTTGATGAGTTGTGTGATGCGTTCACACCGACACACAGTCCCGGTCCTCCAGGGAAGCTGGCGCTGTAGTCGCACTGCAGCCCTCGCTGGGTGTCGCAGGGCAGGCGCCAGCTGCAGGCCTCGCCCTCCTGCCGGGCACACGCCTGGCAGCACCCGCAGGTGTCGGGCACCAGCGGAACCCCGGCGGGGCAGGGCGGCGTGTCGGGAGGACACCGACATGGTCCTCTGCACAGCTGGCTGCACGCCTGAGTGAGAGCGATAACCAGGGGATTAGCAGGCTGTTACGTATACGTGTCTTGTAAGAGCGATTGTGAGCTGAGTTGTCAGAGAGTGTGCTGTGTGTGAGTGGGTGTGTCCGTGTGTCTGTGTGGAGTGTGCTGTGTGTCTGCTGTGTCTAACTGGAGGATCAACATCACCTGGAGAGAGCTGCAAGTATAAAAGGAGGCAGAGGATCTGCAACTCACTCTCTGTCTCCAACTCGGCCCAGCCACAGCTTGACCAGCCAACAGTGCTTTTGCCTAGTGTGCTCTGTTTTGGTGTTTAGCATTTAGTTTTTTCTTATGAATGCCCAGTGGTGAGCTGTTTAGTTGACTTTTGGACTTTTGTTTGTTATTAGTAGCCGTCCTTGTAAGTGAAGGATTGTTTTGCTTTCATTAACGTATTTACATTGTTCTTGGTTTTTGCCAGAATCGCCTTGCGTTGTTTTAGCCTTATTAAAAATATACTTTATTTGTATATACCTGCCATGCTCTATTCTTTCTATAACCCGTTTTTAATTCACTATGTTGGTCCTGGTTACCCCTAGTCAGTCCAGGACGTAACATTTGGGGGCTCGTCCAGGATATTTATTTTAGAGTTTTTTTTAGTAGGTATTTTAGTAAATTAGGTATTTTTTTGTGTTTGTGTGCGCTGATAGCGCAGCACTAGTTTTTTTTTTGTTTTTTTTTTAAATATACTTGATAAACAGCTTCCTCAACATAGATAGGGGAGTGCTCAGCTGAGCTGTATTAGCTCTTCCATCGAGCATGCGTTTATTATTTTGCCTTTTTTATTTTTGGGGTCAGTCCTGGGTGGAGACCACGCTCTCCAAAGGGGGCTGGTGTTTCAGGGCTCCGGCCACTGATGTGTTGCCTGTAAGTCGCCTCGAGCCCAGCACGGCCCCAGAAGAGAGATGGGTGAGTTTTAAAATAGGCAGGTGTTGAGGAAGTTTGTTTGCTGAGTAATCTTGTGTATATTGTTTTATTTATTTATTTTTTTGTTCACCACAGTGACAATGGTGTTTGTGTTAGACTATTTTGTGGCTAAGCCTGATCTTAGCAGTCTACACGAGTGTAGGAAGGCTGATTTATTGTCTGTTTTGCTGCGAACTATGGTATGGCTGTTGCTTCCTCCCTCAAAAAAACAGAACTAAAAGCAGTCGTGATACGTGAGATATCTATTTTCAGGGGTATTCGGTGCATGCCGTGTCCGCAGGTGTGAGCCCCTTGCATGTGTCGTCAGTGGCCGGTCCCTCTGCCCGTGCCGATGGAGAGGTGGTTGGTGGGGTGAGTGGTGATGCTACCCCTCGGGTACATGCTGGTGGTATATATATATATATATATATATATATATATATATATATATATATATATATATATATACATATATATATATATATATATATATATATATATATATATATATATATATATATATATATATATATATATATATATATATATATATATATATATATATATATATATATATACATATATATATATATATATATATATATATATATATATATATATATATATATATATATATATATATATATATATATATATATATATATATATATATATATATATATATATATATATATATATATATATATATATATATATATATATATATATATATATATATATATATATATATACATATATATATATATATATATATATATATATACATATATATATATATATATATATATATATATATATATATATATATACATATACATATACATATATACATATACATATATATATATACATATACATATATATATATATATATATATAAACAAAAAAACTTGGTTGGTAGGGGTTAATTCTTGTGGGTGGGAGGGGCTGTTACGTGTACGTGTCTTGTAAGAGTGATTGTGAGCTGAGTTGTCAGAGAGTGGATCACAGTTCTTTCACTGCAGCTTCAGGGCTGCGGCAAAGCAGTGCAAAGCAGGCAAATCGCTTGTTTGATAAGTGTCAGCTTGGCTTGTATTTGCATTTAGAGCATGCATATGCTAAGAGTGCGGTTAATCTAGCATAGGTGCATATACTGTTCTGTGAAATGCACAGGAAGAGGCCCATGAAGGGGCGTATCTCTAGAGCGAGGAAAAAAAACGTGCAGAAGGTTTCGATGATAACAACAGATTTGCTGTGTTAATGGCACATATTTCTTTTGCCAGCCCTGATACTTTACTTTCAGATATTTCAAATGGACGTATCTAACGTATCTACACTGAACATTAATTGTTTTTTTTAGGACTCTCTAATATGTATATATATATATATTAATGTCATAACCTTCATTACGGTTGACAGTTCTGAGGAATGTCCAGTTACATGGTTGTTGCTGCTGGTGATTCCCTCCGAGACATCTCGTGAATGATGACTCATCAATCATGTATGTCACTGATTAGATAGTAATGTCTGGGGAATCCCCATACGGCGTCTAATTTCGGCAAAATGCGTCAGAGGCTGACCACGGAAGATGCTGCGATCATCTCACCTGAGTGACGATGCCCAGTAGCAAGGACCAAAGAAGCCGTCCGTCTCCTTTCATTGCCTCAGTCTCTGGTACCTCTTTCCCACCCTCAGGCTTCCACCTCTTGTCTTAAAAGTCATTGTCACGCCCCCCTTTCACTCGTATAGTCTAAAGTTGTCATGTCACGGGCAGCAGGCGTCAACATAAACAGTTAACTGAATGGAGGAGAGGGAGAGAGAGAGAGAGAGAGAGAGAGAGACAGACAGACTGTCTCCACATTCCTACTGTAAATTTTCTGCCCTGCTACTGCAGACGGATACAGGCCTCTGTCTTCTGAGAAGGTTGTCTCGCTGCTTCTGACAAAGGACTCGACACCTTCTTCTCCTTCAACGAAGGAGCAGCAAATAATGGATTGTTGTTGTGTTTGTTTTTTTTAAAAAAGTTTTTACCAAATGTATCAGTTGTAGCTTCTGATCTCATCTAAGACTACACAGTATTTGACCCTTCACACCCAGGTGGACACCTGAAAGGTGGTAGACAGTAAAGGGTAAACAGCTGGGACACTGCAACCATGTCATATCAAATTACACATTTTTTCACTCGTGCAGTGCACCTGAAGGCACTTTCACTTCTGCTCTAAGGTACTCTAGCAGCTATGACATTCAGCCGTGCGGCAGGAAGTTCCCAACCGCAACGCCACTCCCCGAGGAACCCTGTTTCTTTTTGCTCTTGATAACCGATCTAATCAACACGAGTACACAGGGCTCTCAAGTGTCACGCACTGAGCGTGACAAGTCACTCTTTGGGGTCTTTTGTCATGCACTCCCGCCACACATTGTATTTCTCAAGCTGAAAAAACAAACAAACAAACAAACAAACAAAAAAAAAAATATGTATATATGTATATATATGTATATATATATATGTATATATATATATATATATATATATATATATATATATGTGTGTATATATATATGTGTATGTATATATATGTGTGTATATATATATGTGTATATATATATATATATATATATATGTATATATATATATATATATATGTATATATATATGTATATATGTAAGCCTGAGCAGTTAATATAACAGCAACCATACTGATGACAATATGAATAAAATGAAAGCCCTGCGAGTACAGGTGCAAACAAACACTTTGCGGATGAGACTGCATCACATTGACCGCAGGGTGGGTGGGGGGGTGAGCCGCAACTGACTGTTATTGGTAGTCAGAACAACACAAGTCTGTTTGGGGACACCCCTGAAGAACCACCAACTCAAGTTTTTTTGCTTTTGTTTTTTGTCTGTATTGGCTTCAAGCAGCATCATTATTTGAAGCATATGATCAGTCATTTAACATCGAGTGTGTAAAATAGATTTTGTCTGTTGCCAGGATACTTTGGAGTGCAGCTGAGTAATCAATGGGAACTGTCACTGTTAAATCTCAGTCACGTGTCAAATTCCTGTTGCAGTGATGACGCAGAAGAGGGCGATATATCAGGGTGTCAATATTCAATTATTATTTAAAGTAATTGCACGCATCCTTAAATGAAAGAGTGAACACTTCTGTAGGCATTTAACCAAACACGATAGTAAAAAAAAAATGCAGGACAGAGACAGTTGTTTATGGAAGCCCATTTCCGCCACCTTGTGGCTTAAAAAGATAAACACATTCAGTTCTCGCTGTAGTTCACATTCTCACACATCCCTTCCCCTTCCGAAAGAGAAATACGCCCCCTGTTGTTTGGTTGTACAATTCTTCAAAAAAAATACTACCCTCGCCCCGATCATAATAGACAACTGCGCATTTGCTTGATGAAATTCAAAATGTCGTATGAAAACAGTTTTGCAAGGTCTTAAAATAGGTGAATAGGTTTATCGTTTTTAACATGCAATTGTACCTAACTAACTGTTGCTTTAAAGTACAATGGATACTAAACTCAGACACATAAAGGTTGGGATTCTCTTAAAGTGAGATATTTAAATACACATCTAATATTCTAATTTCTAAAAACAGACTACTTTATTGTATGTAGTACACCAATAGAGCCCTCTGGTAGCATTGCTGAACTTCTCAAAAATCCAATCTGACATTTTGGGTTCACTATACTTTAAATTTTTCTTTGGGTGATAGAGTTGATAGATATTTGAATATATTTAGCATGAGTGGATTTAAAAGATGCACAGATTGTAACAGTAAAATAAACCTGGTATGAATCTACATTTTCAAGCAGCAGCTTTGGTCCAACTCCACATTGGGAGAAAACATATTCTCTCCAATCAAAGTCTCTCAATTGTAGGATTTAGTGAACATTTGATGGATGTCAGGAAGGAGCTCTGGTGTTGATGGCAGAAGGCCTGGAGAGATCTTCCTGGCATGACTAGGAAGGCAGCAGGGTTACTGCTGTTGCTTTCGGTTTCCTGAGAAATTAAAAACTCACTGCTTCTCTTCTCGTAAGAGTAACATCTGTGCCCTAGATTCACTGACAGTGAGGCTCTACTCTGATGCTCCAAATGAGAATGCCATCAGGGCCAGGGAAGCCTGGTGGTTGCCTGTATTGTTAATGGTTATGGTTTAAAATATTCTACTCTCTTCTACAATGCCTAAATGTATTTTAGTTTCACAGTATCAAATTTATGAATGATGAAATTAAAAAAAATGTTTCTTCCGACTGCTTGACCTGTCTGTCTCTTGGTCTGCTGTCAATGAAGGTTTTGACAGGTTTGATGCTGAGACTGAAAAACTCCTGTGAACATACAGCTTGATTCTATCCATACATCGTCCCAGTGAACGTCACCTCGCCTCTTTATGTCTGTGGCCTCTCTGTTTCTCCCACAGTTGAGCAGGCAGAGCAGAATGACCAAAAGTCCCCAGAAGATCTCCTTTACATATTTGCAAAAGCTATCAGACTGAAAGTACCGCTGGCCCTGAGAGGGAAACTGTTTTCTAAAAATGTCCTGCGAGACAGAGTGAAACTTAATCTCTCTGCCTTGACAGACTTCTTGAAAGATCACCGATTATCTTTGACTGAAAAGAATCTGTAAATATTTTTACCTTATGAGGTTATAATACAAACAGTCCCAGTCAAATAAACTAATGAGCTCAGTAGTAGTGTTTTGGAACAACATTTTCACATGTTCCTTGAATAAGGTGAATTCCTGGTTTGTTTATTAATAATCAGTATATGAGCTCTCAAATCTACCTTTTTCTGCTGGAGCCTATCACAGCTGTCATAGGCCGAAGGCAGGGTGAAACCCTGGACAAGTCGCCAGTTCATCACAACGTAGACAACACAAGAGCTCCATAGGAGGAAGACAGAGTGTCTTTTCACTTGCTGGAAGCAGTAAAATGGCCTCCTTGTGACTGTAAATAAGCAAAAAAGGTTCCTTGATTCCACAAACGTTTGCCTCTAAAGAACCAAAGAGTCGGCCGGAAGTCTCAGCAAATACACAAGTGTTACTTACCAACCTGCAGCTGCTGTGGAATCCACGTGCGCAGGCAGCGGACACACCTCGCCAACTGCTGCAGTGTGTTTTCCCTTTAAAACTCGATCCCTTCATTCACCACCTCAGAAATGATAAAACACTGTCAGAGATCAAAAGGTATTTCTAACCTTTATTGAAACAGAGCCCTGAAATGTACAAACTCCCAAAACAAAATTAAATAAAAACAACAACGCAGAATATTCCAGCCAACAGGTTTTAGTCGGATATTTCTGTTAAGTGGAAGATGCAAGTGGAAGGTCCCGTTTGGTCGAGGACTAAAAGCTGAGGATGAGATGAGAACCAGCCTGACAGGGGCTGTTCCAGTTAATAAGGGAGGCTCAGTTGCATAGAAGAGAGTGTAGCGCAGGTCTGATCTGATCATCTGTGTACAGGCACAGTCACTCCAACATCCAAGGACAACCGCGGAGAGGCAGCAAAGCGAGCCCTCAAATCTCACCACACTTTAAATACATTTCTATGAAGCACAAGATGAGCAACTCCTCCAAAATCTCCCTCACATTATAAAAAAAAATAAAATAAAAAATAAAATAAAATACAGGGGGAAATACTGCTCGTACGTGGGCAATCTCAAGTTTGGAGGTCACACCGCGGTCGAGCACGACCACCTCCAGCCCGCCGGGAGACAGACGTGACGGGTAAAGAAACACACTGGACCACAGAAAGTCGAGATTGAGCTTAAGGCGTGTAAACATCTGCATGAAAAGTAAAACCCCCGGCTGTGACTGCCCAGCGAACACCCAAAACTCAAGAGATGCATTCACAATTTGGTGGACAGGAAAAAATAAGATAGCAAAAACAAAACAGAAATAATAAAAAAAAAAAAACACTAAAATAACAAAAAATAAACCCTGCAAGTTTCTCTCAGAGGAATGTCGTTGATGGAAAAATCAGACAACCGCTGCGTAGGGAAGGTGAAAATGTGCAGGTTCATGAGGTAGAACGATACAAAAAAGAAAAGAGACGCAGCCCTGGATCGCTCAACAAATTCATCCAAAGTTTGGGATCAGTTACTCCTCACAAATAACAGCGACCAGATTATTATTGTTTTTTGAATATGGCAAGAAACAAAGCTGCTTCTCACAGTCTTGGTGTTACAGCGCCCCCTTTAGAGTTTCATCACAAATGCAGAACTGAAACTTCAGCGTGAGCTTTAAAACAAAACAAAAAAATGAAATAAAACATTTCCTATGCTACTAAAAAGAAATGGTCCAAAGTGAAATAATCATTCTGTGGGAATTTGTGCTGGTAGCACGGCAGGTGTGACCGGGAATTTCGTCCTCAGAGGTATAACAGCATCTTTTGTCCCAAGCCTTGAGATCAAAGCAGGACAAGTACAGACAACTGGAATAACCGAAAAATGTTAAAGGAATAATTTTTAAAACTGTAACTAATGAGTTGGGAACAAGCCGTTGTTCATTTAAATGTTAAGCTGGACTTTACTTTCACACAAAATAAAGGTTAAAATAATGGCCGAGGAGAAAATGTGTATGAAGTTACACTGAGGTGAGGGACATCAGTCCAACTTTCATATTAGAGCGTTAGTTACCTGCAAGTTTTACATAATGTGGAGGATATGCACGAGTGATGACGTCATCAAGTGTGTTAACAGCAGCAGAGTGCTTCCATTTGGGACAGAACCAAGCAGGAGAAAACAGGTTTTGGAAGGATTTTTTTTGATGACCGTTTCCTTACAGTAGAGCGGTTGCACTGTGACAATTCCCCTCATGGTGGGAAAAACAAACCCGAGGGGTGAAACATCTCAACAAGCAGAGAGGGTAAGAAGAAATACACACTGAAGGATTTGTCAAACACTGTGAAGTTGAGCGACCAGTAACAGTTTCTACTTGCATAAGTCGGTGCGCACATTCAGACGTCTGGAGAAAGGCGGAGCTGTCGGCAGAAATAAGGCGGCAATCGTTGCTTTTTTTTTTTTTTTTTTTTTACAGGTGCTAATATCTCAAGAGGGTCGGGAAATCCACCCAAAAACAAGGCAGGCTAGTGTGCTGGGCACAATCACAGCTGTCAATACCCATCACAATCTGATCTGTTTTAGATAAAAATGTCTCAAACCTGGACACATAAAGCAGCAAATGTGATCCAATGTCACAGTGTTCCTCGCATTTGATTATCAAAGTGCCTGAATCTGGACCCAAATCGTAGGTCGGGTAAACAGCAGCTCAACCTAAACGAGAGTGGGGAACCTTTGAACTGTGTGCGGAACAAAGCGGCAGACTGCTGGGAATTTCTCCAGACCTCCGTCCTGAACTGAATCACGGCTTCCCGCCGCAGAGCGAGTGAAATGTTTCTTGCTCCAATCACAAATATTCAGGGCAACGCATGAAAAACAACAAAAAAAAAGAAACATTCTCTTTCACCACTGGCACCACTGTAAACAAGTTCATGAACAAAAGGTTCCATTTTAGCATCCAGACGTCAAGAGGAGCTGCGATTCGCTGCGCGACTTCCCCCCCCCCATCTTCACAGTCTTCGGGTTCGAACAGGGAGAGCCCCCCTCGGGTGGCGGCCGCTCCAGGGATGAAAGGCAGGCCTGTGGGGAAAGAGGAGGAAAGAAAGGAATGGAATAATCTGCATCAAGGAAGAACTGTTTGATTTTATTTAAAAATTGAAGGAACAAAGCATGAGGAAGCATAAAATAATACTTAAAAACTCAGAAACTAGGCAGTTATTAACACTTTATTAACCAGTAATTACCTTTTAAATGTGTAACCATCAGATAAACAGACGAAGGGAACACAAAGAGGTCATCAAAACCTGGTTAGAAGTCATGACAATACTTTGGTCAACACTAAAACAACTAAAAGCTTTTGCAAAGCTCCCCCATTTACTAGTAAGCTATTATATTGAGTAATAACTAATAACCAGAACTAAAACAACCACTAACACACTTACACACGCGCGCACACAGGCATCAACAACGAATGATGCGTCGATATTCACAAAATCAGCAACGCAGAGCATTTCTGGTCGCACGAGATTCCTTCTTAATGACGCGATTGCAAATGAATCCAACCTCCCTCGGAGGCCAACTGAACGTTCAAGCCATCCGTGTCATGAGTCAGCACAACAACACCGGCTATCAGGGCGGATGGCCGCTGCGCAGCTGATTCATGCGTGATGCGCAGGGTGACAGAAGTGAGCGACTGAATCGCACCTGTTCAAAGCGAGACCTGAGGTTCTGGTTGTCACTGAGTGACACCGGCACAGCTCAACTGTCGCGCAGCGCCGGTGCGGCCAGAGGTCGCAGTCTCGGTGAAGTCCCGCGGAACAAAAGAGCCTTTGTTGGGTGTGGCATGTGGCAGACGTGCCGTGGGATCGGTGTGTTTAAAGATGTGCACCCGCCCGGCTGGGTACGGCCAAACTTTGTGCCAATGCACTCTGTTATGTAACCCTTGTCATTCCTCTTATTGTTTCTTTTTTTCCAGGCAGGGATTTGATTGTGCCGCCAACTGAGGCGTGTTTTGATGTCCCATGCAAACTGGTTTTGTAAAGCGCGTCAAAAAAAGAAAAAAGACACGTAGGGGGAAAAGCATCAAGTCCCACACGACAATATTATCGTGACAATTAGATGATGATACATTATTACTGGGTATCCTGGATGTCCTGCAATACACATTGTGAGTTTTGACTCCTGACGAATCTTTACATTGTGGATTTTCTTCTTCTTTTCTTTCAGAAAAAAAAAAGGACTTGAACAAACAATTAAAAATGAGCTAATTGCATTTCGCTGACATCTTACTCGCTGTGTTTGCATTCCTCCTAGAATTGCGCAAAACTCTAAATATCGCAATAAAAACTGGTCATGGAAACACGTAAACTTTGAAAAACCTCTCAGATATTGCTAAAAGGTTTTTACGCTCTCATGAGGCGGTTTGTCAGATGTATCACTATAGAGGTATATCGCAAAATGTCATGGAAACACTAATTAGACTTTTTTTTTTTTTTTTTAACACTAGGGATGTCCCGATCCGATCCAAATGACTTTGCTTGCCGATTTAGCATATTTTATAAATATATCAATAATGTTCCTGGTTACTGGTTTCATTTAGTTGTTTCCATTATCAGTTTTTCATTGCGATATTTAGGTTTTGCACAATTCCAGGGGTAATGGAAACTACTAGGCAGCTAATGGTAGACATTGATCCTCTCAGTTTGATCTTCTTATCACAGCCGTCATTAAAAGGTGGAGGTCAAACACTCCAATGATTGGTGGGATTGGACGACTGTCAATCACTCATCTTATCTTATGACTGGCTGGAAGATGACTGAAGCTCCCTGCACACGGGGCTGCTCAGCGTGGCCTTCAAGTCCCGTTGCAGTCTCATTCTGTCCAAATGACCAATCAGCAGCCTTCAGAGGGAGAGTGACATCCGCCTGAATGGGTGAACTGACTCATTGGGTGTGACGACTGATGACCCTTATGTAAGTGACCCGCCGCCACTAGCTGCAGTAAACCGATAGCGATGTGCTTCTTCTATGTGACCGCAGATGCTGTTGTTGGTAGTGTCCTGCATCTGAATCAGCGAGTGAGGTAGTGAGGTCACACACACACACACACACAGGTGCAGCAGTCGGCTGCCTTCGTTAGATTCCACGAGAACAACACAGGCGGGTAACCGGCGGACCGTCACACATGGGTTCTGTTTACGAGGAGGGTTTGAGAGAGCGGGCGTAGCAGCGACATTAGCTCCCCCCTTGCACACATAGCATGCGCTGCTCACCATCCCCCAAACAATAGCCACACACATGAAGTACAACAACAAGGGGGTGACATAATGTCTTCAACATGTCCAATAAAATTATTCACTCAGCTGAGGAGAGAAAACGGGAAAAAAAAAAACCCCTACTATTAACAAAGAACATGTTGCAACAGAACCAGTGAGGGAGCCCGTGAAATGAGTTTGTCCTTTCTACAACAACACATCATATCGTTGTGATGATTGACCCGTGGCGCAGGAGTGAGTGTTTGCTCTGGGTTTTAGTTTCTTTAGGGCTTTCCTGCTAAGTTCCATTGTCACAACAGGCATGAGCTTTTCAGGCCTTACTTAACAAGAGGGCAGAGACCAAAGGCATTTCCTGCTTTTCATTAGAGCAAGTGGCGCTGCAACAAAACTGTTGTTGTAGTGCCCATCAAACTGCTATTTGAGTGACGGTCGGTCATTGATGAAATGTCCGTCTGATAAACGTGAAACTCAGTTATTCCCCAAACTGAATTTGACAGGCTTCACGTTCATCTCTGGTAAACTCGGCACCAATGGAGTGTTCAGTCTGATGCTATTATGATACTATAATCATACTGCAATATTCTAGATAAGAATACAGGCTGTGCAGATACATAGAAAAACAGGTAGATTGAGTCTGTTTAATAGTGATGCATTAAAGTTTAGATTCTGGCATTAAAACTAAATGTCGTCCATCACACTGTAGCTGGGAAAGCTACCAACAGCAACCCCACCCCACCACCTGCGCTAATCCTTTCACTGGCATACAAAAGTAACATGCGTGTAACATGTCACAGCACATCACGCTTCACCAGCTTATTACGGCTTCAGCCACAAAGGCTTGCAGCAGAACAAAAACCCAAATCTGCACAACGTAAACTTGATGTGATTGTTCTTGAAGATGTCATTCCTCCTTGCATTTCAATTTTGGATCCTGCCACCACCCCTTAAAATTGTCAATACCTGTGTTTCCAATACCCCTAAATATCGCGAAAAACTGTAATGGAAATGCAGCTACTGTTGGCAAGACCCCTTTGTACTTTGTATTCAGTGGCTCCGTGCAAACTCTAAATGTAAATACTTTATAAAACAAGGGGTGTGTGTGTGTGTAGATATTTTGAGTTAGGATCATCAGGGGGCTGTGGCGGAAACACAGAGCTGCCCATTTATTTCAACAAGACCATTTGCGTTCCTGCTGCGGCACTTCTGGTCGCAGCCCGACTCTAAAATAACTCTTCAAAAAAAAAAAAAATGAGTCCAGCTAAACTGTTGGTTGACAGATTTTTGCTTATGGAGTGGAGTATATGAAGGAATGAGCCATACATACCTGCACACCAGACCAGGTGTTATGTAGGGCACATAATCTGGTCCATTCGAGCCTGGAGCTCCAAAGCACTGGGTCGGTCCTGAGGGTTAACAGCCAGCATGTCCTGCAGCAGCTTCCTAACTCCATCAGACATGCATGTCCTGCGTTTCTGCGGAATATTCAGTACCATCTTTGGGTTCTCCAACAGCGCCTCGCCCAGCGGGACAATTTCAGTTCCTTGTCTCACGTATGTACCCAGGAGCTCCCGTTTAGACTCGGCGTCGATGAAGGTGATTCTTTCCAACATGGCCCAGATTATTATGCCCAGGGCAAAAATGTCAGCCTTGGCTGTGTAGTGGCCCTCCCACACCTCAGGAGCCATGAAGAAGTCCGAACCGCAGGCCGACGACAACCAAAACTTGTTGACGTTCACAGTTTTGTTCTTGTCCTCGCCTTCTTTGGCGTCGCTGGTGTCTCCCAAACCAGCGCACACTTTGCTCAGGCCGAAGTCGGCCACCTTGAGGACTGGCGTACCTGATTTCTCAGAGATGAGGATATTGTCGGGTTTAAGGTCCCGGTGGACGATGTTGTTCTCGTGCAGGAAAGCGACGGCACTGGTCAGCTGGAGCATGAAGCTGTTTTTTGTGTGCGAGTCGGGCCGCCGGGACAGGATGAACTGGTTCAGATCGCCGCCTTCGCAGAACTCCATGACGAACCACAGGTAGCACGGCTCCTCTGGCGGGCCGAGGACCCTCTCGCCTGATATGGGGGCACAACAGTTGTTCACATGATGATGCACCTTTTGACAATATTACAATGAATTACACAGCTCATGCAAGAAAATGTCGACACTCTGGAGTCTGAGTCACTCCGGAAACACCGGCTTTGACAACCACAGGTGACATTGGATGAATACTTACAACATACAGTGATTAAAACGAGCAATTATTTCCCATTGCTCCACTTGTCATCATTACAACTTTGTTCTCATACATACAGAACGAGGGACTGCTTATCAAAAATACAAAAGGCTCTGAGTGACAGGCATCATAGGTAGATCAAGACATATTCAACTGAGACAGGAGGAGGACCTGGTTGTACAGAACCGACAGTGAATAAATCTCTTGTCACAGAGGTTCTGTCTGTCCACAGCATTCAGCCGTTCTTCACAAATCACTGGCCGTCACAGACATATTGATACGACTAAAACCAAGCTCCGTGACGAAAGGACAACTCAGCAGACACCATTTTAGTGAGTCCAAGTACCCATCCCCCCAGCGAGTCTGTGTCATGGCGACAACAACGTCTCTCCTAGTAGGTAAATTTAGCAACGCAACGCCGAGGCGACCAGGGTTCGACCTCCAGGCACGTTCCGCCGGGCTGAACCAACTTGTGTTGGGGCTAACAAGCCAACGCATGACGTGACAAAACACGAGGCCAACACGGCGTCTTTTCATCTGGACGAGCTGAAACGGCCAGTAAACGATAGAACTGTCAGACAGGCACACCGACAGTCCCTTCAGTTTCTTGAGGGCCACCACTACCGGTTAACCAAAAGCACTGCATCTGCCGCGGACACATGTTAAAGCTACGTTCCAGAACTTTCATTTTTACCGAGGGGATGAATCAAATGCCCCAATTATTTGCTATAGTTTCACGCCGTCCAGTGTATAACTGGCGTGTTTTCAGCACGGCACTGATTCAAGGTGATTCAAGATACGTATTTTGACCCTCTCCCAAAGTTACATTAGGTGACTCAGCTCAAGCGGCTAACGCCGTTTGGGGCTAAAGAGGCTAACCTTTTAGCGAAGTCTCCACCAGACGGAGGTACTGCTTGGACCGCTTGTTCCCGTGACTCATCTTCTGGGCCATGCCGTTCTTCTGGAGCACACACTCCTCGAGGTGCACCACATTCTGGTGCCGTCTCTCCAGGCTCGCCAGCGCCCAGAACTCTTGCAGAGCTAGCTCCACATTTTCCGGCGCGTCGCACCGCAGCTTCTTGACAGCGACGGTGGCGCCGGAGCGCCGGGCCACGGCTTCGTACACCACACCGTAGGTGCCCCGTCCGACCTCCCGCAGCAGGCTGTAGCGCGGTGCCATGACCCTGGAGCCGAGTTCGTCTTGCTTGCGCACCGCGGTGTCCCCCTTCATGTCATGGTCCTCTTCCGTGTTTCCCACGCTGAGGCACCGCAGCACGTTCGCCTCGTCCGCTGGCGCGCTCCTGGTTCGCCGTCGCCACTTGCCGCCACCGTCGGCTTCACCCATCGTGGCTGAGTTTTTTTTTTTTTGTCAATTCTTTTTTTTTTTTTTTTTTTTTTTAGCGGAGAAATATCCTCATGCTTTTAACGTACCGTGATGGCACCGTTCCTAACTTTAATCAATTGAGCGAAGTAAACAATGAGACGAGTTGCTGCATCTTCAAAACGGGTTAACTAACAGAGGAAGGGACTGTTGTTCGGAGTTGACGTTGTCGTAAAGCGTCGTACGATGCACAGACTCGTTTCCGGTCCATTGTTTAAAGAAGAAAAAACAACAGTGATTAATATGTGGTTTTGCACGCTTCGATATGTTTTACTCTACTTGAAAGGCCGGGCGGTGATACTGTAGTTAGTGAGCACTGTCAGTTCATGGCAAGAAAGTTGTGGGTTTGATTTTAACTCTGTGTTTGAGTGTTGCGTTTTCTCCCTCCCTGTCCCAGCTCAGATTCTTAGTACGCTAGCATCTGGGCACTCGAGTTGACAGGCAGCTTACTATACATTGCCAGTATGTGCTTGTTAATGAATCCTGTAGCTTGTACCCTACCATCACCCTGACATGGGTTTAATTAGAATCTGTCAACCCTGACTAAATGGATGGAATAGTGGAGATTTATTAACGTTACACATTTCAGACACAGACTGAATAGTGTAATAAAATATCCCCGTTCTCTACAATTCCAAAATCATTATGTCACATTGACTCCACATTTCCTCACGTTTACATGCGGTAGTTTTATTGCTGAGAGTGGAAAAAGTACTACTTCCGGTTTCCTCATTTCAGCTTGATGCCACCAAGGGGAGTTCACCGGGTGCAAATGTACCATTATAAAAGAACATGGGGTATCGAATTGCTGAAATCGCAATTTATGTGGATTGATAAAAAAAAAAAAAAAAGTCTCGATGGTACGTTAAATCAAAGTGAAACTTTAATTTGTCGTGAGTAAAATTCCAACAAGTTAGCTATCTATCCCGTTGACGAGGAGGGTGGAAATGGCATCAATTCCAGCATTGGGAAGCATCGAAACAGTGCAGAATGGGGCCTTTGGTTTCGAACAGTGTATTGGTTGCGTTGACACGTTTCGATGTTTTTGGAAGTATTCTGAAGTGAAATTACACGGGGGTCGCCTGCGTCGCTGTCGTTAGTTCCGCTGTTTTCACTCTGTTTCCAACCGACGTTCTCTCCCACCCACCCCTTCATTTTACGCAGATGGTCTCGACTCACACGGCTCTTCTCCCGCATGGCAATTCACGTGCGCGCGTCCTCTCAGTTCATACTCACGTGTCGGGCACGCTGCATGAAGGAACACCCGATGGCGCAAAGAATGCACAGCTGGTCACTCAACGGGTACGAGGCAAATATATATATATATATATATATATATATACATACATATATATATATATATATATATATATATATATATATATATATATATATATATATATACGTACGTATATATATATATATATATATATATATATATATATATATATATATATATATATATATATATATATATATATATATATATATATGTATATATATATATATATATATATATATATATATATATATATATATATATATATATATATATGTATATATATATATATATATATATATATATATATGTATATATATATATATATATATATATATATATATATATATATATATATATATATATATATATATATATATATATATATATATATATATATATATATATATATATATATATATATATATATATATATATATATATACATATACATATTATAAGACACTTTAAATATAAGTAAAGTCACATTTTGTTGTTATTTGACTAGTGAGCTGTAAAAACAAAAAACAAACAAAAAAACCATCTGGTTAATATAGTGGGACCTTCCCTATAACTCTAAATTAATGAAGTCTGACACAATCTAAAATCCTCTCGCCATCTTTTTAATACATATATACATTTAAAATACATACACAACTATTGAGCAAAAAACGTAAAACGATCAAAGTCTTCACAAATATTTCCCACGCAAAATATTGGGCTACAGAAAATACCTGACACATGATTAATAAACAAAAGGTAAGACTGAAGACATAAGAATTTGGTCACTGAATGGCCATGGCCACTGTAAACATGAAGAATGCCTCATAGAGCTAACTGTTTTTTTCCAGTGTTGGTACCCTAAACTTGAACAGCATCAAATAACAACATATAGAATCCAAACAGTGGGAGAAACACAATTTGCCTGACATTATTCTCATATACAACACTTTAAATACCAGATACAAACTGAAAACTTTTTTTTAACAGACTCTAAAGTTTTTGTAAAAACATTCTTGATTAAATTTTCTGAATTTACAAATGCATATACAATTGTATTGACAACAACATTGACAACATTAGAATCAGGTTTTAAAAATTGAAAAATATATTTTTTTAAATATAGAAAAATCTGTTGCTGACATTGCAATAAATCCAACCATTCATCTTCTCTCACCACTACACCTGCACTCAGGGTGCTGAAAAATTAACATGTGACTCTGCTATCTGGCTCCAAAAACTGAAATGTTCTCTGCATCTGTCAGTGCCTGCTTAGAACTGTAATGCTGCAGAAGGCTTCTCCAAGTTTTGTTGCAGTAGAGCAGCTTCTGGTTCCCTGTGAGAGGACAGGCACATTAGAAACAGAAGCAAGCAGATCTATGACAATGAGCTGAAGAGACTCACCAATGACACACAGTCCCTCCTTGGCCCTGGTGATGGCCACATTGATTTGATTGGCGTCGCCCACGAAGCCCAGATGTTTAGACAAGAAAGCTCCGTCCGGTTCTTCTTCAATCTGGTCACTTGGCAGAGAGCACACTGTGGATATGATGACATAGCGCCACTCACTCCCTGGAAGATAAAGTGATGGATTAAACAGTGTGTTAAAAAAAAAAAAAAAAAAAATCAGCAAACAGGTCATCACGACAGAATTGTGTTATTGTTGTTGTTTCTCTATAAGAGACAGAGAAAATTGTCTCTATCATACTTAAGATAACAATAAATACAAAGAAAAATCATGCATGATTTTGTCTTGCCCCTTAATTGTGAGAATGCGAAACCCAAACATGGTTCTTGACTGACAAGTAGGCAGCGGATTTTGGTGTCAGCTTTTCTTGAACCCATAATTAATGCCTGTATTCTTTTTTTCCTTTGCTGTGATGCAACTATATCAACCTTTTTCATTGTGCAACAAAAAAGTTACGGTCACCTTGGCTTTTGCTGATGGTGGTCACATTGATTTGATCCATTTTCTTCTTCTTTAGCTCTTCTTTGATTTCCGCCACTTGGGCATTGTATGGCGACAGAATCACGATACTCTGCTGTTTGATTTTGGCACTCACCAACTTCTCAGCAATGTCAATCTGCAAAACAACAAACAGTCATGGCTGAACACATCAGAGTGATTTGCATGTGGATTGTTAGATTAATGGCCTTCTTTGGGGACAATTTACACCAAAAACCAAACAAGCTGCAAGCTGCTCAGTATTAAAACTATGGTGTTCAGAGATAACCAGAGTTGGTCCACTGGCCCACTGTAAGAAGTGAGGGGCTAGTTGCTTTTAACATTGGTCCTTTTTTCTAACTGCCAATATCAGCCAGTGGTAAAAACTCACAACAGTTTTTAGACTATGTTCTGGGGAGTCAAAGGAAGAGTAAAAGACACTGCAATCTAAAATGGTTACACTTGATGTCGCTGTTTCTTCTTCAGAATATCCAAATATTACACACTTGATCTTTAAGAAACAAATAAATCAGTGCATTTCCATAAATGACCTGCTCAACAAATAAGGATAAAGCAGTTTAAGCTTTAAACCTTTTGCAATGACAGCTTTACAGAGGGCTGGTAACAAAACCAAGCCCTAAAAAAAAAAAAAAAGCTCTACCATAATTTTTTTTTTTTTTAAATTAAATGTCCTAAAACTCATCTTTGTTTTCCACGTGGAATCAACACAATAGCAGAATGTTTTATAGTACAATACCACTTTGTCTCGCTCCGCCATGTTAGCCTTGGAGTTCTCATTGCCTTTGGCCGTGTTGACAATCAGACTGATAGCCTTTCCTTCGATGTGCCCAAAAACAACTGGCATCGACCTGTTGTCGACACACAGGATACTCCTTGGTTGCTCCTCTGCCGTCTTTAGTCTTCCCTCATAAAATTCTTGCGATGGAAACTCACATATGTCCTCGTGCTGCACACACAGTCATTGGTTATTATTTCACAAGTAAAAATTCCACAAAGGTCTATTCTATTGTACAATCACTTCTGTAAGCACACGGGAATGCACATGGCTCACATGGTTCACATTACCCGGAATACATATGTGCGTTCATAGCTGTTACAGGTTATTGCATGTGTATTGTGTCGAAATATATTTATGTATAAATATTTTCTATTTTTCTATTTCCTTGCCTTTCTGCCACATAAACATTGGAGTCAAATTCCTAGTATGTTTACACATCTATGACAATAAAATCAGATTCTGAGTCTGATATATTATAGTCCTTACCATTCTGTACTGCTCGTTCAGCATCATCACCCTTTGCCGGTGCGTTTCAAAGTAACGTTCAAAAAGGGATTTAGCCAGACCAAGCTTCTTGGCACGCACATTAGTCACGACAGGTCGTAACTGCTTGGGATCACCAATCAGGACAATCTGCAAAGTGACATTATACTCAGCACAACAGCCATTGATTTTATGCTGCTGTAGATAAATAAGAAGTCATCACAATACTTTTGTCAACACTAAAGGTTCCAGCTGAAAGCTTTTGAAATTCCCCTTTTTACGAAAAACCAGACCCTAAAAACAGCCACCAACACTTTCCTACTGTGAGAGGGGAAACACACACACACACACACACACACACACACACACACACACACACACACACACACACACACACACACAAAAGAAAGAGAGAGACAATCACCCTTTCTGGACTGTTGAAGACCAATGGAATGAGGGCCTGAGGTTCAGTGGCCATTCCACACTCATCGATGATGATTTGACGTGCACTCACTGTTTTTGTCAAAGTTGGGTTGGAAGACTGAGTACATGTGCACAGTATAATGTCATGTTGTTTATACTCGTGTATCCGAGCATCTCTGAGGAGCTCTTTATAACTAAGAGAAAACAGAACAAAATAAAAATCTGAAAATTAGAAATACAGATGATCTTGAATTTAACTGGTGTTTTAAAATCCCACCAGAAATATTTATCCAACTCACAATCATTTACAGAAACATGTGCATACACATTTGTAATAAACAATTATCTCACTAGCTTATCAAAGTTGATCTGAATTGCATTACATTAGTCACCTAGAATTGGGTGAACAAGCAGTGCATTTATATTTTAGTATCTTTTAAAATCATTAGACTGAGAGTGTCAAAGCTAATATGGTGGTTAAAAACAATTTTGAATTGATTCATTTTCTTGAGGTTGATCAAAATCCATGCATCTGAACTTACTCTTTCACCTCCTGTTCAGTCAGGTCCTGAATGCTCCCCAGGGCAAGTTTCTGACTGTGGAGCTCTCTGATTTCCTCAAGCACAGCTAGAGTGGGACTGAGCTTTTCTTTTTCAGTTAGGGCTTCCTCAATGCTTAGGAGCTTTTGTTTTTTGTTAAGAACATCTTGAATGCGTTGGTCAAACGCTTTAATTTTGGCTGAGAAGGGGTTTGTGTCCTGTCTCATGCGGTGATGCAGTGTGATGTTCCTGAAAACCATTTAATACATACATTATTTAGTTTGAGTTCAAGGGCAAGTCTTCAAATAGAGTCCTATTAAATATGACTGCCATACCTGAGCTTTGGCTTGGCATGTTCTTGGCGGAAAGCCTTCCGCGAAAACTGGAGGGTAGATTCTGGATAAGGATAATCAAGCATCTCCACATGTTGGCTGTAGGCCCTGAGGGTCCTCAGGCTGCTCCCAACCTTTAACAGGTACTCTGTGTCCCAGAAAGTGGGCACACCAAGGGTTATTATTGCAAAAGACAGAAATAGAAAATCTTTTTTTTTCTTCAGAAAGGAAAATAAAAAAAGCAAACAACTTGCCAGCAACAACATCCACCGACTTGTTGGATGGACCACAGTAAAGTATCACGTCCTGCTTGTTTTTATCCTTTTCTTCTTTAAATCTTCTTGGTTTCTCAGAGTTTGAGACAAAGAAACCGCACACCATGTACACACCAACTATTGTTTTCCCAGTTCCTAAAAGAAAAGTAGAAACATTGGGGAAACCCTTAAATTTATTTATTTATTTATTTATTTATTTATTTTTTCCAAATGGCAACCTTGTGGAGTAATAGTTACCTGGTGGGCCCCAAACAAGAGTGAAGTTTTCATTTAGTGCTTTAATCACAGCCTGTCGTTGACTCTGGTTTAGATCTGGCAGGTCATTGGTAAGTTGGTTTGTCCTTGGAAAATTCCTCTCAATCTGAACTGTAAAGAAAAATATTAAATTCAACAGATATGTGGATTGTGTTTTTTTTATTTTTATTTCCAACAACAGTTTAAACTGCACATGGTACATACCCTCTCTTGGGAGGCGCTGCCCAAGTGCGATGGCCTTGACAAGAGTACACGCAGTTGGAACACTGATGACAGCAGATTCCATTCGGCTAAAAACAAACACAAAAAGTTTAAAATAAAACTGAGAAAATAAAACGGTCTTTCACCTTACAACCTCAGGTTTGAACAATGGGAGATTAATCGGGAAAAGTTAAATTGTGATATTTAAACTGCAATCAACTTACATGTTCGGAAGTTTCTTTGGGATTATTTCAACTGTGAAAGGAGTTTTTTCCTGAAATATACCATCAGGAATCTTGTCCATGGGCAGGTGATGAATGTTGAACTGAACACTACTGCCCTTGGGGGGTCCTTTCTTTTTTTCTACTGCACTTGTGGCACCATGCGCTACCCATGTGAACTCTTCTGGGTCTATTACAGCAGCATGATTTAGGGTTTTTTCCAGCTTCAGTCCTCTTTTCCGGATGCACAGCAGGCACTTTGAGAGTTCAAATTCAAGTTCCCATTCGTCTATCAATGCCTGAGGCAGGAAGAAGCTCCCGTTTAATAACTCTTTCTTCCTTTGGAACTGTACCACCAGGTTCTCTATAACTATGCTGTCACCTTCCTTAATGGCTGTGGTCACCGATTCCATCTCACAGATTGGTCTCCAGATGCGCGTATACTCATTGGTGTCACTGTATTGAATCCTTGATGGACGTTCTGCAGATCTGGAGAAGCAGGTGACATCCTTGTTGATGTGCTCAACACAAATCTCAAAATCTGGTTTGATGCACACCAACTGCAGAGCTGGCATGTGATAACCTCTATTTATCTCTGATGTCATCTGGACGTTAAGTGTGTCACCAGGTTTCAGCGTAATGTTTATGTCAACCTCATGTCTCAGCTTCAGCTCATGCATTCCAAAAGCCTGGTTTGTGGCATTTTTGGCTGACTGTTGCAGATTATTGCTTTTGTCCTTCTGGTTTTCCTTAAATCCCACTATAAGAGACGTTGCCATGTCCCAGCTCTCTGTCTCAATGGCATTGATAACCTCTCTCCACAGTTCTATTGGAACCTCAACGAGGGGCACAAACTCTGGCTGTTTGACCTTGAGAGACATGTGCGTGGAGTCAACTTTGTAAATTCGCCTTTTCCAGCTAAGAGTGATGCTGTTATTTTTTTCATCGTACAATGGTTGGTCCCACAGCTGCAAGTGTTTGTACATTATTTGTAAACGTTCTGTAAATACGTTTTTGTTGAATGGAAATGTCGCAGCAAAATGATCTCTGTTGGGATCTGCATTTATGACAAATGCCAACTTTGGGGCACTTTGCTGTTTTGTGGTCACTGCATAATTGATCTGCTCAGACTTTTCTTCGTATTCCTTAGCCTTCCTCATGTCTCTTTCAAATTTCTGGCACAATTCTGAAATCTCTCTTGCACCGTACTGGACATTCCTTTTGCAGATGAATGCGTGCAAGAGTCTCTGCAAGATTACATCCATGTATCGCCGTATTGGTGAAGAGGCATGCGTGTAAGATTTAACATTTAGAGAATAATGCCCAACTGTTGCTTTTAAACAGGAATTGGAACAAATGATATATGCTTTACTTAAGCATCTTCTGAACTCATTTGTCATTGGCTGGAGCAGTGGGTGGATGTCATCTGCAGCGATTATGTCCACCATTTTATCTACATCGCCCATTCTGGCAGCAGACTGAATGTCTTTCCACACTTTTGTGAGTATTGGGAAACTGCCGCAGTCAGGGGTCTGGTCATTGTGCTCCACTCTGTGTTGCACCTTAAACGACAATGGGATCAATTCAGCAAAATTGCTCTCTTTAAATTCTTCTAGCTTTTCAGGATCTGGTTTTGCCTGACAGCGAAGGGGCGTGCAACTACGGGATTCAGCTGACTTAGTCAAGTTCTCAGATGCAAGTTTGTTGAATAGCACACTCAGCTCTTCAATCATAAGATGTGCTTTCCGCTTACCGGGTAGTCTGTCATCATCTGTCTGACAATAGGCCCAATCCAACAGTCTTTCCTTCCTTTGAACTTTTGCAAAACCGTGAGCCACTCTGACACAATCTTCTATTGTGTCCAGTCTATGTATGTTTCCACATCTCTTTGAGATAATTTCCTCTGCTTCTTCATATGTAAACTGTCTGTTGGACTTGATCTTTGACAGCTGAAAGATGGGTTTCCCATCAATCTTGTTTGTTTGCCTGTCCACCATGATCATTAGTGAAACCACGTTGCGGACTTGATTTTGCAGAAGACTGAAGTGTGCAGTGCACAACTCTTCAGGGAACATGTGACAGTGTTTCTTTCCACTGTTATAGTACGTAATGCCTTGCTGTTTTGCATCCTCATCTAATTTACTGTCTTTCCTCACAAAGCTCACCACATCAGCAATGTGGATTCCCAATTTGTATTTGTCACCAACTTCCTGGACACTGATGGCATCATCTAGGTCTTGAGCCCCTTTTGGATCAACTGTAAATGTGTGAATGTCACAAATGTCCTTTCTGTTTGCCCCATCTTCATCGTGCAAAGAAAATCCCTCAAGTGATTTGCGTCTATTGAATGAAACCTTAAATTCCTTGTTCAGGATCCGTAGTCCATCATCCAAAGATTTCCCAATGGGTAGAATCTCAATGACGTAGCCCAGAGGGTAATAGTATTGTTCTCCCCAAGAGATGACTTGCACCACAAAGACATTTGTCTGTTTGAGATTTTCATTCAGAGGTCTTCTGTCAATAACTTCCCAGCGCCCATCGATTTTCTTCCAAATTGGAAGAAAGTTGCGTCTCTTCTTTAACAACAGTATGCGTATTTTGGGTGCAGATTTGGTAATGGGAATCATTGTCCTCTTTACAAAGATGGATTCAGAATATTCTTTTTTACTGTGATCCTCATCTTCGAGCTGGCACTCAAGTATACGGGATGACTCTTCTTGCTTGGTGATGCTGATCACTTTGGTGGGGTTCGTTGTTTGCAAGACCACTTCATCTCCTGTGAAGGCCTGACCCAGGTTCTGCTGGCCCTTTATGCTTATAATTCGCGAGGGGTTTAGGAATGGTATGACATATCCTTTATTGTGAGACTCCTTGATCAGCTTTCCTTGTTTGTAAATGTCTGGCTGTCTCTTACACAACTCAGAAGGGCCCGTGCCAAAATCACTGCTATTGTATGATTGATAGGGTTCTGAAATGTGGTGATTGGGTCGTTCCATTTCCCCTTTGTCTGACATGTATTCTGTTAGGTGTCGCTCATACTCTTCTGTCATCTCTTGAAGAATTGCATCATCAAGCTTGTTGCTGTCATCCTCTTGTTCAGATTTCTGAAACTTTGCAATTTCCATGACGTCTTTTTCAAAGTAACCTTTTGTGAAATGCTGCGGTGCGACACTGTTGTTACTGATGCAATGGTCAACATATCTTTTCCAGATTCCTGAGCATTTTCCAAAGCAGCAAAGGGCCGAGGCATCTCCAACAACAACAACGCAGGACTGAGCTCTTGTCATTGCAGTGTTTAGCACACGGGCGTCATTGAACAACTCCAGACCATGCAAATGGGAAATCTTGAGGCTGTCACGTGTGTGCACAGTTGTCAGAATGATTACTCGGAACTGTTTACCTGATAAAATATGAAGACAATAACGGTTATGCAAAATGTTAATAGCAGATATTTAAAAGCTATACACATTTGTAAGCATGATTGTTCAATACCTTGCACATTAGCAGTGTTTTCCACCGTCACTCTTCCGAGGCGTACTCTTTTAAGTGCTGACCTTATAGCCCGGACCTACAAACCAAAGCATAATCAGTCATTAAAACTCTGACCTCAAGTTTCTTTTGGTAATCTCAAAAGTGTCAGTCTGACCTGAGCTCCCTCGGATAGGACGCAGATTAAGCTTGGATCCTCGGGTCCCCAGGTCGATGGCCACTGTGATAGAATCTCCACCACCTCTTCAACCACTTTGTTAACCTCTTCTTTGTTAAACCAAGTCATAGACTCAGTGTCAGGCAAACACTGGCCTCTGATATGGTGAAACTTTAGTGCACTGCCATTTGAGGGGGTGGGAATATTTCCAACAGCTTGGATTACATCATTTTTACCAACATAGAAATGTGTGGACACAAAATCCACAATCTCTTTGGTGGAGCGATAATTTTCACTGAATATGATTCTACTGTTCTTGGCAGCATCACACTTTTGCTCCTGATAGTAGTGAAACAAACGATTAAGGAGTGTGTGATTGGAACGGTGATGATCATCAATTGAGAAAAGCTTGGGTCCCATTTGCATGTGATCGCCAGCCAAAACTATTTTTGTGTTTGGGCCTGAAAGGCGAAGAGCAATCAAGGCTTCACATTCCAGCATCTGAGAGGCTTCATCAATTAGTATGTGGGTGAAATATCCTTTTGGAAGTTTAAGGTCCTGGAAATATACGGCCATTGCAGTTGTTATGACAATATTGTGCTCATCCAGAACATCTTTGGTTGGTTCTAAAAAAGTCTGTCCATCAGCAGATAGGTGACAGTATTTCAAGGTAATCTCATCTGTGGAAGACATCTTTATCCCGTCCTTGTTTGCTTTTATTCGAACTGGCCTCAAAACGTTGTTGCTGTTGTTGATGAATGGATGAAGGTGATCTTTAACATACAAATCTGCAGAACTGAAAGAAGAAAACTATAATCAGTTTTCATATGCAAAATGATGGATGTTCATCTCAGAGCCAAACTGTTAAAAACTTTAGATTAGCATTTTAATATAAGGTTGATACAAGTTTACAAATACTACTTTATTAGCTGTGTGTCCAATGAATATATTACCTGTTTGTGTGAGTGCAAATTAGCACTTTGTTTTTGGGCTGCTTACAAAGCTCTCTGGCCGCTGTAGCGAGGGTCAAAGTTTTTCCGGTTCCAAACGGTCCGTATATAAGCAGTGGTGCCACAGATTTTTTGTCATTGGAATTTCCCGTTATGAAGTCAAGAGCCATCCTTTGCTTTGTATTCAACTTCTCACAACGAATGCCATTTACAGGGACTCCACAGTTTTTGAGGTCTGGAAGTACGCACTTCATATCTGTAAGACCATCTACAGCATTGTGCATGGTACAAAAGCTGAGACGATACATCACAAACTGCACTTCCATCTGATACGACTCATTGCTTTCGAGTGCAAGATCAGAGCAACAGTTTTTGGACAACTGCAGATACATTTTGTTTTCACTTATTGTGTCCTTAAGAATTCTGGCTTCATAGACTTTAGGGTTTGGACTATTTGGAGATAAAGGAGCCACCAGTGCTGATTGGATGCTTCGTTTTAGAACTTGTCCCTCTGGCGTGTCTGGTGTTAGACTGCATGGAACAGAAACAGCAAGGAAGACTTGCCCACTGGGGGATTTCTTCATTCCAAACTGTATACTGTACAGTGTGTCCTCAGCTGTCATTTCTCCACAAACATTGAGCCTAGAGTAGTAAGAAATATAAAGAAAGGATGTCAGCAATTACAAATTCAAAGACAACAGAAAATGTGTTACCCTTAATAACTAAATCAGTGCTTTTGTTCTGCTAAATGATTGTGTGTAACAGTGACAGTTATTGACTAATATATAATATAGCTCAATGTTTTGTCAGAATAGGGTGCAATTAATATTCATTCTTGTCTGCTTTAATTAGTAATGTTCATGTGGTGAAAAGGCTGCAGAAAACACATTACCCTGAAACGAGCTTGTCGTTTGCTTGTTCTTCTGTGTAGAGGAAAATGTGCATTCTTTCTTTATAGTTCTCATGATTCAGAGGCGTTCTGCTGTTGTGGCGAGGTAAAGGCAGAGAGCCATTCTGAGGTGGCTTGTATTTCTTTAACAGCTCAAGATCTACCTCTGTCCTGAACAAACATGGAATGATCACCCTGTTCTCCGAATGCCATCGCTCAGAACTTTGAAAGGTCGCTCCAGGGTCGAAGGCTTGTTCTTCGCCCTTGTCTTCCACTGTCGGCTGGCCAATTCTGACTTCGAGCTTCTTCAAGAGCAGAGGCCTCATGCCGAAATCGAGCACTAACCACTGTTCATACAGACCCGGGTGGATGGATGTAAAGGAAATGGTGATGTCATAGTTGCCGTCTTCACTGAGAAACGGTTGCCCTTCAGAATAGATGCATAGCACAGGACATTCATCTGCCGCAAAACTTTCACCAATGGTGAAAAGCGCGCCAGGTTCTTGTTTGAGAAGGGCCACGTGCACAAGCTGCCTCTGTGTGAAGAGAGAAGGGGCACATATAGCAAAATAAAAATTCTCAGTTGAGTTAAAGGTTAAACACAGACTTCACTTTTCTTAGGAGCATTTCAAACACAAGCTGTTAGTATCCAAAATGCACTGGTAACAATTAGAAAGTAAAGAGGTGTAAGCCTCATCAATACACTTCATTTTTATGACATATAATTTCAGTTGCAGGCTGATGCTGTGCTTGCAATGTGCCCCCCCGACACCACTTTCCCTACTTTGTCCCATGAGACAAAGCTTTCAGTAGGCCTGGGCATGTATCCAGTAATTCTAAACAGCTGGCAGATATCGGTTTACTATATAAAGAGGCTTACATCTTTTATGGTAGTGAAAAACATCTTACGGTGGTTCTACACACAAACATGCTCACACAGAAAACCTTTCATGTTGGGCAGACAGTACATTGGCAGCTCTGTTGCATCTGTATAGACATTTACAGTTAGATATTTAGCAGCTGTAATTTTGGCCATTTGGGAAAATTCACCAACCACAGATCTGACTGTAAAATCTCACCTCTGTTTCAACTTTAAAGTTCCACTTCAGTGCTACGTTGATCTGTTGACTCTCCAACGTTAGGTTTTCATCACATGAGATTCTGACATCGTCAGCTTGCTCAGATAACTGAAATTTAAAACAAAGCAACAATTCTATTCATGACAGGTTTTGCAGGTTTGTACTTGCACTACATGTAAATATGCTGATACAAATTAGGTGGCAGTGCAATGTTGGAATCTGTAATGACCAGAATCAATGACAGAACGAGGGAGTAACCAACACAAATATTTCACACTCACAATATTCTCCTCTGCACTGCTGTTTCTGTACTCCTCCAGGAGCTTCTCATTGTACGTCATTAGACCCTGAGCTTCGATGTTCTGTCTGATTTGCTTTTTTTCAGCAGCACGCATTATCCACTCCTGCAGTTCCTCTTCACAATGAGCTCTGGGGCAGTTGTCACCATACTCACATGTTTGAGGTCTATAAGATGGGAGAGAAATTAGTTTTGGTTGTGTGTCCTGAGGTTTTTCTTTACAGGTAAAAAATAATGTGCCTTGAGCTGTTACCCAAACCACTAAACCAAACCTATAGCATCATCACTGATTAATCATGAAAGAATTAAAGGCCCAGTCAACAAAGTCACTCTGACAGAATAATATCACACTAGAGCTGATAAATCAGTCTCATGATGAATCGAAGTACATAAGAATTATAAGGAACTATAAAGTTCACAACTTTTCCGTTAAAAAACAACTCTATTGGAATTTCTAGTACTTACAAAATAAAGCTATGTGCCATTCATAAAAGGTAAGGAGCCTTTTCAAACATTTACATGTAAAGCATTCCTGTTGTAATAGTGTGATTTACCTCTGACACATCAAAAAATCTGCATGACGATTGTGTGGAGGCGGTCGCCCTGTCCACTGTGTGGTGGTGTCTGCGGAGAGCAACTGGGCATGCTCCACGGAGGAGCAGTGCAGGAAGAAACTCTCGGGGGAGGGCAGTTCCAAGAGGCAAACCTTGCAGTACATCAAAATCTGTGAGGACTCAGTTGGCTTGCTCTGACTCGACTGTAGGAGAAGAGGCCTGATGAATAATCCGCTGTACTCTGCCTTCCACACTGCCATCTCCACCTGACTCTGGGCAGACATGCAGCTCCCAGGCTGATGCCAGCAGAGCTTGCCTTGAAGAACATGCCGGCAGTAGTCAAACCGGCAGTTTTGGGGGAGAGGACGAATCTGGCTGTAGACATGCTTATCACTCTTCTCTGATAGACGGTGGACGAGAATGGGATCCCAGTGGTGTGCGTTACACCTTTGGCTGGTCAGTTTTTGAGGTTTTCCAAGAAAACAGTCCTTACACAGTTCAAGGAATTCCCCAGGGAACGTCTTCAGGATGCTTTCGGCTCTTTGTGTGGGTGTTTTTAAGTCAGACTCGGCCTTAATCACAAGTCTGATTAGTTCCTCTTTGTCAATGTTGTTGTCTTTCATATAGTTCCAGATGGCTGCTTCCTCGTGGCTCCTAGCAAAGTTACAAGTCTGTCCGTGTTTCCCACAGCCGGGGCCCTCAACGAAGTAGGTGCACTTTTGATATTGAACCTTTGAACCAAATTGTCCATGTGTTGGCCGCTTGGAGACTGGCCTCCACTTGTCAGAGGTCCTAGTTTTGACCAAGAGCAGCTTTCTGTGACAAGCATGGTTAACTGATCGGACTATGCACGTTGTTTCTCGCTCTTTGACCAAACAAAGGTCACATGCAACCCTCAGCTCCAGAGTGTCCAAGATATTGCTATCAGGTTCATGGCCGTTGAGCTGATCACAACCTTCGTCAAACTGATCCACGAGAAGACAGAGAAAAGCATGGTCTAATCGGTAGCGCTTTTCAAAATTCCACACGGCAGCTTCCTCTGAACTCCGGGCAAAACAGCACCGGTTCTTGTGCTGAGTGCAGCCTCTGCCCTCCTCGAAGAAGTGACACACCTCATATTGCCTGGGGTTAACAAATGTGGGTCGCTGGTCAACAGGCCTCCACTTACTGCCACCTTTGGCCCTGCACAGCAGGAGAGTGCGTGCACACTGATGCCGGACGGATTTCAAAGAGTAGGTAATTTCTCCCTCCTTTTTGCAGCACTGTGGGCACGTACGTTTGAGGTCATGTGTTGACAAAAGAGGAGTCAGTGTGGGCCCATTAACAGACATTGTGGTACATTGCTGACTCTTCAGTCAGAACCTGGTTGCAGGAAATCACGTCTGGCCCTGCAGAACGTGTACGGCGTCTGTGAGTCTATGACAGTTTGTTGTTATGCTGCTGTCAGTCACAGTGAACTAAGATTCAGTTTCACAGGCGTGTGAGGGTTTCACCTTCGTGTCTGCAAAGGAAAAGAGCACAGACAACTGCACTGTAAAAACGATACCAGGATATAAATAGTTACATTTAAATAAGTGTTATCTTGAAATGTTTGTAAACTCTTTAAATTTATGGTAACTTGGAAGTGCATGCCTTTTTTTTCTCATCTGACATTTTGTGCAGCACTTATTTTCCCCCACAGAACATTTGGCTGCAGATTTAGAATTGTAGCCATACTTTTTTTTTTTTTTTTAGTTTTTTTAGGGCACACATCAATGTTTGCAAACTGAAGGTGAATCCACCTAATCAGATGTAAGAAGTGGGCAAAAAGGTTGAAAGAGAAACTCAATGAACACCCCACTAAGGTGAGCTTTGTAGATACCAAATTTTGCATCCTTCGGGATGTGACATCCACAGATGTGTTGGCAACCTTTAATGGGTTGCCAACACATCTGTAGTAGATGCAGTACATTGAAATCAGGTGGTGAAAGAATCTTTAAACACCATTAACAGCTTACTTTTTTTTAAGTTAGCAAGTGTTAGCACATTTGGTGCAGGTTTGATTTCCATTTATTCATCTTTATTTCAGCCAATAGTGTACCTACAGAATTAACTTTTGACAATTTTACCATGTTCTTATGTATGCATTTTATTTTGTTACCTAAGCTTTCATTAAAAGTGACTATTCTTGCTGCAATATAGCAGTACTAGTAAACATGTAAAAAGAAAAATATTTATGGGTATGTATGTGTAGACAGAGGAAATCTCACTACCAAACCTAACAAATTAAGTCAAAAATGAATAAAGTGAATGAATGAATAAAGTAAAATTTAAACATCTCTTTTTTTCTTTTAAAATAAAAGCTTGCATATCTTTTTTTTTCCCCAAGAAATGTTTGCTAATGCTTGGGTCATTTTGTCCGAAACTCCGAACCGAAGCATTTTAACAGTTAACTCCCTATGCTGGCCCTGGCTGACAGGCTGGCAAACCTTTCCGTCTTATCGCTGCGGCCCGACAACCGGTGTACCCCGGTATTCGCAGCGAGCCCGAGTGAACATGGAAGACTAGGGATTGTGGGGTTACGACTTAAATCCACCAGATGGCGCAGCTGGACGGTTTTTCATGGCAAGTCAAGTTAGAGGAGACGCGCAGCAGCATCACCAGCCGGTACGCAGTGACGGTGGATGTCTCAACTGGGGGGGGGTTTGAGAGTCAAATCACCCTCTACTGCGCAAACTAACAAGAAACGTCCATACGCATTTTAGAAGTCGAGTCTTCTTCAATCAGTCTATTTCGTCGACAATCAACTGATATCTCACAAGATGGGGGAAAAAAATATATAACTATTCTTATAATAATAATTATTATTACTACCAAGAGGTAAAACGGAAGGACAACAATGCCAACAACCACCGACCAACGCTAATAAATATTAGCACCGTTACCGTTCAAACCGCCTCGGTTCTCGAGTGGAGAAATCTCGCGGAGCTTTAATGCACTCGCCTCTCTCTCTTCCCCCCCCCCCCCAAATGCGACCGCTTGAAACGAAATGAACTCACCTCGCCTCCCCGATGTCTGCCCGATGTCCGGATGCCGACTTGAGAAAAACAGGAGCACTATAACAACGCCGGCGGAGCTCAGCCCTTACCACGCCTTGTCACGAAGTCTCGCTTGCTTTGGCCGACTAGCACCGTAACCGGGAAGTGACCTGCTGCTTAAGTTTCGGTTATGTGGGGCGTCGGCGAAAATGAGAATTAAAATGACAGGCAATGCAATCGCGCGCACACACACACACACACACACACACACACACACACACACACACAGATACACACACACAGCGTCACTCGACGCTCGTCGTTTCGGTTCTTCTGCTCCCCCCCTCCCATTTATACTCGCCTTTACTTGGAAATGAGTTGAAGTCGCGAGGCTGAAACGAAACCTAGCTTCGGCGTCGAGGATCTTAGTATACACACACAAAAAAAAAACTACAACTCCAAGTCTCGACCGCATCGAACTCGTATTGTGGTTCCTTGACCGGCCTTGTTTACATATTCTGGAAAAGAGCTTCTTCTTCCTTTTGCCCATATGAGTGCGTGTCTGGCAACATGGTGATGTTGACCATCTCGACCGGTTTCATGTTTTGTAGACAGGCTGCCATCCTGCCAAGGACACCCAGTGCGTCAGTAATCAAACTCATCTGAAACGGTTACACATGCCGATTTAAAGTGCAAGTCCTTGAGTTCTCCAGTCGTTTTCTCCGGAGAATAGAACGTGATAATACTAAATGCTAAATATTATTGCACACGTTGACGGTCAGGCTGCTGGCAGCAGTAGTCATAAAACAGGTGACCATCACATTAAATTAGTCCAAGAATGAATCTGTTGTTGAGTGTGTGTGTGTGTGTGTGTGTGTGTGTGTGTGTGTGTGTGTGTGTGTGTGTTTCTAGATAATGTAATGTGAAAAAAAATAATGTGTAAGTATAATGTGAACGTTTGAGAAAGGATTGGCGTCCCTAGCTCTGTAATATGTCGTCATACGTCATATATCATATGTCTGGTACAAAGTTACAGCTCAGCATCTAATCTCATGTGAAGCACAAGGCAACGCAAGCTTTGTTCGGCTCACAATTAAACTTTATTTCTTCTGTTCTGTGTGGGTTTACTCATAGCAAATGTTGCCGAGCTCCTGAATGAGACTGGTATACAGAAAAGGAAAAAGATGATTGAATATTAGAAGGTGCTGAGCAACAAGTAGTTTCAGTTCTGGAAAGTGCACTGTGGGTGTAAACAGGTAAATTTCAAATGACAGGAAAATTCTGCAGGAGCATCGCAGGAGAGGCATCCATTGCCCTGGTGTAGAAAACAGTTTTCAGCCGGAGAGATCGGCCTGATGCTCCTTGTTCCTGCGCACCTCGGCAGCGTGGATTTCCTGTGAAAAAGATATGTGAAACTGTCAGACTTAGTTCAATTATTAACAGGAAATAATTGCAAGCATCTGTGGAAATTATTATCTATGTTCAAATGCCTTTTGAATTACTTTTAATCAGTGAGCATGTGTTACAAAGGTGAACCAAAATGATATGCACTTAGATTGTGAGAGTTTTTTCTATTACTAAACATAACTGATAAGACTCGGGGTGGAAAGCTGTAAAGCAGAGTTTCATTTTTTGAAAAATGCAACTGAACCTGCAGTCAGTGTCACAGACAGAGGAAATGCGCTGAGCAGTGATGTCTGTCGCAATGTTGGCGTCTGACCCACTAAACTCAAGCTTGCACTATATCTTTCCAAAAAAGAGCATGATTAACTTTAAATACCAGACTTCAGCATATATCTTATCTTATATATAGTTTTGATATGACTGGTTTTCAACAACCAGCTGCATTAATATTAAAAGGGGAGCCTGTGGGAAAGGCTAAAATTATTTTGTTCAGTCAGGGATCACTAAAGTTTACGTAATCCTTGAGTCTGTCTTACATAACCCCCTATACATAATTAAATCATGCATTTTAGGGTCCATGTGAAATACATGCTGACAACACAGAGCATATGGAAAATATCAACTAACTGCCTTCTGACTTACAAAAACATAAAGTAAAAAAAGTAGTGTATATATATTTTTTTAAAAAAAACAGTTTGGGCTACCAAATAAAAAAAATATACAAATACAACAAATGCTTTCCCTGAGTTTCACCAATCTCCTTCGGAGGAGCTGCTTGCATACTGCTCTGCGGCATTGCGATTGCATGGAAAGAATCCTCTTGTTTTCTTAGGCTGATTAAACAACATGGTAAGCCACAAATGATCACAGGATTCGGGGCAGTCAAGGCGGGCACTTGCTTTCTCACGCAGCCGTTGCTTGAGGGCGTTCAGGTGCGCCTCGCGATTCTCTTTGTTGACTTCCATCTTTTGGAAGAGCTTCTCCTCCGTCCTCTTACTGAAGAAGTTGTTCTCCTCACGAGCCTTGTGGAGAACCTCCTGCATGTACTCCCTCTTCTCAGCCAGCTGCTTTAACATCAGGGCCTCCTGGGACTACAGTCGGTTGAGGGAGGCAGACAAAGGGAGTGGGTTATTATTAATCAGAGGTCCCCAAATATGAAGCGGCACCGTGGGTGTCGCAGTTTAATTCTTCTACCCCGTGGACATGATTGTCCCTTTGACTAAACCTAAAATGCAACATGATCCGTCAATGAATAGGTGGATTGACAGTTTATTTCAGCTTTGCATTTGCACAGTGAATGCTCTCCAAAAAGCAGACATACTCTTGGACTGTGCCACGAGGTTCTGCGACCTTTGCTCTGCTATCTCAGTCCTATTTCAAATCCTCATCCAAAACAATCTGGGCCACATCTTTGTATCAGTGACTCACACCTAATGTGAGTTGGCAGCCTTGCTGAAAAGTGGTGCAACTGTGTTGACTGACTGCTGCAGGCCTTGCCTTCCTTTTGGAATTTAGTCTTATTGGCACATACTGGACTCTCTCCTTTGCTGACTTAGTCCAGTATCATTTCCTGTGAAGTCCTGTAACGTGGATTAGGGAAAGGCTGAGATAGACAATCAGCAACAGAATGCTACAATTATCCTTCTAGTGTGTGACTGATCCTTCACTAAAGCCCTCCCTAGAATGGCCACGGGTCCAATAAAAAATGACTTACCGGTGGCAACCATGCACAGGAACGCCTGCTAAACTGCCAGCACAAGCTCATGAGTGGGAGCTGAACTAAGATGTGCAATATCAGGAAAGCATATTGCGATGTAACTGCAGTGTAATACAATCTTTTGGACGAGGACGTGTAGCCCTAACAATAACACCAAGTTTGACTTTGCTCAACATTGTTTAATTGTAAACCCGGTAAAATAAAGAGATGGCACTTCAGTGCTGACATGATACATCTTCTTACCTTCCTCCTCTCCTCAGCTGCCTCCAGCCTCTTCTGGAGTTCATCCAGGGATACCTCCCTCTTTGGGGGTGAGGGCAGCGGCTGAGGATGGCCTGTTTCCTGAGAGGCATCGCTCGGCTTCAGGATCACCTCAAAGGACTGGCCGGACATCCGCTTGTTCAGTTCCTTCACCTCAAGGTCTGACAGAGATGCAGTTAATACAGAAACCACAAGACACAAGTCTGAGCATTCTCAAAGATGAACGTTCCCAAATGAGACACATTCAAAAAAATAATAATAATGACAGAAAGACAGAAAAGCAAACAACTGACCTCCATACTGAAAGATGCTTTTGGGGTGTGGCCGTGTGTAGAAGCACGAGCAGAGCACAGACAGCACAGACATTTCCTTGATCTTGTCTTTGTATGCTGTTAAAGAGAGATTAAAACAAGACATTCTGAATCTGGAAGCCTTTTTTGTAAAGCCTTCCCAGCAAAAGTAAATATAAACAACATTAAAACGGATACAATATAAACAACAAACATCTATCTATCTATCTATCTATCTATCTATCTATCTACATTTTCAACAGAAATGCTATAATAGTATTCAACCAGCTTGACCACCTTTCACAAAAGCCATCTTAAAGCATTCCTCAAACTTGTTTCCTGAATGTAAGGCAACATGGAGGTCTGGGATTAGTTGGTGCACCATACAAGGACAGATGTAGCATCACCACGATTGCCATCACAATCCCTTTGGCAGCGTCTTTGCAGATGACTGGGCAACTTTGTGCTGCAAGTTTAGCACACACCCATCAAGTAAAAGAGCTGAGGTACGACAACGTGAGGCCCTCCGTTTGAGAGCTTTTTTTGGGTTGCGTGACTGAGACTGCGGCACACTGCTGTGCATTTCAGGAGGAGCTGTTAGTTTCAGACGGACTGTAAATAATTGACATGCTCTCAAAGCTTCCAATGTTTGAGGCCAGCGTGTGCATGTGTTGATCTTGCTGCTGTGCTGCAGAAAAAGATTTGGTTGCAGCCTTGATATACATACATAATAAGATTTCAATTCAGAGAACTTTATTTAAACCAAAAGTGCAATTCATTTGCAGCTTTTCCACATGAACCCTGTAATGGAAAAATACTGCTGTGAGTGACTTTGTGAGCAACTGCGTTTTTTTGGACTTGTTTTTCCTTTTCCCATGCAGGGTATGTGCTTGTTAGGTCTTACTCCGTTATGTCTTTGTCCGTTCAAGGTGTTGCTTCTAGTTTCTTTATCTTCAATTTGAGAACTTCTTCAGTTTTAGCCTTCTCTTATCAGCAGTCGCAGCCACAACTGTGGAATCCTGTGATGTCAACAACTTCCGTGTAAAACTCTTTGCACTCCTTTCCTCTTTGCACTCCTACAGACACCATTCGGGTGTGTGTGTGGAGCCCGGATCCGCTAAAATAAACTCAACGCAGACCAGTTTGGATGTTTAATCTCTTTTTTTCCAGAATTTCCACAACAACCCTGTACACAATCAGTCAGTCAAATAAACAAAAAAAGCCATGGAAATAATAAGTGCATGGGCACATCATAATCAATCACAAAATAAGTGCTCATTAAAGTCAACAAAATCAGTAGTAAAGATCCAATAAATAAGTCAAATTAATAGATCAAACCTGAAAACATAAAAATATATGTAAAACATGTTTTATATAAAACACATACTGTGTGTGTGCGTGTGTGTGTGTGTGTAAGTGAGGAAGTAAAGTCAAATGTGTGAACAAACAAACGTCTCAGTCGATGAAGACAGGAAGAGCACCTGGTGTCTTTCCAAATGACAGCAGTGTCTTTCCTGTCTCTTGACACATTTCCTTTTTCAATATTTGCCTGCAAACCTGCTGAGGTCTTCACTAAAACCAAGAAGGAAACAGACTGTTCATCATTTTGTCACAAATAAAAACTAGCTCATCTCAGCTCTCCTTAGGTTGAAATCCCTCAGTGATAATAACAGTGGCAATAGATTTCAGCATGTAAGGTGTCATGGAACTTAAATCTTCATTACATCTTATCAACACAGCTCCAAAGCTTGTATCATTTCAGTAATAGAGAGAAAATAACACTGAAAGCGTCACCAACTGCTACTACTACTCCAAGAGGTCACAGTGGTGAAGACAATAATCAAACCAATGTGTCCCTTTGCCCAGAAAACAACCCGAGGGTAGAATAGATGAGGCCCTGGTGGTTCACACAAATGAAGAAGGAAACAAAGGGAAGCTTAAACATATATTTTTTTAATGTCTGGTTTAGTGTTGGTCTGGAACTGTGTTTTGTTTTAAAGCACATAAATCACGTACTGTAGGAATCTGGAGCTTTGTTCATTTTTTCTTCTGTCCCTGCGTTCATATGGCCGATCTGCATGCAAACAGGCTTCACACGTCAGCTTCAGAAGAGCGGAAATGATGAAAAGGAGAAGAAGGCGAATTTCATCCAGATCTTTGTGGTGATTAAAAAAAAGTCTGTTCTTAACGTGACACGTTGGTTTTAATTCCGCAGCACGGCGTTCAGTCTTGACAGGCAAGAGATGACTCAGGTTCGACTGCCTGCATGGACAGGGAAGCTCTGCTGGTCTCCACGGAGCTGCTCTCGATTAAAACTTCCCACTCAGAAGTGTCGTCCAAGATGGCAGCACTTTTGCATGTGTGGTTGCTTTTAATTCTCTTTTCCACCTTGGCTGTTTGTGGCAGCCATGACAGTTCGTTTTGGTGTTCTGATGTTCTCGCCGCGTCTGTATTAGTTTCCTGCTCTGGCTTCCCGTAAACCACCGTGTGTGTGTGTGTGTGTGACTGGTTTCCTGGGATAGACTCCAAAACATCTCATCATCTGAGAGAAAACCAGAGAGACGTTGCAGTCGGCATGTGACCTGTCAACCATTAGTAGACAGGAATATCAGGTTTCTACATGCTGGCCGTGCAACAGCTAGGCGCGCCTGAGAACATTTTATGCACGGCGATGACCGGACTTGCCAAGTTGTCTGAGCTGAACGGCTGCATAGTTGCAAGGTGAGGAATTATTGTGTCAGCAACAAACAAAGGCCACAGGGTTAGAGACATTAGGAACATTTGAAACAAAGACCAAAGGCTTTGTGCACACCGATCAGGGACAAGTAATTTAGTTGGTATGCAGGCTTGATGATTTTTTTAGCCACAGCGGTGCGTGACACCAGGAAGGAGGGGAAGCTCATCTGCACATGACTCATGAACTGTTAGAGAAAGAAAGAAGAGTCCCTGAAGAGGAGAATCATTCACTTACAGTATTGTGCAATGAAGAGCAATTAATGTACTGTGTAGACTTCTTCAATGAGAAGCTCCCACACGGCTTTCATGTGGGAGTCAAGTGTCCTTAACCTAGTTGGAAGGATGTGTGTCCTTATGTGACATTGCAAGTCTTTTTTTTTTTTTTTTTAATCACTGTGAACCATGGCTACAAGGCACAAGACCCACAGGAAGGACTGTCTCACTCTCTCTCTGTGTACGTTTGTGTGTGTATGTGTGTAGGAAGCAGCATTATTTCACTGCGTGTCGTTAGGCCTGAAAAAACAGATCCAGACGAGAGACTCTTAGACGCAACGGATGTTGCCATGGTGACGTCATGATTAAATTTCTAAGCCAAGTAGCAAAACTTGATTTGTTAATGTTTCTTTGGCACTATAAAACTAACAAAACAAAAGCTGAGCTCATCATCACTTCAAGGTTTGAGGTTGATTTATCTGCTTCTGCTGTACCTTTACCGAGACTTGGATTCAATTTACGTACAAAACATTTAGAAACAATATAATACGCAATGGAAACGTGTATTATTGAACTGAAAGTATTGAAGTGCATCATCTATTGCAGCCTTTGTTCAGCAGCAGCTGCAGGTACAAATGACTTTGCGTCCAGGCCAAAGACATGCACACCATGACTAACTGACAAACCGTAAAACCGTAAACCACAAAACCATGGTTGGGACAATAAAGTGCCACAAGACTCACAATGAGCAATGTCACAGACGCAATAAATGCTTCAGAGATTTAGCTACGACTCAGCATAATGTTGCACGGCAGTTCAACTTCTCCATACTAAAAATTTCCTCACCAACTCTGTCCAAACCTTGACCGCAAACAAAACTTCACCACAGACTCAATAAAGGCATGATGCCAAACAAAACAAACAAACAAAAAAAGTACACAAGGTTTGATTCGAGGCCAAAATCTGCTGGAAACTTTACACCCAGAACGGGAGCGCAGAGAAAATCCATGACGACGCTCCTGCACTGCTGCACACCTACAGCCAATCTGCGCTGCCGGAAACAACATGGCAACATTAACAGTCTCCAGCTCTGCAGGAGAATCTGACAGTTGGCTGTACTTTATCGCCCACACAGCCGGTCAACAGGACCAACCGCATGCCTCCCACTTGATTTGTTTAAACCTCATAACCTGGAGGGATTCAGGGCAGTGCTGATGAAACATGTTTATTTGCGCCTTATTAAATGTTGAAACACGCCCCCTGCTGTTCAGAAAGGTATACTCACATGGTGGCAGGTAGTGACAGAGATGATCATTCAGTCTAAAACAACTCTATACGCTGTGTGTGTGTGTGTGTGTGTGTGTGTGTTCAGACCAATACGTTGCCGTTGCCAGAGTTAGAAAGGCATCCTCTGGGATAAAATCCTTCCAAAAAGCTGGATGTTGCTTTTATTGGCCCTGCTGCTTCCACAGTGGGGGCTGCTGCCGCAGGGTCATTTATTATTGAGGGGACCTTTTAGTCCCGTCTTTCCTCACGCACGCTCTTCCAGCATGATGCACCAGCGGACTCTCGCTGTCGGTGGAAAAGCCACTGCGTCAAACTAAGTCATCCGCAGAAAGTCAAAATGAGAATGAGATGATTCCCTCGATCACAACTGTGGCTGTGCTGCATTTTAGCACCAAGTGTTGTCCGTCATCTTGATCTGCCAGTCAGCGCTGAGCCAGATCTTGATTAACAAAGCTCACAGTGTGGATAACAGTTGGAGCTATAATAATAGCAGTGTGCGAAATACCCGTCAATATTCCGGGGGCGTCCCCATCCTCCTGGATTGCTACTGATACCAATCTAAATTTCCTTAACATGCAGGAGGCCTTTCATAACCTTACAGTATGTCATAGTTGTAACTTTGTAGCTATTTGGCATCTGAGCCAGTAACACCACATTTTATTCATTCTTCTGTGAGGTGTAATCCAGGTCCCTTTCCCCTTTTGTGAATAATATTAAAAAAAAAAAATAATATTGGACGGGGTGACATATTAACCCATCATATATATACTTTGATGCCTCGATGTCTTGTCTTTCGATGCCTTCGTCTCCCACCTGCCACTGCTGCAGTGATCACCAGCCCGCCACTCATTTTGAAGGCTCCGCAGTCACCACCGCCTCCGCTCGAGGCTGCACGTTTCCCCCCAGCCGCGTGTGGTTAGCGCTGGTGAACGCTGCTCTCTAAGAACTGCGTGTCGTCTTTAATGTGGGCAAAACTGCAACAGCTCAGCTCCCATCCTGTTTGCAGTGCAGCAACAACACAACAATCAGCCTCTGTGAAATTACACAGATGCACAAAAAAAAAAAGAAATCCGCTTTGCTGCCGTTCAGCAGCCACAGAAGCAAAACAGTCATTTAGTGAAACAGTTCCCCGGGTGTTTGCGCCTCTTTGTGAAAATGGTATGAACAATAATAATGATCATTTTATTATAGTCGTGTGGCGCTGTAAACCTAGTTGTCTCCATTAAAATCCAGCTGAAGTCAGAGATACAGCCTCTTAGTGGCTCATCTCTTCTTATTGGCCATTAAAAGGAGCGGAGGATCAAGAAACGGGGAGGTTTTTATGAGCTGGGCTAATTGCTACTTGACTTTAACATCACATTATTAGACACACAGGGCTCTATGAGCTTAGCGTGAGGGTAATAGCTACTTCTAATTGCACACAAAGGATTTTTTTTGTGGATTGAGAAGTTGAATCAACTTTCGTTTTGTATATTTATCCTGAGAAAACTAAATCTTGTACTAGACTTTTAAAAAAAAATCATAAAAGTTCAAAATAGCAGTTGCAGGTAATCGTCTTGCCGTGTAATAAAGCAGCGGCGGATGGGAAGAGTGCGTTTCTTTTCGTTCCTAAGCCTCCCTGTAGTCACACATCAAAGGTATCAAAAATAATACTGCGTGCTGAAAATAGAATGTGTCGAAACAAAAGAAAAACAGCCCAACCCTCCAAACAATAGAAAAGGAATTGTAGGTTAGATAAAAGCCAAATAAAAGAATTAGAGTGAGTCAGGAAGAGGGAAGTGGCCTTTAGTCGAGTTTCTTTGGTAGGAAGAAGGAAACTGAAGACAAAACAGGCTTCAAATGTTTGTCAGCTCCATGTTCTGCTAAAAACTAAGCACTGTATTTATTTCAGATCCAATACATTTTTACCAAATAAACTCAATTGTTTCATTTTTCTTATTTTTTCATTGTTCACACTATTGTTGTGCCAATAAACCTTCCACTGAACGAACAACAGCAAAACAACAGCAACAACAACAAGGACAGCAGCCTCATTTTTGCCTAGAACTGTTTCTTTAAAAGCTGTCACAGTCTCCACTCCCCCACTGATCTGCACACAGTGAGTCATTCTGTTGAGTGGGCAGCTCAAAGCACTGCTGGGATTAATAAACCACATTGTTTGTAATTGTGCTCAGCACAATGTTTTAAATCTAGATTTGTATTTAAAAATCAGCTATGAAACTGAGGCTTCCAAATTCTCTGCGTGTTCATATTTCACGTTCAGCCTTGCCACTGTGAGTTGCCAGTGTGGCACTAAGTCTGCTGTGAATTCACCAGCCCTGCCTGCCACGTCTCATTTATTCTCCCGATGGCCAACTTCCTGCGGAGTGTTTCCGACAGCGGCCGCAGAGAAGGTGAAAACAAGAGAATCACGCCAGAGAAACGAGGATGCGGGGAAGGATAGAGCACTGTCAGAGCCATGACTCAAGAGTTTGATACAAAGTCATCGGAGTGAGATCGGGAGGAGGCGCGGGGGTGGGGTGGGGGAGTCTCTGACACCAGACAAAGATCCAAGATGACAAGGGTGACAAAATCGAGTCGGCCAGTTGATCTGAATAGTTGCTGCAGCCACAGAGGAGTGTATGGACTAAACCTCCATGACAAGGCAATGAGCCAGTAGTTTAACATCTCGGGTTGAAATGTTTTGAGATATTTAACACCAGTGCCATTAGAAATAAAGGCTTTGTGATGGATTTCACCTGCCGTTCTCAAAAAAATGTGGAAGAAAAAGTCGATCATCGTAATGCATAAATTACGCATCTTTGATAATATACATATATATATATATATATATATGTGTGTGTGTGTGTGTGTGTGTTCCTGAGTCCCAGTGTGCACAATGCAATTGATTGAGGGATGATTGGATTTGATTATTTGCATATTGATGATGATTTGTTTTTTCCCAACCATATACATTTCTGAGTTGAGAGCTTCTACTCAGTCATTGTCGCTGGCATCTTTAACTCGACTCGGCTTACATGCACCGCACATGAATTTGGTTCATTGAGTTCACATACCTGCAAAGAGCCCAAACCCATAGCTATGTCTTGGTAGGCAAATCCTAATTTGGAGGATGATGATACAAGATATTTAAGGTAATATTTTTTTCTTCCTGTTTAGATAATTGTTAAATAATCTCTTGGTGTCACCTTATTATTGATGATACCAATTCAAGTTTGGGAAAATATTGTTTTAATGCAGTATAAATTAAATGTCATTGCATAGGCTTGCACCTTTTTTTTTTTTTTTTTTACATGTGTATTTTGTGTGACATACTATGGCTACCGTGATTTCCTTTAATAATTTCATCCTGCCACCAACCCAAGACCTATGATTATGATGTTGGTACGAATATGTTCCATTTTTTTTTCATTTATTTTTTATTTTTGCCATCCATGGCTTTTTACACAAACTAACCAGCAGGGAATCTAAAAACAAATGCCGCTGCGACCCGGCTTTCGACGTGCGTGTCGAGCACAGCTGAGCTGTCAGCTGTCGTTTCCATGTCACTGCGAACGAACCAACAACCTGCTGTTTCCTGATGAGGCTCAGGCAGCCGGAGGAGCCACACGATGAGAATAAAGCCCACACACACACACACACACACACACACACCGTCTCTCCAAGCGAAGCCCCACCCCTGAACCTGACACACTCAGATTCAAACACACACACAACATGGGACCAAAAGATTCCACAATAGCCGTCAAGCTGAGCTGGTGCCAAACATGTCTTACCGGATAATGTGCTGGTCATTGTTGCCACTTGTGGTGGAGCCGAAGCCGGAGGCGTAGAGAGAGCGAGAGGAGCGTGAACAGGATGCTGCTGCTGGATGAAGAGGAGGAGAGAGTGTGAGGAAACTGGAGAGAGGAGGAGGAGGAGGAGAGATAGAGATAGAGAGATAGAGAGAGAGAGAGAGAGAGAGAGAGAGAGAGAGGTTGTGATGGTGGGGAGGAGGCGAGGTGTTTGGACATGTGACTGTAGCCTGAATGGTGCTGTTATGATCTTAACATCCGGCTGGGTGTGTATGTCGTTACATTTGAGGTCAGTTTCAACAAGATGACCTCAAGATACACAACATATCCATCAATCCATCTGTTCCAGGCTAAATTGAAATTCATGAGTCAAAAATAAATTCACAAATGAATTCCATTTCTATAAACTGGGACAACTCCGAAAAAAATGAAGAAAAAACGGGGGTCCATCTTCTGATTGCCATGTATGCTCACAAAATCATGCCTGCTGATGACTTTGTTTTGTTCATGAAAGACTCATGTGCAAGGAGTCGGTTTGTTTTGGTGAAGACTTTTAGTGATGAATTAATATCAGACATGTCACATTCAGGCTCGGTTTGTGCTTTTTATCCCTCTATTTGTCGTTGGAACCAGTAATGAAGCTGAGGATTCCTATTCCAGGAAGAACTCTGGGGGGGTCAGAGGTCAAGGGCGTGACCCTGCTATCAATCACTTCCTCCTGTCGTCCGGTAATTTTCCTCTCAGTCTTCATCCTGTCACACACACACACACACACACACACACACACGCACGCACGCACCCCATTTGATGGCTTTGTTGGAAACTTTGATCCAGCTAACTAGTTGCTGTCCAATATTACAAGACAGTGGATTTACTGCCACTCTGCTGATCTCATGGGTGATGTGAAGTGTTAGCATTTCAAATGGACCATCGATTTCTGCAGGCTGAACAAACACAAGGCAGGATTTTAGGGAGGAGGGACACACACTGCTGGAACCAAGTAACCCAAGAAACAGGGCATACAATCCCACACAACAAGAACAGCACTGTTATTACCAGTTTGCCAAGGGTAAATCTGGGGAACAAACAGTTAATAATTTCAGGTCTGAGTTTCATATTTAATTGAATGTGATTTAAAAAAAAAAAATAATAACAGCATTTACTTTTCAAATGCAGTTTTTGATCACTGGTCGAGACACAATCATGTATTGCCCTGTATGAAGATGCTCAGTAAAAGACTCCTTTTAAAATTGATTACCCATTAGTTTCATCTAAACCCGCAAAATGTGACATCGCGTTAATACTTTCAAAAAGTGACATGAGTCTTAGACACTAAAAGAGGAAAACAAAAAAACAACTCTTGGCCATTAACTCTAGTTTGGCGGTGGTGAAAAGAGAAGAACTAAATAAATGTATCATTCATTTTGGAGCAATCTTTATGTATGATACCCTTGAACAAAATGACCAAAGATTGTTCAACTTTTATTTATTTTTTTACTGTAGTGTCAAAATATACACTGCACAGTAGAACGCCACAAAGGACAGAACAACTGTGCCTTGACAACAGTCTGGGGAGTAAACTCTGTTATATTCTATTCAAAGTTGAGATACTCATTCAAAAAATAAAGAAAACAAAAACGGAGTGGATAACAATATTAATATAATAATAACAATTTTTAAAACATAATCAGCTTTCCAGATAATTTGTCCACTCCGGTTTCTCACTTTGAAATCAGAACTTTTGTCTTACCATCTCCTTACAGAAGACATTCTAGCTTTGTTTTTCATAGCTTCACACGTTCCAAGGGAAACAGATTTGGCAGGTCACAGAGTTCCTGGAGCTCACTGAGCCTTTAGTTCATACACTTTTGTTACATAACTGAGTGCAGCTTCTCAATCTGCCCCATTTTTACCAGACTGGGGAGGTGGCCACACAAACAACCCCCCCCAAAAAGAAAAGAACAGCCGAAAGGGAGTGAAGTGAAGAGAAGTTTTTCTCCTTATACTCATTCTCTTCACAGTCTGCAGCTGCAGAAGCAGATGAAATAAGAGTTGACAGTAGCGGAGGTTCTTGTTGTTCACCACTAACAAAGGAAAAGAAAAAAGCCTCCTGGTTGTGTGACAGTGTGGCAGCAATCAAATGGCTCAAAGTTGTTTGCTTGGATTCTGTTTTGTCTGACTTTGAGGAAATTGCTGGAAGCAATAGCCAGTCGTGGAGGAAGGGCGGGGGGGGGGGGGGGGATATCAGGCATCAATTTAAAGCTCGTGTCTGACTAAATTCCAGTCTTTCATTCTGTATTGAACATTGAACACTGGCCAGCAGGAATTCGGTCAGAGCAGTCAGGAAGAAGAGCACCGGGGGTAAACATGGAATGTCCTCAGGGGAGAAAAACCCGGTCCAAAGGATCAACCTCAGAGTTCTGGTGACTTGTTAGGTGATGTCCTTCTGTCTGGGCGGCCTGTGTATGTTTCTGATCACACACTTCACCATCCACTCTATACCCTCGTTTACCCCGTCCCTGGAGAGAAGCACATGAGACGTCGTTGGGAAGTTAATTCAAACTCCTCACCACGTGCATTTAGGGAAAGAGCATTTTTAACAGCAGGACCTCTACTTTGGTTTATAATGGGCTTTGTGGGTAAAAGCATCTATCTGCTTATATCATCATCAATTAGCCAAAGCTATAGCTAAGATGAAGATGCTATATACAGGTACTACCCAAAAAATTAGAATATCAAGTAAAAGTTGTTTTATTTTGGCAATCTAACATAAAAGATGAAAGCAACAAATTTTATTGAGCCATTCCACGCAAATTGACATCTCAAGCAGTTCCTTGTTGTAACTTTGCTGATTAAGATTTTCAGCTTATTAAAACCACAAACTCAGAAAATGATTATAATATTTGAGTTTGTTTTTTTAAGCTGCAAGACCTGATCAGCAAAATCCAAAGAAATAAAAACTTGAAATATATTGATTTGCATATTATTCCTTTATATAATATGTCAATTCACCTTTTAAGTTGAATTGCAGAAATACAACAACCTTTTCAGGATATTCTAATTTTCTGGGTAGTACCTGTATATGTATACGGTTATACAAATTCAAATCCATTTCTGGTTAATATGATTCTTTTCCTTCCAACATTGGGCCACTTCAACTTTGCCAGCTTCAGCAGAAAATAGTATTGGACAAAGTTATTTGGCTTAATTACTGTGACAATGAGCAGCAGTCTTACCCTGTGAGGGCGGTGCACGGCTGGACCAGACAGTCTCTCCTGCCGATCTTTGAGGCGGAGTCACTGAACGCCGTCTTAATGTCCGGCACTGACAAACAGTTCTGGGAAGACGGCAGACACATCACACTGATAAGGGTTGCAACGGCAAAAAGAATGACAACAATTTTTTTTTTGTCAGGACAATATGTTAAGTGAATAAGTTTAATGGGGGACTGGAAAGTAGATTTCATCTCTACAGGAAGCAGTTCAAAATATTTTTTTTCATGTTGTTTTCTAAGATTCCTCATCTTCACTCCGATGATCGATTGTGCACTTACATTTGTTTGGCAAACTAGTTCAACAATCTGACTGTCAAATGTCCTGCTCTGTGAAAGTTTGAGGTATCACAGAGCTTTGTTTCAGCTAAGAGTAAATCAATGAACCATCTCCTTATGCTGCTGGTGTTCACGTTCGATGGTTAAACAGATTCTTAAGAGTTCTAAAGTTCATGTGGTGGTCTAAATGTGTGGATCAAAGTAAAGATGATACAGTACCGGTACATCCTGTTTGTTAGCCAGTACGAGTAGAGGGACGCCTTCCAGCGACTCACTGCTGATCATTTTCTCTAAAAGAGAGAAGTTGGTACATTTTACTCAATTAACTAGGAAACAAATATCTCTATGTATAAATAATGTCTCAACATTAAGAGGAGGTACATAATATATCAACAAATTGTTTGTGCAAATACACTGACTGACCAAATGCTTCCTTCGACTCAGAAAGTCGCTCTTCATCTGTTGAATCTATCACATAGATGACTCCGTGGGATTCAGCATAGTACTGGATACAAACATTTGAAAAAACAAAACAAAACACTATTACACTGAAACAACTTCTCACAATGTCTCTAATGTCTGGCAGAAAGACACAGAAAAAAACCATGAACTGTGAGCCAGCCTTGTGAAATGACTTACAACTGGGGTTTTAGGTCTGCGCCAAGCAATCAAACAATCTCTGGTCCACAAGTCTCAGTGGATAAATAAGATATTGAAAACTTACCTTGTCCCAGAGAGACTGTAGCTCCTCCTGGCCACCCAGATCCCAGAACATTAGACGGGCTTTGCCCACATCTATTGTTCCAACTGTGAAGCAAAAAACAAGACAAATGAAAATTGGATGGAGGGCATGAAATTGAATGTCCTTGATATCCAAAACCAACTGCTTTTATGTAACAATTTAAGAGTGAATACTACAGAAAACAACAGTACTGAAGGAGGAAAATACATTTCAGAACCTGAACTCACTGTTTAGTCCAACTGTGGTTGTGATCTTGGACAGATTCATTCCCTTATAGTTTTTACTGAACTTTGTTTTTGTTTGTTCCAGAAAGGTCTGCAAAAACAAGAAAACCATCAAATGTACCAGCAATTTAAAGAGGACACGTTTATTTGTTTAGTGACAAACGGCATGACCGAGGCTAAAGGACACGTATGCATACATAGGAGGTTAAATGGCACCAGTTGACCTCATGCAAAATCTGACAATGTAGCATCCTTCAATTAAACACTAGTGTTTGACATTAACCAATACAGGAGACACATCTTAGTTTTAAAGAAGTGTAAAATAATGTATTTTGTCGTTAAATTGGTTTTCTGACGAGTCCGACTTCGAAATCACAACCTTCTGAGCACAACGACAGAGCAATTGCATGTAAACAAACGGAGATGACTGCACCACTGTTAACAACGTCATCCGGCGGGTCCAAATTCAAATCCTGCTTTCGTGTACCGTTTTCCCAGCGTTATCCAGTCCCAGGATCAGAACGCAGTATTCATCCTTCTGGAACACGTACTTGTATAGTCCAGATAATAAGGTATACATCTTGGCTCCGGTTTGTCAACAACTGAAGTCCTCCACACCAGTCTTGGAGGTGTTAGCTTGCTCGCATAGCTTAGCCTGTAAGAGACGCCAAAACACAGCGATGCTCGCCGCTCAGACGCAATTTTAACCGCAGTAAACGGACATGTCTACGAGCAGTTGTGAGCAGGCGTTTCTCGAAACTGTCATGCGGATATAATACGTGAAGAATAGTCGTCGTTCGTAGCTGCCGTCCTGACTTTTAACTCCACAACACACAGCAGCTTCGATATGTGCGGCACATCTAGGAAGTGCGACGCAGGGCATTGTGGGAAATGATGTGCGCTTCTTTTTATATTCTTCTTCCTTTGCCTGCGAGTTCGAGAACTTTTTGGATGTCCATGTTCCTATTAAATCAATTTCAGTCATAGAAATGCCACCATTTCTCACTTACGTACAATTTAAAGTTTGCAATTTTTTAATTTATTTATATAGATAAACTTAAAAAAAAAAAAAACCCTCCGTGTTCATAATATATCAAGTGTAATCCTTTCATACATACATATACCCTCGTATGGAAAATGAGTAGTCGCTCATTTCAAACGTATATATTGCATTTAGCATACACATCCATAGTTAGGGTAAAATAGGAAGTTGTAGGAAGAAGGCGGAGTTTAGCCTCAAACCTCGGAGTCTGCGACCCAGACAGATGCACTGTACATAACACAGGAGTTGCATAATGTCTAATGACATATTGCGTTACGGCAACTACCCATCAGCTATGAGGCGCATTACTGCCATCTGGTGTGCTGGAGGGTTCTTTTGTCGATGTTCTCAGAAATCAAGTCGAAAGTATTAAATGTTATTGTCATTACATATATCTTTAAAAATGAAAATTGTATTTGCACCTATATGGAGAATCAGTCATGTATTAGTGGGACTTAAATACAGCTTTGCTTTTATTTACTTCAACTTTAACTTTAATCATTCAGAAAATGTATTGGAACGTACAAATAACTTGTAATATCAGTCAAATGAATTTGATTTAGATTTTTTTTTTTATAGTTAAAGTGTTATAGTAATAGCTATAGTTAAACTTACCTTTTTTTTTAATTCAAAACAAAAGTATGGCAAAAGAGATTTCAAATTTTATTTTGACTGCTGGAACACTGCTGCCTACACATACAAGAATTGCATGAAATGAATTAGTGATGTAATGTGATTAAAACTCTGTGAAGCTGATAACCGTAAATAAAACATTGTTGCTACAAGCCATATTACTACAAAGGATGGTCAAGTACAAAAAAAAACTTACTTAATTTCCACTTTCTTCCATTAAAATGCCTGAGGTTTAGTGGGATTTTATGCTAGAAAGGAAGTTATATTACAATATTATTTACCATCATGTTTTCATGCCTCTAAAAGAAGACATCATTGAAACACCTTCATAATTTGGCACCAAATGTGAAATCACCTGTTAATCCCCACCCTTAATAGATGCAATAGGGTGACTAACACACACCTTGCTATATTCAAGTCCTTTGGTGATGTGATTGTCACTGCGCCGCTGTGTTGTGGTACCAGGATGTGACACTTAGTTAAAAATGTTTTTCTCCGCAGACACATGTAGAATGCCTTTGGGCTACGCGACTTCTCATAGATTCCATCCCTTCTGTTTGTGCAGAAGCTGCTGGTGGGATACACAACAGTAATGTTCTGGGAGCAGCTGTCAGGCGGTTGCGCAGTGATGACGTGTTCGTGTGTGGACTGTGTGTTTTCAGGAGTTGTTGTGGGGAGAGGAGCAGCCGAGGTGGTTTTCAGTGTTGGCATGTCTGGGAAGAAAAACAAAGTTAGAGTGAATATAATATTTTAATGGGAAAGAACCCCATTTTTAAAATATGAAAGCTCAGATCATCATTCCTATATGTCAGTAGACACTTCAGTTCTTAATACACAACAAAAATTTGTTACCTTGACTGAGTTTTTGTCTCAAATGTGATATTAGTGGGTATTTGCCACGTCCACAGAACCGCCCAGAGAAGTCATCCATATCCAGAGTCCACACAGCGGCCCCTCCAAGCTGCCTGCTCGTCAAATAATCCACCTGTCAGTCAGTCACACAGAACAAAGCTTCAGACGGTCCAGACCAAGGCAGAAAAATATCCCACAACGCGACACCGCACCTTCGCATCGATGCTTCTGTCATTATCAAATCCCACCCACTGGTCTCCTTTGACTGCGTAGGGGACTTTCTGATCCTCAATCCACTCTACTGAGGCGCCGTTCAGGAAGGAGCAGGTCTGGCAAATAAACAAGTGAGTCCGTGAAATAGTTGTAATTGTCTTGCAATACCGGAAGCTGATATGCTTACGGTATTGCAGGAATGTCTGAATGGCCAGTAATGGTGATGACTGACTGCCCCAAAAGCAACTATTCAACACATATTATTAAATAATCAAAACGTTTTATATAGTCTAAAAAGTATATTTTGTTTCCCTTATGTCCTTAAGAAAATTTATAATCCAGGGGAATAAAGGCTTTCAGCTGTTTGATAGCGTAGCTTAACAACGTCTCGTTACCTCATAGTAAGACCAGACACCAATCTGCTGGGTGTAGGGGCCGGGGTTGGCAGGGCCCTTAATTTTGGCCCCGAGGCCTCCTGCTGAGGTTGATAAGGTGAAGGCACGGACGTAAGTGGGAAAACCCAGCAACAGCTTCTCTGCTGCAGCTCCGCGCTCAGTCCAGGAACGCATCACATGATCCTGAGAGGCAAGAAAAGAAATCATTGTGTCACACGCGCGTGACACACACACACACACACACACACACACACACACACACACACACACACACACACACACACACACACACACACTCTACAGCCAGATTTGCCGACACCTGCTGGCCAAATGACTGAACTGTTTTTGGCATGATTTAATTTTTCTAGACCCTCAAACTGCGTCCAGCCTGTGGTTTTAAATGCAATATGCAGGATACAAGTTAATTTACACCTTTGATTTTGTTTTTTCGAGTGTAGCAACATTTTCATGCTTACTAGACTGGCATTGTTTCCACTGTACAGTGGACTGTGGTGGGCTGTCATTCCATCTTCACCACTTCCAAAGTGAAAAGTTTTTACACTGATGAAGTCCAGGTACCTTAATGCACAAGACATACAAAATACACCATTCTTAACAAGGACTCACATGGGATATCAGGATATTGTGACCAAATCCAGGTAGAAAAAAAAGTGAAAATGTTACTTTGACAGCTCGGCGGCATCATATCCAGTGTCAGTGACATCTGTTTGTGCTGCCACTGCTGCAGACAGAATCAGTCTTGTGTTTGTTCCATCTTTAGTCTCAGACTCAAAGGCCTCTGAGAGCTCCTGCAAACAGCAGAGACACAAACACGTTGGTTGCAGGCCCAACAATCAGTTGTATCGGCAAAGCATGTAATATTTTTAATGACTGCTTTTATTCCCCACCCCATCTCCACTGGCAACTTCAGTTTATCTGAACATTTACAGACAAAAAAGTGTCCTTTAAAACCGAAGGTCAACCTCATACTCTTTGTTTAAACTTCATGTCCAAATTAAGAAACAAAGAAAAGTTGAGACAGTTTCAGGTTTTTAGAAAAAGCAGGTTTTTAAAAAGAAATTAAAAAAGAAATTGACCAAATTAATCAAATCTTGATTATTTGATCTTATTATTGACCTCTGCATGTCCTGCTGCCATTTTTTACTGACACCACTGTGAGCAAATGCATTTTTGAAAGGACATTTTTTCAACATCAACAGACTAAAATAGAACAAATGTACCACTGTATTCTTTATTTAGCAACCTTTCAAAAATAGTCTTTGCTACTGCTTCTGAAGATCAGCTGCTTTTTAGGGATATAATTAAGTTGTGCAAAAGTATAAAAATGACCTGATTCTTTTTGGAACACCTGCTAAAAAAATATTAATTGCAATCAATGCTGTAGTTCTGACAAATGTCTGAAGTAAGTATCTCAACATGTTTTTAAAGCTGGGTTTTGAAGTTATTATATATGTGCTACCTGATTGAGTAAGTTAATGTAACAGACACACTGATTTCAGGTTTATGTGGTAAAACGTTTTCAAATAATGCATCCTTCTCTTTCTACGAGCTCTTTCAGTGTTCTTCTTTATTCAAACACAACTTTGATTTTAGTCCTTACACATCTTCTGACATTAAAAAAAAAAAAAATGTAATTCACACCTCATAAGCATTAGAGTCCACTCTGACTGCGCCAGAAATGCCGCCTGTTTTGCACAGGTGGTGTTTGCGTCTGTCTAACTGTGTGTGGAAGTCATCAAAGTCTTTGTGAATAAGGCACCTAAGGTGATTTCTTATGAGCCATAATTGCATGGAAGAGGGTGACATTTTGTGTAATGTATGCAAATGATAATTAACATCTATTATCGTAGCTGTGACGCTTTTTACCTTTGCGTAGGTTCTGTGGATGTGGTGCATTTTTTGTCCTAGTTAAAACTCCTACAGTTTTTTTTCCTCACCACAAACTGTGCGATTGCTTTGTGCGTCTGGCCCTATTGTCTCCTTGCTGGCACGGGAACACCTTACCCTATTACCAGCCAAGTATGAGGTAGCATCGCTGGTCTAGTCTCTGCCCGCAGTTTACCTTGCAAAGCTGAGTGAATATCTTCTTGTCTTCTGCAGGAACTCCATCAGCTTCTCGGTTCAAATCCAGATCCAAACCGTCGAATCCATGAGTCCTCAGGAATCTGATGGAGGACTGGATGAAGGTGTGACGGCTGTCTGGAGAGGACGTCATGGCAGAGAACCTGCACATGATAAAAAAAAAAAGTCCAGCTTTCCTGTGCCACTCTTATTTTTACTATAGCGTTTACATGCAGCCACGACTGTCAGTCTTCGTGTTAAAATGGGTTGAAATGTTTTCTTATGCATTGTCAAGACACAGAAATGCACCTCAAAATTGTAATTATGCAAAGCAAATTGCTAAATATAGCAATTCTGTGTTGCCACTATGGCTGTTTTCAGGAAAAAAAAAATCATAATAGTAAGAAATATGAATTTGCTGCCATTCTTGCTGTCTGTCAGCAGATGGAAGAGTTTCATTAGGAAACAGGAATGGAAATGCTCACTGAGATTCTTCGCTGTCCTCTCTGACCGACAGTAACGTCTTCAGCATGGGGTTCCTGTTCAGGAGCATACAAGACATGAAAAACACATGAAGTACAGAACCGTCCAACAGGAGAGCGGTGCACATCCTGAAGCTCCACTTTTTACCTTTTTTTCAGCTCCATAAATGATTTGTACAGACTTTTCTCATTTCGCTCATATTCAGTGATGTCGTATGCATGGTCGATGACAGCGAATGCATACACCAGGTGGGTGCAGAGAAAAGGTTCTATATTCTCTGGGAGGAATTTCCCCCAGCCAGTCCTGTACTGGGACCAGTTGGTGAAGTAACAGACCACTTTGGCCGTTGTTGCTGCAACAGGAATATGTATATATACGTATACATTTTGAACAAAACACCATGACCGAGAGTCCCATTTATGCACAAAAAAATCCCTCTCTGTAATCACAATATCCCTGGTTTCAAATCATCACTCACCCATCTGAGAGTGAAGCTGCAGAACAACTACAAGAAGCAACAAATCACATGTTAATGCAAAAATATTCTCTGAAATCAACATAAATATACAATTGAATAAATAAACCGGAACTCCTTACCAAAAATGCTTACAATCCCTGTGTTCATGTTCAATGTCTGTGATGTTCGCATTTCAACCGACTCTCCAATTCCACAGTCTCCCATTGCCTTGCTCTCACATGCTTGAAAACAACAGGAAGAACAAAATTACACTCATAGTGTAACATCATGCCAACGGCTCATGTTACTCTGGGTGGAGCACAGAAATTGAAAATAATAGCTACCTTGCTAGAAGGATTATTTTAAAATTCCACAATCACAAAGGTATTTTCTTTGGTATACTACTACTACTGACTGCAACAACAACAACAACAAAAACAATATCTAAAACATATCATATATTTAAACTTTTTGGGCTATTTAAAACTTGATATAGCCGTTACTGCACCTTTCTTAAAATGAATGAGCCTGTTGCAGAACACCTAAAAGCTTAAAAGCTTTTGAATAATTTCATGAATAATTACAGTGGCAGGTATGGCAAGAGTAAAATTAGTAACAGCTAATGTTTTCTTTCCTCTGTAGACTGGATCAGGATACAATGTGACCCACGCACAGGTTTTTACTAATAGCTCTTAAAAAACAAACAAACAAGCAAACAGAAACAAAAAAAACTCCTGAACAGAGGCAAGAAAACCTGCATTGGAAACTCAATCCAAAACAAAGTCCTTGGAATGATGGTATGTTGTTGCTAGCTTGATGTCTTAACTTACAACTGAAATGAATAGATTCCTGTTGTGTGAAGAAGAGCCCTGGTAAACCCCTGGTGTACTTTCTGAGGTGTTAAATTGCTGGGAATTTTAAGGGACAGTTTATCCAAAAATACAACAGAATAAACGTTTGAGTTGTTGTGTCATGGAGAGGTCAGCTAAAACTGGAATAAATGCCCAAAATATAAAGTTAGTGCTTTTTTCTTCAGTTGCCAGACTATTTTGATTTGAAAAAAAAAAAAAAAGTGTGGATGACTGCACATGAAGCAAAACACAAAGAAGCAAACATGACAAACCCACTTTGTTTAATTTGAAAACCCAGCAGGAGAAAGGGGCATGAGACTGTGGCCCAGCTGAAACAGTGGCAGGCAGAGAGGATTCACTGGCAGGTTGGCACAGTGCGGCAAATTATGAGGCATGAATGGAAAAGGCAAATGCACCACCAAACCTCGGCCCTGAGAGGTAGCGCACCACCTAGAAGAAATACAGTAGAACCTCTCCACATGCCATTTCCAGTCACCTTTAAGCTGCTACTAGGGCAGGAAAAAAACATGAAGAAAAAAAACTCACATTTGATATGTGAAAGTCTCTTTGTAAATCAACCAAAATTAAAGTGAACTATACTGTATCTGTAGTATATGTTATTTGACTGAATCAAAAGCAATCAAATAAGAACTAGATGAATTAGTCCACATGGCTTTTAGAAGAGCGGCCAGTTTATTATTAGGCTGCAATGTGTGTTGGGCTATTGGAACACCCTATTGAACACCCTATAAATAGAAAGACAAAATCATGCAAATAGTCGTGGGAGTCCATACGGTTGTGCTGAAGGGCGTGCATGATATGGAGATGGGAGAGATAGAATACGTGGTAATACACCGTAGCAGGTCAACATCTGAGGTTTTCTGTCCTCATCACTTTCGGCCAAAGGAAACTGAGGTGTCGATGCTGTCACTCCCCTATCGCCTTTCCAAGGTATAAATGAAATAGGTCTCCAGGCAGAAGGGGAAACTATTTTCAAGAAGTGTCAAAGTGTTACTGGAAGGGGAAAAAAAAATCCTGTGTCTGTGATATTTTTGGAGACATTCGAGAAGCGTGTAAGTTAAACCCCTTCACCTGGGCTGTCAAACAACATCTCATCTTCTATCTGTATGATCGCCAAAATTTAAATACTTCATTATTTTTCTGTCAATGTCAAAAATGCTCACAAACAAAACATTTGTTTTACTCAGAAAAGTTATTTATTCTGTGAGAATAAAAAACAGATCAGCCTGTCTGCAAATTCTGGAAGTCAGGCTTTTCAAGGCCACACACAACACTTGCAGCTGTCATCGAAGACGGTGCCTGTTCCGCACGACTTCAGATAGGTCGTTCCACCAGCGCACTCGTAGAACTTTGTTCTGTCTGAAGGGTGCGCGTAAATGCCATTAGGCTTTCCTTCGCAGAAATTGGGCCCAGGGGGAGATGGGGTGGTGGCCTCAGGAGTGGTGCCAGGAGTGGTTTCAGGAGTGGTTAATGGGCTGGTATCACAGTCAGGTGTGGTGATGGTTGTGACCGTGGTTGGAAACGGAGTGGTGGGATTTGGAGACACGCCTGTAGAGTAGCAACAAAAAAGAGGAAGACACCAACAAGGATTAATTAGGTTGATTTACATTGTTGCCTTGGTGAATTGGTTGCTAGTATGAACAATAAGACCAACCGGAATCAATGAGTTTGCGCAGATGAGACAACAGAGGATGGGCTCCCTCATTACAAAACTCTCCTTTAAAGTCATCCAGATCCAAGGCCCACACAAAGCCTCCACCAAAGTTCATGTCCTTCATGTACTGGACCTGTAATTCAGTGATGACTCTGATCAGCACAAAGTCCTACAACTACAGTTAATGTGCATCATTAGTACACGACTTACTTTAACCTCAAAGCTCCTCCTATTGTCATATCCCACCCACTCACTGTTCTTACTGGCATAAGGCACCTGCTGGTCTTCAATCCACTGGGTATTTGCTCCTTTCAGGAAGCCACAGATCTGAAAAGATTCAGCTGAAGTCAGACTGATGCCATTGTGACCGTGTAGATATGTCATTGAATACTGATCAAAACTTTACCTCATAGTACGCCCAGAAGCCAGCTTCACGTGTGTAAGCACCAGCTGAAGCAGCACCGCTAGCAGGAGCTCCAACACCAGTGTTGGATGACGACAGGCGGAAGGTACGACCATAAGTGGCAAAACCCTGTCTGAGCTTGTGCACGGGCGTTCCATTGTCTCTCCAGTATTTCATGGCAAAGTCCTGAAACAGATACAATGAGTGACAGCACTGAGACGTGGTAGTTTTTGATAACAGGCCATAATATTGACTAGCGACGAGGTTTAAGGCTGTTTGACACTTAAAGGCTCTTACAGTGTTGAAGTAGATAAGATCACCGTTGTCTTCGGAGCCACGGTACAGTGGGCTGTTGTGTCCAGTGACTCTCTCCCAGGTTCCATGGAAGTCATAGGTCATCACATTGATAAAGTCCAGATACCTATGGGTACACAAGGAAAATTCATTGTGAGAAACTAAATCAAACTTTTATTAATTAAAGTCAAAGACAGCTATTAAATGACTGGACAAAATTGTACTTGGCAATCTCAGCAATTTCATATCCAGCATCAATGGTTCCCTTTCCAGCAGATACTGCAGCGGTCAGCATGAGCTGGGGCTTGCCAGTGGTCTTGGCCTCAGCTGCATAGGCCTCAACAAGTTCCTGACAACAATTTATGAAGTATAAATATGTTTGTACAATTGATTTATTCTTTTATGCAATCAAAATGTTGTGACCTACCTTGCAGAGAAGAGTGAACCTTGCTTTGTCCTCAGGGGGACTTCCACGAGATCCAGGGTATTCCCAGTCCAGGTCCAGACCATCAAACCCATGAGTCCTCAAAAACCTGATGGACGACTGGATGAATGTCTGCCTGTTGGCTGCGGTGGACACCATGATGGAGAACCTGAGGGGATGTGTTTGTCATTAAATTAGAAAAATGTTTACAAAATACACTTAAGTGTTATCAATATATCACTTTTTTTCAACCTGAGCCATATTCTCCCTTTCTCAACTTACTGAGTGGAGCCAAAGTTCCATCCACCAACAGCCAGTAAGGTCTTCAGGCTGGGGTTCCTGTAAAACAGAATACACATATGTCTTGACACAGTGCTGAAGAGAGAAGTCTTCTTCACTTGTTTATCATATTCTGGCTGTAATCACCACAAAGTGAATAACGCTGGTAAGAGTAAAGTTCGTACTTGCTCTTCAGGCCATTAAAGTCCTTGTAAAGAGTCTCGTCATTCCATTCATAGGTGACCAACTCATTTTTGTTGTTGATGATGGAGAAAGCATAGATCAAATGGGTGCACAGGAAAGGATCCACATTTTGTGGAGTGTATTTCCCTGAGCCAGGTCTGTACTGAGACCAGTTGGTGAAGTAGCAAATCATCTCAGAGGCAGTGGCTGGTGAACAGGGAAAGGCAATTTATGGTAAGCCATGTGTACAATTCTGAGATATTGTGAATGTCTTGCTGTAGTGTAACTCACCTAGCTGGCACATCAACAGGCACAAGCCTAAAGACAGAAGAGGTGAATGTTTAAACTGCAAATTGAATTGTATCAATGCACAAACAACATAACATTTAATGACCCATCGTCATAACACACAAAACTTTACCTGCTAAGATGGTTACCCTGGTCATCTTGGTCTTCGAGGACACAGCTTGCAAACGTACTCTACACATTTTTCATGGAAATGAATGAAATAATTAAAAAGACAGCATAGTAGGCTGATCACATGTTCACATCAGTAGTTCATTAAAAGTACTCTATACATAAATGTTGAACCAGATACATCAGATTTTATTTGATAATTAGGCCATGACCAGAAGCCATTCCATGTATTTTCAACATCATATCGTTTCAGCAATACATAACAGCAGCACAAACAGAAAGTTGCATTTTTCCCAATATGAGATATATGAGTAATAATTTCCCCCTCATGCACTGCCACTCAGACTCAGTGTTTGGGTAATAACTAATATTAAAATTTTAGATTCCAGTTCTGACAATCCATTCTGAAGTAGCAGCTTACCCTCGGACATCAAATGGAGCCAACGTGGTTGAGATTTCCTGTCCCTTATATACATCCCACAAGTCTATGTGTACTCTGAAATGGATGTGGGAAAAAAAGTACTTTTTTGTTTGGTACAAATTGGATAAGATAAGCCGAGTCACAGCTGAACTGACAAAGTTTGGTCATGTCTGAACAAGATAGCAGACTGTATCTGGTTGACGTAATGCTTTTTAGGAAGAACCCTCTAACGTTACTTAAATGTAGCTTTTACTGTTAAAGTTAATTAATGCAAACGCAGGCTGTGAGTATGTTGGAGCAATACTAAAATCACCTGTGTTTTTCTGTTTTACATATGTGTTTTCACATGTCACCATTACATTTTCTGGTCAGATGTTCATGAAGAGCTCAACTGAACCAAGCATGTAAAAGAGCTCTCACGATATTGGTGCTCTGAAAACACAACCTGTACATTTTAATTCTTAGAGACAGATGTGAACTGCTGGCTGCTTGTGCCAAACCTCAAGTCCTCTATTCTGAAGAGACACTGACACAGCCATGATGAGCTGAATGTTGCCGGTATGATGACCAACATGGGCAACTTGGTTTTCATAGGGACCATCAAATCCTGTGGCATGACAACCGTGAACATGGATCTTCATCTATTTGTCAATTTCAGATGTTAAGGTTTCAGTGTGAAGGACACTTTCCCCACTTTGTGTAAGTCCATCTATGAAATGTGGAATGATGGAGTAGTTGGATTCCTCTTTTGCAAGATGTCTACACTTAGCATGTGTTGCCGTTTGAACACATGCAGGAATGCCTGCAATTACCTGCACAATGCTGTGAAACATTTGCAAAGAAAACAGTTGTTTTGGTTGTAAAGGTGTTTATTGGGAGAATGAAACACAAACCAGCTGTAGGTGTGTTCATGACCATACACAACACTGGCAGCTAGCCTCAAAGATAGTGCCATTTCCACATTGTTGCAGATAAGTCAGTCCACTGACACACTGATAGAACTTTGTTCTGTCTGTAGGGTGGGCGTAAAGGCCATCAGCCTTGTCGTTGCAGAAATCAGGCCCAGGTTGAGATGGGGTGGTGTTGGTTGTGACAGTGGTTGGTTGTGGAGTGGTGGGATTTGGAGACACACCTTAAAGAGGCAAAAGGAAAAGATTTAGACAAAACTTCAAATTTGTTTGTAAGAACAGACCTTAGTTACATTTAAACATTGGTGGATTCTTTAATAGGAAGACTGACCAGAAGTGATGAGTTTGCGCAGATGAGACATCAATGGATAAGCTCCTTCACCACAGAATTGTCCATTAAAGTCATCCAGGTCCAAGGCCCACACAAAGCCTCCGCCAAAGTTCATGTCCTTCATGTACTGGACCTATGATTGAGCGACGAAACTGATCAGCACAAAGTCCTACATTGACTGTTGCTGCATGGCATATTTATGCTACCTACTTTGACCTCGAAGCTCTGCTGATTGTCATATCCCACCCACTCACTGTTCTTGCTGGCGTAAGGAACCTGCTGGTCATAACTCCACTGGGTATTTGCTCCTTTCAGGAAGCCACAGATCTGAAAAGATTTAAGTCAAGTCAGACTGATGCCATTGTGACCCTGTAGATATTTCAATGTGCATTGATTTAAACTTTACCTCATAGTACGCCCAGAAGCCAGCTTCACGTGTGTAAGCACCAGCTGAAGCAGCACCGCTAGCAGGAGCTCCAATGGCCGTGTTGGATGTTGACAGGCGGAAGGTACGACCATAAGTGGCAAAACCCAGTCTGAGCTTGTGAGATGGGGTTCCATTGTCTCTCCAGTATTTCATGGCAAAGTCCTGAAACAGATACAATGAGTGACAGTACTGGGACGTGATTGTTTATGTTATGCTGTTTGATTGTAAAAATTGTTCTTACAACGTTGAAGTAGATGCTACCACCACTGTCTTGGGAGCCACGGTAAAGTGGGCTGTTGTGTCCAGTGACTCTCTCCCAGGCTCCATGGAAGTCATAGGTCATCACATTGATAAAGTCCAGATACCTACAGGTACACCATGAAGGCTCATTATGAGAAACAAACTAAATAAAAAACCTACTTAAATTGAAATACCAAATTTTATAGAATTAGCTCCAAACTGAAGTCTGCCGTACTTGGCAATCTCAGCAATCTCATATCCAGCATCAATGTTTGCCTTTCCAGCAGGCACTGCAGCGGTCAGCATGAGCTGGGGCTTGCCAGTGGACCTGGCCTCAGCTGCATAGGCCTCAACAAGTTCCTGCCGGCAATTTATGAAATAAAGATATGTTGATGCTATACAGTGCTTCTTCTAATTGATCCGAATTTTGTGACCCACCTTGCAGAGAAGCGTGAACCTTGCTTTGTCCTGAGCGGGACTTCCATGGGATCCAGGGTATTCCCAGTCCAGGTCCAGACCATCAAACCCATGAGTCCTCAAAAAACTGATGGACGACTGGATGAATGTCTGCCTGTTGGCTGCGGTGGACACCATGATGGAGAACCTGAGGAGATGTGTTTAACATGGTGAGACACATTTTGACAAAATACACTGAGCATTTACCATAAGTGTGCTACATATATTGGATCCATTATCCCTCCCATGGACTATTTACAACTTTGAGAATCCGATACACAATAATACTTACTGAGTGGAGCCAAAGGTCGCTCCACCAACAGCCAGTAAGGTCTTCAGGCTGGGGTTCCTATAAAACAGAACACAAATACTTCTTGACATGGTGTAGAGGAGTGTTTCTTCATAATGACTTGCGAAGTGTAAACGCCGTGAAGTAACTTGTAACTTGTATACTAAATACTATGAACAGAAAAGTTCGTACTTGCTCTTCAGGCCATTGAAGCTCTGGTACAGAGTCGCGTCATTCCATTCATAAGTGACCAACTCGTTTCTGTTGTTGATGATGGAGAAAGCGTAGATCAGATGGGTGCACAGGAAAGGATCCACATTTTGTGGTGTGAATATCCCTGAGCCAGGTCTGTACTGGGCCCAGTTGGTAAAGTAGCAAATCATCTCAGAGGCAGCGGCTGGTGAACAGGGAAAATTAAAATGAAGTTAGCACTTCTCTGTGTCGGCCATGTTTTTAGGCAAATGTTTTACATGGATTTGAAAAGGATGATAATAAAAGCACATCAATACTTGAAATGGCAGGAATTAATTTTTTGAAAAAAAAAAGTAATACTTAGTGTAGGCCAACCCTAACCGTAACATTTTTTTCTTACAAGAAAATATTAATATAAAAAGGTTATCATACCATAACCTGAATACATCATTTCTGACACCTCAGTGACCGGTAACGTCTCAAAGTGCATATTTATTCTAAAGTATGACCGTAAAAGCAAATTAAAAGGCATTCATCAGAGTGGCTAATTTCTTTGAAAAAAAATCAAAAAATCTTTCAACATACTGTACAAGCACATACAGTCCATACTTTAGAGGTTTTAAAAATACTTGTTGTGGTGAAAGTATCCTGTTCAAGAATAACTTACCCAGCTGGCACATCACCAGGCACAAGCCTAAAGACAGACCAGAATGACAGATTCATGTTTTGGCTGAAAACTGAATATGAATAAAGGCATGCACCATATTTTACCTGCTAGTGTGGTAATCCTGGTCATTTCAAAGGTCACGACTTCCTTTATCCAAAAGAATTCTACAGATTTGTCATGAAAAACAAAATCAAATAGAAAATATAATGAAATCATACTCAATTGATCATGTGTCCGTATTATTGATCTGTTGACTGTAGACAAATTAAACAACAGTAATAATAAAAAGAATATCTCCTCAACCAATTTGTCCCTTCTTCTTTTTACTAAGCACTGCAAGTTAGAGCTGGTATTTAGGTGTAATAGTGCCATTGTATTGACATTTTTTAATACAGTTCTTCTCTCTGCCATCAAGACTACTGTAACTAACTCCCAAAGATAGAATAAAATCAAAATAATAATAAAAAAAAGATCTGTATAATCCATCACCAATCCTTTTTATTGGCAGCTTACCTTGGGATCACAAAAGGAGCCAATGTGATTGAGATGATCAAACCTTTATATACACCTCACCACTGAGTTGGATCAAAGCTTTTATTACACGTTGCGGAAAAAGTACTGTCAAAAAAAAATAGAGCTATTTCGTTAGTACAGAAAGGGATAAGATAAGCTGAGTAACAGCTGAACTGACAGAGGCCTAACCTGCTCAACTGGAAGTCAAACTCCAGGAAGAGCCATACATATGGTATTGGGTTTTACAGAGAAAATTAATTATTGCAAAAACAGAACATGAATGAATTGTTGAAAGACTAATAATTAGACATTGTATCATGGGTTCACTCACTTCAAGATGTCATTTCCTTTCACCATTGAGCTGCTTTGTGCCAGTGCATCTATGAGCTGAGGAAGCAGACGCCCTTGAGCTCAGCTGTGGACTGTCATTGAAAGAAATAGTTTTAGTTTGATGTTCTTTGAGTCTCATTTGATATGGCATGCTTTTATTTGTGAAATAAATATAACATTTATAAAATTGTTCTGTTGAGACACTGGCTGAGGCAACAGCCTGCTGCTGTGTGATAAAGTCATGCCTGAGAGCCAATGTACACAGTTAACCAAAACACTGTGGGTGAACACACATAGGTGAGACACAGTGTTGTGCATGGGGTGGGGTGGGTGGTGTAGCCTATCAGAGACCAACGCCATGGTTGGCACAGCACAAGACACACCTTTTTGTTGCAGTTGCCAACTTAAACAAGAGGACTTTTTTTTTCCAAAAGGTATTTCACAATAAACAGTTCCTTTGGCTTATCAGAGCTGCTGAAGGAGCAGCTCTTACTTCACTCACACTTATCTTAACTACAGCAGCATAAAACTAGAAGCCTCCCTGTTTAGATTTCCTCTTTATGATGTTAACTTACAGTAACTTGCTTGATTAATTTTACTTCCATAAATACAAGAATAACTGACTTTCAAAATCAGCAGACAGAAAGCTTTCTTGATGACCAACCAAATATTGTCCTGCAGATGTCCATCAAGGTTTTGTCTTTGGCCCTTTTAGTTGCCTCTGGTTTGTTCTTTTACTGTTACTGTATTGCCATCTATTGATTGCCATTAGCTTTGCAAATGACACATGTAGTGTTGTTTGGAAATATGTTGACGGTGAAACAATCTAGAGCAGGAGGAGCCAGTTCCTCGTGACATGGGGCCCAAAACGACAACAACCATAAACCTGATCGTTAACATTTGTCATTGATATGTTTCTAACGAAAATGACACCATATTTACACCAGTTATAATTCAGTTAGGAACTAGCAATTGAAATAAAAATATTTAAATTGAATGGTAATAATTTGTGCGGACACCAAAAGCAGCATGTTTCAGACAGATGCTAAAGGACAAAGATGAGCGTCTTGTGTATTTGGCCTTGTGTGAATTCCAGTTATCGGAGTCAATACATTTGAGTTTGTCACACACACTTTATTCACAAAAGTGTCCTCATCAAGAAGACAGTCATAAGGTTTCTGTACAGCTTGACCTTATTACAATAAGCAGTGTTGTTGTTGTCTTCATTCATTAATTGCCTTTGATTAAACATTTATTAGATAGGAAAGGTATTTGGACAATATTTCAAAATCAGAAATGGCCGATTCAAATGAATCAAGTTTATATTTCCTGAAGACCTTTTTGAAAATACTATGATCTGTGAGCTTTTGGACCACTGAGTAACAGCGTCACACCTGGGAACTATGTCGTGAATGATACAAATCTGCCACTGTGTTTTGCAGCATTACACCAAATTCACTGTCCTCTGTTCACGGTTCTGTGACTCGAGGCCAGTTGCAGCACTTGCAGCTGTCCCAGTAGATGAGGCCGGGCTGGCAGCGTTGGAGGTAGGTGATTCCATTGAAGCACTGGAGAAATGTGGTCTTATCGGCCGCATTCTCATACAGGCCATCGGGGCGACCACGGCAAAAGTCAGCCAGGGGGTCCCTGGTGGTGGTGGGTGCAGGCGGGATGGTGGGCTTTGGAGGGAAACCTGCAGAAACAGAACAGAAAAACCCCGTCAACAGAGGCTGATAGATGCAAAAAGGAGAACCTCTGAGAGAAGACAGGAGCAGTAGTCACCCATCGACACTCTCAGGTGGTTGACGAGAGGAAAAGAGCCAGCCGAGCAGAAGGATCCACTGAAGTCGTCCATGTCCAGAGTCCAGACATGGGCTCCTCCAAGATTGTTGTTTGTCATCCACTGGACCTACAGCACCAGCACAAGTTTAATGATCGCTGGCTCCAAATGTCCGGGAGGACACTTTTGGAAAAACAGGTTGTAATCTTTCACCTTGTGTAAAATGCTCTCCATGTCATCGTAGCCGACCCAGGCACTCGCGAAGGTGGCGAAAGGAACTTTCTGATCGATGATTCGGCTGACGGTGGCGCTTTGGATGAAGTCGCAGATCTGGAGTTGCGGAAAAAAACAACACTCATGTTGAGAAAGCTACACTTTTCTCTTACTCCCTTTACATATCGGCGTATTGACTCAATAGGGTAAAATGCTCATCTGCTTCACCTCATAGTAGGCCCAGAAGCCGGCAGTGCCGGTGTAGAGTCCAAGGTCCGCAGCGCCGCTGGCTGGCGCTCCGAGGCCGCTGGATGCACTGCTGAGGCGGAATGTTCGTCCGTAGGTTGGGAAACCCATCAGCAGCAGCTCAGCTGGCGCTCCCAGTTCCAGCCAGTAGGACAGAGAGGAGTTCTGAGAAAAATATATTGAATATATCATTGAATATAATTCAATGTGCGAGCAGACGATCTTGAAATGTCGGAACCTACAATGTTGTGGTGATAGTAAGAGGCAGAGTCCTCAGAGCCGCGGTACAGTGGGCTGTTGTGTCCCGTCACTGGATCCCAGTGGCCGTGGAAGTCGTAGGTCAGGACATTGAGGAATTCCAGGTGACTGTTGACGACAGCGTTGTTTCAATCAGCGGAGGTAGGAGGCCGAACGCAGGGCGAGCAAGTGGAAGAACGGGCAGTACGGTCAATCACTCAGAGGAGACAAACTCACGGGACGATCTTCTCGACCTCGTAAGCCTTGTCAATGATGGAGCGAAGGCCAGCCACGTTAGCTGTGAGCTGCAGCCGGGACTTCCTGGTGTCCTTGGCCTCGCTGTCGAAGGCTTCAGACAGCTCCTGAAGGACAGATGAACAAATATTGTTGATTAGTTAATCTTCCCCTGAAGCCCTTCAAGAGATTTTTGACATAAAAAATGGCCAGGAATATTTATTTTTGATTCTCAAGTGCCCTTTTTTTCCTTGTGGCAAGATGTGTCATCAAATCTTTAATATTTTGCAATAATGTTTGTACAAATGCTGCTGCACAGTATTTGTTGAAAAGGAAATAAAGATAAATAATAATAGAGATGAGCTTCCTGCTCACCGTGATCAGCAGGGTGAACCTCTCCTTCTCCTCTGGACCGCCGCTGTTCCCGGGATATTGCCAGTCCAGATTGAGCCCGTCGAACATGTGCTCCCGCAGGAAGCTGATGGCTGACTTGATGAAGGTGGCGCGGCTCTCGGCCTTGGCGGACATGGCGATGAATCTTTGGGAGTTCAGAGGAAAGAGCGAGAAGCCTGCTGTCACCAGGACACCAGTGTCACTTTACAGGGGTGGAGGAAAGCTGCGGACACTCTGGCCGTGACTTACGGGCTAATCCCATTAACGGTGCCTCCGACTGAGAGCAGGGTCCTCAGAGCAGGATTGCTGTATGGACAGATGAAATACGAGAAAAGGAGGAAGAATCGTGAGCAGTGAAATAACGCCATGCAGTAGTAAAAGCAAATTAATTGAAAAAAATTGTATAAAGTTTTAGTATAACAAGCAATATTTGTATGAAGGATTGATGTCACAGTTTATCTAAACTTATTTATATTATTATTAGGTAGTAATAATAACAATAACGATAAAAAAAATAACAGTAGTAGTAGTTGTAGTTGTTGTAGTTGTTCTTCTTACAAAGGATGTTTGTATAATCAGCAGAAATGTTAATTTTGAATCTTACATTATATTACACTATATATTACCATCACTATTAGAAATTGTTGCAGTGCAAGCAGACCAAGTGAGAGACCTCCCAGTTCTCCTTGTTCATTACGAAATCTTGCTGAGCAACTTGTTTTGCCGCTTCTTTTGCCAGAACCACACGCAGCACTGACTCCACACAGCAGGTCTCAGATTGATTGATTAGTTGACCTGTTTCTCCCTGACTGACATCCAGATTGGGATGTTGTTTTAGTGTTCTTCCTCGTCCGCGTCCTTGAGCCTCTTAGCCAGGTTATCTCTGGCTGTTTTTCAGCTCCCGCGGCAGCCGTGAGAAGGTTGCAGGTGAAACGATTGCAGACGTTTGTAGCTGGTCGCACGTCACCTCGTCTCAGGGTTCACGATAGGTCGGCTAGGCAGTGCGTGCGTTACGCCGCTGGGATCTATATGTTTAGCGACGGCCTCCACTCGGGACGCCAGTCCTAGTATTCCTGACCTGCCCTCAACCTGCCTTTAACTGCCTGTTTATCACCACAGGCTTTCATCACTACCTACAGAACTGAGAGGAATTTAAAAGGACAATTGACAATTAATTGATGCAGTTTCAACCTGTTGGTTGTGTTCGACGTGGAAATATAACTCTGAAACATTGCAGCATATCTATTTAATTGTAGTCTGGCTTAATGACAACATTGCTTCACAGAAAAACAAAAGTTATGTTTTAACTACAAGTAACAACAAATAACAATATTTACTAAAGTTGTCATGATAAATCATTTAAGGGGCCAGCGCACTCAAACAAAACTGCTGCTTTGATTTACATCAGAGTGGACTGAAAACTGTTTTTTTTAAATTTTATTTTTCCACTTTTGAGGGTAAAATGGAAGAATTTGCAACTGTGTTTGTGTGCGTGCGTGTTTGTGCGTGCGCCCTTACACAGTCTTGAGGTTGCTGAGCCGGGCGTACATCTCCTTGTCGTTCCACTCGATGGAGGTGAGCTGGTTGAAGCTGTTGATGGTGGCCAGCGAGTAGATGACGTGCGTACACAGGAAGGGGTCGACGTTGTCCGGCGTGAATCTGCCAGCGTTGGGCCTGAACTGGGCCCAGTTTGTCACGTGACATACCAGTTTACTGGACGAGACTGAGAAAAGTTAAAGACGATTGAGGGGAGGTCTTAAAAACAGGACTTGAAGGAAACGTTGGTCAAGTCGTCCACTGTGTCAGTGTCAAACAGAAGGAGTCTTTTGTTTCCAGGGTGAGCGTTGTTCTTACCGAAGTGGAAAACGAGCAGAATGGCCAACGCTGGAAAAAAGTAACGTATAAAAATCAGGGCATATCCTAGATATCAAGCAGGCAAATCAAACAACATTGTATGTTTGAAATAGTCTCCCCTTCCCAAAACAGATAAGTTAAATTTCTTTTTCTGTGGGCAAACTACATTTTTGTGGTGTCTTTATAAGCTAAAATGGTTTTTGCATTATTCCATAACCCTGTAGGTTCTGTGAATCAAGGCTAAAACCTGGACTTGTAGACGACAACTCACACACAAAAGTTTGCAAGCTTCGTTAAGTGCCAATATAAGCACACATTCAAACTTTAAGCTAATCTCTTACTCCATGCATACATGGAATATTTTCTTTAACAAAATGACAAGTACAAGATTACCTTGCAGGAGTCTTGCCATTGTGTTCCTTGGTAGAGTTCAGTCTGTTGGATTAGAATGCAATGAAATGATGATCAAAATAATGCATTAAAGCACTGCTGAGTAGGGAGAGCTCATTTCCCCTGCTTTATTAATGAAAAAAATCACCTACACTACATACAGTGAGGTGTAACTAAACCAACTGCACAGTATCTCCCTCTAAAACACCCCAGCACCAAATTAAGCAGGTCAGACTGACAGGTGATAGTGATGATCATCTCGTTACCTGTCCTCCAGATGAGACACCCCGGTCAGTGTGCAGAGCTCCGAGTCGGCACATATTTATGCATGTCGCACTTTAATTACTAGGAGCAGGTGACAAAGTACAGCAGCTGATAAAGGCTTGAAGGTGGTTCAGATTCAGCTGACGCTAATTAAGGAAAAAAGGACATTTTCATAAAAGAGAAACTGGTAAAAATCCAAGATGAATGTTAATCAGCATAAATGATAAGCAGGACTGAAATGTTCCAGATAGTGAAATCATATCAGCGAGATAATATATAGCTGAGAGCTGAATAAGTGTCTGTTCAATACACAGGTTGCATCTGGGGTCACCAGACGTGCGCGCGTTATGCACCATTTACTCATCCTTGTACTGCAAGTTGGACTGTGTTGTAACACAGATACCCCATAAACTTTTTTTTTTTTTTTTTTAAACATCCATGTCAAAGTGAGGAAATGAAAAATGCAGTTGTTCACTAACAGTCAAAAGTTTGGACACACCTTCTCATGCAATTTTTTTTTTTTTTACAACTTTCTACACTGCTGATATGTACTAAAGACATCAAATATATGAGCAAGATATATGTAATTATGCAGCAAAGAAAAACACGTTAAATAACTCTAAATATGCTTTTTATGAAAGGTGGCTATTTTGAAGAACTTAAACATAAAAAGTGTTTGAGTTATTTTACACTTTTATTGTTCCCTACCTAAATTCCATGTGTGTTCAGACGTAGTTTTGATGCCTTCAGTGAGAAACTGCAATATCCACAGTCATGAGAATGAAAGAAAAGACATTAAATTCATAGGGTGACTGGTCGTGTATGTCACATTAACAGAAATAGTTTCTAGTGAGGCCAATAAGGCAGAGACAATCATAACTGTTATTTTCTGTGTGTTAAGTTCACTTCTGCGACCCAGTAAAAATACTTATGTAAAAATATTTATGAACGAATTGAAGGACAGCCGTGTTGAAATACAATCCCATGGTGTTTATTTCCAGTCATATTTACAAGCAGGAGACACCCCAGCCCGCCCACCACCTCCTTCACATTACCACCTGACAATGTAAAAGTTTCAGGCAACATCGCCTCCCCGTGCCCCCCCACCCCCACTCCCCCACCTCCCCCCAGTGCTTCCGGGCTCCAACACCGGGAGCCGGTGACAGAACCAGTCAGCCCACTCAACATTCAGTGACTGGGCACCCAGAGACATCCAGTGACGTGACTTCATGGCTCATCAGTGAATACAAAAAGGCAATGAGATTTAACAAAAAACAACAACAAGCATTTAATACAAAGCAATAAGACACCAACACAGGAATCTGCCACCGTCCTGTAGCAGAGATCAACTCAAGGTTTCTGGGAAAAGAGTTCTGACATGTTTTGAGTTTCAATGTGTTAATTTAACTCACCGACAGTTCAATCCCAGTGTGTCCCTACAACTCTGGTATGAATGACGTTTTACAGCTATGATTCTACAGGGTGAGATTCAGTGCATGACACAAGTGTTTTTTCAGTATTAACACTGGAATTGTGATATACCCCTCCCCCCCCCCCCCTAACCCCCAACACTGGTTTTGTTGCACCAGAAAAAACAAAAACAAAAACACATGATTCATTTATGGCAACTTTTCTTTAGGTAAAGAAGAAAGAAGAACAAAATGTGGTGAAAAACGGCAACACCCCAACAAAATAAAGCACGTTATGGTACAATCAGGTGGTCCATCATTCAACCACAGGAGCACAGCGTAATACTGAAGTGACAAAGGAAAACAGAATACTTTTGGTTGTCCAGACCATTGTCATATTTAAATATAAGTTTTTAAAACAAACAAACAAAGAGTAAACAATAACTATTTGAAAACCTTTTAATTCCTTCTTTTGAGTCCAAAGTTTGTTTTCATAAATTGTTCTGCTGGCACTGCTTCCAAAAGTGTGAAGAACAAAGGCAAGTCGAGGGCAAATCTTTAGAACTGAAAGTAAAATAGGAGAAAACGTCGGGCGGTTCGCCCAACACCGATGCTTTGGCTTCGGATAAAGCAGATTCAATAAATAAATAAAAACAAAACATCAAACATAAAAACATGGCTGTGATCTGAGGGGGACGAACGGGAACGACCGACGCTCGACGTTCACCCTTTAAAAGTAAAAGCATAAGGCAACTGAAGCGCTTGTGTCCCACCACTCAGACAAACAACAGAACTTTACATCCTTCCCGCACGTTACATAAGAGCTGATAGACGCTGACAGGAATACAATGGCAGCGATATACGACACCGTGAACTGCACTCCGCGATAACTTTGGCGGCCAGCACACTTTCATCCCCGGCAGCGGTTCATCCCTGCCGCCTCTCACGGGCTGAAAACACGACTGCGATAAAACAGAACCGACAGAAGGGCCAAACTAAAGCATCCTCACGCACCCAGCGAGACAGTGAGAAGAGTTACAGGCACGACAAATACGAAGAGATGACCGGAGCAAGTCCGTCATTCATCCCGTTCCGTGTGAAAAAGATCAAAACATGAACACGGTCGTAAAAGAAAAGTGTAAACATTCATTTGGACCAATGGTTTGCAAGAAGTTTACAGCCAGGACGGACACATCAACAAGCACAAGGACGTGAGCGGAGGTTAGAAATTGATGCTGAAAGATGTTTTCTCTCTGAAAATTTGAACGGCTTGTTAAACGACTTCACCGTGTGTGCGACAAGACCGGCAGGTTGGGAACATGATGCGTTACAGCAGTTATTAGGTTGTGTTGAGACTGTTTGAGTTCAATAGGTGCCAATGTTGCTATGTGTTTTTTTTTTTTTTTTTTGTAACAACACTTTAAGGACATTTCCTCTTGGTTGATGTTTTTTCAGGTTTTTGGAGACTCTTGTCAGGTAGTAACCAAAAATGTTCACCCTCACAGACCTGATTTTATTCTCTAAGCTAAACACCAGAGTGAGAGCTCACTCCCTAATGTACCAACATTCTCAGAAAAAGGTTGGACTGAGTTGGACTCAACTGATTATCGGTGCAGATACTGAGTCTCCATGAATAGTGGGTTGTTTTTCTGAGAATCAATTCATAAAATCAACTAAAAATGACATTGGTATTTGTTAAGTGGCAGATCTTTACGCCCCCCCTTCCCCAGCCCCCCGCCTGCCTGCCCACCCGCAGCCGGTCAGAGTACAGAGGCTTTTTATCAGGAGAGTTGCTCCCACTGTGAAGCGGTCAGTCACCCACCACATGCACGGCTGCAGTCAGTGTACGCCAGTCGATTCTGGGGAAAAAAAAAATATAACTTACACCTGAACTCTGTATGTGTGTGTATCTCGGTCGAAGAACGAGTTTGTACGGGTTTATGTCAGCCACACATGGGATGGTCCGTAAGGCATGTTGTCGCACACACACACACACACACACACACACACGCACACACGCACACACAGACACACTCCTCAGTCCTGTCAACAACCTGAATCCAACCCTTCTTGGTTTTCTGGGGAAAAAAAAGAAAAAAAAGGAAACTGAAACCCTTCCTCCCAGTCCAACCACTCCACTCCCCCCCCCTCCCCCTCCCACCATCCCAGCAGAGCTACGACCTGGACACCACAACCCACCCACCCCCCACCCTCCCATCCCACCAGCTGACAAGCAAGGAGAGCTTGATTTCTGAGAGTCCGCCGACTGGCTTCCATCACAGGCCTGAAAGTGACCCCAGGGTGAGGAGGAGGAGGAGGAGGAGGAGGAGGCCGGACCGGGTGGGGGAGGAACCGTTCTGCACCATCATGCCAGTTCCTGTTTGGGAAAAAAACAGGAACTTTAGAGACCTTACATCTGTATGCAGGGCTAGAAGCACATCTGACACCTGCAACAGCGCGTCTGCAGCCTGACGGGGGCAATTAAATCTATTCGACTGAGTGGCTGGAGCGGGTTTGTCCAATGACTGAAAGGTTGGCGGTTCAAATCCGGCTCCATCCCAGTCTGTTGTTCTGACCTTGGGCAAGAAAGTTAATCCACATTGCCTTGTATGAATGCGAGTGGATGTTGGGATAGTGGTCGGAGATTGGCTGCCACAGGTAGGGCGGCTGTGGCTACATGTGTAGCGCACCACCACCAGTGTGAATGTGGTGTGAATGAATCATGGGTTCAATGTAAAGAGCTTTCGGTTTCACAGTACCCCAAAGCCCCATTGGGAGCAATTTAGGGTTCAGTGTCTTGCCCAAGGACACTGCAAACATGTGGACAGTTGGAGGCGGGATTCGAAAAAGAAGAAAGCTTTTCACAAGGGAACCACACAGAAATGGCACACGGCTTGCTGGCTGAACGTAGTCAAAGAGCCTTCTGGCCAATCACGGGACAAAGAACACCCATGAAAGAAAAGCAGGTGTCTCTGCTTAAAGGCATTGTTACAGCTATGTCTATAGAAAAATATACAGGACTAACATTAGAGGACTCAAACACTGTAGACTGGAGCCGGTCAGGGTGAGTCTGGTCTGCAGCCATGACTTCACTTCTCCTGCTGCTTCAGCCTGACTCTTTCTTTTTTCGTACCAGAGTCTCCGGACACGATGATCTCGTGCGCCGGCCCGTCGCCGCCCTCTCCCCAGGACCGGATCTCTAGCACGGCATAACCGTTGTCTTTGGGCAGAGGCAGGTTCACCGACGACTTGGACTTGTCCAGAACCTTCAGCGACGTCTGGCCCTCGTGCTTGTACAGAACCTGTCGCAGATCAGAGCCACATAGATGACTGCAGGGAACTAAACTGCGTCATTGTTTTATGTTCGAAGGGTCGACCTGTATGCTGGAAGGAATCCAATGCACGTCGGTTTTCATTGTGTTATAAAAACAGCTTTTAGTGTTTTTCATATCTCAGATTTGATTAAATGTGATGTACACAAATGTAGATAATCACAACAAAGAAATCTGTAGAGTGTGTGTACATTTATATGTGTACATTGATGAGGGTTATTGTTTCGCCTCATAAATAAATCATTCAATGATTAACTTGTGTAATAACAGCGTGATGGTATAATGCAGTGTGTTGTTGAAGATTTAGCATTCAATAGTTTGACAAACTGAGGGAAACATTTGTCACACACACACACACACACACGCTTGTGCTTACAAGGAAAGACAGCACTCACTTTGTAGCCCAGTACAGCTGACTCGTTGTGCATGGCCTTCACATGGTCCCACCTCAGCATTACCCATGAGCCATCAGTCTTCCATGACACGTTGCCAGGGCGACGATTGGGTGCTGTGATGACAAAAAAAAACCCCCCACAAAAAAACAATGCTTCATATAAGATACAATGAAATGGATGGCAGAGGCCAAACAAAGAAACATACAAAAACTAGAAAAAAGAGGCGTCAATGGATTCATGGAAACACTTTTTTCGCATTTACGCGTCAGCGGATGGGATGGACGGGGTCACGTGACCAGTTCACTTCAAGTGAAAATGGTGCGTTATGATTGGACGGAGGAGGAGACGGCATACAAAGAAAAAAAATATATAACAACCATTCTTGACAGGAAACAACATTAAAATGCAGATTCATCGCAAAATGTTTTGTACCTCCACCCTCCTCAAAGTGGGGTCTTGCAGGACAAGATTTTACGATTCAATGGAAACGCCTGCAAATCACAATTGCACTTTGTCGAAATTTTAGAAATAGTGCTTTTATTTTGCGAAAAGCTGTCATGGAAACGCAGCTCACCTGATGGTTCCTTTTCTACTGGCTCAGGTTTCGGATCATTTTGAGTGGGTTAATGGTGCACATTTTCACATAAGGCCAGTGTGTGTGTGTGTGTGTGTGTGTGTGTGTTGTGTGTGTCAGTCATATTTTCCTCCGTCTCTATGGCGATGCAGGAGTACATTACTGAATAATCTTTTGACATTAAAACACTGGACAATACAAAGGCATTCGTGAACTTTGTAAATGAGCACTTGAGTCCTACACACAGTTCAGTCAGAGTGTAAGTGTGCAGATTATGGTATCAGGCCGCGGGGCGACTCCAGGCGGAGGGGGGGGCGCCGCAGCGGGGCAGAGCTTGTGTGTCATCCTGCCTATCAAAACATTTCCATCCACAGGAAGTGTGAAGCACCTGTTCTCCTCCTCATCCTCCCCTGATAGTGAGACCAGCGTCCCGGAGCTACAGCAGCGATAGGGGCGGGGGCACGGCGCTAATCCACCAGTGCCGGCTGGAGGGCCGCGGGCGGATACCAGACGGATCATTTCAACCTGGTTGCGTCACTCATGCACTGACGAAGTTGTTACTCCTGTGTGCATTTCTGCAGCTGTTTGTCTGAACATGATAACATGTCCGCAAAACGGGGGGCGAGAGGGGGGGGGGGGGGGGCGGGGTGACGCTGGGGGTTACTGGAAGCCACGGCCCTGCGCACTTTGGAGTGAGGAAAGGACGGAAGATTATTATCAGCATTTTTCTTTTATCGTTGAAGCGTAAAGGCACAAAAACAACATCTTAAAATAGCTATGCGTCTGTTCTAAAAGAATAACACTAAGAATATATACAAAATATCTTTCTTTTTAATATGGAAAGAAGCTGTTTGCATAATGGAATCCACTGAATGCCACTCCAACTCAGAATACAGTTGAGGGCTTCATGATGGCATCGATAGTTATGTAACATGAGTGGAAACCAGATCTGCCTTTGTTGTTTTCTTCCAGACACGAGACAAAAGGAGGTGCTTTGCTTTGAAACGCTGCTTTTTAGGGATTAGGCCCTAAAAAGCAGCGTTTCTCCGCCCTATTTTCTTCTCTTGGTGGCGAGTCCCCAAAGGCTAAAACCTCCACCAAGCTCAGTGTGAGTGTGTGTGTGTGTGTGTGTGTGTGTGTGTGTGTGTGGGGGTTCCTACGTGGCTTCCTGGTGGTGACGGTGGTGCGAGGCGAGGACGGCCCCGTGCCGGCGCTGTTGTACGCCAGGACGGCGATGTTGTATCGGGTGCTGGGCCGGAGTCCCGACACCCTGGCGGACGTCTCCAGACCCGCTGTCCGCACGCGGTCCGCCGCCGCCTCCCGCTCGTGCTGCCGCCAGTACCTGATCTGAGGGACGCGGAGAGAAAAGGCTCAGGGGCTGATTATGGAGGAATTCACTGACAGACTGGAGTCGTATTATTAATAATATTCAACAATAGCCGGACGTGCAGATGGACCAGAACACGAGTTCAATAGAATGCTAATCCTGTTGTCATTTTTCAACAGAATGCTTTTTTGTTTTTTTTTACTTTTAATAGAACAACATAGAATAGAACGACAGTGCAGTTCTCAAGATGCCAAACAGAGCTATAGTAAGAATAATAATAATGATCGTAATAAATGGTAAAATAACATTGACAACAAAATCAATAAGTGTCGTGTGGTGTGTTTCAGTCGGCCTTGCTGGACCAACCTCGTATCCTCTGAGGATGCCGTTGGCGCTGAGCTGCTGCACCGGATCCCACGACACCCGGATCTCGGAGGCGGTCAGCACCGTGGCGTTGATGCTCAGGGGTCCAGCTGTGGGCTCTGTGGAGAGCCAGGTAAAAAAGACCTGCTGTCAAGCCAAGCGGTGGTTGTCCTCTAGTGGTGACAGAGACTACTGCAGCTGCTCGCAGTGACTCACCTTCCTCTGCAGAGTGAACCACGGCGATCTGGCTGAACGGACCTTCGCCCTTGCGGTTGTAGGCTTTGATCTTCACCTCGAAGGGAGTGTAGGGAGTCAGGCTGTCGTTGAAGTAGACGTAGCGGGACCAGTCCACGTGCGGCACGTGCGCCGCCATCCAAGGGTGAGTGTCCTTCCTCCTGAAGGCCAGGTGGTAGCCGAAGCCGTCACCATTCTGGTATTCTCTGGCCATTGCCTGGCAGGTGCAAACAAACAAATGAACAGCTGAACAAATGTGAACCTCTGCGAGGATATAACAGACTTGTCACACAACATGATTGACTGTCTTTGTTCTAGTGCAGGGGCCGCCAGCACGGTGAACTCAGGCCCCCGAGGACCACATGAGTAGCCTGCAGGCCTGTTCTAAAAATAGCACAAGGGTCTCGTAAATTCAGTTTTATCCAACCTTGCAAAGTCATTTTTGATAATTATTGAGAACTCATTAAGGTGATCGCTGTCTTCAGATAGATCAGTATGATTAATAATAATATATAACTAAAGGCTAACTCTGAAAATGCGTTATTTCAGGACAGTGTGTAGTAAACTGGTTGTCCTTCATATGGTTCAGTACCCATGAAGCAGTTGTCAGGTTAAAAAAGGTTGGTGAACCCTGTTCTAGTGAATGTGGAAGTGAGTGTATGTGCAGGGACAGAGAGACAGTATATTAGTTGGTGCGTGTGAGATCATTTTCAATTTTTTTGCTACAAAAAAAATAAATAAAAAAGATAAAAAAAATAAAAACCAAAAAATGAAAATAAAACACAAGACAAAACAAAAAAATAAAATCTGTGTCAGCTCACTGTCCAGGTGATGATGAGTTCATGCCGATTTCCTCCTCCTCCTCCAAGACCACTAGGGGCCACTGTGGGAGCTGAGGGCCAAACACACCAACACAACATGTCAATATAAACAGTAAGAGACGAACAACACGCGGAAATAAAGAACCTGAGCTTGTGTTTGGTCTCTGGATGATGTGTGGAGTGGCTGAGGATGAAAAGAGCCATCCTACGTTCTGCTTCTGTTGTTATCTTGATTATTGATGCATTTCACAGCATGAATGAATAGTAGCACACCTAGTGAACTGCTGTGTGCTGTACCGTTGTTGTAGTTTTTCCTTTTTACTGCTTGCAGCCTCAAATCGCTGGATCAGACGTTTAACAAGATCCAGAGCATTACACAACACGCTCCTCTTCATCTGGGACACTCATTTTGATCCTTTCAACAATGTCTCATTGTGAGCCTGGCGCACTTGGAGCGGGACAACGCTCCCTGAAGCGCTGCCCAGTTCACATAATGACACACACACACACTCAGTCACACACCCACACTCGCACACAAAGGCACCAACAGGACATTTTCAAAGACGGCACTCAGTCGGGAGGTCTTTGTTTCAACAGTGTCCTGCTCTGTGATTAATTCCACTACGGTGAGGATGATATTTCATCTGATTCCGCTCTGCCAAATGTCAGGAGTGAACTCATTAACCTGCAACAGTTGGGTTCGACAGTGCGTCGACACGAGTGATCCGTGGCGAACGGGGAAATGAGACCTCCCATCACCTGCTTGCTGCGTGCGGATGGTGTGCGACGGCATGCTGGGCTCTCCGCTGCCCAGGATGTTGCTGGCGATGACCTGGAACTCGTAATCCATCCAGGGCATCAGGCCGATCACGCGGGCCGACTCGGCGTTGCCCTCGATGTTAGCTGGGTCTGGATGAGGAGAGGTTGTGATTGATTATTCAGTGATTCGGGGGAGGGCGGGATCAAAGGTATCATCATCATCATCCACCCACATATTCACTCACCCGTCCTCATGGTCTTCCACTGCGACGACAGTGACGATCGGCCCATGATGACGTATCTGCCGATGGGACTGTGGTTGTCGTAGCCGCGACTCCACCTCAGCTCCACCGAGGTCTCGGCCACGTTCCTCACCAGCAAACCACCAGGAGGTCCCGGGGGGCCTGGGCACCACGAAGAAAAGTCACAACAGTTTTTATTCCCTCAAACTCTTTATTTTTGTCACATCCACACAGTAGCAGCAACCACACATCTCTTCCTGCAGTCTAGTTTTGTAGTGAAGCCTGGAGTTATATCAGGGCTCATACTCATTTTCACTGATACAATTTGAAAACTCTTCCATGACTTTTCCACCATGACCTTGCATGAAATTTCCATAACATTGCCGCAACCTATGAATACAAAATTTTTCACACTTGACACATGTGAACCTATCTTGCAAATATCTGTACACGTCATCAATTACGAAACTGTGCTTATACTAACTCATTTTCTTTTTGAGTGAGGCATTTTTGATGATGTCAGATTCAATGTTATTGTCACAGTTGCATTTACGAGGCAACGACTGCATGTGGCTGGAGGTGCATCTGGAAGTTCAGGATATGGAGATGCATTCATTTCAATCTGGGCAGAGGTGGAAAGTAACAAATTACAAATACTTTCTTACTCTTACTGTACTTAAGTAGATTTTAAAATACCTGTACTTTACTATTTTTCTTCCTTTTACTCTTCTTTTTTTTTTTTTTTTTTTTTAACTTTCACTCCCTACATATGGACACAAATATTTGTGCTTTCTACTCCTTACATTGGAAAAACATACCAGTTACTTTTGGGTTTAAAAGTGTTTAAAAGATGGATTTATAATGGTTGTTGTTGCTTGAAGTGGAACTTTTTGAACTATGCTGATGTGTAGTTAAATATAAAACTGGATCATACTTTAGAGTTAGGCTAAACTCTACTTAGAGTGACGCTGGGACGTCTCACCTCGAACCACCAGCTTGGCCGAAGCTGCGGCGCTGTCCACCACGGTCTGAGCCGTGCACGTGTACATGCCCGCCTGGCTGAGCTGAGCGTTGTCGATCAACAAGTCGCCAATGTTCTCTTTCTGCAGGAAGAGAGAAAGCGGTAGAGAATGGAGGTGCTGTTAGCTGCAGTGAATAGATACCGGCGCCGACCGCCTGCAATCACATCATCTGAAGCCACGGTACCGGCAGAAAGAGAAGCAACACAGAGACCGGCATCCGTTAAACATTGAGAGGTAAAAAAAAAAAAAAAAAAAAAAAAACGATGGTCGTTTTTTTTCTTCCTTGCCTCGTCCTCGCTGACCTGAAATGAACCAATTATAGCTGGGGAAATAATAGCGAGCCGAGTGCAAAAAGACAGTCGATTTCGTGCCGCCGTTCAAAGGAAGCGGGGAAAGTTCTCGTCCTTTTCTGCTAATAACGACCCTTGATTGGAGCCGGTGTGAGCAGCTGCTCCAGGCAGCCTCTGGAAAATTAATAGAGCAGGCAAAGATAGCATGTTAATGAGTCACCGAAGCCACCGTTAATACCGACAGCTTAACGTTGCAGCGAGTTTTTATATGAATATATATGTATTTTGTTCAGGACAGCCACCGATGAAGTTTTCAGAGAAGAAAACACGATTTGTTTAATTTCACAAACCAGGAGGAACGATATCACTGGTGCCACAGTCAGGAGTGAATCCCGGGTAACCAGTCTCTGGTTAGCGCTTTGAAGAAGCTTCAGCTTCTTTGAACCTCTATGATGAAATGAAAAGGTCTTGTGAAAAGGTGAAAAGGTAAGCTATGTACAAAATTACCCAATAGACGTTTTGCACTGCACGTACGCCAAAACAAACCGGGTCCCTGCAAAAAATAAATACATCTAATATCTAAAAACACAGCAGAATTAAATGCTTGGATTTTCATTGAATTGGCTCAAAAAATACTGTGGAAAAATAAAATGTGGATTCTGTATTCAGATTATGACAGTCCTGACGAGCTTGCAGACAGGTTGAGAGACTCCTGCAGCGCCTCCTGCTTCTCGCTGGAGGAGACAATGTGCGTCACATTTAAATCCGCCAAAGCAATTTCTGCTCTTCTTTGTAAAAGCCAGACGGAGAAACTTTGTTCAGGGCAGTAACAGCTGCAACATGTTCTCACATTCATTTTTGGAGAATGACTCACTAACGGCACTTCCTGCTGCGACGGCTTCTGCAGATGGTCGGTCTGTGTGTTGTTTTGCTGCTATTGCTGCTTTCATCCGCTCAAAAGGGGGATCAGAGGCTCATTGATCGCCAGCCACCGTCTGACAAACACCGCCGCCCTGACATGTGATATTAATGCTGTCTCTCTCACCCCCTCCACGCGGTGGTACAGCCCGGCAGGGTCCTCCAGGTCCAGCAGGACGCCATTGAGGGCCCAGGTGAAGGTCAGATCCATGGTGGGGTCGTGCGAGGCGTGGCACTGCAGCGTCACATTCTCCCCCTGGTTCATGTCGGCGTTGGAGGGAGCGAGCGTGATCTTGGTGGCATCTGTGTGGTTTTGACGTCAAGGTACAAGAAAATGTAAATAACAGGAGAAACTTCTTAAAATATGGAAGAAAGAAAACACGCATCAGTAAATTCTCCCTGATTTTCTATACAGACCTTGGGACAAGAGACTTTTTGTTTTGTTTGGGGAAAAAAAAAGTCACACATGCCAATCTGAACAGTTCAAACTGTTTTAGGTCTTTTAGGTGAGACTAGGTCTACTTCCTGTTTGGCCAAGAAATCTGAGTCTCATTCTAATCAAATTTGAGAAGCCACAGCCGACTGAACACTTTAAGCTTTCATTTTTTTTGCTGTTGATCTTTGTCGCTTTGTGCGTGTGTGTGTGTGTACCTCGGACAGACAGGTGTCCGGTGCTGTTGGCTTTGCCCAGGTAGTTTTCAGCAAAGCAGGTGTATTTTCCTTCATCTGCCCTGCTGATGTTGTAGATCCACAGGATCCCGTCTCGAGTTACTGTGACTCTGAGAAAACATGGGCACGGGCAGGTAGAGATCAATGACTTGATTGGTTAATCTGCAAATCCTAATCATGACTGGAGCCATCTTTAAATCAATGTAATGCTAAAAAAAATAGTTTAAAAAAATGCTAAGCACAATTTCCAGAACTCTGAAGTGACTTGTTATTAAGGTGTGTCTGGAAAACATGGAAACACAAACAAAACCCTTCAACTTATAATTATAAATAACATAAAAAAAAAAAATCAATGCATGTCTGAAGAATGGTTGAAAGCTTTCGTGCATTCAACTGAGGCACATCTGTGATAAAGTGTCTTTGATGTCGTAGCTCTGCATAATGAAGGCTGCAAGAAAATCAATGTGAACTACAGTTGAGTTCATGCAAAACTAGCACGAAAAGTTCCTCCAGAGCGACTGGTCGAGAGTCATGATTGGAATCTTTCTCTATTTTAATAGCATTCAATGTGACTGTGCTCTACCTGCTGCTGTTGGTCAGTAGCTCCGTCCCTCTGCTCCAGAACAGACTGGGCTTGGGGGCGGCTCGAGGCCGACACTCGATCATGACCTGTCCACCTCGGGCTGCCGGGATCAGCCTCCTCACTGGGTTCAACCTGAAGTCTGGAGCGTGAACTGCAAGGACATCGTCACTTTAAACCTCGTTTTTCACTAAGATGGACGAGGAGAACCCATTTTCACCAACAGTATAAAAGCTCAGTTCTATTCGAACATCTACCTTGGACTCGGAGCTCAGCTGTGGAGTAGACGGTGCCATGTTTGTTCTCAGCCACACACTGGTACATCCCAGAATCCACCAGGGCCAGGCTGCTGATCTTCAGTCGGGAGCCGCTCACCTCCAACCGGTCCTGAGGAGGTTTTTACAGGGGGGAAGAAAACTGCAGTGTTTCAAACTGTGTTTCAGATTTGGCCAAAAAAAATTCTCAATTTCAAGATTTTTTTCCGTCTGGATTGTGAGTTTAAATGGTGGCCGTGACAAGTGGAATTCCAAGTCAATTGAGCAGAATAAAAAAAAAAACGCACGATAGATTTGGACCAATACTTGTTTTCAGGAGGTTCATGAATGCAGCAGTGTGTGTGTGTGTGTGTGTGTGTGTGTGTGTGTGTGTGTGTGTGCGCGTGGTGTCACCTGTGTGGTGAGCGGCTGCCCATTGCGTAGCCAGCGTATGGTGGGTCTGGGTTTGCCGGCAGCGATGCAGCTCCAGTGTTGCTCTGAGCTGATCTCCACTTCAGAGTCGCTCATCACCTGCAACCACTCCGGCTGAGCTGCGGGTTCCCAGGAGAGAAGAGGAAAGAAAGAAAATGAGGCGATTAGAAACCAGTAGGATGTTCCCATGCGCAGACAAATCACAATCAGGAGAGCAGACGTGGAAAACACACCAGCCTGCCTGACTTATTTTTCAAGCATTCTTTCCAATCAGCTGCAGAATTTCAAACTGCGTTGTAACTCACTAATACAGAATCCCAAATTCATGCAGCCTGCCTTGTATACCAGTGCAGTGGCTGAACACTCCGAGTTGAGGCTCTATTTTCTATTTGCCTGTTAGCGGAAGTTTGGGGATGGTCTTTCTGTGTGAGGTTTGCATATTTTCTTTGTGACTGCGACGGTTTGTTTTGGTTTCGGCTCGAGGGGGGCATATCGCAATGTCCTCGTAAATCAGGGCCTTCATTAACAAGCGCAATCCATCCTTTGTGGCTCTGGACCTTATGTGTCTGAGAAAAAAATGAAAGCGGCGCACCTTGCACGACGATACGACCCTGGTACGTGTCACTTCCCTCCGAGTTGTAGGCCTCGCACTCGTAAACGCCCTCGTCATCGAAGGAGAGATCCGGCAGCACCAAAGTGGGACTCTGGGCACTGGGGCCGGCCTTGGTGGGCATCAAACCCTCCACCTTCCTCCACCTCAGTTTAGGGACGGGGCTACGACACAGAACAGCGGAGGAAGGAAGAGGCGAAAGTCATTTGAGACGCAGACCAGGATTCAGAGATGCCGTTAAGATGCAATAAGAGAATTCATGGAGAAAGGAAGACGAGTGAAAGCAAACAGTTTTTGGACACCTCATTAAAGCAGAGCGGCGCGCAGCCTCTCAGGCTTCATTATCTCGCTGATGCTATTATTTAAATGATCTCGAAGGGAGAAACATACTTTCCATAGGCGAAGCACTCCAGCTGCGCCGTGTGACCCGCCAGAGCGTACGTCTCGGCCGGGAAGCGCACCTTGATGCTGGGCGCCGACTTCCTGGGATTGGCTGGAAAAAACAAAAAAACAATCCAAAGTTAAACTTTCCAAATGAACTCGTGTTGACGTTTCCGTCTCTTGGTGGCTCGTCTGCAGGGGGAAAATGCAGCGAGTCCTCCAACGCCTCCCTACCGTTGGGCAGCACGGTGAGCTGGTTGGCTCGGCTGAAGGTGCTCTTGGTGCTGATGTCCATGCTGATGGTGGTGAAGCAGAAGTAGCTGCCCGTGTCGTTGGGCTCCGCCTTGGCCACGTACAAATTCCCCGTCGCCTGCGATACGAACCAGCGGCCGTCGCTCCTCTTGAGGAAGTTGGGGAAGTCGTTGAGGAACCAGCGGTAGGACAGCGCTGCAGACGGAACCACCGGTTAGCTTTTTAATCACCTGTTTTCAGTTTTTCTTAGATGGGGGAGGCGTAGCGGAGTTCCCCCCACCTGGGTAATGCGGAGGAGGCTGACAGGCCAAGAAAGTTCCCGCTCCTTCGTAAGCAGTCGAAGGACTCCTGCTGTCCGTAGGGAAATCATCCAGATCTGCGGAAACAAGACACGACAAGAGAAACACAAAGTTTGGAGATCAGCGCAGAGAACGGGCGACGCACGGATCGTGGCGAGCTCGCTGCAGCTGCCAGGAGTCGCCGTAAATGATGATTTATCTCCGCTGCAGTTTGCTCCCTCGTCACACTCACAGCCAAACTTGATGTTGGCGGCTCGGCTGATGATGGTGCCGCAGCGGTTGATGGCCAGGCACTGGTAGGAGCCCGTGTCTCGAGCGGACTGAGGGTTGCTGATCACCAGGCTGCCTGCGACCAGGGTGTAGCGCGGGTCCATGCCCAGCGGGATCTCCGTGCCGTTCACCAGCCACCTGCGGGCGGAGAACAGATCTGGGTGGGCGATGCAGAGCAATGTTTATCGCACTTTATCACAGTCGCAGCACCCTCGTCTGCAAGCTTCCTTCTCTGTTCCATAAAGCTTGACGCACTGCAGCAGCTCTACTTTGTTCTGTCACTCCCTCGGTTTTCAGAAAGGTAATGGCTGGAGACATACTGTACATCAATGTCATATAACACACATGCTCTTCTGAGAAAGACCCTATTGAGTCTTTCTCAGAAGCGTCAGAGAAAGAGGGAAAAAAAAGATTGCATTGAGAAATCTGTTTATACCACGTTAAACCACTGAAAAAAGTAGTAAATATGCCAGGCCTGAAGGTGGCACTATAACACTCCCACAAAAATGCACCAAAAACCGAGGAGAAGACACAAAGTATGCTAATTAAACTCTTGCTTGACGTAAACAAACTCAAAAGAAAAAGAAAAAGGAGAAATGGAGGCATATACTTCTCAACTTCTAAACTCATCTCCATGCAGACAAATTGAAAAGGTGACACATCTTTGTAACCACCTTGTCTTTGTAACCACCTTGTCTTTGTAACCACCTTGTCTTTGTAACCACCTTGTCTTTGTAACCACCTTGTCTTTGTAACCACCTTGTCTCTTGAACCACTCCAGGTTCTTACGTTGTAACAACACAAGCTCGCTACTTCTTATTAGGAACTCATTGCGTTGTTGCGACTAACAGCAATTGAATCAGAAGCAAAGACTCAAGCTCTCTAAAACGTGTTTTACACAAAGTATACAAAAAATATTATCTGTCTTACAACTACTGGAGTAGATTAGTTGTTGTTGGTGTTTGGGTTGGTACAGGTACTGTATTGTGTGTGTGTGTGTGTAGGCGCGTGTGCGTGCAGGTCACACACCTATAGGAGGCCGCTGGACTGGCTCTGGCCTGGCAGCTGAGGGTCACCTTCCCCTCAATCAGGCCTTCTGGGTAAATGACGCTGCTCGGCTGCTCCTCAAACAGCGGCCCGCTGTCGTGGCCTGAAACACACACATCTCCACCTGCAAAAGAAAGCATCCAACATTTTAAAATTGAGGCGGACAACAGACATTACTGTCGTGTTAAAGCTGGAGTGGGTTTAAATATCAATATCCACACAAAGTGTCTCAGTCAAATGCGTGTGTGTGCATTTATATGTTTTTCTCTCAGCTTTTCCGGTGTTAACAGTGCAGTCCGAACAAAACCCCACCAGACCTTTTTTCTGTATTCATGCAATATCGACTTCATGGTCCAGCTGTGGTTTAACAAAGGACCAGTGGACGCCTTAAAAAAAATCTTTTTGCTTGTAAACTTTCTGATTGTATATATTAAGTTACCTGGATGTTTGTTTTGTGTTTGCAGGGACTCGGGCAGCGCTTATTTGTACACTCTGCCTAAAATGTGATTTTCAAAAGGCAGCAGCCACAGTTTGAAATGAGTTTCAGTCCAAAATGCTCTTCTTTTTGGTGGAACCAAATTTGTGTGCTGCATCAAAACATTGCTTTGTCAAAACAAAACAAAACAAAACCTCATTGTCCTGTGCCTGTATGCACATAATTAATGAAATAATGAAAAAAAAAAAAAAAACTTTTTTTTTTTTTTCTGATTGTGTGTGAAGAGGGAACAAGATGCAGTGACACATTTCAACACGCCGGGAAATCTTATTAATTCAAACAAACAAGCGCTTCGCCCCGTCACCATCTATCATTTATCACATGGGTGCATTCTGGGAGAAAGAAAAGAGAAAATGGAATTCTGTGGGAACATTCAATCCCTTCTGTCCCCCACCGTCTGAAACAACAATCATGAAATTTTAATCAGGCTTTAAATGTCCTCCACCACCAGCCGCCCAGATAAACTGCACCTACACCTTCGATTCACTCAGTTTGTCCACATGCAAACATCTTTGACTCTACTGACTGATAAAGTGATGATGATGATGATGATGATGGTGATGATGATCTCTTGCCCATGCCAGCGGTTTAAAGTACTAATTGAATAAGCAAAGTCATTTTATTTGTTATGCTGTTATTAGTTACATTGGGAAAGTCTATCACTTTTTTCTGTTGAATTGACCGATTCAATAAGGCAAAGCAAATCCTAGTTTACGTCGGACGCCCCTTCTAACACAATCTGTTTGCATTTATCCGGGCTTGGAGATAAGCACATTGGTATGGACCAAACCCAGGACCCTCAGTCTGAAGTTGGACGCTATACCACTTGGCCACGGTCACAATTCTGGTACTGCGAAACAGGACCAGATAAAGATCTACAACAAACAGTGTGTAGACTAACAATGGCTGTGAGTGGTCTGCAGAAACCGCCAATTAATCTGAGCTCTGTAGATTAAGGATAAAATGAATGATCCCCTCCTCTCCCTAATGCCGCTGGCGTTGCCCCGGCGACTGAAGCGCTCCGCAAACTGGAACGCCGGTGAAGAGGCAGGCGCACGTAGCAAAGATTTTAAATGTCTATCTGTGCGTGTTTGCTAGTCGTCACGCGTCTTTTACCGTTTGCTACTGGCGTCACGCTGAGCTATTTAACGCAATGCTGCAAATGCGTTTTTTTTATTTGGCTTGCTTATTTTTGCGCGCGTGCCGTCGGGCAAGCTGTGCGATGTGTGTCGAGGCAATTCCGCCAGCCAAAAAACCAACAGCCATTTCATTATATATTCTGTAATTATGAAAATCACTTGCAGTTAATTGCAGTTGTAAAACAGCTGCAGGAGGAGCAGCCGTGTACGTGGATAAACCCCTGAACTAAAGTCGGGAATGGATTGAGCAAAGACCTTAAACATTGTGCTAGCAGGAGTCAGTTTAGGACACAAAGTATAAGGAAGAACAATTCTGAACCAAAGTGTTTGTTATTAACATCTTGAAGCCTTTTACTCCTCATGGCAGTACGAAATGTCCATATCAATCTGTTCATTGTGTATTACTACATATTATGTTAATGTTATGCATTAAGTATTGTGTATCTATTATTTAGCTATTTATAATAGTTACACGGTTTATATATACTTGAGCAACAACCTTAAACAATGAAATTGCTACGAACAACCAGTCAACTCTGTTATTGCATATTTTCTTCTGATTGGCCAGCAGTATAATATAAATACAGGAAGTAAACTGATGTATTAGTAACTGCTATAAAAAAGGAGGGGTAGGATTGAATGAGCTCTTCTTCTTCCTAATATCTTTTGTAAATAACCCAACTGTCCATAAGATGTAAATATATTATTTTTCATTTCTTTCTTAAATATTTTATTTCTTTATTTCTTTTTGATTAATAGAACTTTCCTTGTCTTTGCACTATATTGTTGACGTAATTATGCAAATTTCCCCAACGTGGGATTAATAAAGCCATTTTATTCTTTTCTATTCTGAGCAATATGCATATTCCAACCATAAAGATAACCATAAAAAGTCAGGTCCAAAGGCCGGTGATGATGGATAGCCATTGATGTACTGGTTGACGTGATGGATGCATCTTCTGAGATCTGATCTGATCTGTGCGTGCGATGGAGGAACTTACCGACGGCTTCCTGTAGGATGAGCGAGCTCAAGAACAGCAGACACAGCAAACGCTCCATCGTCTGCAGCAAAATCGGATCACAGCGCAACAACAGACGGGTCTCTGGTCCGGACCGACTCGCCTTATCCACAGCAAGCACCTGAATAGGAGAGGCAAAGACAAGAGCGGGAGGGAAAATTACAGGCTCGATCGTCAAGTCCCTTCCGACGGAAGTCGAGAAATTCTGACAGACGAGGTTGCCGGGATTCTGCTGATTCTCGCTGTAACTTCCTGTGCAGCAGACATTTCCAGGAGATGTCAGGAGGTATTTTTTCACTGATGAGTTTTGTGGCGAGAAAAAGTATTTGGGCAAAGCTTATTTTTGCAGAGAAGACAGGAGGAGAGGAGGCAGCAACCCAGGAAATTGTGAGAGCTCTTTGCATTCACGCTCAGTTCACAGCTGATCAAGCTGTTGTCAGACACCAAGGGGTAAAAAAAAAAAAAAAAAATACAGACAGCTAATTCTCTATTCCGCAGAACACACATTCTCCTTTCGGTTATTTAAAACTGTATTATGCCACCGCCACTGCAGCAGCATCCACGCTAATCTTTAGAGCAGCAGACACTGTTTACAACTTCTATTAGCATCTTAATACAAAAACACTGTCCATTGGAGGTTGGCAAGATGGATGAGCTAAATTCCAAGGTTGATGTTTGCTGCAAGGTTTGAAGGACGTTAAAAGGTGAAGTTGGAAATAAAAACAAAACCGCAAAGTCATTATCAGTGCCAAGATGTTTGGCTTGTTTGTTAAAAGCTTTTCATCATAAGTGTCTCTCAGCATTCCCTCCAAGGAATGTTCAGGGTGGTGAAAACTCTTGTTCTTTCACTGCCTTCACTGTGGCGCAAACTTATGCCACGCTTTCTAATCCCTGCGGTATAGTTATTGTAACCGGACTGTCATTAGGACAAGTGAGGGAGTCCACAAAAATGTTTCGTTACTGTTGCGTCACAGCCTTTTGACGGCATCCGCATTCATTCTAAACGCACGGCACGCTGACACCAGACTCGTGGACGTCCTCTAAAGAGCGATAACACATTCAAACTAGTCCCATCGCGGCTGTGGCCGCCTGGGAGCGTCAACGTCTTCTCTGTAGGACCGAAGCAAACAAGCCGCAACTGTTCATGAGCACCACGGGAGGCAGGACGGATCGGCTTCTCTGTGCAACAATAGGAAAAATGGTTGGAACATTCACGGCTGTGACGGGGAGATCGGGCAAAAATCACACCGCTTGTTTACCAAATCGCTATTAAGGAATATGACAAGATACACTATACTTTTTTAAATACCTTTCATCACTGGTGATAAATAAATTAACTAGCATGGAGTCAATTTGCATCATATTACACACTTTCATTTTACAGGTGCAGTATATTATTCAACCTCAGGCATGACATAAGCCTATTATTGATACATTATTTATCAGACATTGATCACCAGAAAAATGATGCAACTTGCGGGCCCTTCAAGAAAAATAACACTTTTGACTTTTCTGGACTTGGGGGTTTCTGCGAAAACATTTCTGGCAACAAATCAAAAAACAGACCTGTTTCCCATCTGTATTCCTGTCAAACTGCCTGAGCATTTCCCTCTGATAGCAGATTGAATCTGCGCTGACCTCCCTGGAGGTTGAGGCTCCCTCCAACTAAGCTGGATTTAGTTTTTTTGTTTTTTTTTGTCATTTCACTGTCCACCCCTCTGTCTGCCGTCTCTGTTTGTGTGTAGGAGGCGGAAACACAACAGGGTGCAACGGGAAGGTCATCAGCAGCAGGTGTGTTTGATGCAAACTGACCCCTGCTCTTCATCTCCTCCACTGTCAATAAAAGGTTAATAACACTTTGTTTGGTGGAGAGAAAAGCCTGAAAAGGTGGCATCTCCCCATCACCCAGTTTGCTCAGAATCTACTAAAGAGACGGAAAATCTTTAAATTTACAGAAACCTTTTAGAAACATATTATAGAAACTTAACGTGAGAGGGATATATTGATAATAGTGAGAAAAAATTAAATGTATACTATATAGATTCAGGGAAACTAATAAAAAAAAAAGTCACTTTTAAAGTTATTTCATATTTTTGACTCGAACATCCAATCACAGGTGAAAACAGTACACTTGCTAGTAGAGTGCAGGAGAAACAGCACCATAGTAAATGTCCCTGTCAATAGATAGAGATCTACCAGCTAGCATTTTTTTTTGTTACTTTTTATTACCACTCCAATAATACATTTACGTTCCTTGTTTTAGGCTAATTGGCAAGTTTTCAAATTAAAGGTAATTCCCAATATTAATTTTTAAAAGTTCCAAAGTTAGGATGTCTGCAAGAATTTTTCAAACCCAGGTTGGTTCTCTTTCCAAATATTCACATTAACTGAAAAAAACACCCAAAACATGAGGTTTCTTGTTCCAGCTTTGATGCACTGCTTCCAGGGTTTTTCTTTTGCTGCCATTTGTGCTCATCAGTCAAAATACGACTCTGAGGCTTTATGAGGACACAAAGACAGATGCAGTAAAGGTCAAGACGGCTTCCCACGTTCGCAATTAAACAGAGTGACACACTCTCTCCATCCACAATGCACCTTTCTCTTTTTCTGCCAGAGAGGAAGACTGCCCAAGGCCGCAGGGCTTTCAGGGATGTGTGGACAGCTGCTAATGCAGCACGCACTTCCTGTCGACCACACACACACACACACACACACACACACACACACACACACACACACAGGCATGATATGATAAATAATTAAGCCTCCAATAAAAAGTGACATAAAAGGCTGACTCGAAAAAACCGAGGTTGAAGCCGGTCTTGCTTCCTGGCCCCTTCCTGAGGGTGACTTCACACAGGAGAAACACACTCAGTCTGTTTCTGCCGATTGGCAGCTCCAGCTCACGCTACTAGGTAATTGACTAGGTCGGTTGGAATTAACGCTGGTGCATGTGGGTGCAGTGGTCAGCACTTTCGCCTCAGAGATGTGCTTGTATTACGAGTTTAGCGATGTTACGCAGGGGCCGCCAGAGGTCGAGCTCCCCTGTCTGGCGCTCATGTGGAGTCGCACTTTTGAAAGTCAGAAAAGATAGACGTGACCTTTGAAAAGTACGACTCCAAGGATTCTTTAGCATTCAGAGCAAATGCCGGTGAGGTCGAGTGTGTGGCTGACCTCACCCCGGGGATTCTGCCTCTGTGCGAATGCTTAAATTCTGCGTCAGAGGGAGGAAGCAGGGACTCCGCCTCTGCCTCTGCCTGTTTCGAATGAAGAACGCCGTGTTTTGCCGGACGTGTTTATAGATTTTAAATGCCCTCATCTTTCTAATCATTTCTCTTTCCTCTTTCTTTTTTCTAACGTCTACCTTTGCAGGTTTTCAGATACTATGGCTTGCACATTTTTTCTGCAGACCCTTTAAAAGGCAGTGTGACAGCCAGCAAAAAGCAGCTTGAGACCTGCTGTTTTGCTTCAGCTTTATTCCCGCTTTCTGTCGATTTCTTAATGTTCACAAAATTCCTGTTTCAAAAAACATTTTTTTGAACTTTTTTTTCCTTACTTAGTTTGTCTTTCAAATTGTTTCCAGGCTCCGCCCCCAACACCTCTCCATAACTGCTTTGCCCTAGCAATTGTACTAACCTGTTGGTCATCATCAGCGCATTAGCCACAGCACATCACTTCCCCTCTGTTTCCTCTGAACTCAGTGGTTCATTCCACTGGATCACGACAAGCAAAAGCAAAGCTTCTAGAAAACACCTTACAGTGATGCATCAACTCAGAATACTGGCACAAACCTAACCTTGTCACCCTTTAGGGTAACATCAAGCCAGAGTAAACCCCTGTACCTGCCACCACTTGGCACTCGTAGACGTGAATCGACATGATTGATGTAACTTTAATTGATGGCAAAGATATTAGCCATAACCAGGAGACCGGTGCTAAACTAAGCAAAGAGTGACAACAAGGGGAGCGAGGAGTGTCAAAATATTGTTCTGAGAGATCAGCCTCCGACAGGCCTGTGCCACGAGTCCCCCTCCGAGAGTGGATCCTGAGAGGCGGGTGACTTCATGCACATCGTGACTGACTCCATCAGGGCGCAAAGAAAAGCATCTATTCTCTGCTTGAGTGTGTTCCTCTGATCATCGGGGAACAATCGCGGCTCCCTTTTTTGTCCTCTGCCGGGCGGAGATCCGTTCACTGAAGTGCCATTAACACGACAGCGAGAGAAGCGCGCAAAGTGGCGCTCGCGTACTAATCGCCACTCCATCGCTTCAGCGCCAGGCTGAAAGCCCATCACACATTAAGCGTTTAATATCCCATTTTACTTACAGCGTTTTACCGTTGTTTTTTTAACAGCGCAAACACAATAAACCACCTTTATTTCCTACCGCTGTTGCTGCCACTTGCCAGGGAAAGTTTGCTTTTACAGCAGTGTTTTGTCTGCGCTAGCAGCAATGTATTTCCATTTAGTGCCATGGACGACGCTTAATCTGTATCTGAAGAGGGAAATGTCAGTGGAACCTCGGAGGAGTAGTGATATACGCGGCCTGACTTCAGGCTGACATTTAAATGGGAAACAACTAATTGCTTGCTGTGCATGACTCAAATAACCAGAAGTTCTGCAGGTAGTTAAATACCTGGAACTGGTGTTAAACCTACTGGTCCATTAAAAACAGGAACACATTAGCTCTCCTAAATCAATAAAATTACACCATTATTGTAAGACTTCTGTTGTACTGGAATTTTTCAATTATGAAACTCAATTAACATTTAAAACCAACAAAGAAATACTTGGACAATTATTGTGGAATTATTTTTCTTACGCTGTTTTCCTATGTCGACCCTGGAGGAAGGACATGGCGAGTGTTCGTGCATTGTACACAGTGTTAGGTCCCTCTTGCAGCGTGGGCAGTGTGACCCCTGACCTCAGCTATTAACACTGCTTCTCTGTAGTTATCACTGACTTCCTGCCTGGCCTGGTCAGTTCATGCAGTCAAAGCCATGAACAGATGACAGTGTCTAAGGTTTTAAAACACCACCGCGATTGTTTGCTTCCTCTCGGGCCTTTTACTGAAAGGGAAAGTTTAGTCCAAATGGAAGTCTGTCCAGCCCCAGCTCAGAAGATGCAGCGGGAACTTTGGTAAAAAAAACAACACAAAAAAAAAACATGATTTGATCGATATATCAAGCACCATGGCAATGGGTGAAATGTTTATTTTCCTTTTTATTATCCATCCATGTAATTATTACTCATTGTTGTATAACAGTTCTATCCAGGCTTGTTTTTATTTTGCACTGTTATGGCACTGCACAGACGTACAGTGACAAAAACGTTATTCTATTCTATGAGGTTATTGTTGGAATTCTTGGCCAACATTAAATCACCAAAGGTTTTACAGTACATCTCTTAGAAAATGCTACCCGAGCCTCGACTGACACCAAATAAAAGGATGGCACTTCAATTTTGAACAAACTATACCTTTAATAACCAGTACATTAGATTAGTGTATTAAATGAAATGTAAAAATGAACATTACCTTATATTAGCGCCTACAGAGCAAGCAAGACGTGCTTCTAGTTATTTGACGCTGTCACGTTCAGACCTCTGCACCTCCTCCCCATTAACCAAAGTAAACACTGCCTTGAAGACAGCGCAACGCTGGAATGAAAACCAATTTTGTCTTCTGCACCTCTGACTCATTGTCACTCAGTACACAGCATGTCCGTGGACGGCGTGTGTTGCCACTTATTCATGTGATTTTCATTTTCCAGTAATTAATTTTTTGCGTGTTTAATCACTCCTTTAAAGAAATTATAGAGGCGTCTCATTAACACACACATGAATGCACGCATGCGAGAAACAGCAGCTCTTTTATTGATATAGCGTTAAATACCACACAAGGGGGAAAATTCTATATTCCCACTGTGGACTTTCCTCCATCCTGCCAATCTCATCCTCCGTGTCACTCAGCAGGGGAAAAAAAAAGACTAGTTCCTCCGAACCTTTTCCATCTGGAGGCTCAGAGGCTCTCCTGAGAGTCCAATGCAGACACCGTGACCACCAGAGCCAAGGCAGCGGCGCCGCTTTGGTCCCCGCAGAGCTGCGGTAATGGTATGCCCTGCTCATCTGTCACTGTGGACACAACCAACACGGACTGATACGAGAAGAGGTGCGACAGTCAGTCAGTCAGTCACTTGCAATTCTGATGTAAAATTCAGATTCTTCAGCCAAGCGTGGATGAGTTTTGTCTGTTGTCTTTGTTCTGTTTTACCTCGCGACAAAGAGATATGCAGACGATGCGGTTTACTCCGTGCATCCTCCACTGTCTCCCTGTCCACTTCAGAATGGCTTTTACTATTTTATCATCTGTTTTTAAACCACTAAATGGGCCAGTGCCTGGGGGTTAGGGGTGGTTGCACACCCATTAAAGCATTTTGTAAAATGCTCTACATTGAGACAGCGTACGTACTGATTTTTATGAAATGGTTCAAAAAAATATTGCTTACCGAACAATCTTTTTTCTGGATTTAGCGACAGAAACTGTAAAGCAGCCGATTAAAACTCCACATTTGATCTCACTTTATCTCAGCGGACACAGCAGTGAGAAATTAGATGAGGGCCGTTGGAAGCAAACACCACGGACGAGAGACACTGACGTTGGCTCTGTGTTTGCCTGTATGTTGCGTGGAGGTTTTCGAATCCAATACTTAGCACTCACGGTGGCACTTTGGCGCCTCGCTTTAATCTAGCTCAGTGCCTGTGTGGCTCCGGCGTGGGCGGCTATATTTACATAAAGTGGAGTTATTAAAGATTTCAGGTCAGACAGTGTTGGCTCACGGACGAGACAGTCGCTCGCCGTGCGAGCGCGACTCAAATAGCAAAGGCTTCAACCCGCAGCTGCATTTGCATGGAGAAATTGAAGAGACTGGGTGTCTGAACGTCACCCAGTCAAACTGCCTATTGGCAGTCAGGGCACAATTAGGCCTGTGAAAACCTGTAGGGGAGAAACGATTAATCTCCCTATGTCAATTTTGTCTTCTTTAGCAGTGCCACCTTGACATCTCCGCTTGCAAACAACAGACACATGGCCAGAGGCCTTCTGCCTGGTGCAACGAGCTTTGATCAGCATATATCACCCCTGAACTCTGTCTGTAACCCGCTGATACTTAGGGAGATCGGAGGGCATACAGCTGGAGGGATTCCATGAGTGCAGAGGACATGTTGGTTTCATTCTTTCTCTGCTATTTTTCTGTGTTTTTTTTCTTATTTATGCAGTGTTCAGCACTGTCGTCTCTCACAGCTTGAAGGCTTTGGATTTGATCCACAGGCCATTCTGGGTGGAGTTAGTGTGTTCACCCTGTGTCTGTGTAGGTTCGCTCTAGGTACTCCGGCTTCTTTCCACAGTCCAAAGACATGCACTTTAGCTGGATTGTCAACTCTACACTGTATGTAGGTGTGAATGCAAATATAAAAGCTATAATATGAAAAATGGGCATAATAACGGGTGAATGCATGGGTGGGTGGATGGATGTCAGCAATGTTAATTATCAAATATGGAAATGTCAGACAGGTCAGGGTTTCCACAATCATGGAATTGCAGACATAACTCTCGAGAAAAAAATATATGGATATACCAATTGGATTTAAAAAAAATGATAATAAGGCTTTGAATAATGAGTCAGAGGGTCAGAGGATCCAACTTATCTAAAGACCATCTTACCTAAGATAAGAAAAATGATCTTAACACCAGCCTCTAAAGCAAGTACAAGTTGCAAATACAGAAGCCCAACACAAGATAAATATCATGCAGAACCAAGAGGCAACTCTCAAGGAAACAGAGTTCTTAGATTGATATCAGTGACTTGAGCGGCGCCATTAACGGATGGAAATTTGAGCCTCACGATCGCACACAGCGAAACAGATCCGGCAAACTGTGTTGTCACGACTGAGGAGGATGAAAATGTGCACCAGAGTTTTTTCACTTCCCTGAGGATTGAACCTGTTCCAGAACTTTGCTCATATTTCCCTTAGCCTGGGGTAAACCGAGACAAAGTGGCAGCTTTTTGATTTGCCAGGATTTTTGGATTTCGATGAATGATGATTTCAACAAGCGATTGGTTGAGGCTCACAGCTACATCCTGAAGAAAGAACTGTTCTGGTATTAAAACAGGTACAATATACAAACAATATTACACTTAGCAACCTAGCAACATTTTATGCAATTGATTAAAACAACAACGACCATCAACAGCGGTATCTTTTAAAGGAGAAAGCAGTTAGTCAAGTTGATGACTGTCACTTTCTCACTAAACATACTGTAGATGTCGACTTCTATTCATTTCTTCTACAACTGGAAAACTCCTCATTCTTAACTGCTCTCCAGCTAGGAAAGTATACTCAGTCCCTTTGTGGCTGCTGTTGTCACCACAGCACATTTCTGTAACGCATCTTCCAGCCGTCCTCCTACATATTATATGACGCCTATAGAAAACGTCTGCAAAACGTTCTGAAAGCAAGTCATCTGATGCGGCAAAGATATGAACTAATGCAAACTATGCACACTGAACTGTGCAAACTTCAGCAAAGTTTTGGGGATTATGTGTTAACGTATGTATGCCGAGGAAGTCTGGAAAACCTAACCGTATCCCTGATGTGGACATTCCGCTGAAACCTTAATGCTTCATGAATTTACAGGTACATGAGTCTCCATGTAAAACAGCCAAGCTGGGAAACAGAAGTTTATCTTTCTCAGAGCAGAGAAGGACATACGCTTAAGACATTTTAGAAAGGGTAGTAACAGAAGCCTATGGGACAAGTTCAAGTTATGGTTAAAGCTGTCTGGAAATTTTTTTTCCATGATAAGTAAAATTGTGGGACACACACCAGAGAGCAGTTGTTGTTATGTTCGACATTTGAACGTGTTTGTGTTCTGGTCTGTGCATTCTTTTGTGAAACCATAGTTGATTCCCAAAAGGAAATGTTCATGTTGAAGTATTTAAACATGATTGATGGCGCTCCACCTGTGTTAACAGTCCAACACTTGCATGTGTTAAACTGTGTATTCCGTAAGTTGTCACTGTGACACTGTCGCTGTGACAGCCCAGCAGCACTGAGCTGCTGTTTGCAGTGTGAGGAACGTTTTCTTCAGCACAGCGCTTGACTGAGCTTTAATTTCGCTGTTGGAGAGCTGCTATGTGGAAGCAAATTCCAGGAGTTGTCCACACTTAGCAACACAACAAAATTCTCAGCATTTGTGCATTTGGATTTGTTTATTTCATTGATTTTGCTTTTCATTATTATTTTTAATGTGATGCCAGGGACACCCTCTGACACCAGAGAGCATCTTGTTACTACTTGCTTGTCCAGAAATAAAAACAAACAAACAACCGTAACAGTAATCACGTTGCTGTTCTGTTTAGTTTCAAAGTGCAAATATCACCATGTATTGTGTCCCAGCCTCTGTTTCTGTGTAAATGTTTGCCTCGGTGTCAGCTTATGCCTGCTTGTGTGTGTTTGTGTGTTTGAAGATAAAAAAAAAAATGTAGTAAGCCAAAAGAGCAAAAACAAGACAATGGAAGCAAAAGCTTTCAAGCAATCAGGCCAATTAAATATTCATCTATCTGAAAGCTGAGACAACAAGTATGCTCTAGTGATGCATGCAGCACACTGACTCTGGGGTTGGTGGAGATGTGACACAAAGGTTTTGTTGTGACATTGCTGGGATGAGCAGCCAATTTTAAAAAATTATGACATGATTCTGATATTTGTGTATTTTTAGTTAATGCAACAACAGATGGATGGTACGTAGACCAAAGTTTGTACCATTTAAAGCCACACACGGTGAACACCCAGTAATTTAAATCAGCTACCATCCCGGTCCCTGATTTCCTAAAAACCTGCATTTGCCTTTCAAATCCCACAGGCATAATCGAAAGACTGCCACAATTAAATTATTGTACTTTCATTGTAAAACTCACGTTGGGAATTCACGCAAAGGCACTTTCCCTCCAACGGACTTCCCTGAGCGGCACAGGACTCCGCTTTTTCATGTCAGCAGCATATCTCCACATCTGTCAGAAGACGCATGAAGGTCACGGCAGGATTCTGGGGTTCACATCTCTCTGAGATGGAGGGGATTGACCTCTCTGCTCTCACCCCTTGTTAGAGAACAAAGGGCAGTTGAGCGATCTGGGCACACTGACATGGACCTTCTCCAGAGAGAGAGAAAAGGCTTTACTGTTCCACTCCAGCTCAAAGCACATCTTGCGTACCACAGAAGGACTCCAGCTCCATTTAAACTGAGAGATCGATGGCAGCCTTGATATGGAGACGCGGAGCAGCAAAGACGGCTGCGTAGATGTAAAAGCTGTGGGAGTAGAAGGCACTTCGGAGGCTGAAAGCTATTGTAGCTGCACAGATTTTTTTTTATTCAAGAGAACTGTCTCATGAAATGATCAAGGCAGTGACCTCAAGGAAGTTAAATGGCGCTTTAATGCCCTCTATTTCCTTCAGTGTGGAAACATTCAGTGAAGTTCTGTCAGCAAAACCTCAGAAACTTTATAAAACCAATATTGGCAACTTTTCTCAAGCACTCAATACACTGGTCAACAACAAATTTATTGTTTACGTGTTTTTTTTTAGCTGATTTAGGATAATTTTGATGTGCTGAATCCAAAAGTAACATTGGTTTTGCTCAGTCAGGTCAACTTTCTGAACTAAGCTACGTATTTGTTTCTTGTACGGGTATTTTGCCGTCATATGATGCAAAATTCTTTGATATTTCTTGCAATCAACGAAATCTGAAGATTTTGCTTGTGTCAACTTATAACTAATTGTTTTTGTTTTTTTTAATATTACAAGTGAATGAAATGGCTTCGACTATAAGGTCTGGCAAAAATAAGCCTGACATATTCTGCTACATCTGCAGTGAATACACCATTGTTCCTCACAGGAATCTAGTCACAAGTTTCATAAAGCATTAAATAAGCTTCCTAAAGCTTACCGTGCTTATTTTGGTATTAAATTTGGTGACCAAGATAAAGCTTGGGCGCCACACACACTATGCAAGTCTGTCTGAAGTTTGGAATTCCCATGGTTTGGAGGGAGCTGACAAACCATGTCGCTGACTGCTACTTCTGCACTATTTTTACCTCCTAAAACCCGTTTTGGATGAGAAATATTAATGAAAATCAACTGATAATGTCACAAAAATGGATGTCATTTTTGGATTCAGCAGTGCAAAATGGTCCTAATTCAGCTGAAAAAACATAGACAATTTACAAAAAAGAAAATTTGTAACCCAGTGTTATCGGACCATCAGTCAAGGTCTTACAGAGAATTCACTTTGCTAATGTTTTCTATTAATTTCAGTGAACCTCTGAGAAATGACAATAGTTCATCATACCCTCTTAGATTTCTCCACTTTCCAGAAAATGTCTGGCTGAAACACATAGATGGACTGTCAAGCAAAGCATCACTTTCAGCAGGACGGTGCGAGAGGTGATGACAACCCTCAGCTGTGCCTTTAAAGGGTGAAGCTTACTCGCAGCATTTTAGAAAGAACTTTTCTATCAGAAAAAGAAGAGTATCATCAACTGCAGTAATTGTCTGGCTTGAAAATGGTCAGCACTCCGGGCTTGAATGTAACCTGGCAAGATTGCTGTGGACCTCTGAGTGCAGCGCAGCCACGGCAGGGGGAAGTTGAGAAATACATCTTCAGAAGTGGAGATATTCACTGCTAGGAGCCTCAAGTTCCCCCAATAAGGAGAGAACTGCATGATAATCATGAGGTTATACGGGTTGTAACCACAGCATCACGGTGCATCAGTGAGCCGGCTGGAAGTGAGGAGGGAATCTGCTGCACAAAAGCTGTTCTGAAACTGCTTCTTCTTTTTTTTTTTTTTTTTTTTTTGGGCTGATGTAGACTGACTCTCAAGTGATTGCTTCAGTGTGTTTGTACTGTTCAAAAGGGGGCCAAGAAAACTTTGAGCAGATATATACAGATGGTCCTTAACGTTACTAACCCCCTGGGAATGTTCTCCCCTGATAAACATTCTCTTTGTTTCCATTTAAGAGAATTTAAGTCTGTCTGTTCTGTTGTGTTCTCAGTTTACAAGTCTATCTGTATTTTTGTGAAGTCATTGCGTCCCATGAAGGGGATCTGACAATACAAATAGTACCAGCCAGCTGCCATAGGCTAGAAGGAGCAAGCGTCTTATTACTAATGTCTAACCCGTTATGGACATTAATAATGAGGGACTTCTCACTAGTCAAACAGTACATGACAACAACTTCAACAAGTCACACAAAGCGACTTAAACCTCCTCATATATACCAGCAGCAAGTAAACAGCCTATGTTCTATTAATTAATAAACTATTGTGTGTGATAATATAACAACAGTATATGTTTGTCTACCAGACAGTCAGTTACTGGAAGATTTCATCTCCAGACCAATGAGAGTATAATCGTTTAGACTGGTTTCGCTGATGTGTTACTGTACAAGACAACCACAGCGGCAATCTTCAGGCCCTCTTTCTCTCAGAAGATTCTTCTCCAGCTGCTTCACGTTCCTTGCATTGGCTTCAGCGCCTCGACGAGGAACCTGAGCAACGACTCTGCATCCCTCCGCTACCACAGTATCCTGAGCTGCTTCCAGCACCAAGCGGAGCTTTAGCAGCCAACACCTCTTCTTGTTGTTTGAAGGTCACGCCGAACTGTTCCGAAAGGTGGAAAACACTGTTCACACGGTCCACACGGAAACCGAGGGTTGCCCCGGAGGCTCCGAGGCGCGACGTGTGAGCAGGTGAACCACCTTCGGGGATGTAAAATAACCGGGTTTCCATCGCGAAGTTACTCCCCGGGCAGCCCGTTCTCGTTTTCCAGCTAAACTTGTGCGATATCGCGTTAAAAAAAAAACAAACAACCGGGACCCCGAGTTCGCGTCACAGCCGCCGTTTTGCCCGAGGAGAACAACCGAGACTAGCCCGCGCCAGAAAACCACCAGCAGCGTGTATTTCACGACTGATGGGTGAAACGTCGAATTCCCGGCAGAGGACAGAGGAGGTGTTCCGGTGAAAGGTGCTCGGTTTTGTTTACCTCGCTCAGACGCGGATGGTCCTTGTCCCTTCCGGTGTTTATGGTGGTGGTGCTGGTGGTGGTGGCGGCGGCGACGCAGAGCCGCGGATGCTGCGCAGGAAACGGGGTGATGCTCTCGGATACGTCGGCGGGACCGACGCCGTGAGTGAAGCCCGGGCTGCTTTCTGTCAGCCCTCCTTGCCCTTCCTTCGCCTTCTCGTCCGGGTGTCCTGCCCTTCCTCTCCTTTTCCCCGTGCGACGTGCGAGATTTTTTCGGTTCGAACCGCATTCAGCTCCTGTCCCTCCCTCCCTCTCTAGTTTCCTCCTCTCCTCTGCTGCATCCCCGCTTTCTTTCGATCACCTTCTGGTCCCTCCTCACCGCTAGACAAGCTGCGGAAAAGCACCTCGCTCGCACTTCCGGTATATGCTCCTGCCTATAAAACTTCTTAAGAGGCAACAAGGAAGCTCTGAAATCATTCATTCATCCACTAAGGCTTATCTTTAACAGATTCCTAATGCAAAAAAGGAAATTGCAAATTTTTAATAGCATTTGAGTCAGTGGTGTATTGGTCTATGCAGAAGTAGGTGTGCTCTTAATTCATGTCCTTTTATATATATATATATGTATATAAAAAGCAGGTTTACTCAATGCTGACTGAAAAATAAGTGGGTAATTAGTGCTGTGTACACCCTGCACTACACCACTGATTGAGTTATTTAAGTAAAATTGTGAAAACCCCAAAGCAGATCCATGTTCTGGGCAATAACTAGACACGCCCTTTATGAAAATAAGTGCTTATCATTAGAAAAAAAACAACAATAGTTGTTTACAGTTGTATATATCTAAGTAACTTCAACAAAACTGAATTTTATGCATGTAGACCACTTTCAATTTCCATTGGGCCTTTCAAGTAGCCAAGCTGTAAAGTAAACGTTTTGGATGCAGGCTTGATGCAGTAAAGAATGTCACTCAGGTTAGATAAATGCTATTCACACTTGCAAGAGAAAACTGCATGATAGTCATGAGGTTATACGGGTTGTAACCACAGCATCACGGTGCATCAGTGAGCCGGTTGGAAGTGAGGAGGGAATCTGCTGCACAGAAGCTGTCCTGAAGCTGCTTCTTTTCTTTTTTTTTTGGTAGGGCTGATGTAGACTGACTCTCAAGTGACTGCTTCAGTGTGTTTGCAACGTCTGGAAAAAAGGGCCTGTGAATTGCACTAATGAGACAAAATGTCGCGGTCAAGCTGGTCATAAATTACCCATTGTGTGTCACTTTGAAACACTCACTGTGCAACCAGTACTTTGAGCTCTTTTTAAACTGGTTCTGTAGCTCTGTAAAACTGATAATCAGATTTCCCCCTGCGTTCAGAAGGGGTGGATACATCCTGAGTAAATCAATTTAGGATTTTCAAATCAATAGCCGAATGCAAATTATCGGAAGGGATGATCTGTATTGGATTAGCTGATCCCTGTATGAGAAACAGAACAAACACTGAGTAGATTAAAGCTCATAAGCATCATCACAGTGCTTCCTCATCATGTAGGACATTGATTGCCTCATTTTTTATTTATTTTTTTGCTTTTGCAACTGTAAGCAGTTGTTTATCGTCAGCTCTGCATTCTGTTTTGTCTCCTTTCTCAGAATGAAGGTACACTACATCCTCCAGGCCAGGATCAAAGGTTTGACATAGCTCAGTTCTCAGGTAAATACATACACACAGGTCATATTTGTGCTGGCAATGCCGTGGATGAACCCAATTGTGATTAGAACGAAAGGCTTTTATTTTGAAGGATTGCTTTCCGACCAATTCGCCCCTCCCCCATTGGAACTTGATGCAGCGTGTCCGTCGTCAGATGGAGCGGCGGTGGTTTTGCGCCTCCCTTTGTTGTGGGCGCGCTGCTCGGCTGGACGTGAAGCAGCGAGGCGGCAGGTGCTGCTGCTCCCCGGGGACCAGCGGCCACAGAGGGCCCTCCAATTAAAGCCTGCATGGAGATGAACTAAGATGTCACACCTACAGCCTTCATTATGGAGACTAATGTTCTGTTTTTTATAGAAAGAAAGAAAGAAAGAAAGAAAGATTTTTTTTTTTTTAAAGCAGTCACAAAACTGTAATTAATTATTGATAAAAATGGGATTGTATGGACAGGATTGTTAAATGTCCAACGCTCTCAAGGATATTTATTTATTAATTTATGTATAGAGCAATTTCGTAAGAATGAAATTACTCTATTGTGCTTGTTGTTTTTTTGTTTTGTGTTTAATATAGTTCCAATTTTCAATTTTCAATGCAAGAATTTCATTAACCATTGAGTTTCATCAACCATTGAGTTGAAACCCTCTTTTTTCAGGAGTGATTTGGCCAAGAGGACAAGGTAACACATTGGTAAAACAAGAAACATGGCCAACATACACAAATACAAAATGTATGCAGTACACATATAATGAAATTGGAGGGCAATTAGCTATTACAATTTAAAACACAATGAATATCTACAAAGTGCAAAGATTTTGCATGCCATTTCATGAAATACTGATTGATTTAGTTGCATCACTCCTTAAAATATAAACAGAAATGTAAAATGTCTTGAAGACAATTCATTCACATCTTTGACTGTTTGACTGACCCTTTATTGGTTCAACATCAACAAATAATCATCAACTGAACCTGCTGTGGAAATTGAAATGGCCCGATAGCAGTGAACCAAGTCAGACTGACAGCATCGTTGTCTATGATGAGGTCTTATGATTTCATATTTCACCGTGGGGTCATCGGAGCAACACAGGCCGCATTTAAAGTGCCACCAATTAGAAAGATTCAAAGACGGAGGAAAACATCGGCGCTGCTCCAGTATGAACAGGAACTAACTGGTTTGCGGTGCTGTGAGTCAGCTCACATTCTCAATACTAGAAATAACTTGTGTTCAGATTGTTAAATAATGAGGTTTCATTTGCCCGGAGTCATACACAGCGTCATTAATTGGATGAAAAGCCACAAACATAACTTGATAGGCAGAGTCGGGGAGGCGGGTGTCACCAAATGCCGTCTATCTGTGCTGCTTTCAGATCAGATCACAGGGAACGAAGTTAAATGATGTTCCAGACGACATCCAATAAGCTGAGTGGTGGCCGTGAAAGGTCTCATATTAATTCCTTTGGTTGTCTTCCAGGAATTTGCCCACTTCTCCTTTTTCACTGCTGCCTGATGTGAGGGCCTTTTACTCCTCTGAGCCGAACCCCACCTGAGCCCCCCAGGACTTCCATTTACCGACTGTCCGTGTCTCAACTTCCAAAACACTGAATATATGAAACCATGATATCATTCCAACGCACACGCACACACACACACACACACACACACACACACACACACACACACACACACACACACACACACACACACGTTGATTTTACAGCTGTGCTTTTTCATAAATAATATAATGTTTTCTCCAAAATTGACTTACATATGATATTGATTTAGGTCGGTATGCTAACTAACTAATAGGACACACAAAATGTAATGAAACTATTTGCCACTTCTTTCCAAAATGTTGGACAATAGTAGACATGATTCAGGCAACAACTTCTTCCCTGTTTGTGAAACAATTGTTTAAGATATTTTTTTGTGGAAGACACGAATGCCTCATTTTAAGAAGTTA